>JAYDYQ010002686.1:12000000-13200000 GCA_034814905.1 Penstemon davidsonii
TTAGAATTTTGTAGATTTTTGTTTTGAATGAAATTTTGCATGGTGCTTTGTTTAAGCAATATAAACAACTTGGCCTTGACAAATAATTTTTTTCAGTCCGAATTATTTTTTTTTTATTTTTTTTTATTTTTCATGTGTCGAGCCCCGGGAGCCCGGGGTGCCCAGGGCTCGGCAGCCTGGGAGGCCATGGGCGCACGGGCTCGGCAGCCTGGGCATCCTGGGCGCGCGAGCTCGGCAGCCCTGGGCAGCCAGGGCTCGGCAGCCTGGGCATCCTGGGCGCACGAGCTCGGCAGCCCTGGGCATCCTGGGCTCGGCAGCCTGGGAGGCCATGGGCGCACGGGCTCGGCAGCCCTGGGCAGCCCGGGGCGCACGAGCTCGGCTGCCTGGGAGGCCCTGGGCGCATGAGCTCGGCAGCCTGGGAGGCCATGCGCGCACGGGCTCGGCAGCCCGGGAGGCCATGGGCGCACGGGCTCGGCAGCCCGGGGCGCACGAGCTCGGCTGCCTGGGAGGCCCTGGGCGCCCTGGGCTCGGCAGCCTGGGCATCCTGGGCGGCCTGGGCTGGGCATCTTTGGCATCCTGGCTTGCCGAGCTTGGCAGCCCCGGGCTGTCTGGGCTGGGCACCATGGACTGTCAAGCATCCCCCCCCCACCCCCCCCCCCCCCACCCCCCCCCCCCCCACCCCCCCCGCCCCCCACCCCCCCCCCCCCCCACCCCCCCCCCCCCCCACCCCCCCCCCCCCCCACCCCCCCCCCCCCCCACCCCCCCCCCCCCCCACCCCCCCCCCCCCCCACCCCCCCCCCCCCCCACCCCCCCCCCCCCCCACCCCCCCCCCCCCCCACCCCCCCCCCCCCCCACCCCCCCCCCCCCCCACCCCCCCCCCCCCCCACCCCCCCCCCCCCCCACCCCCCCCCCCCCCCACCCCCCCCCCCCCCCACCCCCCCCCCCCCCCACCCCCCCCCCCCCCCACCCCCCCCCCCCCCCACCCCCCCCCCCCCCCACCCCCCCCCCCCCCCACCCCCCCCCCCCCCCACCCCCCCCCCCCCCCACCCCCCCCCCCCCCCACCCTCCCCCCCCCCCACCCCCCCCCCCCCCCACGCCCCCCCCCCCCCCCCCCCCCCCCCCACCCCCCCCCACTCCCACCTCGGGTTGAGATGAAGACTCCCGGTCTATTATAGCGGATAAGGAACCCAACTTCGGGCAGTCCTTCATTGCGTGTGGCCCCTTGCACACGTAGCATCCACCTTTGGGCACGAAGTCCTTCTTCTGCTCCTGGTACTCCCGGCGTCCCTGCTGAAATCGAGATTGGTTGCCCCGGGGGTCGGCTACGGGTTTCCTGTGTTCCTGGTCTCCCCCACCTTTGCCGGAGTTGCTCTTCTCATTCTTTCCCTTTGGCTGGGTGGTAGTACGTTGGAACTCGGTGAGGGTCTCGGCGGTTGTAATAGCTTCGTCCAACGTCTCCACCTTCCGTCTTTGAAGCTCTTGTTTGGCCCAATTTTGCAACCCGTCCATGAAGAAGAAGAAGAGATCCTTCTCGCCCACGTCCGGAAGTTGGAGCATAAGTGAAGTGAATTCTTTGATGTACTCCGGGATCGAGGACTTATGCTTCAACTCCCGCAACTTCTTCCGTGCCTCATATTCGACATTCTCGGGATAGAAATAGCGCTTCAACTCCCGTTTGAAGTCTTCCCAAGTGTCGATGTGGCAAGTCCCTCTTTCCATGTCGGCATGCTTCCTGCGCCACCACATAGAAGCCATATTACATAGATGAACGGAAGCGGTTTTTACTTTGGCTTGTTCGTCGCGCAGGTTGATGCTATCAAAGTAGAACTCCAGTTGCCACAGGAAGTCATCGATGGCTTGGGCATCCCGCTTGCCATCGAACATCTTTATCTTGGGTTGGTCCATCCGCATGGTAACCCCACCCGAGCTAGTGCCCCCACTAGCCAATGCCTTACGGCAAATAGTGAGCTCCTCCTTTAAGCCCTCCACGGTACTTAGTAGCTCACTAACGGTTTGTTCCAACAAAGTGACCTTTTCCCGAGTAGCCACGAACTCTTCGAACCGGTCGAACATATGGGTCTCCAATTGTTCCACGGTAGCCTCGGTTTTCTCCAATCGGCCACCCATCTCGGTGAGGGTACTTTCCCACACGGTACCTTCCCGAGTCCGGCTCTTGCCCCGTCTCCTACGGTCGGCAATGTTTGGAGTTTCTTCCACCACTTGGTTCTCGATGTCCGAGTTGGTGATGTTGTCGACTGCCATCCCGATTTTCATAAGCTAACTTTTCACGATTTGCCCAGCCCTTCCGGGCTCTGATACCACTTGTCACGGACTTGACTCTTACAAGTGTCGTGCGGCACTTAACCTCGAACGCCCCTCGCGATCTTTCTCCGCCCCTTGCGGTATCGGCTAAGTCAGCCTAACTTTGCTTGCTAAAGTAAGTGAGTGAAAGTGGGAAATAAAGTAAGAGAACTTGAGAGAACTTTGAATGCTTTATTGGTTGCTCAAACTTGGATGTCTTTACAAATGAGCCTACCTCTATTTATACTAGTGGCCTTCCAAAATGGATGGCCAAGATCATTTTGATCTAAGGGCTAGGATTAAGTTTCTAGGCCCTTCTACAAAACTCTACTAAAACTAGAACTATGTACAAGTTTCTAGACTTCTCTACTATGTACAAGGGAGTTCTACATGTCTCTTGAGCCTTCCACATGGTTCTAGAGTCTTCCGCCACGTTCTACACTTGTGTAGACTCTTCCGGTGTCTTCCGTTACCTTCCGGCTTCTTCCGGACCCTTCCGGAGTCATGTGGAACCTCCCGGAGCCTTCTTGAATGTCCCGGACTTGTGTAGAGGCTTCTAGAATTTTCCGGAACCTCCAAGTACCTTGTTTGGTTATTCAAAATGCTTGGGCCGCCCCTTGCCCAAGTGCCCTGCCGTCGGGTGCCTTTGGCTTGCCGTCGGGTCCCCTGGGTGCGCATTCCGGCCTCCCGACGGGTGGTCCGTTACAATGTGTATCTAACTGTCTATAAATAGTGACATTTTTAAATATATCACTTAACAAGTTGCTTCTGAAAACTTATTTTCTTAGTGGGTAAAAGACCCGCATCACTATCCAAGTGCAAATGAAGAAGATGCACTTGTTAATTTGAAAAATGAATAACGAAAATTCCTTAAAACTAATAAAAAAATAGAGGATAAGTCTTCTAAATTGCGATCCAATTTGTGATTAATATTCTATTATCTTTTGGGATTTGTAGTTGTATATAATGGTGCATGTGACTAATAATAATGACAGCTCATTCCGCCAATGTTGTATTCAGTACTTAATTCAGTATTTCTTTGATTAAATAATAGACAATAAATTATGAAGAGAGCATATACTCCCTCTGTTTCATAATATTTCGCTTTGAAAAGTTTTTTTTTGCGCCATATTATTTGTCACTTTAAATTTCCAATAAAGCATTAATTACTCTTTTTTCATTTTTGCCCTTTATGCTCATAAATTTTCTCAAACATTAGTGGAGGATAATTAATTAAAAGGGTATCTTAGTCTTTTTCATTTTTTTCCTCTTAGAGTTCAGCTATATTCAATGATTTTCTTAATTTGTGTGCATACATGTGAAAAGACAGATATTTTAAAACGGAGAGAGTAATTATAGTGGAGCTAATTAATGATGGGATCCGTTAGTAAATGGCACTAGCTATTTAATTGGCAGGCATATCTTAATTCAAGGTCAGCTCCATCATCCCTAGACCCTCGTTAATAAAATAGAGCGGTATCAAACGACATATTATTGAAATTTTCTTTGAATATAATGTTACTTATATCGGATTTGCAATATCCAAGGTGGTTGGGCCAAGTGGTAGTGATTTGCGATCCCCAGAGGCGAGACTCAAGTTCGAATCCTACTGGAGACACCACATTGGGGAGGACCTATACCCTTTGCACTATTCGGTCCGAGCTGTAAATACACAGTCTAAAAAAAAAAAATCCGATTTGCAATTGTACTTAAGTTTTATTTTTAAATAAATTGAGTTCGAGTGAGCTTTTATGGAACGAGCTCGAGTCGAGTATCAAGTAACTTGATATTTTTACATATGTCAATTTTTAACTTATCTAATCAAAACTAAGTATGAATCTCATCCCGTAATTTCTCTCTTTGTCATTTTTGGTCCCAAATTGGATGGGGTAGAGATGAGACGAAATGCACAAAACAATTGGGATGTATGACCAGTCTTCTACTAAATACAACTTAACCGAGTTTTTGTCTTTACGTTTTCAAGATGCAAGAAATGGAAATTTACACTATAAAAACATTGAAAAAAAAGGTTGTTTGCAGGGTTACATAGTGTAAATTTCCGTTTGATAAACAATTGTAACTTATATTACCTTTCAGTGTGTGACGCCCCGCTCCCCGGGTTGGGTCCTATGTGGCCCATCCCCGAGTTCGGGATCGCCCGACGTGGGATAACCCATCAGAGTTGCTAAATTTTTAATTTTGATTTATCGCATGGGCCACATAGGACCCGACCCGGGGTCTCGGGCCGTCACACAGTGAGAATTAATATAGTTTTTGGATTATAACATAACGTATATTCTCACTAAAAGTTAATTCTCACTAAAAGTTAATTTGATCCAAAAGTTAGTTTGGGACGGATTCTGCAATCTAAAAACTCGGCCTTCTAAGGATTTTTACAAAGCATACATATTATGTTATGATTCTCACTAAAAGTTAATTTGATCATAAGTTAATTGAAAATGAGTAGTTTTTAGATTGCATGCTTTAATAAAATATTGACTCTTTTAACACAGACACACTCGATCATAGACAATCATACTCAATAAAACATTGTCAATTACAATTTAAATATTTTTAAGATATTTTATATTTCGACGTTTGTTGGACAAAATTCTCTTACTTTATTACTTCCTCAGTCCCATTTATTTTCCTCCATTTACTTCAGTATTTGGTCAAACTTTTCAGTATTTTAAGTGACTTATCATGTTAAATTATTAACATTTTTTTTGTGTATACAGAAAAGTGCACGTGCGTTGCACGTGACTAAATAATTTCTGAGGTTAGTTGCATTACATAATGATTTTTCATCATACTATCGTCTTAATGATTTTTTGACTAAATCATTTTAATTATTATGTTGTTACCAAAAAATTAAAGTTGAGATCTCAAATTTTTGACTAAATCATTTCTTGACCTAGATAGGGTAAACACCACTAATGGTCCTCCTTATCATTATTTTTTTACAAAGTGGTCCCTCTTATGTTTATTTTTCCTACGTTAGTCCCCTCTATGAATATTTGTTTCACTTTGGTCATTTTCAGGTGTTCCAAGGTGAACTAAAGTACCAAAACAGTTTTATGAGGGACTAAATTGATAAAGAAATAATTTAATGAGGGACTAAAATGTAACACTATAAGTAAAAAAACCCCTTGTAAATGACCAAATTGAAATAAATAATTCATAGTAGGTACTAACGTGGGGAAAAACACAAGAGGGATCACTCTGTAAAAAGTTAATGATAGATAGGACCATTAGTGGTATTTACCCGACTTAGATCTAAACAATTTTTTTCATCTAAACATTTTTAACAGGTTTAACCTTTTTTTTTTTTCGATTTCACCAATTTGACCGGTAATACATGTGATTTACCGAGTTCATCCAATTTCAATTACAAGCTTAATCAAATTTTAACCAATTTAACCTTTTTTTTTTACCAATTTTCTTCAATTTTGCTGAGTAAACCTGTTTTTTCACCGATTTCATTCGCTTTTACATTGAGTTTACTATTTCTTTTTTTGTTATTTTAACTGTTTTTTTTTTTTTTTTTTTTTTTTTTTTTATCAATTTCACCAATTTTTCATGGTTTATCCCATTTATTAATCAATTCACACATTCTCTTAACCCAATATTAGTCGATTTTACTTATTCTTTTGTCGATTTAACATATTTTCTCACCTATTTCACCTTTTCTTTTTGCCAATTTAACTCAATTTTTTTTATAGTTATTTTATCTATTTAACCCTTTTTTTTTGTTATCTTGTGTTTAGCCGATATCATTAATTTTTTACCGGTTTACCAACTTTTTGTCAGTTCACACCGTTGTTTTAAAGATTGCACCATTTTTTTTGTTGCTTTAACTCGTTTTTTTTTCTCGATCTAATCCATTTTCCCATTGATTTTATCATTTTTTATCATATATTTTTAATTGAAATTTACACATATTCACCGGTATCAACCATTTCTATGTTTTTATTTTTTTTGGCTTAAGCCAATTATAAGTTTTAAACTTAACTAAATAGTATGTGTTTATACATACATCACGAATATGGCATAATTTTATTTTGATGTTCTTTAATATTTTTAAGGTTCTTTAATAGTTGATAATTTCTTAAAAACTTTCCAAAGAAATATCGATTTTTGTGGTTTATCCCATTTGTTAATCAATTCACCTATTTTCTCCAGTTTAACCCAATTTTAGTCGATTTGATCCCATTTTTTAATCTATTCACCCATTCTCTTCGGTATAACTTAACTTTAGTCGATTTTGTTTTTTTGTTGATTTACAAATTTTCTCACCTATTTCACATTTTGTTTGCCAATTTAACTCATTTTTTATTCTTGTTCTTTTATGGATTTGATCCATTTTTTTAGTTATCCCGTGTTTAGTCGATATCATTTATTTTTTACCGATTTAATACGCTTTTTGCCGGTTTACCCCGTTGTTTTATCAGTTGCACAAATTTTTTTGCTTTAACTCATTTTTTTCTATATAACCCATTTTCCCATTGATTTTACCATTTTTATCATATATTTGTTAATCGAATGTTACCCGTTTTCACAATAGCCATTCCTAAGTTTTGACTTTATTTTTTCTTAAACCAAAAAAAATATAGATTTCACCCGCTTTTACACTAAGTTTACCATTTTTTTTTTGTATTTTAACCCGTTCTTTCATTGATTTCATCATTTTGTGGTTTATCTCATTTGTTAATCAATTTCACCAATTTCAGTGGATTATACTCATTCTTTTTTGTTAATTTAACATATTTTGTCACCTATTTCAATATTTTTTTGCCAATTTAACTCTTTTTTTTGTTGTCCTTTTATCGATTTGCTCCATTTTATTGTTATCCCATATCATTCATTTTTTCTTACCTATTTTATCCATTACCTCGTTGTTTCGGCTAGCATACCTTCTTTTCATTTGATCCATATTTTGTAGTCATGTTACATCTGTCATACATAATATATACAGATAAAAAATATAAATTATCGATAGTAATGGTTTAATAAATTACTAAAGTTTGAGAAACCAAACCTGATTTGTATGTAATAATTGATGCATCGTCATTTTTAAGTTATACTAAGTTCTTAAAGAATTTATATAATTTAATAATAACATAAGTCAATTACAAATTGCAAATCGCAAATAATGTTAATCTTCGAAACTATGAATAATTGTAGTGTAGTCTAAATTTTGATTCTAGATTTGTTTTCTGTCATCTTCATTAAGTCATTATATTACGTTATTAATTTCAGAACATGGTGACAAATATATAATTATTTGTAATGAAAATGATTTCGGAAGTAAAAGGGATGTGTAGTATAGCTAGTATATGTTGTTTGATTGAAAGCATATTTTTTTCCTTTTTTTGATAAATATTGAAGTATACTTTTGCAAGTGTTAGTGTTTATGTAGAAGTATGATTCTTCAAGTTTTTTTATTATTTTGTTATTTATATTTAAAATTTAAGTAATGGTATATTAATCTAAAAAAAAAAATTCTTGAATTTTTTTTCTGATGAACTCGTACTCAACTTCAAGTACAAATTGATTTTTTTTAGAACTTTCACCAACAAACACTAAAAAGGTTTTATAACTTGTGTCTTGTATTGATTAGTGTTGGAATAAGGGAGAAATTGGATGTTAGTTTGCCTGAAGTCGTCGATTCTTCTTTGTGGGTGAATTTTGGATTTTTCTAGCAATTTTGACACCAATGGGGTGTTAGTTTAAAATAAATGTGCGAGATTTAAGATTATATTATTTTAAGTGTTTTAACTTTTTTGTGAGTTCTAGTCAAGATTACATACCTGTACTTTTAAGAATCCTTGTTTAACTATATCTTTTGATTCCTAATTTAAATATATTTCTTATGTTTCTTTTGGTTATTGGTAGCAGGGGTATTTTAGTCCATATAAAAAAGTTAAGAAATATTCATGTATTTATAAAAAAAATAGAGAATTAAATTTTTTAAATATTAATATATATGGTGTCATATGATATTATCAACTTATTAGTGAAATATATTAATTTAATTATTTATTATAATTTTTATAAATTTAGTGAAATTAACTGATCAACTGTACTAATAGAGCAAAATTAATGAAACGGAGGAAGTATGACTTATTTTTTGCCATTTTATGCGAACACTTTCGCCGCTGCCATTAGAAATTAGATCACTCAAGTACATAATATTAACGTGCTTTAGATAATCTTAACAATGCAATTAATTTTTTCGCCAGGATCATGACATGGTTTAGCAAGCGCGGCAGATATTTGCTTCAATAATTTATATTGGCTTTTTCAGAAAAAATTGTTATAATTTGTAACTTTTTGAGGATTTGGATATCTATAGATCAATAAATTAAACTTAAGGTACGTAAAAAATTCAACAAGATATATTTGTTCCTATTTGTATTTTAAATAAACAATGGGATTATTGCATTTTTGGTGCCACAACTATAGCTCACTGACGTTTTTATTCCGTATCTTTTCGGGCTGGCATATTTGGTGCCACAGCTTCAACATCAGTGGCAATTTTGGTTCCAATTGAGGTACAATTCCAAAATTGGCTCGAAATCCCCCTTGTGAGGGCCAATTTTGATGTCATGTGCCAATTTTGGAATTGGGCCTCAATTGTCACCAAAATTGCCATCGATGTTGAAGTTGTGGCACCAAATGTGTCAGGCTGAAAATATATGGGATAGAAATGCCAGCAAGTTATAGTTGTGGCACCGAAAATGAAATAATCCACATATTAATCTATATGACCATATTAATGTGTACGGATGTATATTTTGATCCATATAATCATATTAATAATATGCAAGAAAAAAAACTTATGACATTTAAATGAAAGAAAAATATACTATTAATCACCGAAGTATAAAAACACAAATTTCAATTTCGGAAGAAGTTGGTTTAGTTTAGTGAATTAGAGTCAAATTAGCGCCTAACATTTATTTTCCCTTTTTCTTTGTCTACTTCTTCCTGGGGTGATTTTTTTTTTTAATCTACTTAAGTATGAAATGTGATTGAATTTATTTGTTAAGATTGATTACGATTTACGCCATTGTTGACAAGGGCAGAAAAAAACTAGATAGTTTTGGTTTGGGGACGATATTTTTTCTAATAACAAACTCGATAAATTTTTATGTTGTGATAAAATGACAACTAGACGAGAATAAAGTAACGTTGTATTTTTATTAAATAAAATGTGAAAATGCCATATTACAACGATGCCATATATACTAAAACAAATAAAAGACTAATAGTTTATTTTTATCCATTTTTCAGAAATTTTGGTTAACTTTCTCATTATTATTTATACGAACAGTCGAATACGCAAATAATTTCACTTGATTTTAAATTAGTCATTCTCTCAAATGTTACTGATTATTATAATACAAATTGCATTTGTAGATCTAGATTATGAGTGAATTATTTCATTTGTAATAGCTATAAATTTTTTAGTTGGTATTAGTTTCATGTTTCCAAAATAATACGATCGGAAACTATGAAAAATAAATGCAACAACGAAGAGCTTCTCCAGCAGGGACATCAAAATAGTTTCATATCCATTTTGATATCTTTGTTGCCAAAATCAGTGCTCCAACAAGGACATCAACAAGGAGCCCCTTTTGATTTTGCTTCCCAATTAACCCCAAAATTGAGGCTAAAGGCTAAAGACCCTTAAATATATATGTATAGCGAAACCAATGATCATAACTTTCTAAATTTTCAGTTTCATCCGTAAAATGCTCTCAATTGACTATAAAAATCAAGAATAAAAGAGAGATGAATTTCAATTTTAAATTCACAACAAAAACTAATTCAAAATACAAATAGCCAGAGGAAAAACCGATAACACAACTCAAAATAAGGATAATTAATATTTTCAAATTTTGTTATTTCTAATTTAATTTAATTGTGATTGCAATTTTAAAAAGATTTTTATTAAATATAAAATAATGCCCTGTTGGAGGAAAAACTTTTAGAGATAAATCAAAATAATATAGGAGGAATCAAAGAGTGGGTTGATGCTCAATTTATGTTCTTTCACTAAATTTTCTGCATTAAATTTCAATTGTAGTCTGGTAGGGCTATCAATGGTTGATTTTTCCCATTAATCAAAACAAAACATTTACTACCAAATATTCTAAGATAATGGATATTAGGTTTTTCTGTTATTCCACATTTCATAAGGTGTTTTATTTTGACTCTTGTTGATCATGCATCTGTTCTAGGTGTAACATGCTGTGTTTGTGTCTTCTGCCCAGAATCTTTGGGGCAGTTTTGCTTCAGCTATCATTGTCCTGGTAGCTTCTTTTAGAGTTCTGTTTCTCCTTTCAGCAACTCCATTTTGTTGAGCGGTTCTGGCAGCAGAGTTATACTGAAAATACTTATATTTGCCTTTGAGATAATGAAATAAAATAACCTCAATTAGTTATTACATGGAGCAATTAGTTATATGGTGTTGAATTGACTTCTTTATTTCTATTCTTTTTAATGTCTAACTTTCGATCATATATTAATTCCTACCGCAGAAAAATCTACTTATGGTGTATTCGGTTTGCACAATAAACCAAGATTTAAAATTTAATTATGCCTGTTGACCCGAAAAAGTGGGTCACCTCCCCTTATTTTGGAAAGTTACTCCCTTATTTGATCAGATAACAATTGCACCACTCCCCCTTAGACTCAACAATCTTCTCAAGATTGAATTGCAATTGACTATTTAGTTCAATCTCATTAGACTAACCGAACTCCCCCTTAATAAATTATTGATTTATAAAAAAATCTAATCATCAAATTGCACAAGAGAATGAAATGCCATATTACAACGATGCCATATATACTAAAACAAATTAAAGACTAATAGTTTATTTTTATCCATTTTTCAGAAATTTTGGTTAACTTTCTCATTATTATTTATACGAACAGTCGAATACGCAAATAATTTCACTTGATTTTAAAATTAGTCATTCTCTCAAATGTTACTGATTATTATAATACAAATTGCATTTGTAGATCTAGATTATGAGTGAATTATTTCATTTGTAATAGCTATAAATTTTTTAGTTGGTATTAGTTTCATGTTTCCAAAATAATACGATCGGAAACTATGAAAAATAAATGCAACAACGAAGAGCTTCTCCAGCAGGGACATCAAAATAGTTTCATATCAATTTTGATACCTTTGTTGCCAAAATCAGTGCTCCAACAAGGACATCAACAAGGAGCCCCTTTTGATTTTGCTTCCCAATTAACCCCAAAATTGAGGCTAAAGGCTAAAGACCCTTAAATATATATGTATAGCGAAACCAATGATCATAACTTTCTAAATTTTCAGTTTTATCCGTAAAATGCTCTCAATTGACTATAAAAATCAAGAATAAAAGAGAGATGAATTTCAATTTTAAATTCACAACAAAAACTAATTCAAAATACAAATAGCCAGAGGAAAAACCGATAACACAACTCAAAATAAGGATAATTAATATTTTCAAATTTTGTTATTTCTAATTTAATTTAATTGTGATTGCAATTTTAAAAAGATTTTTATTAAATATAAAATAATGCCCTGTTGGAGGAAAAACTTTTAGGGATAAATCAAAATAATATAGGAGGAATCAAAGAGTGGGTTGATGCTCAATTTATGTTCTTTCACTAAATTTTCTGCATTAAATTTCAATTGTAGTCTGGTAGGGCTATCAATGGTTGATTTTTCCGATTAATCAAAACAAAACATTTACTACCAAATATTCTAAGATAATGGATATTAGGTTTTTCTGTTATTCCACATTTCATAAGGTGTTTTATTTTGACTCTTGTTGATCATGCATCTGTTCTAGGTGTAACATGCTGTGTTTGTGTCTTCTGCTGCATTTTTTGTGCCACAATTATAGCTTGCTGGCATTTCTGCACCGTATCTTTTCGGGATGACATTTGTGCCACAACTTCAACATCAGTGGCAATTTCGGTGCCAATTGAGGCCCAATTCCATAATTGCCCGAAATCCTCCACATACGTGCCACATGACATGAAAATTGGCCCGCACAAAGGGGATTTCGGGCCAATTTTGAAATTGGGCCTCAATTGGCACCAAAATTGCCATTGATGTTAAAGTTGTGGTATCAAATGTGCTAGCTCAAAAAGATACGAGGTAGAAACACCAGCGAGCTATAGTTATGACACCAAAAATGCAATAATCCCTTAAACAATCTACAAAAGTTGGAATGACGTTACATCTTTGTAAATCTATGGAGTTAAGAAGAGGGTTATATTTAGTTGTCTGATGATATTAGATGCTCTTTATTAAATGATTTATATTTGAATATAATAAATAGACGTAGTCAAAGGTACTGAAAGAGATAATTTTTTGCCTTCAAATCCTTTAGACTTCGGGCCTCTAATTCGGTTTTCTGAACATCCGTCAAAACTGTACCTTGTGCTGGCTCCAAAATTCCAGATTCGACAACTGACCAGTACTCAGATCGGAAGAAATTTTCCATGAGCATGTTCCAATGATCATAATGACCATCAAAGCGTGGAATGACCGCTTGCACAAAATTAGAATATGCAGCCATGATGCTGAATTCTTAAATTTAACCTAACTCTGATACCACTGATGAAAACTTAGAGAAGAAGACATTATTGCTACAACATATTTTCATAAACTTATAAGCCTTATAAAATAGGCAATACAATACAAATAAAACTGAAACACTAGGAATAACTTATATCTACTAACCCATGATCTCTAATATTAATCTCACTAATAAACTACTAATGATTCAGTGGTATGGTACTATTGTTTCTATGTAAATTTTAACAAATACTAACCTCCCAACTATGAAGCAAACAAAAGAAATATAATTTTGATCAGAGGTAAGAAAGGCCAACCAAATTCGCGAATATCATATGAGGCAACTCACCAGTGTCCTGAATCACATTGAACATCATCATATTTCATCCATTTGAAGTATGCAAGAAAGATACAACATAATAAAGAAAACGAATTGAAGGAATATGAGGAAAATTAGAGTTTACTTAGTGAAGAATAGATCAACTAAAATAAAGAATTCTATTTTCCATACCCAATAGCTTCATCTTCAATAAAATTGGAGAGAATTACACTTGTGGTACCAAACTATATGTCGATTCTTATTTGTGGTACCATAAAAATCGAGGCCGACACATTTGGTACCACAATTTAAGAAATCAGTCAATTTTGGTACAACCGTTAAAATGGACGTTAACTGACGACGTGACAGTGAAGTGTTATTGTAAAATTAATACCATTACTTATGTTGACTGACAATTCTACCTGCCATAACATTTCAGGTTGTCAAAATAACCCCACATCATTAAATTTACTAGCAATTTACGTCCACATTGTTGCCCAATTTCAAAATTGGCTCGAATAAGAAACGTGCGGACCAATTTAGAGATTTTACTTATTATATTTACATATTTATTTAACTAATTTAGTTTTATAAATAATATTAACAGACCAAATAATACTTTAAAATAAATTCGACAAAATATTAATTAAATTTAAAATTTATATAATAATATTAATATATTTAATATTTATTAAAAAATAAAGTTATATATTATTAAAAAATAATTATAATTTAAAAAAAAAAAAAACACTAAAACCCATCCCTATCCCCCTCAAACCCATCCCCCCGTACCACCCCCCACCCCCACCCAAAAAAAACTTGAAAACTGAAGGATGAAATTTGGAAGTCTAAATCATCTTCTCATTCTACTGCCTAATCAATTGCATCAAAAAATTTAAAATAATTAAATATCAGAACTCAAACTCAAAAATTTGTTTTTTTTTTTAGAATAAATCATTAACACAAACAATAATTAAAAAAATGTACTAAAAGATAGCAAATTGGGTTGGGGTGATTACAAAAACCCTTCATTTGCGGACATGTGGGCGTTAGTGGAGAGTAGTTGTTGTGTATTTATTACAATTAAGCCCTTATGATTGAATGAATCATTTTTTATGTGAAGGCTATATTTGGAAAACACTTTATTGGTATAAGAACTGTCACTTTTTTCTGTTAATTGAACTGTTGTTTTTTCTGGATTCGAAATTAAAAGGGCAATTTTTGTAAAAAAGCAAAAAAAACCGTCCGTTTGTGAGATGGAACATTATTAGTATAGATATAGATAGATATATGTATTCACCATTTTTATCAATACTTAAGACTTGTTCGATTCCAAGTATATAACGCCACGACTTCTCAAGGAATCCCCACTTTTGTTAACATCAACTTGACTGCAGAAAATACTAGCTATTTTCTAGAGCACATTCTGTGTAACTATTACACACATTAATATGAACTAAATCAGTTGTTCAAAATTAATTAATTGATATCAAAATCATATATTAGAATTTCAAATGGGTTTTTTTCTAATAAAAAAAAAAACACTCACAGTTTTTGCATGTAACTCCTTAATAAAATCTTACCAGAAATCCAATTCCAAAAACGAAACTAATAGCTCACTTATTACTTCATTTTAAACGAGAAAATTTCACTTTTGGTACCACAAGACTTTAAAATTACTGTATCATAAATTTAAAAACATACACATTGGGTACTTCCGTCAATTTTTGGACGAAAAATTCAATTTCGGAAGGAAAATTGATGGAAAATTTGCATAATTAGTCCTACAATTATAGATTGCTGCCAAAGTTTGTCCCACATATTTTCTGGCCGATAGATTTACCCCAAAGTTCACAAGTTTTATAAATTTTATATATTATTATTAAATTTCTTAAACTAATTAGAGTATATATATAACATATATAAACCCAAGGTGGTTGGGCCAAGTGGTAGTGACTTGCGACCCCCAGAGGCGAGACTGAAGACCGAATCCTACTGGAGACACCACACTGGGGAGGACCTATACCCTTTGCACTCTTCGGTCCGAGCTGTATATAAACAGTCTAATGGATCAAAAAAAAAAAAAATATAACATATATAAACTAAATAATATTTTATATAATATCTAATAAAATATAAATAAAATTTTTTAATTTCACTGAATCTTGAAAAGAAATTTCTTTTAAAAAAGACAGCAGATGCTCAATGGAGAATGACTCTTCTTTAGTTCCAGATGAAGTTGGTACTTGATTCTAGCTTATATCTCACATTTCGTTGTGGAGAAATCAAGGGTTTGACTTGCCACGATCCAAATTTACATAAGACCCAAAAGATGGAGATAATCTTTTAAACTAATTAGATTTTATATAATAATATATAAATTAAATAATATTTTATATAAAATATGAAAAATAAATATACTTAATAAATTTTAAATTTTTAAAAAATATTTTAAACTAATAAATTTAGGGTTTTTTTAATCATAATAAATTTAATAATTAGAATTATTATTATTTATATAATTTAAAAAATATTTTTTTCACGTTTTATAATAAATATTATTTAATTTTTATATATTATTATCTAATTAGTTTAAAAGATTTTTTTAATTTAAAAAAAATTAATAAGTTTTAATATTTATTTTTGAAATTTTATATAAAATATTATTTAATTTATATGTGTTATATGTAAAATCTAATTAGTTTAAAAGGTTATATTTTGGAATTTAAAAAACCCAATAAATTTAATTTATATATTATTTAGTTTATATATATTATATATAAAATCTAATTAGTGTAAGAGATTTAATAATTATCATATATAAAATTTATAAATATAATTTATAATTAATTATATTTGCAGTTGAGACTGAAATGCTTCAAACTTGTGAATTGCGGTACATTTGTCAGCCATAAAATATGTGGGACAAAGTTTGGTAACAATCTATACTTGTAGGTCCAATTCTGTAAATTTTCCATCAATTTTCAGTCTAAAATTGAATTTTCAGTACAAAAATTGACATAAGTACCAAATGTGTCGAGGGCAGTCAACATATGGTACAAAATGTGTATGTTTTTAAAGTTATGATACAGTAACCTTAAAATAGGGTTACTTGTGGTACGAAAAGTGAAATTCCCTCCATTTAAAACTACCAAATTGCATTTCTTTCAACTTTTCACCAAAGAATGACTTGTACTTGTTGTTCTACTCTGGTCACAACCTCCAGAGGCAAAATAGAGGCTCCATACGCAATCCATTGAAGCCCAAATTGAAGTGTCAAATAGAAATTCATTGTCATACAAATGTAACAAAAGAATACCTTCATTAGAGCCCAAATACTGAGATGTGCATCCTTGGTACTCATTATTAATGTTTGGTCTTCATGTGCCATTTCATGCATCTTCAGTGGAAAACTTCATTTTACAAAACTTGCATGTGAAATTCATGTTATCAGCATCATCTTTCTTGTGAATCTTCTTCACGTGTGCTTGAAGCAATCTCTGTGTTCAGGGCCAACCCGAGATATTAGGGGTTTTAGGCGAAATTTAAACTGGAACCCTCTTTTACAAAAAAAATAATGTATTATTTGAAAATTAATTTTCTTACTTTTAAAATTGTAAGATTACTTTTAAGTATTTAGTATTTACTAACATATTAGTAATTGATTGGATAAAATGATAAATTACCTGATTTGTTTTAGATTCAATCATAATATCTTTTTATAACATTTCATTCTAAAACTTTCTCTTAACAAAAGCAAATACGGCAAATATCGTGTGTGTATATATATTGATAATTCAAGTATCGTGAATACATTTATAAAACTAATATACGTTTAACAAATATAACTTTTTACTTGTCATAATCAATGAATAGATAAAATGTGAAAGTAGAATATTCCTGCTCTCGCTACTATCTTGGGGGTGTGCAATCGTATCAATTTTCAGTATATAGACTGTTGCGGTAATTTCAAAATTTATACCGTATGCCAGACCAAACTATTCGGTTCGATTACCAATCAATTCAGTCTACTACCAAAAAATCGAGACGTGTATGTAGTTTCGAGTCTTCTTTGTAATAAATTAATATTAAAAATTATAGTTTGACTCAAACTCGTTGAATCTAAGTTACATTAACTACTAAATTTAATGTATTATTGCAAAACTACAGTATCATAATTGTTTTTTCCAAGATACAAAGATTCAATAAAAATAGAAACACTTGTATTAGCAATTAGCATATAATCTTTATAATTTGACAACAATAATATGAATAATCACTTTTACATAAATTAGGTCAACAGATTTTACATAACAAACACAAGAAGGATTTCAATAGAATGTGTCTTGTTAATCGAAAAGTTAATTTGATAGGATAAATTTAGTTTATGTTGGGGTTTTATGTGTGAATGAAATAAATAAGAGTAAGAGATGTGTCTATTCGGTCCGAAGAGGTACCCTTTGGAACCGAAACATTATGTCCCTTTCCAAGAGGCACTTTTGAGTCTAAATATGAGACAAAATCTGGCCAATTCTGAATTAATTATATAGTAACTAAAAGGAAAAATAATACTCTCTTTCTCTTACTTTCGTCAAAATTTAGTCCGGAATTTCTGTTTGTTCAAGTTCGCTTTGGGTTCGTTATTTGTGCAAATAATGAACAACAAACTATTGTATCTTGGGAGACTACCGGAAATCAAACTGCATGCACCGTGGCAGTCTCAGAAATATTGTCTTAAGAAAATCGCTTCGGCAGCCTCAATCTCATTTCCTAGTTTTCGTATATTAGTTGGAGTATTATTTGGTTTATTTCGATCCAAGTAAGTATTTCTTACTAGTTTTTACGTTAGTATATAATCTAACCTTATTAGAGTTGATATATGTTAGATTATCTTTATTTGTTATATGCTGAAATTTATGTTAGAAATATTTTTGATGAAATATTTAAGTACACAGATTGTTAGACACCTACAATCTTAAGACAATATGTTTTTTTTTTTATTTCCGAAATAAAGGAATCATCCATTCTTAGCATGTATAAGCAGTGGAGAATAAATGAATAGGTGATTGAGAAAATGAAGTCAAAAGATGTGTTCATTCTCCAAGTCTTATTCAAGCCATTTAATTGTTCTAGCAATGCAGCCACCAATTTCATCAAATTGAATCGCTACATGTGAAGCGGTGGCTTTGCAGATCTAGGGAATTTATTCTTAGGAATTGATGTTTTGGCAAAGCTTCCCTTCATGAGACTGCCATATATAAAGTTTGTGGCAACTACACGTGAATTTTCGGATTGACAGTGGGTAATTTTGAAAATGAAAAGAGTGCTCTTTGGCACTTACCCTTTCATGAACCGATACCTTCTTTCGGATTGAGCCGTATTAATAATCAAACATTAATTATTATGACAAAATATTACCCTTGTGAAGGTCATCATGGTTCAGCGGAAATATGAAAGGAAACAAAATGAAGAGCTTAGGATTAATTACATCCTAAATATGATTTAGACAAATATCTTTACATGTGATATTTTTTATTTGAATTGGGAATTCAATAAATAGAATATGATTTAAAAATATATTTTATTTTTGAAATTACTAAAATGAAAGGTATTCTCAATATTTGAGTCAATATGAATCACCTCTTATATAAATATTTTAGTAGCGCACTAATTTATTTTTATTGTGTATATCATTCGTGTATTACTGTGTTATTACATGAGGTAATGAATGAAATGTAATTAAAAATATCATGTGCATCAAAATCTTAAATCTCATATGAGTATGTGTTTCAGTGATTTCATAAGTGCGACTTATGCATATGCGGGTATATGAAAATTGTATATTTACTAAAAACCTTTATATGGAGATAAATGAGTAATTACTATTATATGAATATTTTATTGAGAAAATATTAAAAATTTATCTGTGAAATAATTATAATTTACCTTCATATCAATATTTTATTGATATAATATTTGATAATTTATTGTAAGAAATAATTATAAATTATTTGTGAAATAGTTATAATTTATTTGTTTGTGAAACAAATGTGCAAGAGTTCAAAACTTTTGAACTAATTTAAATTGACTGTTTGATTTTTTAAATCATTACTAACTCGTGGAGTTTGAGAATGTATTTAATTAGATATTATTGCGCTATTTATGGAGTTATAAATACGAGACAATAAATGTATTTGCGAAATACGAAGAGATGCATTTGTGAAATACAAATCTAGTAAATGGAATAAGAAAATTTTAAATTCTTATATCCAAATTGTGGGGGTAAATACGAATATATTCATTTACACAAAAGTGTGTTAAATTGGGAATAATTTGTCAAATAATTTACCTAGCTCAACTTAATTGAATTTGGTAGCTAAAATAACATAATTCTAAGATGTGGTTAAACGTCAATCTTTAAATTCAGGTTTACTTGACAACTTGTGGGGGAAAGCTCGTTAGATGTCTACACACATACTAAGTCTAGTTTCATACAAGAAAGTCAATTATCATTCCATATGAGTTATGGAAGGGAAGAAAAACAAAATACCTTAAAATATGGGGGTACTCGGGTCAGATTTCGGTTTCACCACCGGAGAAGAAATAACTTAAAAATATTAATTACTACTAGCTTATGCGATAAACAGTAGCAATTCATATTTTTGGTAATTAAATTTGAAATAAATGTAATCATGTGAACTGAGTCACGTGATGTAACATTCATTGGGAATGTAAGAAGGATTTGAGAATCATCTCTTATAAATTGATATTTCTTTTGGTTCAGATTTATTTTCAGTAAGTGTAATTTACTGATATTAAAATATGATCAAGTAATATTATTGATTATATTACTTACATAAACTTTTTTACAGTTTATAATTATAGTTAATTCTAAATTATTTATTATGCGAGAGTAAACACTATAGTCTAACCCATTTTAAACTAGAATATTTTTTAAAATTTCATAGAATAGTTTGGGAAAATATTTAATTGATTTAGATCAAGAGGGTCAACTTTGTGAAGTTTATAATTATATTTAATTATAAACTACTATATTATGCGAGAATATACATATGAATCAATCTCTAAAGAGGTCAATCTCTTACTTCAACATGAGTTTGTTGACGAGTTGAAGAGGAAAATGAGCTAAAAGCTCGAATTCTTTGATCCAGATATTCTAACATTTATGTTAAAGGATTATCCTCAAACATATAAATAAATTATGTCACGTTCCAATATCGTGGATTGGAAAGAGACGATTGACAATGAGTTATATTCATAAAATTGGTAGACCTCGAGGAGTGAACCAATTAGATGTAGACGGGTTTTTAAGTTCAAAAGTTTAAAAACTTTGATAAGTCAATCGACAAAAACTAGGCTAGACGAGTAGCCAAGGTGCCTTATTAAAAGAAACATTTTTACTTCTTTGACTCAAATTCACTAGCGATTAGGATGACATCCATTAGAATGTTAATAGCTCTATTAGCTATATATAATGGACGTTAAAATTGTCTTCCTTAATGGTGAATTAAATGAGAATATTTATGAGGAGTAACCAGAGAGTCTCGTTGTTAAAGGAAAATAAAACATAGCTTGCAAAACTTTTATATTTTCTTGTTGACCTTTAACAAGCTCCTAAACAATGACACGAAAAATGTGATAGTGTCATCGACAAATTTTGACTTTCATATTAATAAATATGACGAGTGTGTCCATATAAACAAATTGGATAATTGAGTATCATAGTTTGTTTATACGCAAATGATATGTTAATATTTGAGACTAATATTGAAAATATTAATCCATTGAGAAAATATTAACTTATGACATGAAAAACTTCGGTTTAATCAATTATGATTAGGAGGTCATGTGATGACATTAAATTATCTCAAGCACACTACGTGTATAAGTGATAGATAAGTTAAATACTTATGAAATTAAGGGATTTCAAAATTCTATTTAATTAAGATCTTGTGTGCTACACGAGAACAAATGTGATAGAATATCACAATTTGAGTATGCTCATAAAATTAGATGTCACACATATATCGTAAAATGCAAGAGGACATACATCGTCTCTTTAGTTAATAAACTAAGGAGACATGAGCAATCTTAGCAAGATTCGTTGGGATGCATTAATGAGAATGCTTGAATCTTGAAAGAATACATTTGTATTTTTATGTGCATTCTATTTTGGAAAAATATCCAACGACCCAGAAGGGATATAGTAATGCAAATGAAACTTGTGATTTAGAGGAATCAAAGTTTATAAGCGGATATGTATTCAATTTAGGAGTCACCGCTATTTCTTGAGAATCTTCCAAACAAATGCATATAGCTCAATCAACTATGAAATTAGAGTGCATAGCATTGGATAAAGCTAGTGAAGAATTTGAGTGGCTTCACAAAATTCATGGAAGATATTCTAAAATGACTGAAAATTGTGTCAGGCATATGTAAAATGCGATAATCAAGCGGTGATACATAGAGATACATAGAGCTCAAAAAACTCTATGTATAATGGTAAAGTCACAACATATTCATTGTCGTTGATACAATACCGAGACATATACTTTCAAATAGAATGGACTTCATGAAGTCAAGAGATAATCTTGATTCCGGATATTAAAGGTTTATCTAGAGAGTAGTATGTACATCGAGGGGAATGGTTTAAAGCCTAAATCAGACTAAGTTACCTTGTACGGAAACCTAACCTGGCGACTGGAGATCCCGCGGACCAGGTTCGGACAACCAGTCTTGGCTAACTTAAAATAAAACACTTAAGAGTATAACTCTATACCATTCTTATAATGCAATAAGTGCAAGCCTACCGCTTTATTTTATAGGTTAAGAAAAGGCTTTTAATGACGTCTATCCCCCCCCCCCCCCACCCCCCCCGAACCCCCCCACCCCCCCCCCCCCCCACCCCCCCCCCCCCCCACCCCCCCCCCCCCCCACCCCCCCCCCCCCCCACCCCCCCCCCCCCCCACCCCCCCCCCCCCCCACCCCCCCCCCCCCCCACCCCCCCCCCCCCCCACCCCCCCCCCCCCCCACCCCCCCCCCCCCCCACCCCCCCCCCCCCCCACCCCCCCCCCCCCCCACCCCCCCCCCCCCCCACCCCCCCCCCCCCCCACCCCCCCCCCCCCCCACCCCCCCCCCCCCCCACCCCCCCCCCCCCCCACCCCCCCCCCCCCCCACCCCCCCCCCCCCCCACCCCCCCCCCCCCCCACCCCCCCCCCCCCCCACCCCCCCCCCCCCCCACCCCCCCCCCCCCCCACCCCCCCCCCCCCCCACCCCCCCCCCCCCCCACCCCCCCCCCCCCCCACCCCCCCCCCCCCCCACCCCCCCCCCCCCCCACCCCCCCCCCCCCCCACCCCAATTCCTCAAATATAGGCCAAAGAGCACCAACGACATGTTCACATAAATTTTACATCGATGAAGTTTGATTGGAGTCTATGAACTCTACATTTAGCCAAATCGGAATCTCACTTCTTCCCTTATCACATCCATCCGCAATATCCGGATTACTAGCTCGGCCTTGAACTTTCTTTCCACCACGGATCAAAGGTTTCTCTGCTTTTCGAGGAGTATAAGTCGCATACAATACAATTTCATCTTTATTCCTATAAATGTACATAGCACCCGCCAAACATACGTCATTGTTTAAGCGAAAAGGTAGGCAACTGTTCCGCGCTTTTGCGCGTGATCACAATGTCATTGGTATACCGATAAATACCAACTGTTTAACAAATTGCATCTAATAATTCATCATATTTAATAATCCTGTCAACAAACAAGGTTATCAAATCGTCATCTCCACCCACCTATTTCCACTTATCGTTGTCTTCCACCAACTTTCACTCACCGTTGTATAGAACATATATAACAATTTTAGTATCCATATTTACAAATAAACAACTCAAATTAACACACAAAGTAGCTACTGTATAACAAGTTTAATAAACAACTTGTGTCACTTGTTACTTGGGACTGTGTAAAATTCCAAGTGACAAGAGACACAAAAAAAAGTTAGAATTATAAAAATAGCCCAAAATTTAAATTTAAAGTTAAAAGTCAAGAAGTGATGTCGCAGATATTGCTCATTTCTCTTTTCCTTCATATTAAATGTGTTTCTTGGGAGTCCATCATGTTTGATGTATCTTTTTTTTCTTTTGACTTTTGATTCTTCGGTCAATTCGATTTTTGGATGTTGACTGCTATTGCACGTCTTTTGTTGGTAGAACTCTTCATTTGACTCTAACATCTATCTTCATGCTTGTTAGAAGCGATTGCTTTATGTATAGACCTCAAGATCTTTTTTTTTCTCTTTGGATCCTCCGGTCAATTAAGACAAATTCATCTAGAAAGCATGAAATACTTGTTGAGACAAGAGATTGTGGTTTTGCTTTTATTCGTAAAACAGAGCCGGATAGGGTGATGGATACCAATCATACGGTCAGGATTATAGTGCAATAGTTTTTTATCTTCTATATATAGTTTATATGTTTTCTTAAATCGTAAATTTAAAAATTCCCTTGATGCATTGCCACTTGGTACAGGTCAAATATCGGGCCGTGGGAGAAAGATATCTTTAGGTGCCTATAGCGCAATAGGCCATTTAATAGTTTTAAAGATCTAAAAATATACATCAAGAAAAGCACACAAAAGTGTCCAAAAAATTTAACTGCCCATCATGCGAATTAGAGTTTGAAACAGACGTAGAGTTTAAACAACACATGAAGAAGGAGCACAAGAAAGATGGTGATGATAAAATGAAGTTAAAATGCAAGTTATGTGATATGAAGTTTCTCACTAAAGATGCCATGAAATGAAACATGAAGACCAAGCATTAATAATGGGGAACTGCATATTATTTATGTTGTTTTGTTTGCCCTAATTAAGTTTGATACTTGATCAGTTGCAAACAGAGGATTTTAGTTTCATTTTCTGGTTGGGCCTTATGGAGTGGAATGTTTGGTTTAAATATTTGTGATATGATATATATATATATATATATATATATATATATATATATATATATATATATATTTGCATGGGAATCAAATTTGTTTGCAATGCTTTTGATATATAGATAAGACACTTATCATAGAATAGAATACTGACAAACTTCTTATTGAGGGTTTAATACATTGTACTGCATATCACATAAATGCCATTCACAATCGCTGCTAAAGTCTAGTGAAATAGGGATTTGCCACTAATGTTAACTAACATAATTCCACTACAATTTCCTCTTTGCTCTATGATAATCACACTATGTACTCATAACGAATAGTCGAACATTTAAGGCCACAAACTATTTCAAATTCTTTTGCAATCAGTAACATAATAAACGAGAGCAACCCGAATAGCATGTCCCAATGCCACAATAAGTATTTGAACCTGATATATGAGTCGGTATGGATGCATGTGCGTGTGCGTGTACCATGATTCAATTGCTCCAACATGTAACAACATGAGGGGAGGTTTGCAAAAAAAAATTCGAAATTGACTCTAACGAGTTCTTGGGATATCTTTTTCCCCTCCAAGCTTTTCAATAGTTAATGGCCACATATTCTTCTTCCCGAAAAAGTTTATCACTGCTTCTGGGTTGGGTTGGGTTGTTTCGGATTTCAAGAATAGTCCATGCACTTGTTGGTCAATCACACGACTAGTTGCTTGTCTATGTTCGCCACTTATTGGTTCCAATAACGAAAAAATGTGTGTGTGTTACAATATGTAGCAATGACAAAAACATCACTAGTTTTCTCCTTCTTGGCTCATAATTGTCATGGACAGTTATGTGCGACACACTTAACAATCTTCAATTTTGGGTTGGACCTATCAACTTCAAATTCAAAATTACAGGAAAGTGCAAGTAGCCCAAGTTGATATTCTAATTCAACTTTATTTTTAAAGCGTTGACCGACTTCAAAACTTGACCCATCGATCCTCCCCTGACTGTTGCTTGATTCTGGACAAATTCTTAGAAACTCACCACCATGCCCGATATTTGGTGCTTCGTGTTTAACCCTTACATCACTACGTGACTCATCACCATAGTCACCATCTTCATGATCGAGTCGGGTAGCTTCACCGTGCACAAATTCTTGCGAATTACAAGGGATAGGTTCCACAAATATCGATTCCTCAAATATAGGCCAAAGAGCACCAACGACATGTTCACATAAATTTGACATCGATGAAGTTTGATTGGAGTCTATGAACTCTACATTTAGCCAAATCGGAATCTCACTTCTTCCCTTATCACATCCATCCGCAATATCCGGATTACTAGCTCGGCCTTGAACTTTCTTTCCACCACGGATCAAAGGTTTCTCTGCTTTTCGAGGAGTATAAGTCGCATACAATACAATTTCATCTTTATTCCTATAAATGTACATAGCACCCGCCAAACATACGTCATTGTTTAAGCGAAAAGGTAGGCAACTGTTCCGCGCTTTTGCGCGTGATCACAATGTCATTGGTATACCGATAAATACCAACTGTTTAACAAATTGCATCTAATAATTCATCATACTTAATAATCCTGTCAACAAACAAGGTTATCAAATCGTCATCTCCACCCACCTATTTCCACTTATCGTTGTCTTCCACCAACTTTCACTCACCGTTGTATAGAACATATATAACAATTTTAGTATCCATATTTACAAATAAACAACTCAAATTAACACACAAAGTAGCTACTGTATAACAAGTTTAATAAACAACTTGTGTCACTTGTTACTTGGGACTGTGTAAAATTCCAAGTGACAAGAGACACAAAAAAAAGTTAGAATTATAAAAATAGCCCAAAATTTAAATTTAAAGTTAAAAGTCAAGAAGTGATGTCGCAGATATTGCTCATTTCTCTTTTCCTTCATATTGGATGTGTTTCTTGGGAGTCCATCATGTTTGATGTATCTTTTTTTTCTTTTGACTTTTTATTCTTCGGTCAATTCGATTTTTGGATGTTGACTGCTATTGCACGTCTTTTGTTGGTAGAACTCTTCATTTGACTCTAACATCTATCTTCATGCTTGTTAGAAGCGATTGCTTTATGTATAGACCTCAAGATCTTTTTTTTTCTCTTTGGATCCTCCGGTCAATTAAGACAAATTCATCTAGAAAGCATGAAATACTTGTTGAGACAAGAGATTGTGGTTTTGCTTTTATTCGTAAAACAGAGCCGGATAGGGTGATGGATACCAATCATACGGTCAGGATTATAGTGCAATAGTTTTTTATCTTCTATATATAGTTTATATGTTTTCTTAAATCGTAAATTTAAAAATTCCCTTGATGCATTGCCACTTGGTACAGGTCAAATATCGGGCCCGTGGGAGAAAGATATCTTTAGGTGCCTATAGTGCAATAGGCCATTTAATAGTTTTAAAGATCTAAAAATATACATCAAGAAAAGCACACAAAAGTGTCCAAAAAATTTAACTGCCCATCATGCGAATTAGAGTTTGAAACAGACGTAGAGTTTAAACAACACATGAAGAAGGAGCACAAGAAAGATGGTGATGATAAAATGAAGTTAAAATGCAAGTTATGTGATATGAAGTTTCTCACTAAAGATGCCATGAAATGACACATGAAGACCAAGCATTAATAATGGGGAACTGCATATTATTTATGTTGTTTTGTTTGCCCTAATTAAGTTTGATACTTGATCAGTTGCAAACAGAGGATTTTAGTTTCATTTTCTGGTTGGGCCTTATGGAGTGGAATGTTTGGTTTAAATATTTGTGATATGATATATATATATATATATATATATATATATATATATATATATATATATATATATTTGCATGGTAATCAAATTTGTTTGCAATACTTTTGATATATAGATAAGACACTTATCATAGAATAGAATACTGACAAACTTCTTATTGAGGGTTTAATACATTGTACTGCATATCACATAAATGCCATTCACAATCGCTGCTAAAGTCTAGTCAAATTGGGATTTGCCACTAATGTTAACCAACATAATTCCACTACAATTTCCTCTTTGCTCTATGATAATCACACTATATACTCATAACGAACAGTCGAACATTTAAGGCCACAAACTATTTCAAATTCTTTTGCAATCAGTAACATAATAAACGAGAGCAACCCGAATAGCATGTCCCAATGCCACAAATAAGTACTTGAACCTGATATATGAGTCGGTATGGATGCATGTGCGTGTGCGTGTACCATGATTCAATTGCTCCAACATGTAACAACATGAGGGGAGGTTTGCAAAAAAAAATTCGAAATTGACTCTAACGAGTTCTTGGGATATCTTTTTCTTCCAATAGTTAATGGCCACATGTTCTTCTTCCCGAAAAAGTTTATCACTGCTTCTGGGTTGGGCTGTTTTGGATTTCAAGAATAGTCCATGCACTTGTTGGTCAATCACACGACTAGTTGCTTGTCTATGTTCGCCACTTCGTCCCAACAACGAAAAAATGTGTGTGTGTTACAATATGTAGCAATGACAAAAACATCACTAGTTTTCTCCTTCTTGACTCGTAATTGTCATGGACAGTTATGTGCGACAAACTTAACAATCTTCAATTTTGGGTTGGACCTATCAACTCCAAATTCAAAATTACGGGAAAGAGCAAGTAGCCCAAGTTGATATTCTAAATCAACTTTATTTTTAAAGCGTTGACCGACATCAAAACTTGACCCATCGATCCTCCTCATACTGTTGCTTGATTCTTGACAAATTCTTAGAAACTCACCACCATGCCCGACATCTATTTCGTCAACTTCATCATTTGGTGCTTCGTGTTCAACCCTTACAACACTACGTGGCTCATCACCATAGTCACCACCTTCATGATCGAGTCGGGTAGCTTCACCGTGCACAAATTCTTGCGAATTACAAGGGATAGGTTCCACAAATATCGATTCCTCAAATATAGGCCAAAGAGCACCAACGACATGTTTACATAAATTTGACATCGATGAAGTTTGATTGGAGTCTATGAACTCTACATTTGGCCAAATCGGAATCTCACTTCTTCCCTTATCACATCCATCCGAAATATCCGGATTACTAGCTCGGCCTTGAACTTTCTTTCCACCATGGATCAAAGGTTTCTCTGCTTTTCGAGGAGTATAAGTCGCATACAATACAATTTCATCTTTATTCCTATAAATGTACATAGCACCCGCCAAACATACGTCATTGTTTAAGCGAAAAGGTAGGCAACTGTTCCGCGCTTTTGCGCGTGATCACAATGTCATTGGTATACCGATAAATACCAACTGTTTAACAAATTGCATCCAATAATTCCTCATACTTAATAATCCTGTCAACAAACTAGGTTACCAAATCGTCATCTCCACCCACCTATTTCCACTTATCGTTGTCTTCCACCAACTTTCACTCACCGTTGTATAGAACATTTTTAACAATTTTAGTATCCATATTTACAAATAAACAACTCAAATTAACACACAAAGTAGCTACTGGATAACAAGTTTAATAAACAACTTGTGTCACTTGTTACTTGGGACTGTGTAAAATTACAAGTGACAAGAGACAAAAAAAAAGTTAGAATTATAAAAATAGCCCAAAATTTAAATTTAAAGTTAAAAGTTAAGAAGTGATGTCACAGATATTGCTCATTTCTCTTTTCCTTCATATTGGATGTGTTTCTTGGGAGTCCATCATGTTTGATGTATCTTTTTTTTTTATTCTTCGGTAAATTCGATTTTTGGATGTTGACTGCTATTGCATGTCTTTTGTTGGTAGAACTCTTCATTTGGCTCTAACAACTATCTTCATGCTTGTTAGAAGCGATTACTTTATGTATAGACCTCAAGATCTTTTTTTTCTCTTTGGATCCTCCGGTCAATTAAGGCAAATTCATCTAGAAGCATGAAATACTTTCTGAGACAAGAGATTCTGGTTTTGCTTTTATTCGTAAAACAGAGCCGGATAGGGTGATGGATACCAATCATACGGTCAGGATTATAGTGCAATAGTTTTTTTATCTTCTATATATAGTTGATATGTTTTCTTAAATCGTAAATTTAAAAATTCCCTTGATGCATTGCCACTTGGTACAGGTCAAATATCGGGCCCGTGGTAGAAAGATATCTTTAGGTGCCTATAGTGCAATAGGGCATTTAAAAGTTTTAAAGATTTAAAAATTTACATCAAGAAAAGCACACAAAAGTGTCCAAAAAATTTAACTGCCCATCATGCGAATTAGAGTTTGAAACAGACATAGAGCTTAAACAACACATGAAGCTGGAGCACAAGAAAGATGGTGATGATAAAATGAAGTTAAAATGCAAGTTATGTGATATGAAGTTTCTCACTAAAGATGCCATGAAATGGCACATGAAGACCAAGCATTAATAATGGGGAACTGCATATATTTATGTTGTTTTGTTTGCCCTAATTAAGTTTGATACTTGATCAGTTGCAAACAGAGGATTTTAGTTTCATTTTCTCGTTGGGTCTTATGGAGTGGAATGTTTGGTTTAAATATTGGTGATATGATATATATATATATATGTATATATATATATATATATATATATATATATATATATATATATATATATATATATATACATATATATATATATATATTTGCATGGGAATCGAATTTGTTTGCAATGCTTTTGATATATAGATAAGACACTTATCATAGAATAGAATACTGACAATCTTCTTATTGAGGGTTTAATACATTGTACTGCATATCACATAAATGCCATTCACAATCGCTGCTAAAGGCTAGTGAAATAGGGATTTTCCACTAATGTTAACTAACATAATTCCACTACAATTGCCTCTTTGCTCTATGATAATCACACTATATACTCATAACGAACAGTCGAACATTTAAGGCCACAAACTATTTCAAATTCTTTTGCAATCAGTAACATAATAAACGAGAGCAACCCGAATAGCATGTCCCAATGCCACAAATAAGTATTTGAACCTGATATATGAGTCGGTATGGATGCATGTGCGTGTGTGTGTACCATGATTCAATTGCTCCAACATGTAACAACATGAGGGGAGGTTTGCAAAAAAAAATTCGAAATTGACTCTAACGAGTTCTTGGGATATCTTTTTCCCCTCTAAGCTTTCCAATAGTTAATGGCCACATGTTCTTCTTCCCGAAAAAGTTTATCACTGCTTCTGGGTTGGGCTGTTTTGGATTTCAAGAATAGTCCATGCACTTGTTGGTCAATCACACGACTAGTTGCTTGTCTATGTTCGCCACTTATTGGTTCCAATAACGAAAAAATGTGTTTGTGTTACAATATGTAGCAATGACAAAAACATCACTAGTTTTCTCCTTCTTGACTCGTAATTGTCATGGACAGTTATGTGCGACACACTTAACAATCTTCAATTTTGGGTTGGACCTATCAACTTCAAATTCAAAATTACAGGAAAGTGCAAGTAGCCCAAGTTGATATTCTAATTCAACCTTATTTTTAAAGCGTTGACCGACTTCAAAACTTGACCCATCGATCCTTCCCTGACTGTTGCTTGATTCTGGACAAATTCTTAGAAACTCACCACCAGTTTAACCCTTACATTACTACGTGACTCATCACCATAGTCACCATCTTCATGATCGAGTCGGGTAGCTTCACCGTGCAAAAATTCTTGCGAATTACAAGGGATAGGTTCCACAAATATCGATTCCTCAAATATAGGCCAAAGAGCACCAACGACATGTTCACATAAATTTGACATCGATGAAGTTTAATTGGAGTCTATGAACAATACATTTGGCCAAATCGGAATCTCACTTCTTCCCTTATCACATCCATCCGCAATATCCGGATTACTAGCTCGGCCTTGAACTTTCTTTTCACCACGGATCAAAGGTTTCTCTGCTTTTCGAAGAGTATAAGTCGCATACAATACAATTTCATCTTTATTCCTATAAATGTACATAGCACCCGCCAAACATACGTCATTGTTTAAGCGAAAAGGTAGCCAACTGTTCCGCGCTTTTGCGCGTGATCACAATGTCATTTGTATACCGATAAATACCAACTGTTTAACAAATTACATCCAATAATTCATCATACTTAATAATCCTGTCAACAAACAAGGTTATCAAATCGTCATCTCCAACCACCTATTTCCACTTATTGTTGTCTTCCACCAACTTTCACTCACCGTTGTATAGAACATATATAACAATTTTAGTATCCATATTTACAAATAAACAACTCAAATTAACACACAAAGTAGCTACTGGATAACAAGTTTAATAAACAACTTGTGTCACTTGTTACTTGGGACAGTGTAAAATTCCAAGTGACAAGAGACAAAAAAAAAAGTTAGAATTATAAAAATAGTCCAAAATTTAAATTTAAAGTTAAAAGTTAAGAAGTGATGTCGCAGATATTGCTCATTTATCTTTTCCTTCATATTGGATGTGTTTTCTTGGGAGTCCATCATGTTTGATGTATCTTTTTTTTTTTATTCTTCGGTCAATTCGATTTTTGAATGTTGACTGCTATTGCATGTCTTTTGTTGGTAGAACTCTTCATTTGGCTCTAACAACTATCTTCATGCTTGTTAGAAGCGATTGCTTTATGTATAGACCTCAAGATCTTTTTTTTCTCTTTGGATCCTCCGGTCAATTAAGGCAAATTCATCTAGAAGCATGAAATACTTTCTGAGACAAAAGATTCTGGTTTTGCTTTTATTCGTAAAACAGAGCCGGATAGGGTGATGGATACCAATCATACGGTCAGGATTATAGTGCAATAGTTTTTTTATCTTCTATATATAGTTGATATGTTTTCTTAAATCGTAAATTTAAAAATTTCCTTGATGCATTGCCACTTGGTACAGGTCAAATATCGGGCCCGTGGTAGAAAGATATCTTTAGGTGCCTATAGTGCAATAGAGCATTTAAAAGTTTTAAAGATTTAAAAATTTACATCAAGAAAAGCACACAAAAGTGTCCAAAAAATTTAAAACTGCCCATCATGCGAATTAGAGTTTGAAACAGACATAGAGCTTAAACAACACATGAAGCAGGAGCACAAGAAAGATGGTGATGATAAAATGAAGTTAAAATGCAAGTTATGTGATATGAAGTTTCTCACTAAAGATGCCATGAAATGGCACATGAAGACCAAGCATTAATAATGGGGAACTGCATATTATTTATGTTGTTTTGTTTGCCCTAATTAAGTTTGATACTTGATCAGTTGCAAACAGAGGATTTTAGTTTCATTTTCTCGTTGGGCCTTATGGAGTGGAATGTTTGGTTTAAATATTGGTGATATGATATATATATATATATATTTGCATGGGAATCAAATTTGTTTGCAATGCTTTTGATATATAGATAAGACACTTATCATAGAATAGAATACTGACAAACTTCTTATTGAGGGTTTAATACATTGTACTGCATATCACTTAAATGCCATTCACAATCGCTGCTAAAGGCTAGTGAAATAGGGATTTGCCACTAATGTTAACTAACATAATTCCACTACAATTGCCTCTTTTCTCTATGATAATCACACTATATACTCATAACGAACAGTCGAACATTTAAGGCCACAAACTATTTCAAATTCTTTTGCAATCAGTAACATAATAAACGAGAGCAACCCGAATAGCATGTCCCAATGCCACAAATAAGTATTTGAACCTGATATATGAGTCGGTATGGATGCATGTGTGTGTGCTTGTACCATGATTCAATTGCTCCAACATGTAACAACATGAGGGGAGGTTTGCAAAAAAAAATTCGAAATTGACTCTAACGAGTTCTTGGGATATCTTTTTCCCCTCTAAGCTTTCCAATAGTTAATGGCCACATGTTCTTCTTCCCTAAAAAGTTTATCACTGCTTCTGGGTTGGGCTGTTTTGGATTTCAAGAATAGTCCATGCACTTGTTGGTCAATCACACGACTAGTTGCTTGTCTATGTTCGCCACTTCGTCCCAATAACGAAAAAATGTGTGTGTGTTACAATATGTAGCAATGACAAAAACATCACTAGTTTTCTCCTTCTTGGCTCGTAATTGTCATGGACAGTTATGTGCGACACACTTAACAATCTTCAATTTTGGGTTGGACCTATCAACTTCAAATTCAAAATTACAGGAAAGTGCAAGTAGCCCAAGTTGATATTCTAATTCAACTTTATTTTTAAAGCGTTGACCGACTTCAAAACTTGACCCATCGATCCTCCCCTGACTGTTGCTTGATTCTGGACAAATTCATAGAAACTCACCACCATGCCCGATATTTGGTGCTTCGTGTTTAACCCTTACATCACTACGTGACTCATCACCATAGTCACCATCTTCATGATCGAGTCGGGTAGCTTCACCGTGCACAAATTCTTGCGAATTACAAGGGATAGGTTCCACAAATATCGATTCCTCAAATATAGGCCAAAGAGCACCAACGACATGTTCACATAAATTTGACATCGATGAAGTTTGATTGGAGTCTATGAACTCTACATTTAGCCAAATCGGAATCTCACTTCTTCCCTTATCACATCCATCCGCAATATCCGGATTACTAGCTCGGCCTTGAACTTTCTTTCCACCACGGATCAAAGGTTTCTCTGCTTTTCGAGGAGTATAAGTCGCATACAATACAATTTCATCTTTATTCCTATAAATGTACATAGCACCCGCCAAACATACGTCATTGTTTAAGCGAAAAGGTAGGCAACTGTTCCGCGCTTTTGCGCGTGATCACAATGTCATTGGTATACCGATAAATACCAACTGTTTAACAAATTGCATCTAATAATTCATCATACTTAATAATCCTGTCAACAAACAAGGTTATCAAATCGTCATCTCCACCCACCTATTTCCACTTATCGTTGTCTTCCACCAACTTTCACTCACCGTTGTATAGAACATATATAACAATTTTAGTATCCATATTTACAAATAAACAACTCAAATTAACACACAAAGTAGCTACTGTATAACAAGTTTAATAAACAACTTGTGTCACTTGTTACTTGGGACTGTGTAAAATTCCAAGTGACAAGAGACACAAAAAAAAGTTAGAATTATAAAAATAGCCCAAAATTTAAATTTAAAGTTAAAAGTCAAGAAGTGATGTCGCAGATATTGCTCATTTCTCTTTTCCTTCATATTAAATGTGTTTCTTGGGAGTCCATCATGTTTGATGTATCTTTTTTTTCTTTTGACTTTTGATTCTTCGATCAATTCGATTTTTGGATGTTGACTGCTATTGCACGTCTTTTGTTGGTACAACTCTTCATTTGACTCTAACATCTATCTTCATGCTTGTTAGAAGCGATTGCTTTATGTATAGACCTCAAGATCTTTTTTTTTCTCTTTGGATCCTCCGGTCAATTAAGACAAATTCATCTAGAAAGCATGAAATACTTGTTGAGACAAGAGATTGTGGTTTTGCTTTTATTCGTAAAACAGAGCCGGATAGGGTGATGGATACCAATCATACGGTCAGGATTATAGTGCAATAGTTTTTTATCTTCTATATATAGTTTATATGTTTTCTTAAATCGTAAATTTAAAAATTCCCTTGATGCATTGCCACTTGGTACAGGTCAAATATCGGGCCCGTGGGAGAAAGATATCTTTAGGTGCCTATAGTGCAATAGGCCATTTAATAGTTTTAAAGATCTAAAAATATACATCAAGAAAAGCACACAAAAGTGTCCAAAAAATTTAACTGCCCATCATGCGAATTAGAGTTTGAAACAGACGTAGAGTTTAAACAACACATGAAGAAGGAGCACAAGAAAGATGGTGATGATAAAATGAAGTTAAAATGCAAGTTATGTGATATGAAGTTTCTCACTAAAGATGCCATGAAATGACACATGAAGACCAAGCATTAATAATGGGGAACTGCATATTATTTATGTTGTTTTGTTTGCCCTAATTAAGTTTGATACTTGATCAGTTGCAAACAGAGGATTTTAGTTTCATTTTCTGGTTGGGCCTTATGGAGTGGAATGTTTGGTTTAAATATTTGTGATATGATATATATATATATATATATATATTTGCATGGTAATCAAATTTGTTTGCAATACTTTTGATATATAGATAAGACACTTATCATAGAATAGAATACTGACAAACTTCTTATTGAGGGTTTAATACATTGTACTGCATATCACATAAATGCCATTCACAATCGCTGCTAAAGTCTAGTCAAATTGGGATTTGCCACTAATGTTAACCAACATAATTCCACTACAATTTCCTCTTTGCTCTATGATAATCACACTATATACTCATAACGAACAGTCGAACATTTAAGGCCACAAACTATTTCAAATTCTTTTGCAATCAGTAACATAATAAACGAGAGCAACCCGAATAGCATGTCCCAATGCCACAAATAAGTACTTGAACCTGATATATGAGTCGGTATGGATGCATGTGCGTGTGCGTGTACCATGATTCAATTGCTCCAACATGTAACAACATGAGGGGAGGTTTGCAAAAAAAAATTCGAAATTGACTCTAACGAGTTCTTGGGATATCTTTTTCTTCCAATAGTTAATGGCCACATGTTCTTCTTCCCGAAAAAGTTTATCACTGCTTCTGGGTTGGGCTGTTTTGGATTTCAAGAATAGTCCATGCACTTGTTGGTCAATCACACGACTAGTTGCTTGTCTATGTTCGCCACTTCGTCCCAACAACGAAAAAATGTGTGTGTGTTACAATATGTAGCAATGACAAAAACATCACTAGTTTTCTCCTTCTTGACTCGTAATTGTCATGGACAGTTATGTGCGACAAACTTAACAATCTTCAATTTTGGGTTGGACCTATCAACTCCAAATTCAAAATTACGGGAAAGTGCAAGTAGCCCAAGTTGATATTCTAAATCAACTTTATTTTTAAAGCGTTGACCGACATCAAAACTTGACCCATCGATCCTCCTCATACTGTTGCTTGATTCTTGACAAATTCTTAGAAACTCACCACCATGCCCGACATCTATTTCGTCAACTTCATCATTTGGTGCTTCGTGTTCAACCCTTACAACACTACGTGGCTCATCACCATAGTCACCACCTTCATGATCGAGTCGGGTAGCTTCACCGTGCACAAATTCTTGCGAATTACAAGGGATAGGTTCCACAAATATCGATTCCTCAAATATAGGCCAAAGAGCACCAACGACATGTTTACATAAATTTGACATCGATGAAGTTTGATTGGAGTCTATGAACTCTACATTTGGCCAAATCGGAATCTCACTTCTTCCCTTATCACATCCATCCGAAATATCCGGATTACTAGCTCGGCCTTGAACTTTCTTTCCACCATGGATCAAAGGTTTCTCTGCTTTTCGAGGAGTATAAGTCGCATACAATACAATTTCATCTTTATTCCTATAAATGTACATAGCACCCGCCAAACATACGTCATTGTTTAAGCGAAAAGGTAGGCAACTGTTCCGCGCTTTTGCGCGTGATCACAATGTCATTGGTATACCGATAAATACCAACTGTTTAACAAATTGCATCCAATAATTCCTCATACTTAATAATCCTGTCAACAAACTAGGTTACCAAATCGTCATCTCCACCCACCTATTTCCACTTATCGTTGTCTTCCACCAACTTTCACTCACCGTTGTATAGAACATATTTAACAATTTTAGTATCCATATTTACAAATAAACAACTCAAATTAACACACAAAGTAGCTACTGGATAACAAGTTTAATAAACAACTTGTGTCACTTGTTACTTGGGACTGTGTAAAATTACAAGTGACAAGAGACAAAAAAAAAGTTAGAATTATAAAAATAGCCCAAAATTTAAATTTAAAGTTAAAAGTTAAGAAGTGATGTCACAGATATTGCTCATTTCTCTTTTCCTTCATATTGGATGTGTTTCTTGGGAGTCCATCATGTTTGATGTATCTTTTTTTTTTATTCTTCGGTAAATTCGATTTTTGGATGTTGACTGCTATTGCATGTCTTTTGTTGGTAGAACTCTTCATTTGGCTCTAACAACTATCTTCATGCTTGTTAGAAGCGATTGCTTTATGTATAGACCTCAAGATCTTTTTTTTCTCTTTGGATCCTCCGGTCAATTAAGGCAAATTCATCTAGAAGCATGAAATACTTTCTGAGACAAGAGATTCTGGTTTTGCTTTTATTCGAAAAACAGAGCCGGATAGGGTGATGGATACCAATCATACGGTCAGGATTATAGTGCAATAGTTTTTTTATCTTCTATATATAGTTGATATGTTTTCTTAAATCGTAAATTTAAAAATTCCTTTGATGCATTGCCACTTGGTACAGGTCAAATATCGGGCCCGTGGTAGAAAGATATCTTTAGGTGCCTATAGTGCAATAGGGCATTTAAAAGTTTTAAAGATTTAAAAATTTACATCAAGAAAAGCACACAAAAGTGTCCAAAAAATTTAACTGCCCATCATGCGAATTAGAGTTTGAAACAGACATAGAGCTTAAACAACACATGAAGCTGGAGCACAAGAAAGATGGTGATGATAAAATGAAGTTAAAATGCAAGTTATGTGATATGAAGTTTCTCACTAAAGATGCCATGAAATGGCACATGAAGACCAAGCATTAATAATGGGGAACTGCATATATTTATGTTGTTTTGTTTGCCCTAATTAAGTTTGATACTTGATCAGTTGCAAACAGAGGATTTTAGTTTCATTTTCTCGTTGGGTCTTATGGAGTGGAATGTTTGGTTTAAATATTGGTGATATGATATATATATATATATATATACATATATATATATATATATTTGCATGGGAATCGAATTTGTTTGCAATGCTTTTGATATATAGATAAGACACTTATCATAGAATAGAATACTGACAATCTTCTTATTGAGGGTTTAATACATTGTACTGCATATCACATAAATGCCATTCACAATCGCTGCTAAAGGCTAGTGAAATAGGGATTTTCCACTAATGTTAACTAACATAATTCCACTACAATTGCCTCTTTGCTCTATGATAATCACACTATATACTCATAACGAACAGTCGAACATTTAAGGCCACAAACTATTTCAAATTCTTTTGCAATCAGTAACATAATAAACGAGAGCAACCCGAATAGCATGTCCCAATGCCACAAATAAGTATTTGAACCTGATATATGAGTCGGTATGGATGCATGTGCGTGTGTGTATACCATGATTCAATTGCTCCAACATGTAACAACATGAGGGGAGGTTTGCAAAAAAAAATTCGAAATTGACTCTAACGAGTTCTTGGGATATCTTTTTCCCCTCTAAGCTTTCCAATAGTTAATGGCCACATGTTCTTCTTCCCGAAAAAGTTTATCACTGCTTCTGGGTTGGGCTGTTTTGGATTCAAGAATAGTCCATGCACTTGTTGGTCAATCACACGACTAGTTGCTTGTCTATGTTCGCCACTTATTGGTTCCAATAACGAAAAAATGTGTTTGTGTTACAATATGTAGCAATGACAAAAACATCACTAGTTTTCTCCTTCTTGGCTCGTAATTGTCATGGACAGTTATGTGCGACACACTTAACAATCTTCAATTTTGGGTTGGACCTATCAACTTCAAATTCAAAATTACAGGAAAGTGCAAGTAGCCCAAGTTGATATTCTAATTCAACCTTATTTTTAAAGCGTTGACCGACTTCAAAACTTGACCCATCGATCCTTCCCTGACTGTTGCTTGATTCTGGACAAATTCTTAGAAACTCACCACCAGTTTAACCCTTACATCACTACGTGACTCATCACCATAGTCACCATCTTCATGATCGAGTCGGGTAGCTTCACCGTGCACAAATTCTTGCGAATTACAAGGGATAGGTTCCACAAATATCGATTCCTCAAATATAGGCCAAAGAGCACCAACGACATGTTCACATAAATTTGACATCGATGAAGTTTAATTGGAGTCTATGAACAATACATTTGGCCAAATCGGAATCTCACTTCTTCCCTTATCACATCCATCCGCAATATCCGGATTACTAGCTCGGCCTTGAACTTTCTTTTCACCACGGATCAAAGGTTTCTCTGCTTTTCGAAGAGTATAAGTCGCATACAATACAATTTCATCTTTATTCCTATAAATGTACATAGCACCCGCCAAACATACGTCATTGTTTAAGCGAAAAGGTAGGCAACTGTTCCGCGCTTTTGCGCGTGATCACAATGTCATTTGTATACCGATAAATACCAACTGTTTAACAAATTACATCCAATAATTCATCATACTTAATAATCCTGTCAACAAACAAGGTTATCAAATCGTCATCTCCAACCACCTATTTCCACTTATTGTTGTCTTCCACCAACTTTCACTCACCGTTGTATAGAACATATATAACAATTTTAGTATCCATATTTACAAATAAACAACTCAAATTAACACACAAAGTAGCTACTGGATAACAAGTTTAATAAACAACTTGTGTCACTTGTTACTTGGGACAGTGTAAAATTCCAAGTGACAAGAGACAAAAAAAAAAGTTAGAATTATAAAAATAGCCCAAAATTAAATTTTAAAGTTAAAAGTTAAGAAGTGATGTCGCAGATATTGCTCATTTATCTTTTCCTTCATATTGGATGTGTTTTCTTGGGAGTCCATCATGTTTGATGTATCTTTTTTTTTTTATTCTTCGGTCAATTCGATTTTTGCATGTTGACTGCTATTGCATGTCTTTTGTTGGTAGAACTCTTCATTTGGCTCTAACAACTATCTTCATGCTTGTTAGAAGCGATTGTTTTATGTATAGACCTCAAGATCTTTTTTTTCTCTTTGGATCCTCCGGTCAATTAAGGCAAATTCATCTAGAAGCATGAAATACTTTCTGAGACAAGAGATTCTGGTTTTGCTTTTATTCGTAAAACAGAGCCGGATAGGGTGATGGATACCAATCATACGGTCAGGATTATAGTGCAATAGTTTTTTTATCTTCTATATATAGTTGATATGTTTTCTTAAATCGTAAATTTAAAAATTTTCTTGATGCATTGCCACTTGGTACAGGTCAAATATCGGGCCCGTGGTAGAAAGATATCTTTAGGTGCCTATAGTGCAATAGAGCATTTAAAAGTTTTAAAGATTTAAAAATTTACATCAAGAAAAGCACACAAAAGTGTCCAAAAAATTTAAAACTGCCCATCATGCGAATTAGAGTTTGAAACAGACATAGAGCTTAAACAACACATGAAGCAGGAGCACAAGAAAGATGGTGATGATAAAATGAAGTTAAAATGCAAGTTATGTGATATGAAGTTTCTCACTAAAGATGCCATGAAATGGCACATGAAGACCAAGCATTAATAATGGGGAACTGCATATTATTTATGTTGTTTTGTTTGCCCTAATTAAGTTTGATACTTGATCAGTTGCAAACAGAGGATTTTAGTTTCATTTTCTCGTTGGGCCTTATGGAGTGGAATGTTTGGTTTAAATATTGGTGATATGATATATATATATATATATATATATATATATATATATATATATATATATATTTGCATGGGAATCAAATTTGTTTGCAATGCTTTTGATATATAGATAAGACACTTATCATAGAATAGAATACTGACAAACTTCTTATTGAGGGTTTAATACATTGTACTGCATATCACTTAAATGCCATTCACAATCGCCGCTAAAGGCTAGTGAAATAGGGATTTGCCACTAATGTTAACTAACATAATTCCACTACAATTGCCTCTTTTCTCTATGATAATCACACTATATACTCATAACGAACAGTCGAACATTTAAGGCCACAAACTATTTCAAATTCTTTTGCAATCAGTAACATAATAAACGAGAGCAACCCGAATAGCATGTCCCAATGCCACAAATAAGTATTTGAACCTGATATATGAGTCGGTATGGATGCATGTGTGTGTGCTTGTACCATGATTCAATTGCTCCAACATGTAACAACATGAGGGGAGGTTTGCAAAAAAAAATTCGAAATTGACTCTAACGAGTTCTTGGGATATCTTTTTCCCCTCTAAGCTTTCCAATAGTTAATGGCCACATGTTCTTCTTCCCGAAAAAGTTTATCACTGCTTCTGGGTTGGGCTGTTTTGGATTTCAAGAATAGTCCATGCACTTGTTGGTCAATCACACGACTAGTTGCTTGTCTATGTTCGCCACTTCGTCCCAATAACGAAAAAATGTGTGTGTGTTACAATATGTAGCAATGACAAAAACATCACTAGTTTTCTCCTTCTTGGCTCGTAATTGTCATGGACAGTTATGTGCGACAACTTAACAATCTTCAATTTTGGGTTGGACCTATCAACTCCAAATTCAAAATTACGGGAAAGTGCAAGTAGCCTTAGTTGATATTCTAATTCAACTTTATTTTTAAAGCATTGACCGACTTCAAAACTTGACCCATCGATCCTCCCCGGACTGTTGCTTGATTCTGGACAAATTCTTAGAAACTCACCAGCATGCCCGACATCTATTTCGTCAACTTCATCATTTGGTGCTTCGTGTTTAACCCTTACATCACTACGTGGCTCATCACCATAGTCACCACCTTCATGATCGAGTCGGGTAGCTTCACCGTGCACAAATTCTTGCGAATTACAAGGGATAGGTTCCACAAATATCGATTCCTCAAATATAGGCCAAAGAGCACCAACGACATGTTCACATAAATTTGACATCGATGAAGTTTGATTGGAGTCTATGAACTCTACATTTGGCCAAATCGGAATCTCACTTCTTCCTTTATCACATCCATCCGCAATATCCGGATTACTAGCTCGGCCTTGAACTTTCTTTCCACCACGGATCAAAGGTTTCTCTGCTTTTCGAGGAGTATAAGTCACATATAATACAATTTCATCTTTATTCCTATAAATGTACATAGCACCCGCCAAACATACGTCATTGTTTAAGCGAAAAGGTAGGCACTGTTCCGCGCTTTTGCGCGTGATCACAATGTCATTGGTATACCGATAAATACCAACTGTTTAACAAATTGCATCCAATAATTCATCATACTTAATAATCCTGTCAACAAACAAGGTTATCAAATCGTCATCTCCACCCACCTATTTGCACTTATCGTTGTCTTCCACCAACTTTCACTCACTGTTGTATAGAACATATATAACAATTTTAGTATTCATATTTACAAATAAACAACTCAAATTAACACACAAAGTAGCTACTGGATAACAAGTTTAATAAACAACTTGTGTCACTTGTTACTTGGGACTGTGTAAAATTCCATGTGACAAGAGACAAAAAAAAAGTTAGAATTATAAAAATAGCCCAAAATTTAAATTTATAGTTAAAAGTTAAGAAGTGATGTCGCAGATATTGCCCATTTCTCTTTTCCTACATATTGGATGTGTTTTCTTGGGAGTCCATCATGTTTGATGTATCTTTTTTTTCTTTTGACTTTTGATTCTTCGGTCAATTCGATTTTTGGATGTTGACTGCTATTGCACGTCTTTTGTTTGTAGAACTCTTCATTTGGCTCTAACATCTATCTTCATGCTTGTTAGAAACGATTATTTTATGTATAGACCTCAAGATCCTTTTTTTTCTCTTTGGATCCTCCGGTCAATTAAGGCAAATTCATCTAGAAAGCATGAAATACTTGCTGAGTCAAGAGATTCTGGCTTTTCTTTTATTCGTAAAATGGAGCCGAATAGGGTGATGGATACCAATCATACGGCCATGATTATAGTGCAATAGTTTTTTATCTTCTATATATAGTTGATATGTTTTCTTAAATCGTAAATTTAAAAATTTCCTTGATACATTGCCACTTGGTACAGGTTAAATATCGGGCCCGTCGGAGAAAGATATCTTTAGGTACCTATAGTGCAATAGGGCATTTAAAAGTTTTAAAGATTTAAAAATATACATCAAGAAAAGCACACAAAAGTGTCCAAAAAATTTAACTGCCCATCATGCGAATTAAAGTTTGAAACAGACATAGAGCTTAAACAACACATGAAGCAGGAGCACAAGAAACATGGTGATGATAAAATGAAGTTAAAATTCAAGTTATGTGATATGAAGTTTCTCACTAAAGATGCCATGAAATGGCACATGAAGACCAAGCATTAATAATGGGGAACTGCCTATTATTTATGTTGTTTTGTTTGCCCTAATTAGTTTTGATACTTGATCAGTTGCAGACAGAGGATTTTAGTTTCATTCTCTGGTTGGGCCTTATGGAGTGGAATGTTTGGTTTAAATATTGGTGATATGATATATATATATATATATATATATATATTTTGGCATGGGAATCAAATTTGTTTGCAATGCTTTTGATATATAGATAAAACATTTATCATAGAATAGAATACTGACAAACTTCTTATTGAGGGTTTAATACATTGTACTGCATATCACATAAATGCCATTCACAATCGCTGCTAAAGGCTAGTGAAATAGGGATTTGCCACTAATGTTAACTAACATAATTCCACTACAATTGCCCCTTTGCTCTATGATAATCACACTATATACTCATAACGAACATTTAATGTAACGGCCCAGACAAAATTTTGAAAATAAAACTCGAATATATAAAAACTTGACAAAAATAAAATGAAAATTTTATTAAAAACGGTTTCCAAATCCATCTTTTAAATCACAAGGGCCATTAAAATAAAATCTTTCGAAAACTTTAGACAAAAGGGTGACACCATTTGTGACTAGCAATGGTCCATGACATCAATTAAATAAAAATATTTATATATTACAAATAAATTTTTCAAGTACGAAAACATAGTAAAATGAGATATTTCAGGAAAATCACAAGACAAACACCTTACGATACATTATTTACTTTGACCACACCTAAAATATTGGACTTCACTTCGAGGACCTATGACCGAGCTGAACCAGAAAGACACCTTGATGAACGATCTTCTATAACCTGAATACTGAAAAATAGTAAACACGGAACGCATAAGTTGATCGTCCAACTTAGTGAAGCTATGGTGCACATGGGCATATGAAGTGCAATGCAAGCATGCTCAATCATACATACATAAACAATGTCAACATAACTCAGGATAAGGAAAGAAACAGAGATCGTAGCAAATAACAACATATTACAGATACCAGAGGTCGTCGATGCCGTCTTCTCTTACCCTCCATGCAGATCACCAGACACACCAGTAAGGAGCGACCTTAAATAGACAGATGCATTGACATGTCGTTGCTAGCAGTCAGAAGTTTGACTTCACTCCCCAAGCATACCTCCATACTTGGTTAATGAGTCTGGTCAACAGTGAGGCCGAGGCAACCCTGTAGCCATCTACTACCCAGGTTGCTCCAAGCCGCTGTCCACCGAAAATTTGGGGCCCCAAACAGAACAGAATAGAGCAGACAGACCAAAACAGAACAAAACAGAACAGAGCAGAACAAACCAAAGCAGAACAAAACAGAACAAAACAAAACAGACAAAACAGTAATAAAACAGTAACAAATAGTAATCATAACATATACATACTATTCCAGTATAATTATCAAAATGAATCCACCTAATCATATAAACATATCATTAAGACCTACAAACATAAGTCATATATAATTCCAACTAAGCATGCTCATGTGTAGTAAAATTTCACAAGTAATAGTGTATACCGTACTTGACCAAAATAAAATCCATAAATTTCATATAATTTATTTCGACTAACCAAGCTCGTGTGTAATAAAAACTGACAAATATTAACGAGTATCATACCTGAAAAAGCAAAGCCATACATACAATCCGTATTTATTGTTTTATTCTGACTAAGAATGCTCATGTTGTACGACATAACCAATAAATCTCATGATATACAATTAATGAAGACAAAACACATACGATTTATATAATCATAAGTTCCTTCACCGACTAAGCATATTCATGTATAACATAATTTAAAAAGTCTCAAACATGCATTCTTTCATATTCATCCAAACATGACGTACAATCATACTATTGAAATTTTTATATAATTTATAAGTAACCATGCATAATCACATTCAAAAACTCATGCCAAAACTCAACTACTAGCACATAGGGACTCAATACCACATTACACAGCGCTCACATTTCTCGGTTAGTCGGACAGAGATCCGCCTTCGATTCCCAAATAAATTCGAAACTTCAATTGGAGACCGGATATGGAATCATCGTTCCGAAATGAAGTCGCTGACCGGAGCAGCCACCATTGACCAACCGTTGACCAGCCATTGACCGACACCGGAAAATTAGCCGAACTCACCATGCCACTCCTCTTTGATCCCAGAACACAAATATGGAGTCGGATCTTCAAAAAATTGATCGAAAAACATTCATGCCAAGAAACCCATTTCAAGGCCGCCACTTGCCGCCGCCGTCGTCACTTTTCAGACCATAATTTCCGTTGAATAATGGTACCAATAGAAAGCTCTCGTCGAGGAGATGAATTTTGACTACTCGTTCACTCAATTTGGTTAAGAAATGAGGAAGTTATTAACAAAATAAAGAAGAAGTTTGTAAAGCTTGGTGAAGAAGATAACAATGGTGAAGTAGAGAGAAAAAATAACTCAAACCCTCCTTCCTTTCTTTAAATCTTTTGCTGCTGAAAATGTATGCATGTATGTGTGAAATTAAAGAAGAATAATGGTTATTCTTCATAACTCATAAGCAACCAAATGGAGGATGACTCCACTTGATGTTTCCATCGACATGCACTTAATTTTTTCTTTTAAAGAATTGCATCTTGACCCTTGAACTTTATGAAATTAATATTTTAACCCCAATTATTTTAGAAACAACAAAAAGGGGTTTAATTTTAAAAACATTATGATCAATATAGTTTCTAAATAATTGCACTACTGACCCAAATAGTTTTAAAACTTTAACCTCCAATATCTTCTATTTTCATGGTCATTTTAGTTTTATATAAAATTACAACTTCATTTGTAAACAAAAACTTAAACTTTCTCAAAATACATAACCTCAAAAATATTTTAAATAAACAAAAGTAAAACTTTAGGAATTTCTAAAAAACGAAATTTTGGGGTATTACATTCTCCCTCCCTTAAAAGAATTTGGTCCCCAAATTCATACCTGGTATTATGTCGTAGTTCCACTTCTATTTATCACATAACTTCTTCGAACTTCTGAATTTAGCACAAAACCTTCACGAGAGTGATGTCTTGATTTTGTAATCCTTAAGATGCTCTATCACGTATACGAATCAGCTTCTCGTCGTACAACAAGTTTCTTAATTTTGAGGTCGTGCTCCAAACGCTATCTTCTAATCCAAGTCCACTTTATAAATTTCTAACTATAACAAAAAGTAATCGATCTAAAATTTTCTGCAATGAATATAATTTACTAATTATTTGGAAATAGTGAAACCAGAAGTTTGGAAAAGAACAAAAAGGGCAATGGATCAGAAGTCTTCATTAAAGATAACAAAGCAATCGAATTCACAAGCTCAATGGCAATAATAAGAAAATAGAAGAATGAGGATTTTAATGTTGCTGAAATCAGGGGAAGTCTCAATAAAAGTAACAAACAGTGGTTGAAATAAGAACCTCAGTAATTATTTCAAAGTTAACATAATCAGGGAAATAACTGATTGCGAAAGATAGTTGAAGTAGGAGTTCACTATAATTAACCAAACACATCAAGTAGGATGTATCAATATGGTTGACTAAAGAGAATTTCACCAGGCATCATACTAGAGATAACAAGTTGAAGATTAAACCAGGTATGTCAATAAGGCTAATAGAAATTGAACCAATAGTTCAGACAATAGTAATCTAGGCATTGAAGTGTTTTCCGATCATTAGAAAATCGAGCTAAGATAAAATGCAAGACTCAAAGATTCCTTTTAAGAATTAATTAATGTGACAAAAGTACAAGATAGAAACTGAATAAAGTTTAAGAATGAAATCCAAGAAAAATGAAACAATCGTATTCAAGAAGCTAGCCGCGATGAAATAACAACATGTTTAAAATGAACAAGATAATGGTGCCGAGTTCAAAAGAAAGTCGATGACTGAACACAAATATTGCATGGTTAATGACAAGTATGGATAATATGAAATGAAATAGACGATTCAGGAATGACCATATATTAACAAAGGGGTCCAATAAAGTATCAAGCAACACCGAAACGATAAATTTCTATAAGGATCATAAAGGGCCGTTGAACCAGAAATTTTGCCCTGCAAAAATGAAGCAATTGAGTTGATAGACTCAGCAAAAATAACTTGGGAATAGAGTAATGAGGACCTCAAAAGTCGATCGAGTCAAGGAATGTTCAAATAATATAACCAGAAAGTGGTCGATTAAGTATTTTCAATGAATGCGACAAGGCACAATCGAATAGGAGTCTTAACAAGGATTATGAAAATGAATGGAAAATGTGAGTTGTAATGGTAATAGTAGATATTCGAATAAAAAGCTCAATTTGAACAATGTAATCAAATAACAAGTATCGCTAAGGGTATTATAAGACTATCACATCAGAAGTCTCAATAGAGATAACAAGAAGGTTGAATCAGGGATATCAATAAAGAAAAATGGAAATCGAACCAAAGATTCTGGTATTAATAACCAGAGCGTTAAAGTGTCTTTGAATATCTGAAAATCAAGTTAAGACAAAATGCACCATTCAAAAATTCATTTAAAGAAGCAATGAGTATAAATACTAGAAACAAAGCGAATAAGGTTCAAGAACAAGGCAAGGAAAATGAAATGATCCAATTTACAAGGTTAATGATAAAAAAATAGGATAAAACAACTTCAGAAAGAACATGATACAAGTATGAAGTTGACAGTACATTCCTTCTAGAATAACAAGCAGGAATAATATGAAATCGAAGAGACTTTTTCTGAACCTATAGCAATTCAATAATTAGGTTCAGGGAATAAGGATAATGAAATATTTCTAACCACTGAATCAGATTAAGGTAAGCAGTCTGATTCACGAGTTCACTATGAAGAAGTAGCTCGTGAAATAAAAAGGGAGTACAAACTCCGAACAAATATAAAACTCAAATATCAAATTGGAAGCTTCGATCGGACAACAAGAAGCTAAATTAAAAGTGTCAATAAACTTTGAAGGGAGGGGTTTTAATTAGAATGGCAATCAGTTAAAGAAGAAACTGTCTAATACAACAAGTTGTGAGAAACAATAATTAAAAGTGCGAGATCAGGGTAAGCAAGTTCAAGAATAAAGCTCAAGAAAGGTTCAAGAAAACTTTGGTCACTTTAGAACTAGAATTGAGAGAGAAAATTGATTATTGCATATGGAAGCGAAGGAAAAAGCATTAATGCAGTTGGAAAAATGAACAATAAACAATTCTAGGGTTCAATTAGAGGTTTTCGTCTTATAGAAACAAGTAGAAGATGTTAGGAGACGAATTCTCTCACATCATCGAAAGATTATAGAGTTGGGATTCAATTCACTTTTGAGTGATTGCGGATCTTTGAAGTTTTGTGTAACAAATGAGGTATCTTCGATTTATTTCCTTAGTCCATAGCTGATTTCCTAGATGACGAAGATGGTTGCAACGTTTTCCTTCAACCATTGACATTCGTTACACTCGATTTCTCCAGGGAAAACACTACAATGGGATGAGTAGGCTTCTTCAAATGACTTGTTCATCAATACACTTAAATTTTGACCGACACATCATTTCTCGAAACTTCAACATGCCGAAAGATTCAATAGAGAGAGGAATTTCGATCGTCTTGATTGATTCTTTTGTTTCTTTAAGACCCTTATCTTTCATTCTTTCTGAATCCTCGATAGCAAGTCTTGATGTTAAAGATTAGTCGGTTGTGGCCACACTCCATTAATTACATTTCCCAATAACTCATATAGTACATCGTCAAGACACGTACATAACGAATAGGGGTCACATATTTTGGTCAACATACAAAGAGCATGCCAGAATCAAGAGTGGTAGTTCCTAGTAAACGAGATCAAATAATTAATATTTAGGAAGTACCTACAAAGGTTAAGTTCAGATGAGAGTATATTTCAACCTCGAGGAAAAGTAGAACCATGGATAGTTGAAGAATGAGACACACTTGAAGTACTAGGTACAAAATAGTCATTATCAATCAAACTAACAATGACTAAGAAAGAATTCCATGGAGCAGAAACTAGCGAGATGAATCATAATCAGGCATGAACATAAAAATAGTAAATAAAGTCATTATAACAATGAGTAAATCGATCTGAAAGTTCAAATAAACTATGATTTTTAAGAATTGTATGTGAGGAATGAAATTTATAGTAAATCACCAATATTCAAAGAAATGTGTATTGATTTCATACTATCATGAATAACCCATACACAAAACTCAAAAATACGATGGATTCGGGAATGAGTTAAAACCAAAGAACGGAGCTCAAGGAGAATCCAAATATATTCAGATTCGATTGATCATTATGAAAGAGAAATGTTTGAAATCAGGAGAATGAGTTTTGAATGAAATAAGCACAACTAAAGGAATTTTAAGAGCGCCCATGACTACTTTAGTTAACTTACAAGTGTCCCAAGAAAAGAAACTTGATTCCAGGATCTAAATACGAGAGTAAGATAGAGAAAGAAAGAGCTTTCTCCGAAATAACCGTAGTCAAACGATAATGAGGAATAAATATATGAGGTCATTCTAGTCATTTGGTAACAAAACAGTGATACCAAAAAAAAATTAAACCTCCATTGAGATCAAACATACGCCTATAATTTTGATTGCAGCTTTATTTCACAAAGTGAATTATTCGAATTGAGTAGACCTTAAGACTTTCGCGCAAGCTTACAATGATTTAACATATAAGGTATGCAATACATTTATACAGATATGCCCCAACAACACCCCTATTCTCGAAAGTGAGTCCCATTTACAAATCTCAAAGTACTAATCCGAAGATCTTATCCTGACTTTTGAGCCGAAGCTCTGATACCATCTGTAACGGCCCAGACAAAATTTTGAAAATAAAACTCGAATATATAAAAACTTGACAAAAATAAAATGAAAATTTTATTAAAAACGGTTTCCTAATCCATCTTTTAAATCACAAGGGCCATTAAAATAAAATCTTTCGAAAACTTTAGACAAAAGGGTGACACCATTTGTGACTAGCAATGGTCCATGACATCAATTAAATAAAAATATTTATATATTACAAATAAATTTTTCAAGTACGAAAACATAGTAAAACGAGATATTTCAAGAAAATCACAAGACAAACACCTTACGATACATTATTTACTTTGACCACACCTAAAATATTGGACTTCACTTCGAGGACCTATGACCGAGCTGAACCAGAAAGACACCTTGATGAACGATCTTCTATAACATGAATACTGAAAAATAGTAAACAAGGAACGCATAAGTTGATCGTCCAACTTAGTGAGGCTATGGTGCACATGGGCATATGAAGTGCAATACAAGCATGCTCAATCATACATACATAAACAATGTCAACATAACTCAGGATAAGGAAAGAAACAGAGATCGTAGCAAATAACAACATATTACAGATACCAGAGGTCGTCGATGCCGTCTTCTCTTACCCTCCATGCAGATCACCAGACACACCAGTAAGGAGCGACCTTAAATAGACAGAAGCATTGACATGTCGTTGCTAGCAGTCAGAAGTTTGACTTCACTCCCCAAGCATACCTCCATACTTGGTTAATGAGTCTGGTCAACAGTGAGGCTGAGGCAACCCTGTAGCCATCTACTACCCAGGTTGCTCCAAGCCGCTGTCCACCAAAAATTTGGGGCCCCAAACAGAACAGAATAGAGCAGACAGACCAAAACAGAACAAAACAGAACAGAGCAGAACAAACCAAAGCAGAACAAAACAGAACAAAACAAAACAGACAAAACAGTAATAAAACAGTAACAAATAGTAATCATAACATATACATACTATTCCAGTATAATTATCAAAATGAATCCACCTAATAAACATATCATTAAGACCTACAAACATAAGTCATATATAATTCCAACTAAGCATGCTCATGTGTAGTAAAATTTCACAAGTAATAGTGTATACCGTACTTGACCAAAATAAAATCCATAAATACAATCAAAATTTCATATATTTTATTTCGACTAACCAAGCTCGTGTGTAATAAAAATTGACAAATATTAACGAGTATCATACCTGAAAAAGCAAAGCCATACATACAATCCGTATTTATTGTTTTATTCTGACTAAGAATGCTCATGTTGTACGACATAACCAATAAATCTCATGATATACAATTAATGAAGACAAAACACATACGATTTATATAATCATAAGTTCCTTCACCGACTAAGCATATTCATGTATAACATAATTTAAAAAGTCTCAAACATGCATTCTTTCATATTCATCCAAACATGACGTACAATCATACTATTGAAATTTTTAAATAATTTATAAGTAACCATGCATAACCACATTCAAAAACTCATGCCAAAACTCAACTACTAGCACATAGGGACTCAATACCACATTACACAGCGCTCACATTTCTCGGTTAGTCGGATAGAGATCCGCCTTCGATTCCCAAATAAATTCGAAACTTCAATTGGAGATCGGATATGGAATCATCGTTCCGAAATGAAATCGCTGACCGGAGCAGCCACCATTGACAAACCGTTAACCAGCCATTGACCGACACCGGAAAATTAGCCGAACCCACCATGCCACTCCTCTTTGATCCCAGAACACAAATATGGAGTCGGATCTTCAAAAAATTGATCGAAAAACATTCATGCCAAGAAACCCATTTCAAGGCCGCCACTTGCCGCCGCCGTCGTCACTTTTCAGACCATAATTTCCATTGAATAATGGTACCAATAGAAAGCTCTCGTCGAGGAGATGAATTTTGACTACTCATTCACTCAATTTGGTTAAGAAATGAGGAAGTTATTAACAAAATAAAGAAGATGTTTGTAAAGCTTGGTGAAGAAGATAACAATGGTGAAGTAGAGAGAAAAAATAACTCAAACCCTCCTTCCTTTCTTTAAATCTTTTGCTGCTGAAATGTATGCATGTATGTGTGAAATTAAAGAAAAATATTGGTTATTCTTCATAACTCATAAGCAACCAAATGGAGGATGACTCCACTTGAGGTTTCCATCGACATGCAACAGGACAAATGTCCTGTTGCTTAATTTTTTCTATTAAAGAATTGCATATTGACCCTTGAACTTTATGAAATTAATATTTTAACCCCAATTATTTTAGAAACAACAAAAAGGTGTTTAATTTTAAAAACATTATGATCAATATAGTTTCTAAATAATTGCACTACTGACCCAAATAGTTTTAAAACTTTAACCTCCAATATCTTCTATTTTCATGGTCATTTTAGTTTTATATAAAATCACAACTTCATTTGTAAACAAAAACTTAAACTTTCTCAAAATACATAACCTAAAAAATATTTTAAATAAACAAAAGTAAAACTTTAGGAATTTCTAAAAAATGAAATTTTGGGGTACTACATTTAAGGCCACAAACTATTTCAAATTCTTTTGCAATCAGTAACATAATAAACGAGAGCACCCCAAATAGCATGTCCCAATGCCACAAATAAGTATTTGAACCTGATATATGAGTCGGTATGGATGCATGTGCGTGTGCGTGTACCATGATTCAATTGCTCCAACATGTAACAACATGAGGGGAGGTTTGCAAAAAAAAATTTCGAAATTGACTCTAACGAGTTCTTGGGATATCTTTTTCCCCTCCAAGCTTTCCAATAGTTAATGGCCACATGTTCTTCTTCCCGAAAAAGTTTATCAATGCTTCTAGGTTGGGCTGTTTTGGCTCTCAAGAATAGTCCATGCACTTGTTGGTCAATCACACGGCTAGTTGCTTGTCTATGTTTGCCACTTCGTCCCAACAACGAACAAGTGTGCGTGTTAAAATATGTAGCAATGACAAAAACATCACTAGTTTGCTCCTTCTTGGCTCGTAATTGTCATGGACAGTTATGTGCGACACACTTAACAATCTTCAATTTTGGGTTGAACCTATCAACTCCAAATTCAAAATTTCGGGAAAGTGCAAGTAGCCCAAGTTGATATTCTAATTCAACTTTATTTTTAAAGCGTTGACCGACTTCAAAACTTGACCAATCGATCCACCCCTGACTGTTGCTTGATTCCGGAAAAATTCTTAGAAACTCCCCACCATGCCCGACATCTATTTCGTCAACTTCATCATTTGGTGCTTCGTGTTCCACCCTTACATCACTACGTGGCTCATCACCATATTCATCACATTCATGATCGAGTCGGGTAGCTTCACCGTGCACAAATTCTTGCGAATTACAAGGGATAGGTTCCACAAATATCGCTTCCTCAAATATAGGCCAAAGAGCACCAACGACATGTTCACATAAATTTGACATCGATGAAGTTTGATTGGAGTCTATGAACTCCACATTTGGCCAAATCGGAATTTCACTTCTTCCTTTATCACATCCATCCGCAATATCCGGATTACTAGCTCGGTCTTGAACTTTCTTTCCACCACGGTTCAAAGGTTTCTCTGCTTTTCGAGAAGTATAAGTCGCATACAATACAATTTCATCTTTATTCCTATAAATGTACATAGCACCCGCCAAACATACGTCATTGTTTAATCGAAAAGGTAGGCAACTGTTCCGCGCTTTTGCGCGTGATCACAATGTCATTGGTATACCAATAAATACCAATTGTTTAACAAATTGCATCCAATAATTCATCATACTTAATAATCCTGTCAACAAACAATGTTATTAAATCGTCATCTCCACTCACCTATTTCCACTTATCGTTGTCTTCCACCAACTTTCACTCACCGTTGTATAGAACATATATAACCATTTTAGTATCCATATTTACAAATAAACAACTCAAATTAACAAACAAAGTAGCTATTTGATAACAAGTTTAATAAACAACTTGTGTCACTTGTAACGTGGGACTGTGTAAATTTCCAAGTGGCAAGAGACAAAAAAAAGTTAAAATTATAAAAATAGCCCAAAATTTAAATTTAAACTTAAAAGTTAAAAAGTGATGTCGCAGATATTGCTCATTTCTCTGTGTTTCCTTGGGAGTCCATCATGTTTGATGTATCTTTTTTTTCTTTTGAATTTTGACTCTTTGGTCAATTCGATTTTTGGATGTTGACTGCTATTGCACGTCTTTTGTTGGTAGAACTCTTCATTTGGCTCTAACATCTATCTTCATGCTTGTTAGAAGCGATTGCTTTATGTATAGACCTCAAGATTTTTTTTTTCTTTTTGGATCTCTAGTTTTGTTTTTATTTGTAAAATGGAGCCGAATAGGGTGATGGATACCAATCACACGGTCAGGATTATAGTGCAATAGTTTTTTATCTTCTATATATAGTTGATATGTTTTCTTAAATAGTAAATTTAAAAATTCCATTGATGCATTGCCACTTGGTACATGTGAAATATCGGGCCCGTCGGAGAAAGATATCTTTAGGTGCCTATAGTGCAACAGGGCATTTAAAAGTTTTAAAGATTTAAAAATATACATCAAGAAAAGCACACAAAAGTGTCCAAAAAATTTAACTGCCCATCATGCGAATTAGAGTTTGAAACAGACATAGAGCTTAAACAACACATGAAGCAGGAGCACAAGAAAGATGGTGATGATAAAATGAAGTTAAAATTCAAGTTATGTGATATGAAGTTTCTCACTAAAGATGCCATGAAATGGCACATGAAGACCAAGTATTAATATTGGGGAACTAACTATTATTTATGTTGTTTTGTTTGCTCTAATTAAGTTTGATACTTGATCAGTTGCAAACAGAGGATTTTAGTTTCATTCTCTGGTTGGGCCTTATGAAGTGGAATGTTTGGTTTAAATATTGGTGATATGATATATATATATATATTTGCATGGGAATCAAATTTGTTTGCAATGCTTTTGATATATAGATAAGACATTTATCATAGAATAGAATACTGACAAACTTCTTATTGAGGGTTTAATACATTGTACTGCATATCACATAAATGCCATTGACAATCGCTGCTAAAGGCTAGTGAAATAGGGATTTGCCACTAATGTTAACTAACATAATTCCACTACAATTGCCCATTTGCTCTATGATAATCACACTATATACTCATAACGAACAGTCTAACATTTAAGGCCACAAACTATTTCAAATTCTTTTGCAATCAGTAACATAATAAACGAGAGCACCCCGAATAGCATGTCCATTGACAATCGCTGCTAAAGGCTAGTGAAATAGGGATTTGCCACTAATGTTAACTAACATAATTCCACTACAATTGCCCATTTGCTCTATGATAATCACACTATATACTCATAACGAACAGTCTAACATTTAAGGCCACAAACTATTTCAAATTCTTTTGCAATCAGTAACATAATAAACGAGAGCACCCCGAATAGCATGTCCCAATGCCACAAATAAGTATTTGAACCGGATATATGAGTCGGTATGGATGCATGTGCGTGTGCGTGTACCATGATTCAATTGCTCCAACATGTAACAACATGAGGGGAGGTTTGCAAAAAAAATTTCGAAATTGACTCTAACGAGTTCTTGGGATATATTTTTCCCCTCCAAGCTCTTCAATAGTTAATGGCCACATGTTCTTCTTCCCGAAAAGTTTATCACTGCTTCTGGGTTGGGCTGTTTTGGCTTTCAAGAATAGTCCATGCACTTGTTGGTCAATCACACGGCTAGTTGCTTGTCTATGTTCGCCACTTCGTCCCAACAACGAACAAGTGTGCGTGTTACAATATGTAGCAATGACAAAACATCACTAGTTTGCTCCTTCTTGGCTCGTAATTGTCATGGACAGTTATGTGCGACACACTTAACAATCTTCAATTTTGGGTTGGACCTATCAACTCCAAATTCAAAATTTCGGGAAAGTGCAAGTAGCCCAAGTTGATATTCTAATTCAACTTTATTTTTAAAGCGTTGACCGACTTCAAAACTTAACCCATCGATCCTCCCCTGACTGTTGCTTGATTCCGGAAAAATTCTTAGAAACTCACCACCATGACCGACATCTATTTCGTCAACTTCATCATTTGGTGCTTCGTGTTCCACCCTTACATCACTACGTGGCTCATCACCATATTCATCACATTCATGATCGAGTCGGGTAGCTTCACCGTGAACAAATTCTTGCGAATTACAAGGGATAGGTTCCACAAATATCGCTTCCTCAAATATAGGCCAAAGAGCACCAACGACATGTTCACATAAATTTGACATCGATGAAGTTTGATTGGAGTCTATGAACTCCACATTTGGCCAAATCGGAATCTCACTTCCTCCTTTATCACATCCATCCGCAATATCCGGATTACTAGCTCGGTCTTGAACTTTCTTTCCACCACGGATCAAAGGTTTATCTTCTTTTCGAGGAGTATAAGTCGCATACAATACAATTTCATCTTTATTCCTATAAATGTACATAGCACCTGCCAAACATACGTCATTGTTTACGCGAAAAGGTAGGCAACTATTCCGAGCTTTTGCGCGTGATCACAATGTCATTGGTATACCGATAAATACCAACAGTTTAACAAATTGCATCCAATAATTCATCATACTTAATAATCCTGTCAACAAACAAGGTTATCAAATCGTCATCTCCACCCACCTATTTCCACTTATCGTTGTCTTCCACCAACTTTCACTCACCGTTGTATAGAACATATATAACAATTTTAGTATCCATATTTACAAATAAACAACACAAATTAATACACAAAGTAGCTACTGGATAACAAGCTTAATAAACAACTTGTGTCACTTGTTACTTGGGACTGTGTAAAATTCCAAGTGACAATAGACAAAAAAAAAGTTAGAATTATAAAAATAGCCCAAAATTTAAATTTAAAGTTAAAAGTTAAGAAGTGATGTCGCAGATATTGCTCATTTCTCTTTTCCTTCATATTGGATGTGTTTCCTTGGGAGTCCGTCATGTTTGATGTATCTTTTTTTGACTTTCGATTCTTCGTTCAATTCGATTTTTGGATGTTGACTGCTACTGCACGTCATTTGTTGGTAGAACTCTTTATTTGGCTCTAACATTTATCTTCATGCTTGTTAGAAGCGATTGCTTTATGTATAGACCTCAAGATCTTTATTTTTCTCTTTGGATCCTCCGGTCAATTAAGGCAAATTCATCTAGAAAGCATGAAATACTTGCTGAGACAAGAGATTCTGGTTTTGCTTTTATTCGTAAAATGGAGCCGAATAGGGTGATGGATACCAATCATAAGGTCAGGATTATAGTGAAATAGTTTTTTATCTTCTATATATAGTAGATATGAAATACTTTATCATTTGGTGCTTCGTGTTCCACCCTTACATCACTACGTGGCTCATCACCATATTCATCACATTCATCATTTGGTGCACAAATTCTTGCGAATTACAAGGGATAGGTTCCACAAATATCGCTTCCTCAAATATAGGCCAAAGAGCACCAACGACATGTTCACATAAATTTGACATCGATGAAGTTTGATTGGAGTCTATGAACTCCACATTTGGCCAAATCGGAATCTCACTTCTTCCTTTATCACATCCATCCGCAATATTTGGATTACTAGCTCGGTCTTGAACTTTCTTTCCACCACGGTTCAAAGGTTTCTCTGCTTTTCGAGGAGTATAAGTCGCATACAATACAATTTCATCTTTATTCCTATAAATGTACATTGCATACGCCAAACATACGTCATTGTTTAATCGAAAAGGTAGGCAACTGTTCCACGCTTTTGCGCGTGATCACAATGTCATTGGTATACCAATAAATACCAATTGTTTAACAAATTGCATCCAATAATTCATCATACTTAATAATCCTGTCAACAAACAAGGTTATTAAATCGTCATCTCCACTCACCTATTTCCACTTATCGTTGTCTTCCACCAACTTTCACTCACCGTTGTATAGAACATATATAACAATTTTAGTATCCATATTTACAAATAAACAACTCAAATTAACAAACAAAGTAGCTACTTGATAACAAGTTTAATAAACAACTTGTGTCACTTGTAACTTGGGACTGTGTAAATTTCCAAGTGACAAGAGACAAAAAAAAAGTTAAAATTATAAAAATAGCCCAAAATTTAAATTTAAACTTAAAAGTTAAAAAGTGATGTCGCAGATATTGCTCATTTCTCTTTTCCTTCATATTGGATGTGTTTCCTTGGGAGTCCATCATGTTTGATGTATCTTTTTTTTTTTTTTACTTTTGATTCTTTCGTCAATTCGATTTTTGGATGTTGACTGCTATTGCACGTCTTTTGTTGGTAGAACTCTTCATTTGGCTCTAACATCTATCTTCATGCTTGTTAGAAGCGATTGCTTTATGTATAGACCTCAAGATCTTTTTTTTTCTCTTTGGATCCTCCGGTCAATTAAGGCAAATTCATCTAGAAAGCATGAAATACTTGCTGAGACAAGAGATTCTGGTTTTGCTTTTATTCGTAAAATGGAGCCGAATAGGGTGATGGATACCAATCATACGGTCAGGATTATAGTGCAATAGTTTTTTTATCTTCTATATATAGTTGATATGTTTTTTTAAATAGTAAATTTAAAAATTCCATTGATGCATTGCCACTTGGTACATGTCAAATATCGGGCCCGTCGGAGAAAGATATCTTTAGGTGCCTATAGTGCAACAGGGCATTTAAAAGTTTTAAAGATTTAAAAATATACATCAAGAAAAGCACACAAAAGTGTCCAAAAAATTTAACTGCCCATCATGCGAATTAGAGTTTGAAACAGACATAGAGCTTAAACAACACATGAAGCAGGAGCACAAGAAAGATGGTGATGATAAAATGAAGTTAAAATTCAAGTTATGTGATATGAAGTTTCTCACTAAAGATGCCATGAAATGGCACATGAAGACCAAGCATTAATAATGGGGAACTGCCTATTGTTTATGTTGTTTTGTTTGCCCTAATTAAGTTTGATATTTGATTAGTTGCAAACAGAGGATTTTAGTCTCATTCTCTGCTTGGGCCTTATGGAGTGGAATGTTTGGTTTAGATATTGGTGATATTATATATATATATATATATATATATATATATATATATATATATATATATATATATATATATATATATATATATATATATATTGGCTTGGGAATCAAATTTGTTTGCAATGTTTTGATATATAGATAAGATAATTATTATAGAATAAAATACTGACAAACTTCTCATTGAGGATTTAATGGAGACGTAAGATCAACCAACACATTGTACTGCATAACACATAAATGCCATTCACAATTGCTGCTAAAGACTAGTGAAATAGGAATTTGCCACTAATGTTAACTAACATAATTCCACTACAATTGCCCCTTTGCTCTATGATAATCACGCTATATACTCATAATGAACAGTCAAACATTTAAGGCCACAAACGATTTCAAATTCTTTTGCAATCAGTAACATAATAAACGAGAGCAGCCCGAATCGTGGGAAACCAGTAAGTTTAGGGTCGGAGGGTTATCTCGGTCCACCGCAGACCCGCTTCACAAACCAAGTGTGGAGGTTACACTTGGGGAGTGAATGTCAAACTACTGGCATTCGACGTCAATGCGCATTGTTAAGTAAGGTCGCAACTTAATTGGAGTCTTCAGTGGTGGTTTATGAATATGGTTTGGAGGGTAGGAGAAGGACGACATCAACAAATGTTGGTTACTTGTTTAACGTGCTTAAATTTTTATGACATGTGTTTATTTACTGTATTGTTATATATGCTCATGTATATTGTGTTGCATCCACACATCACATGCACATGTGCACTACAACTTCACTAAATTGGACGATCAACTTATGCATTCGCGTTTCCTTCTTTTCAAATACAGGTGTTCCAGGGTCTAATGTCTAAAGTTGGTGTTGTCCATCTCTTAGATCCTGTCTGTCGATTGTTGAGGGTTATCCTCGTTGTTATCTTTCGCTTTTGTTATGTTGTTATGTTTTGTGGCATTGATGTACTTGGCATGATTAGTACTTAAGATTGTGTTTATTTTGGAAAACTTGTTCTTACGTGGTTTACGCTTGTTAGATGTTTTGCCCGTTCCTGCCTATAGCAGTGTGTGATAGGATTTATGTTGTTAAACTTTAATTTAAATTATGGGAAATTTACATAGACACCCCCTAATTACAAGATTTTACCCTCCTGTTTCAAATATTACAAAGACACCCCCTCGACCAAAACTAAATTACAAGGACACCTTCTGCTACCCCCACAAAAATTACAATTGTCTATTTTTCAAAATTAAGTTCTGGCTTTTGTTCCTCTCGTCAGGACGAGTTCATAGACATCAACTTTGTCAAATTTCATTGAGTAATTTGAGAGAAATGGCAACCTAATTTGAAATTTTGAATCTAGGGTTATTCGCTAACCAAACTTTGAACAACGATTTCTCTTAAATTACTCGTTAAAATTTGACAAGATTGAGTGTTGATTTTTTTCCTCTCATCAAGACGAATTCACAAACACCAACCTTGTCAAATTTCATAGTGTAATTTGGGAGAAATTAAAGTTAAGGAAAATCTTAAGTTCCTTAATTTTAAACAACGATTTCTCCCAAATTACTCGATGAAATTTGACAAGGTTGGTGTCTGTGAACTCGTCTTGATAAGAGGGATAAAAAAGACACCAAGCTTGTCAAATTTTATCGAGTAATTTGAGAGAAATCGTTGTTCAAAGTTTGGCTCGTGAAGAACCCTACATCCGAAATTTCAAACTCGGTCGTCATTTCTCCCAAATTACTCGATGAAATTTGACAAGGTTGGTTTCTATGAACTCGTCTTGATGAGAAGAACAAAAGCCACACCTTAATTTTATCAAATAGACAATTGTAATTTTTGAGGGGGTAGCAGGGGGTGTCCCTTTAATATAGTTTTGGTCGAGGGGGGTGTCTTTGTAATATTTGAAACAGGAGGGTAAAATACTGTAATTAGGGTAATATCCAGGTGGTGTCTATGTAAATTTCCCGTAAATTATTGTGGTTTTTTTATTAAAAAAAAATCTAGTCAAAATTTGTTTGTTTGCATCGAATACGAACCCGGACACAGGGGTGGGCCCACGTAGGAGTTCACAAAGACCTTTAACCATACCTCTATATTGTACTTCAGCACTAGACAATGGCACAACCTTTTGCTCATTGCTCCTCCATGTTACTAAATTACCTCTCACAAAAGTAAAATAACCAGATGTCGACATCCTATCAGTCATACTACCTGCCTAATTTGCAAATGTATATCCATAAATATTCAGGTGCTTTTTTTTTAAGATCATAAATGCCTTTCCAGGACTTGACTTTAAGTAGTGATGAATTCGATATATCGCTCCTATATGTTCTTCACTTGGTCGGTGCATGAATTGGCTTACATAAGATATATCTGAGCGGGTATGGGATAGATATATAAGCTTACCTTTCTGGTACATTACTTTATCTGCCGGCACCTGATCTGGATACTCCCCAAGTTTGTGACTTTGGACTATTGAAGTATCAATTGGTTTTCCAAAAAACCCACTACTGATAGTAAGTCTAGCACATACTTTTTCTGAGAACGAAAATATCTTCTCGAGATCTGGCTACTTCAATTTCCAAGAAGTGCTGGAGTCCTCCAGGATCTTCATTTCAAATTATGCGGCTAGTTGCTTGGAGTCTAGATATTTATTCTCCGTCATCTCCTGCAATAATCGTGTCTTCTACATAGATTATTAAAGTTGTTATCTTTCCTAGTCGGTGTTTCAAGAATAAGGTATGATTTGAATTGCTCTGTTGAAGCCATATTTTGAATTGCTCCCCTTAATATTTGGAGAGTACCGATTCGATGGCTTTCCACGAATATGCTTGAAATGTAACTTATGTAGAACAAAAGTATCCAAATCATTTGATAAAGGTAGTGTGAAAGAAATTACCTCAAGAATATTCTCTGGAGATGGGACTTGTTGTACTAATGAGTGGGGGGGTTTCATGTTCCTCTAGAATAACACTTTCTACTTTCTGTTCAAAATTTTCGAATTCAAATTCGGTTGTATCCCTCATTTCTTCACTCGTCTAAAATTCTACTTCATTTCTTTTGCCTATTTGCAATATATTATCGTTAAATACTAGACAATTCCTCCAATTATGTTCTTCATCTCTTGTCTCCCCTGAAGTCGAGAATTTGGTTCTGACAATGTAAAGAAAGTTTTAAATTCCAAGATAGTAACATCCATGGTGATATATGTTCGCTTAGTGGCAGGATGATAACATCGATAGCACTTCTTTTGTGCAACATAGCCCAAAAATACACATGAGTAGTTTAGCGTGTTGGTTCTTATGGAGATGAACAAAAGCAACGCTTCCAAAGACTCTTGGAGTAATTAACATCACTGTGGGTAAGGGAGTATGGTCAACTAGGACCTGTAATGGAGTCATGAAATTCAGTACTTTCGAAGGCATGCGATTTAGTAAATATACTGATGTAACAACATCATCCCAAAAACTTTTAGGCATTTTTGCTCCAATTAAATGAGCACATTCAGTTTCTAATATGTGTCTATTCTTGTGTTCAACAATTTCATTTTATGGAGAAGACCATGACTTTGGAAATAGAGTTGAAATTCCCTATTTATATATTCACCGCCATTGTCAAACTGAAGAACTTGAATTTTAGTAGAAAATTGTGTTTGAATCATTGTATGGAAAGACTGAAAAAATACCAAAAACTACGTCCTTATGTTTCAACAAGTACATCCAAGTCATTCTAGCGCAATTATCCACAAAAGTTATAAATCATCGAATCCCGGATGAAAATGTTATTGGAGATGGACCCCCCAACATCATAATGGATTAAAGCAAACGTAATTTCACTTTTATTCAAACTTATTGGGAAAGGTACGAGATGAATTTTAGCAAATATACAAGTATGACACTTAAATTCCGGATCGTTTAATTTTGAAAATATATACTTCATATAACTTAACGACGATGTCATAGCCAAATCTATCTCAAAATATTATTTATTTCTTTTATAATATAAAATATTATAATTATTCCAAATTATTTTATTGTCATACTAATAAACCTAACATGGGAGGAATTGTCATACTAATAAACTCAAGGGTTAAATTGACATACTAATAAATCCAGTTGTGGGGTTAACATACTAGTATGTTAATTTTTTAGAATAAAATACACTAATTGAACATTATAATGACATCTAACGACTAGAAATAAGGTATAGTATTAAAATTAGGCCACGCCTCAGCAGGAGCAACACCACCATTTTCAGATGCACAACTAGTTTCAGCCCCAACACTTGAAAGTGCAACATCTTGTACAATTGTAAGAGTAAATATAATATATGAAGATTGTTGTTAAATTTAAATGAGGAACACTAATTAGGATGACAAAAATTGCTTACTTACTATGTTATAATCAGCACCAAGTTCCCTCCATGGTCCTTATAGCCGAAGACCACTATTTCTATTGTAAAAGAAACTAATTGAACATTATAATGATCACTAGCGTCTAGAAAAAAGGTATAGTACTATAATTAGGCTCCGCCTCGGCAGGAGCAACAACACCATTTCCAGATGCACCACCATCTTTAGCCCCAACACTTGAAGGTGAAACATGTCGTACATTTGTAAGAGTAAATATAATATATGAAAATTGTTGTCAAATTTAAACGAGGATGACAAAAATTGCCTACTTGCTATGTTATAACCAACACCAAGTTCTCTCCATGGTCCTTATAGCCGAAGACCACTATTTTTGTTTGCTATTGATCTTTACATACCCGCCCAATTTCTTTCCATTGCTTCTTCCCAACCATTCACCAGATTTTTTATGTCACTATAAATTTTCCTTTTCACAGTCACTTCGTACTCAACTTGGGGAGTTCAGAGTTCAAAGAAGGCTCCATCGACAGTCTCAAATAGTTGAGAACGCTCTGGTTGTTGAGCAGTATGAAAAAAATCATCTACATCTCCCCACATTAGCAGTTGATACCTGCCCTAGGCCGTTATTTCCTCATCGAAAAGGTAAACTGGCGTCGCATCACATTTGCAGATAGGGGAAATCCATTGTTTTAGATGAAATTATAGTATAAAGTTTGAGTGTGGATTCTCAACTACAATCCATTGAGTATTTATAGGTGAATATCATAATATGATCATGCCTCATTCAAGTATTGCATGATCTGACCAGTTGGCTAGAGTAGTTGAACACAATATCTTCATGAGTGATTAGCTACTAAAATGCTTAAATTATTAGAGGTGTAAACTAAGTATTGAGTTTGTGTGGGAAATACATTTTTCAAAATTTTCTTAACGAAATTGGTTGTGTTTGAACTTGATTTGATTGTTAATCAAATAAAAATCATAGTCATGGATTAAAATTTCATTTTTAGTGTATGTTCCGATATGGTTTTTTTTTTTTTAAATTCAATTCTGGTTTTGAAGTCATTTTTGTATGGGCTAATCAATGCTCTGTTTCCATAGTAAAAGAGTTACATGTTTTTGTGGTTTCTTGTAGATGAATAGTGTAGAAGATGACAACGTTTTCATTTTTCGCTTTGCAAATTTATGAAAAAACGAATAGTGTAGAAGATGACAACATTTTCATTTTTCGCTTTGCAGATTTATGAAAAAACAATAGCAAAGATACTCAGTATATGTTGGATCCATTGACCATAAGAAAGAAAACTATTATAAATGCACAAGCAATTATATATTATTTTGTGACAACATATTTGAGTCCACTATTCCAACCACAATTTTTTATGACGCAACATTAATGTAAAAACACCTAAACATTTTATTCTTAAAAATTTTATTTTCGACTTCCTGTCAAACCAAAACAAAAATCTAAGTTTATATAGAGTAATTGGAATTTTGCATCCTGGAATTATTTTACTTTGGCACTTTCCACCTTGAAATTAAAGCATTTGTACAATACCCTGAAAATATGTAATTTGGTACTTTGCACCCTGTAACTTATTCCGATGAAAAATCCAGGGTATGGTACAAATGTTTTCAGGGTATTGTACAAACGTTTTATTGTAGGTACAAAAATGACATGTCATCCCGTAAGGAATTTGTACCTACAATAAAACGTTTTAAGAAAAAAAATGTAAGTTATGAAAAAAAATGAAACACAAACATAAATCAACATCCACCTTCTCCATTTCCTGCCTAGTTCTTATTTCTCCCAAAACACCAACAGTTAGGGTTTGGTCACAAAACTTCACAATGCATCTTAATTTCTCGTTATTTTCGTATTAAAATTGGGCTAAATTGTATACAAACAGTGCTTGTATATTCTATATAGGCTTTTGTTGTTTTGTAACTATATTTTGTTATTTTTTATTTAATGATTAGGAGTCATTTTTTATTTGATGATTGGTGTTACTTGTAATTTGTTTTGTTAATTTTGTTTGTTTGAAGGTGATATTTATTGTCTTGTTTGTTTGCAATGGAAGAAAACTTGATTTTACATGGAAACATTGTGAAAGAATTGGTGGAGAAGAAGGAGATAAAAAAGAAGGATATAAAAATTGTAGCCTTAAGAGTAAGAGGCAATTATTGTAGGCATGAATGTTGGGATGGAACTTCAAGGATGAAACATCATCTTGCCAGGACAAAAAAAAGATGTGATCGAATGTCCAAGTATTCCCGATGATGTCAAAGCAACTTTAAGAAAATATTAAAGTAGCTAATGATCTTGAAAACTTGAGGGAACACGTCGCTGATGTTACCAAGGAAAAAGGAACATTCCTAGGATTTGTTTCTTAAGGTGGAGAGGGATCATCAAAAGTGCTTAAACAAAAGATAATGAATGAAGCTGAAAGATCGGGACTTGGTCATTCGAAATATATGTCGGTGCATATATGTTAATGATTTGGTAGGCGAATATGGTAGAGGTTTGAAACCTCAATCTTATCATGAAGTGAGAGTTTCTTACTTGAATAAATAAGTTGAACAAGTGAATGAAGGTCTCAAAAAATACAAAAAAGATTGGAAGAAGTGGGGATGCACGTTGATGTGCAATGGTTGGAGTGATGGGAAATCGAGGTTGTTGACCAATTTCCTAGTTAATAGTCCAAAAGGGACTGTTTTCTTGAATTCGTCGACACTAGCGATGTGATCAAAGACGGTCAAAAAATGTTTGAATTGCTAGACAACATAGTTGAAGAAATTGGAGGAGAAAATATAGTTCAAGTTGTGATTGATAGTGCATCAAATCTTGTATTAACGAGTAGAAAACTTGAAGAGAAGAGAAACATTTGTTTTGATCTCCATGCATAGCACATCTCATCGATTTGGTTCTTGAGAACAATGGGGGAGATTCCAATCTTCCATAAGACCATCACTTTAACAAAAAAAGTCACAAAATTTTATATATATACATCAAAAAAAGTCACAAAATATACCACAAAATTCACAAGTAAATAACAATTGGCTTGAAATCGTTACGTGTTTCTTGGGGTGTTTTGTCATGAATGTTTTTAGTGTGACGACTGCTTCAACCCATAACATATCTTTACTTTTCAACACTCTTTGCTAGTCGAGAGTCATTCGGTTTTTTTTTTATCTTGGATACCCCATTTTATTAAGGTGATCTTGCAACTGTTATAGAACGATGAATGTCATTTTTTCTCATAATTCTTTGGATTCATTTGAACTGAACTTTCCACCTCTATTGATTGAAGGGCTTTGATTTGTTAACAACTTTGTTTCTCCTCCAAAGTCTTGACTTTTTCAAGGTCTCAAACACATTCGACTTTTTCTTCAAGAAATAAACCCAAGTTTTTCGAGAATATTCATCAATACATTGAATGAAATAATTATTTTTATCAATATGATGACTTGATAGGTCCACATACATCCGAGCAAATTACCTTTAAATGACAATGAGATTTCATCAAAGAATCCTTCGAAAAACTCTTTCTTTCTTGTTTGACAAAAAGACATATCCTTCACAAAGTTGGCTTGGAAGGTCAATAGTTGGCAAGCTCTTCACCATTCTTTCCTTGCTCATTATTTTGAGGCTGCCAAAATTCAAATGCACAAGTATCGTGTGCAAAAGCCAAGAAGAGTTTTGATCACAAGATTGCAAGCATCTTAGGACTTCACTTTGAACTTTCAATAGAAACATTCTATTTTTCATCGTGGACACATTTGCTAGCAATCTTTCATTAATAAACTCCTTTCTGTCAAATAAATGTCATAATATTTCTTCATCCCAAACTCATGTTACTTTTCATCCCAAGGACATTAATTCTAATTCTAATTTCACTAACCTTTTTTAATATAATACTAATTTCACTAACTAGAAAGAAAGATAAGTTAAGAATAACTAAATCTTGCAAAAGTGGCAATGGAATCGTAGAGGAAAGAGGGTATACATTGAAACCTTATAAAAACATCTAGAAGCTCCCTAAGGGGCTCCAATCAATTGGACCTATTAAATCCACTATACATTGGCTCTTACTTCTGTTACATTTATATTTTTTTTGAGATTCCAAAATAAGATTTAATTTTTTATATAAAAAAAATCTTCTAAAAGATAACATATCACATAAAGTAATGATTTGACACCACTAATTCTCAATCACTACTTTTAAGGCTAAAAAATTAAAAGAATCTAGAAGTTTCATTTTTTTAACTATCACCTAAAACTTCATGCTAAAAATGAAAGGAGAAAATACAATTTAATGGTGAAAACTTTATTTGGCTCTTCTTAATTAATCAATTGGGCCCTCTTATTCTTATCTAAATTATAACTCGTTTTAAATTGATATTTAATGCGATCTCCATACCAAGTTAAACTCTAAGTTAATCTTCATTGTAATATTCGTGCATTATTTTTATTTAATAGGTTAGTTTCTTTCAATTGTTATGGTAATTTGTAGCATGTTTACAAACGTGGTTGATATAGCGTACTAGAAGAACTTTAGTACATCATAATATTTAAGCTATAAAAAATCCTAGAAATAAAAACTAGTGCATGTATCAAACATCAAATATCTTCTCCAACATTAGTCGCGTTAACTACTTTACAAGAGTTGGAAAATAGTGAGAATTGGTAAAAGTAACATGTGTTGTGAAATATACACATTATGTTAATGTCATTGGCATGGTCGGTTCTAGATATTTAGGGGTCTAGGCAAATTTTAAAATCGGGGTTCTATATTACCAAAAAATAAAAATAAAAAAGTCAATTTTTTTTAAATGCAAATTAAATATTGACATATTATTTTTTTAGATAGATAATTAAATGAAAAATTCACCTTTTTTTTAACATAATTAATCTCGAATATATTTTTAATTTGGAAAATATTATATTAGCGGAAGGAAATAAATAACATAACAAGTTACACATCATATATGAAATTTACAAAAACAAATATACATACATATATAAATCGGGGTGGAGCTAGACAAATTTTATTGGGGAGCAAGATTTATTTTGTGCAATGTCATGAGTAAACAAAATAACAAACAAAAAACCATTAAAAAAAACGTATTATTTTTATAGTTGTTAAGAAATAAAAAAAATTGAAAGAACACTTATATATCAATTTATTTTTTTCAAAGAAAAGAATCATTAATAAAGAAAAAACGAGTAAAAGAATAATTAGTATGAAAGAAGAAAAAAGAGGATCAATTATTAAGAAACAAAAATGTTAAAGAAAATAGAAGAACTAAAATATAAAAGAAAAGTCATTGATGGGTTTTGAACCTAAACTGTCGTATTCATAATGAAGGTTCCACCCAATTGATCCAAAAGGTCTTTCATGTATATGAACTAATATTTAGTTTACAAAAAAAATATAAAGCTAAGTATAAAATTTTAGGATATCTCCACATTGGGGGCTTTAGCTGCCGGTCTAAGTTGCCTAGCACTTGGGTCAGTACTAGTCATTGGTTATTTACCATTCAAAATATAATGTGGTTATACATCATGACTTCCACTTGGTAAAACAAAGAACTAACACATAATCTTATATGTGGCAAAGCATGTGCAAAGTGGGAGACTCTAAATATATACAAGTGTTTAGACATGTAGTGTTGTCATGTATCACAATTGCATGATATACACATATATAACAAGTGGCTAATGTGTAGTAATCTTGATGTAGTATAAATAGATGAGTTTATCCCTCATTTTGTACACACGAAAACAAAAATCTACCATAAAATAAAAGAGTTGAATGAGCTTTATGTACATAATCTTATATACACATAATTTGTTTATGCATTTTATCCTTAGTTTTACAACACACTGATATTTTTACCTCACATCTCACAAAACATCGTAAATTGAGTCTGGATGAATCGCACTTTTTATCTCTCTTATATACCACTTTTAATACTTTTATCCTCTTTAAAAAGTGTGTATCACTTGCCTCTCACATATCACTCAGACATTTCACTTGATAACCTTGAGATGTATATCTATAAACTTATGAAAAAAAAAATATAAAGGATTAATCCCACTTTACATCCTCAAAATGTATCAATTTAGTATTTTGCATCCTCAAAAAAAATTAATCCCACTTTACACCCTCAAAATATATATCTCCTTCACTTTGCACCTTAGGTAGATTTTTTGCCCAAAAATAGGGGTATTTTGATCAATCTCTTGAAAAGACAACACATATTTCCCTCCAAAATATGGAGATTCATGCAATTAAGAGAAATTGACAAATTACTTATTAAAATAACACTAAAAAATTATCGGATTCTCCTTCTCCCCCGCTAACCGTAGCGATTAGAGTTTAGGTTTCTCCATTCTTTTGAAAATTAAACTTGAAGGTAAAATGTATAATGGTTTGTGTACTTGGATAATTGAACGAAGGGAGCCCGTTTTATGGTAAGTTTTAAATGATATAATATAAAAAAAAAAATTCTGTTAAGAGAAAAAGAAAAAAAAAACTAAGAAAAGAGATTAATTAGTTATTTGTCACATAATGTCACTGAAGAACGCTCACAAAAAGAAAATATATGCTTCATATGGAGAGAAATTGACCGAGATGGGGAGAAAATATTTGGAAATTATGTGCTGCTAAAATTGATTGAATTTGGTGAATTTATTTTATTCTTTCAATTGTAAATATTTGATACTTTTGAGGAAAATATGTTGTTGAAAAATGGAGAGAAATGAACTATTTATGGGGGAAGAGAATGGTAGGAATGAAATATGTGTCGAATTTTTAAAGGATTGATGAAAATACCCCTAGCTCCTCCAATTTTTTTTGACAAAAAATTCACCCTGGGTGCAAAGTGAAAGGAGATATATGTTTTGAGGGTGCAAAATGTGATTGATTTTTTTTGAAGGTACAAAGTGCCAAACTAATGCATTTTAAGGATGCAAAATAGGATTAAGTCGATTAAATAATTTTGAAATAAAAAGAAAATTAAATTTGGGATTTTATTAATTTTATTTTATTTTTATATTTTTCTATAAGTAGACAAAATACCATTAAAATGTGTCATTTGCGATGCAAGTGACACAATTTTTAGTAAAGATAACAGTATCAAAAGTCGTATCTAAGAGGGACGAAAAGTGAGATTCATTCGTTTTTTATTTAAAAGTAATAAATTTTATATTAACTATCCTAATAAGATACATCCCACACATTGTCCCTTGTATATACAAGAATTATGATTCTTTTCATTAAGTAGTGTGTCTACCCTAACCACTATTTCACAATTTTTTGACGTTTTAAAGAACTATTTAAGATGAAAACCAAGCAAAATGTGTGCTAGACTGTACGTCGTCACTTGATGGAAAAAACACATTTGTTGATTTGTCGATTAGGTTCAGAATTCAGATGAAATACAAAACAAAATTGAGATGGAAGAATATATTTTCTTAATAGAAAGAGAAAATTGAGGAAAATCTATAATTATTGTCATAAATAAAATAGGTAGAAAGTTTCCAAATTTTCTCAAGAATGAGTAAACTATCTCCTACTCCATATATTTTTCTTAGAATTTTACAAAAATGATGGCAACAAATCCATATTATCAAAGAATTTAACTCTCAATATACATTTTGGAGGCCAAAAGAACAAGCTTTTAACGTTTCACTCCATTTACTATCTGTTGGTATAATGTAAGGTGTTGTATTCTTCTAGGTTCTACTACAAATACAACCAATTTGCAGAGCTTGACCTTTAGCATTTCTAGTGGTTATTACATAAGTTCTAAAACAAAAATCCCACTTATTCTGAACTTCTAAGAAACACTCAACTTCAAGAGAAGCAAATCCTTTATATATCTTCAGGACCATTGATTTCCTAGACACAAAATGAACAAGAGTAAGGACACCAACCTTTTATCTTGTAAATTTTAATTCGATTCAGGGCCTAGCATTTTACCTTGTCAGCAATTACAGCTCCATCAGGGATTTCTAACTTCACACCAGATTTTGCAGCAATAGTCACTTTACCCTGAATGGGGTAAGTAATGGCCCAAGAAATAAATCAAGTATCAGAAGGTTTAGAATTATAATACCATTTGTGTTTAACTAGAGCTAAAGATAACAAAATAGCATTATGGTACCTTTAGAGTAATGCCAGATCCAAACCATAAGTCACCCGATACTTTCAAGATGTCCAGATCAATGATGCTTGGAATAGACTTGAACCTACTTAAGAAACTAGCAACCTATAGAAAAAGGATTTATTAGATGCTTAAAGAGAGATCTTCATGTGTCTAATGCGAATAACAAAATCCTGACCTTCTTGAATTCAGGTCCCAACTCGATTGAAGGATTGGCAGGATTGGCCCTTGCCGGGTTTCGTGTCACAAAACCATCAGACAAGGTGTAGAGGTCAGACTGCAAATCGATCAGCGTTAGTCGTTGTTTGGATGTGTTTTGAACTCTCAAACTTTCACATTAGACATCAACTTACTTGGACTAGAAGAAGATCTGAAGTTGCTTTAACAGGAAGGAATCGTGATCGGGGAACGTTAATGCCAATAGCATGATCAAAGAACTGTTTGATGAGAGAGGGATAGAGGGTTATTAGTTTTGTTGATGTGGGATATTATTACTAGCCAAATCAAAGAGGTAAAATCAACATAGAACATTTTAAAAAGATTGGGTGGTACCCTTATTGCTGCCCCCGCAGCAGTCTCGAGTTGGAGAACCTTGACACCATCCACTTCCTAGAAAGCAAATAAATTTGTTGAGAAAAGACTGGCCAAAAATAAAATTGAAGAACCCCCACTAGCAATGAAAGTGATACCTTTGGGTTGGGAATAATCTCCATCTTTAGTGCATCTCCTTGCACAAGCCTTTTGATTGCTTGCAAGTTCACCCACCTGCATCATGATTTAGTTGTTCAAATTGCCAAACGTGGCCGTAAAAAGTAGCAATTTATAGCCAGAGAGTGGATCCTTGACTTACAAGTTGTTGGTGTTGAAAATTTTGAACTTCTCGATTGACTTAAATTCATTGACCTGAACAGTCAGTCAAGAAACTCAGCCTTAATAATCAAACCGGGAAGTGGAGTTATAATGTTACCAGCAGGAATTCAGTAAAAACAGAAACTATTTGGCGAAAAAAATATTTTACATAAAAGCATACAAATGCACACTACAACAGTCTTCTTCTATTGCTGGCACTAAGATTCCTTGATCGTGGTTTCCAGGGTGCTAAATGATGTAATGTGTTAGCAGAGAAGTTCTAATTATTCCAAAATGTGTTGACAATGTACCAAATGCTAATCCCCATTCCAAGTGCTTAGTTCACAAATTAAAATGGATCTTCATGAGTGCACTATTCCTACATGACTCAGGTTTCTTCCATTTTTCGTGGAAGTAATCCAAAAAGAACATAAAACAAAGGAAGTTCACATTGTTGTAAGAGCACTTCTATATGCTAATGTCTTCACTTTTACACCAAGAATGCGATTTATAATTTACAGTATCATGCAATGCATCCAGCATGATGAGCCATTGTGAAAGTCATAATATTTCAAGTATGAAGTAAATAATGGTGAATTTAGCATACATGAGACACGATTACCAAGTTGACATGATATTCCCTATAAAAGAATTATAGATATAACACCAGTGTAGCAATGGAAAAACACAGGAAATGTAGTGAAGAACTGAAGCTCACATGTTCATCAGGTACTTGCGCAATTTCCAGGAGCTGCACGTGGATGAGGAAGGAGTCAGAGTTACAATAAGTAAATATTAATAAACATGAAGATAGCTCAAGTAGATGAAATTAAGGGACTGAAAAGAAGAATTATATTTATTATTCAAAACAACCAAATTTTGTTAGAACTGGACCTAATCACTGTAGTTATGTTTATGCTCAGACAAACAATATATACATTCATATCGGCAGCTCGCTCTGTCATGCAGCTTAATAAATCAATATATCTCTTCGGAAAAACATTTCATAGGCAGAAAAATCAAATGACGAATTGTTATTAATAACATTGTAACAACAGACATACATGCTTCTAACTTCTCACGACCAGAACAAAATGTCGTGAGAAACATATGATAATGTTTAAATCAAAGACTTAATGTAGCATCATAGCTTTGATCACTTAAAGGATACTCAGCACTCAAGGGATTAGACATACAACAGTTTAACCCTCTAGACAGGACTGCATCAAGAATTCATAACACTTGAGTCCACATATTGAATATATTATTGTGAAATCTACCAGCCAGAGATAAGGAAAAGGTGCAAGAGATAAAGAATGAACCCTCCAACACCTTCATGTCAACATCAAACGAAAGGTCAAGAAAAAAAACTCAAACCAGCTCTAGAATGATACCTGCACTTTGCCTTCATAAGATATTAAAGTACCACCTTTCACATCAGCTAGTGTTTTGGGTGTGACCTGCCAAAACACATACTTTAAGCCCTAAAAAAATTTGGCAGACAAAAGAAAACTAAAATCTAAGAAGAGGCACCCTTAGTACCTCCATGCAATATTCGTTCTTGTTATTGATCAAATGATTTAAAATTTCTGCAATAGTGAATTAAGGCTATGGTTTCGCAAACCACTTGGATTTCAACATAACAATAATGCAACAATTTTTATAAATAGCTAATAGTATCAACATAAAACAAGCATATTAAGATGTAAAAGTCCGGTTCGAGTGACCAAGGATACTCAAATCGACAACAGCTCCCAAGTTATCTGAATTGGCAACAAATACATATTCTTTGCCCTGAGAGAAAAACAAACAAGGAAAACAAGAATTAGATTCAACACAACATACTCAAGTAATTTGAAGTGTTGAATGCCACACTAAATGAGTATGTTAATCGAGAGGAGCATACCTGTGATAGCAATGCATCAAGCTTACCACTATTCATCAAGGACGGAAAGACATCTCCATGTCCAGGTGGGTACCTGTACTAGAAAAATATATTCATGAGCTAGAAGCTAGATATTAGAGTTGCTAAATTGAGTGTTTTGAATAAAAACCTCTTGAATTGCTACAAGTTCAGCATTAGAGCACTTATTAATATGAAGCACGGGCTTCTATGATTAAGGGAAAAAACAACTGAAAGAACTTGATAACTAATTACTAATCCATATACTAATATCATTGAATGTATATCAGAAATGCAACAAAAAAGAAACATAATATGAGAATAAAACAAAATTTAAAAGGAACATTTATTAGAGGTTAAATGCAAAGAGTAAAATATTCACCAAGTTTCTGATTTACTAGATTATGGCGGAAAAAAAAGAGGTGTTGCCTATTCAAAGCAACATATCACAAATAACACATAATATTGAATTAATTCGTCAAAATGGAACTTCCAAGTATCATAAGAAGAAGGAGTTGAATAACACAATATACCATGCATCCTTGCCAGCATTTCCTTTGGAGGGAAGTAGCGAGAAATCGTCAACAACTAGACGAGGGTACTGACTCTGAGATTGCAAGAAATCAAACCACATTATGTCAAAAGCTGCCTCCAGCGACCAATTGTAATTCCATAATTGTATTACTAAAGAACAAATATATAAGATATACAAACCTGATTAAATGTGTGAATATCGATGTTTGAGTTAGCATACTTTTCAACTATCTAGAAAGTGCAAAAGAAACAAATCAGTAAATGACTTAAGTTGGATGTGAATAGTCGGGCCTGTAGGCATATGGTTGAAATTTCACCTTCAATGTGTCATCATGAGTGTTGAATGAATTCATTAAAAGCAGGGGCACATTGCATCCGTACTTGGCGTTAAGTGTCTGCAAATAACTGGATATATTAGTTGCACGAAAGAAGACTGAACATGAGAGTGTTTATTGCATGCATAATACCTCAATTTGGATCACAATTAAGTCGAGAAATGTCAAACCATTACGAACTTCAATAACAGACCTATGTCAAAGAAAGATAAAGTTGCAATTTAAAGTTGATTAAAGTTATACTTGAACTCTATAATCAAAATATTCATAATAACGGTTAGAAAAATGATGCCCGAGATTTACTAACTACTTGACAAACATATGATCACTATCAATACGATCATTAGTTTACAAAAGCCTCAGTAATGAGACACAAATAAAAAATTAACTAAATACAATATTTGATCCAACCAAGATATTAAAAATAAAAGGGTACACATACTTTGGACCAGTACATCCCATTGTTGTTCCCAAGCCTCCATTGAGCTTCAAAACCACAAGTTTTTCCAAAAGCTTCTTGGTTTCTGCAGGATCTGTATGAACAAAGAATAGCAAAAATTATCCATATTATTTACTCACCAATAGTAAAATCAAACTCCGCACCACGATTAATTGTTTAAGACGAAAAACAGGGACCTTCAGGCACCGGGGTTAAGGTGTCATAAGGCACTACCACCTCATCAGTGGGTGTCTGGATCTTGTTCCACTCTATATGTTGAGCTTCACCACTTCGATTACAACCAATAACAAAAAAAAATCAGATTATCATAAACCAAAAATTCAATCAAGCTCCATAGAGAATTCTAATTGAACGAAAATATGTAATTTCAATTCTTCAAAGCTCCAATTCTTCGACACAGAACACTATCCAAATCTATTTTACCATTTTTTCCTCCAAAACAAATTGAATGCAATTACTCTGATTATATTTAAACTAATTATATTCATTTCTAATCAAACTAAAGATATAAATGAGAGTATAACTATATAGCTCAATTAGGAATTTAAAAAAAAAATTATACATTGAAGTACCTGAGGTAGCGAGTTACGAGATTGATGAATCCAGATTTCTCATTTTCACTGAGAATAAAAAGTAAACGAATATCATTCCCGATCTAGATCTATAATAAACTATAATTAAAAAAAAAATAACCATGACAATTTTAGGGAAAAAAAAACCTGATTTGATTGAGTGTGGCGACGTCAGATTTAAGCTTGGAGAGTGTTGCAGCAGCAGCCATTTCTTTTTCTTTGTGATTATTATTAATTTTATTTCACTTCAATTTCAGGATCCAATAAAAAATTGATGGTTCGAGAGAGCAGGGAAAGAGAAGAGACGTGAATCAAAAGATGGATGATATATATGATGATTGAGTGGGGGGATGTGGAAAGTTTTGGGGTAGTTTTGTGAATAGCAAAGAATATAGGGGGTCGTGTTGAATGCGGAACTGAACGGTTGTTTTTCCTCGGTTTTTCATGTGGCGCGAAATAGTAGTATGCTTCCAAGAAAGAGGAAAAAAAGGAAAAAAAACGTTTTCGTGTTATGTTTGGACGAGAAATCAAAACAAAAATTAAAATGCATTAATTTATTATAGGATGCAGTGTACATGATTTTTATTTTTTAAATATTCGAAATTGAATTTTTTATCTAAAATAATAAATTAATCTTTCATTCTGATTTTCAATCCACAAGAAATTTAAATCGGTCCAATGATAATTGATAAAGGCCTAGTTTCACCTGGTTTGAAATTTAAAGATCAAAGGCCAACAAAAGATAATGTGAGGCCCAAATTGAAATTAATTACCTGATGGTGGAATGACCCAAAAGTCCAAGAACTTGGAACCCATATCTTATTAATTACTAGTTCATCGGTTAAATCGGTTATTCGGTTAGGGTTGTCAATCGGGCGGATTTCAATTTGGATTGGTCCGAATCTGATCCAATTTATTAGGATAATTGTCCGATTAGAGATTCGATGAATTTGATCCGACTATAAATATCCGTAATCCGAAACACATGGAACGAATATGGATTTAGATCCATCCGATCCGTGAAAGATCCGTATCCGATAATAAATAAAAAGAATGAAATATATACATAATGTTTTATAAAAGTAAGTATCATTAATAATATTTCACCGTCAATTTAAGAAGATAGTAATTTATAACTCGTTTATAAATTTATTTAGACCAATATTCTCATCTACAAATATGAATATAGTAAAGAAAGTTTGAACATGTGCTAAAATTAAATAAAATTGAAAGGTTAATAAACTTATTTTAGGAAAAAATATTAATTTAATTTTTTAAATAAAAATTTTATTGGATCCGAAAAAGATCCGATATCCGGCCAAATTCGACCAAGATCCATTGAATTCAAACAAAAAATATAGATTCGAGCACAATCCGAACAATATCCGAACCCGATAGGATTCGATCCGATATAAATGGAGTCGGGTTTGAACGAGCCTGATCCAACCAGAATCCGACCCATTGACACAGTCCTAGGTTCAATGAATGGTTGAACCATTGTCGAATTATTATGATGATATATATACAATACTAATTCTTTGGTAAATTACGGATAATCCTGAAGTTAGGTCAAATTACAAAAATTTGAATAAGCTTGAATAATATATTTTTTTACAATATTTAACTTGTATTAGTTCCTAGTTATCAGTCCATTTTGAGAGTTTTTGATTTTTCAGATATTAGTTTTACTCATCGAGAATGTAATAAAGTAGCTCATTCTTTAGCAAGATTAGCCTCCTTGATAGATTTAGTTGATTTGCCGGAGCACATTAAACATCTTGTAATTGTTGATGCTTCTTTATTCTAATATATCGATCGTTTTTCTTAAAATAAATAAATAAATAAATAAATGGTATTTATCATTTGATTTAAGTTCCTTTTTATTACGTAGGTCATAGACAAATATGTTGGCTTTAAATATAATATAACTTCATCTCGTAAGTTAGATTTTGGACAAGAAAATAATTTGTCAAATTGCCTCCAGGAAGAACATGTAAAAGGGGTTCAATTTGTTGATCGTAAAATGGATAAAATGTCATATATAGATAAGTAACACTCCGTAATTTTTGAAAATAAAATTCTAAGAATTAGTATGAAATTTGACGAGGGAATTTCATTTTTTATACTAAACATTCACCTACCTTAGATATTTTGTATCAGACCTTCAAAAAAGACACATTTAATATCAAAATTAAAATAAAAAAATTCATCAGGTATAACATTTTTCATAAAGAGATCAACAATCATATCATCATCCTTCACATTATCATCATGTATATCATTTTCTTGTTGAAATGACAAACTCCCATTGTTTACTTCATTTAGAAAAGATTTTTGTTTTTTTTAATAGTATAAAATTCATCTACAACATAGTATGTTAACCAAAAATTGAAGCAAAAGAATTAAAAAAATAATCGAAGCTATCAAAGATATGAATAAAAAAAGTAAAACTTATTATAAAATTCAACAAAATCGTAAAAGAAAACACCACTCACAAAATTGAAAATAAAATGAGAAATTTTGAGTTAGCTATGAGAGAAGATCTGGAGAAGAAATTGATGCAGTCAATCTATGCATATTATTGGTATCAAATTTAAATTCTTAAGAATAAAATTTAAGGGATAATTAAGTTCCTTAAATTGACATTTCTCTATAACTGTAACATGTTTCAAGGATAAATTCTTATTGTACAAATTACTTATATGTAGGAGTAATTACATTCCTTGAACAATAAGATTTTTTTATTAAAAATTCTAAATTCTAGAAAAATTAGGATTTTGACCAAATTTGAGTAATTGGGTCAAAAACCACCTTCAAATTATAGATGTTTCAATCTGATTTTCAATCCACAAAGAAATTTAAATCGGTCCAATGATAATTGATAAAGGCCTAGTTTCACCTGGTTTAAAATTTAAAGCTCAAAGGCCAATAAAAGATAATGTGAGGCCCCAATAGAAATTAATTACCTGAAGGTAGAAGAATGACCCAAAAGTCCAAGAACTATTACGATGATATACAATATTAGTCCTTTGGTAAATTACGGATACCTGGAAGTTAAGTCAAATTACAAAAAATTGAATCAAGCTTGAATAATAATATATTTGTTTGACAATATTTAACTTGTATTCGTTCCTAGTTATCAGTTCATTTCAATAAACTTGGAAGCTACCAGTTGGAAACCAAATCAAAATCATTTTTGATGGTGCAATTTTTAGCAAAAATGGCTATGTGGGGATTGGGACGATTGCAAGGGACGCAAGTGGTTGTTGTTTAGCTTGATTTTCACAAAGGATTCCACAAAATCTATTACTAGAACACGTTGAAGTCTTGGTAGCAATGTGTGCGATTGAGATGATACGTATATACCAATGGTCGCATATCGACCTTGAAGGTGATTGTAAGTGTGTGATAAACAAAATTCAATCCTCTAAAGAAGACTTATCATCTACAAGAAGATTAGTGCAGATATAAATGCGCTTTTGAGAGTTTTTGATTTTACAGATATTAATTTTACTCGTAGAGAATGTAATAAAGTAGCTCATTCTTTAGCAAGTTTAGCCTCCTTGATAGATTTAGTTGATTTTCCGAAGCACATTAAACATCTTGTAATTGTTGATGCTTCTTTATTCTAATATATCGATCGTTTTCTATAAAAATAAAAAATAAAAATAAATGGTTTTTATCATTTGATTTAAGTTCCTTTTTATTACGTAAGTCATAGACAAATATTTTGGCTTTAAATATAATATATATAACTTCATCTCGTAAGTTAGATTTAGAAAAGATTTTTGTTTTTTTTTAATAGAAATGAGATACTCGATTTTAATAATTTATTTCCCATGTTACTAGTATTTTTAAATGGATATAACAAAAAAAACGCTTTTGTAATATAAAAAATCCCTAGTCAATCAAGGGGTAATTTTGGAAGAAAATCAATTATTTTTTTAGGAATTCAATTTGTAAGACGAAATCAACCTCAAGGGGAGTTTAAGTAATTTGATTAAATACAAGGGGACTTTTGTAATAAGTTATTCAAGATAGATAATCCCCTTTACAAATAAGAACATCATAAAGCCACCTCTAAGAATCAAAATTGTACGTGGAGTTAATTAAGGTACCAAAAAAGAGAGCAGTATATAAGTAATTCTCCTTAACCTCCACAGGACAGCAGATAAAATATCTTTAATTAATTACCCACAAATCTTGTAAAATCATCGTACTTCATAAAGCAAGTAACCATTCAGGGAAAATGCAAGATACTCCCCTGTATTATGCTAAACCTGCAAGAACTACCCTGTGAAATTTTTATTGCGCCAAACTTCCTTGTATTTTTAAAAACCCTGCAAAAAACACCCAATTTGTAAAAAATAGGTCGTTTTGGATCGACATATTTCAAGAAATAATTTTAAAAATATATCACGTGAAGTTGTAGGGACCAACTTGAAGAATTTTAAAAATAGTTTCTTGAAATATGTCGATCCAAAACGACCTATTTTTTATAAATTGGGTGTTTTTTGCGGGATTTTTGAAAACACAAAGTGCAATAAAAATTTCACAGGGTAGTGTCTTGCAGGTTTAGCATAACAAATGGGAGTATTTTGCATTTTCCCCTAACTATTCATACGCTCTAGTAAGCATACATCATAAATTAATTTTGTGAGATATTGATAATACATAGATCCAGGGAAAAGAAAATTAATCCTAAAAAAGTGTTATTTTGGTAGTATACATAAAATATAATCAAAACAAATTCACAAATCCTAGATCAAGAATTATTAAAAATCTTATGCGAAATTAAAAGATAAAAATTTGTATAAAGGAGAGAAGAAGAGAAATAGAGATCTGACATTGTTATGAAATTGAAAAGACTAGTCGAGAGAGTAATTGAAGAAGAATATCGACCTCTTTTAGGTTTTTTTTAGAGTCTAATGGGCCGTTTAAACATGCGTTTGAGCAGCCTAAAACCAGTTTTGGGTTCTAACGCAAATTTTGAATCTTTTGGTCCACAAAATTCAAAAGTCACAAATTAAAGGGTCAAGAAGGCAAGTTCATACTTCAGATTTATTCTATTTGTTATAGAGGGGACATGAGAATGTTATATTAAAAAGAAACATTGTAAAATTGGTCCCACAAATAAAACTAGCAAGTAATTAAAGATATTCTTTGAAAATATTTGGCAATGTTAGTGTCACCATCTCCTTTTCATTCAGTGAGTACTTTGCCGATGGAAGTGCGAAAAAATTCTGGAAAACGCCAAACAAACAGGCCCTCAAGGAGTACATGTTTGTCTCACATTTTTTGAAGTGCGAAATTGAGAAAAATTGATGGGTCCAAATATACTAAATAGGAAGTACTTTTCATGATGGAAGTGCAAATACCTATGGGATTGAAATAAAATGTAATTTAATATTTTAAAATCATGTGGCCAAAGTGCACTTATGAGGACCGAAAGTACTAAGATCCAATTTTGCGGGACTAAAATGTATTTCACCATTTTTTCTCACATTTTTATCATTAATGGCAATTTACTCCCCTTGATATTCATAATGTTCAATTTATTTCCCTGTAATTAAAAAAAAAAACAATTTACCCCCCTGTGAAAATTTTAAAGAAGCAATTTACCCCCTTGAGCCGGAGAGTGTAACTCACCGGTCGAAATTGAGAGTGAGCATCAAAAGTGTTTTGTAACATATGGGGTAAATTGCTTAATTTATCATAATACAAGGGGTAAATTGCTTAATTTATCATAATACAGGGAGGTAAACTGCCACATTATTATAACACAGGGAGGTAAACTGCTACATATAAAAATATCAGGGAGGTAGTATGAAACTTTTATAAAAATACAGGAGGTAAAGTGCTCTATTTCAAATCACAGGGAGATAAATTGAACATTATGAATATCGGCACAAGGGGGTTAATTGACATTAACTCTATTTTTATCATTATATTTTATGTGAAATTCTAATCACATTGTCTAATTAAGGTATATGTTCGACACATTAAAATTTTCTGTTCATTTATAAAACAATCTTGTAAACTACGCAACAGGCACTCTTTGAAGCATATGAAGGAAGACAGCTCAATCATCAACACAACATCCATCAATGCATACAAAGGCAATGCAAAGTATTGCTTCAATATCTTCAGTAAGCAACCTTTTTTGCTGCTAAGCATTTTTTAAATCAAAATTTTAAGTCAAATTCGACTATATGGTTCTTTACTTCGCTTAAAAATTAAATCAACTTTTGTATCATTATATTTAAGAGTTAATGATAATTTATCTCAATGTTAGTTTACCTTTTATGTGAATAAAAAAAATAAAAATACTTTACCTCACGTAATCATAAAAAAGTTTCACAGCACTTTTTTGATATTTTTAAACTTGAAAAAAAATACAAATTGACACAAATATCCCTCTTTTATGTGATACTTTACCCCATATCATGATAAACACATTTAAACTTACAAGGCCACTAGAAATGAACACAACAAATCTAATCATCATTTATAAGTACACACTGGATTGAAATCATATTTGCAAAAGACCAATAGAAATATCTACAACATACAACATTTCAACTTTATGCATCATATCCAAACAATACAATTTGCCACATTCTTCAAAATAAGCAAGAACTTATCAATTAATAAAAATAAAAATTAGGTGGGTGGGAAAATGTGAAAATCATTATGTCCAGTAACTCATAGCTAATATTTAGGCATGATTTTAGCTACTTAATTTTATTACAAATTTTTTTGAGTTGATATCTTTTATAATCAACCAATCACAATTTTCAAGATAATAAAAATAATTCAAAATTCTAGAAAAAGAGAATTTGAACCAATTTGAGTCAAATTAACAATTCCTTAACAATACATGGACAAAATCAACTCCACATACGAAATTCACAATTCCTTATCATTTTTCTTTAAGATACGAAACTTTACCACAGTAAACCAAAAGAAACATGTTTTAATCAATTAATCATATCGATTTATACGAGCAACTGTTGGAATTTTAAGTTTTTAAAATTCAAATTAAATTATTTGTAACAATCAAAATTGATTGTGTAACCTAAATGCCATAATTCCCTTTTATTGCCATTATGTGGCTATTCAAAATTATTTGACCTTAGAGGTCTCATCCACACTATAAATTGGGGTTAGGTGTCCTAGGAAATTCACACACCTCACTAGCTTAATATGCATCACTAGAATTATACTACTCTCTATATTGTTTTGGGCACTTGAGACAAAGTTTGGTTCATTGTCTTCTTGTGAACGTGCTTACGAGGAGACTCAGGCGAGGCCAAAGGTTTTATCTTGGGGAATCGATCATTCGCCAATACCTGCACGAGGGGAGGCAATCGTTTTACTTTTAAATTTTAAATTTCGATCAGGCTAGCCGTTTTACTTTTAAATTTACATTCTTCTTATTATACTTATTTTATATTCTTGTCTAAATTACTCATTTGATCATTATATTTACATAGTTTTGTGATTGCTAAAGAAAATAAACAAAAATTTCACAACAATCTAAGAAAACGATTATATATAATTAATTTGTTTGTTAAAACTTGATGCTTATAAATTTCGATTTTGTTAAAATTTGCTTAAAGTTTTATAAGCTTCTTTGACCGTCCACTACAAATTAAAGTTACTTCAGCAAGTGAAATTCATATTTTAATAATATATGTCTACAATAAATATTTACATCAAAAAGATATTGGTTCTTATTTGGTTTAAATTGGTCAATTAATGTGTGATATTTTAATTCATAAAGGGTAGAGTAAGCAAAAGTGATTATATGTATCATTTTCTCCTGGTTTGACTAGAAAACGTTTTATTTATTTTGTTAACGTTGAATTGTTTATTGTGCTAATTATTTTAGAGGCATTTATCTTGTCATTACTTGCTCTCTAATTAATTCCTTGGAACGTTTTATATATTGTTCATTGCTTATCGATTTACATTATTAAGTAATTGTGTATGGATATTATTTTCCTAAACTTGCAGTGATCATTTTATAATTCCATCTTTGCTTTATTTCTTAGTTAAGAAAAACAAATGGCTTCAAATGAAGACGCTAGTAGTGTCTAACCTGAAAAATTTAATGGGTAAATTTTAAGAGATGGAAAAATCAACTAAAATATTGGTTGAATGTTCTTGGGTTCATTTCCGCCATTGACGGAAGTGATGCCTCAAAATCTTCATATACTTCTGATCAAATCGATTATCACTGTCGTAATCGTATCCTAAATGCTTTGTCTGATAGACTATATGATGTTCATCAATCCACTAAAATTGCTAAAGAACTTTTGGATACCTTAGAGTCTGAATATGGAATTGATAATGCAGGTATAGAACGGTTTAATGTCTCTACCCTTACAAGATTTCTTATGGTTGATGAAAAAACGATTAATGAACAAATTCATGAATTTCAAGATTTGTTAAGGCCTTTAGAGAAAAATGGGTCAAAGTTTAGTGAAGATTATAAAGTGTCATGTCTAATTGATAAACTTTCCACTTCTTGGTCTAATTTCGGTAGAGGTCTTAGACACCAAAAAGGTTCATTGACTTTGCCACAAGTCCTTAATTCTTTATGAATTGAAGAACAACATAGAATGAATCTTAGACAAGAAGAATTTAAAGTCAAGGCTAATTTAGTGGAGGATAAAACAAGTCAAAATAATCTCAAACCAAAAAATAATAATAATTTCAAAAATAATAAAAAGAATGGGATGAAAATCTATAATAATAATAATAATTCCCAACAAAAGAATCATAATACTAAGAATGGTAAAAGCAAAGAAAAGGGACCAAGACTTTGCTTCGTATGCGGAAGGACCAATCATCTGGCCAAGGACTGTTACTATCGAAAAAATGAGAAGTATAACCCTAACTACAACTCTAAGCCTAATAATCATCAAGGTCAAGTGAATATGTTGGTTGAAGGTGAACCTTCAATCAGGTTAGAATCCTCCCTATCCTTAGTGAATTTTACAAATACTAATAATGATTGGTGGTTAGACTCAGGAGCTAATATACACCTTTGTTTTGAAAAATCGATGTTTAAATCCTATCAGAACTCAAGTGGAGGAAGCGTGACTTTAAGAAATAATTCACTGGCATAAGTACTTGGAATAGGAAGTGTTTATCTAAAGATGACTTCGGGGAAAATTCTAACTCTTGAAGGAGTCCGACATGTACCCGAAGTTAGAAGAAATTTAGTTAGTGGCTCATGTTTAGTACAAGTTGGTTATAAACTTGTTATGGAATCAAATAAAGTTGTAATAACTAGAAATTATACCTTTATTGGAAAAGGTTTTGTAAGTGATGGTTTGTTTAAGTTAAATATATTGAATAATATTATTGAAAGTCCTTTAATCCTAAACATAGAGTCTAGCACTTTGTGGCATGAGCGTTTAGGTCATGTAAGTAAAAATAAAATTAGAAAACTTATGAACTTAAACTTGATTCCAAAATCTCAAGTAGATATAAATAAAAAGTGTGAAGTATGTGTACAAGGAAAGAAACCTAAAGGACCTTATCATTCAATTATTAGAAATTCAAATATCCTAGAACTTGTACATAGTGATCATTGTGATTCAAATATACCTCCCTCTAGAGGTGGAAACAAATACTTTTTAACATTTATAGATGATTATTTTAAGTATTGTTATGTCTATCTTATTAAAACTAAAGATGAAGTATTTAATAAGTAAGGTTTATAAAACCAAGGTTGAAAATCAAATTGAAAAGAAAATTAAAATACTTAGATCCGATAGAGGTGGAGAATACACTTCTAATGAATTTAAAAGGTTTTGTGAAGATAATTGTATTATACATGAATTAACACCTCCTTATTCAACTCAATCGAATGGCGTAGCGAAAAAGAAAAATAGAACTTTATTGGATATGGTAAATACAATGTTACTAAATTCTGGAGCACCCGAGAACTTGTGGGGGGGAGCTACCTTAGCTTCGTGTTTTATTCTTAACCGTGTAACAGTTAGAGATAGTGATAAAACTCCATATGAATTATGGAAAAAGAGGGCTCCAAATCTTAAAATCCTTAAAGTGTGGAGTGTTTGGCAAAAGTAGTTATACGTGAACCTAAAAGAAAGAAAATAGGTCCTAAAACTGCAGATGCCGTGTTTATTGGGTATGCTCAAAATAGTAGCGCAAATAGATTTTTAATAACTAATTCTGAAGTTAGTGAAATTGTAAATAATACAATTATTGAGGCTAGAGATGCTACATACTTTAAGGATATTTTCCCTTTTAAAACTAGAGTTGCTAAGAATCCTTCTACGTCAAAAGTGGAATCTACTAGTGTTAGTTCCTACGATAAACAAACTCTAGATAGTAGAATAGAAGAACCCACTGAACTTAGAAGAAGTAAGAGAGGTAGAATATATAGAAAGGAACTTTGGAGATGAATTTATCACATTTCTAGTAGATGGAGAACCTCAAACTTATAAAGATGCAATATCTTCTATAGATGCACATTTTTTAAAGAAGCTATCAATGATGAGTATAATTCAATAATTCAAAATAATACTTGGGTTTTAACAGATTTGCCTACCGGTAGTAAACCAATAGAATGCAAGTGGGTGTATAAAAAGAAACTAAAAGCTGATAGATCTATAGATAAATATAAAGTGAGGCTAGTAGCAAAAGAGTTTACACAACAAGAAGGAATAGATTATTTTGATACCTATTCTGATGTAGCTAGGATCTCAACTATTAGAGCTCTGTTGGCTTTAGCTTCAATAAATAACTTAGTAATTCATCAAATGGATGTAAAGACCACATTCTTAAATCGCGACTTAGATGAAGAAATTTATATGAAACAACCTGAAGGTTTTAAGGTGAAGGCCTGAAGGGACAAGAACATAAAGTTTGTAAGTTAGTGAAATCTTTGTGTGGATTAAAACAAGCTCCAAAACAGTGTCATGAAAAGTTTAATGAAGTTATGTTTAGTTTTGGATTCAAATCAAATGAACATGATAAATGTGTATACTGTAAGGAAGAAAATGGTCAACATGTGATATTATGCTTATATGTGGATGATATATTAATTTTTGGAACTACCATAGATTTTATAAAAAATGTGAAGAATTATTTATCTAATAGTTTCGAAATGAAAGATTTGGGTGAAGCTAATATAATCTTGGGAATGAAAGTAAGTAAAATAATTGAATGCATCTTACAGGATCAATCTAGTGCAATTGAAAAGTTTTTGAGAAAATTTAATTATTATGACTGTAAAATTGTCTCTACACCCTATGATTCAAAGTAAGTTTAAAAAAGAATTTCGGTGAACCTATATCTCAATTAAAGTATTCACAAATTATAGGATCACTATTGTACTTTTCCAATAGAACTAGGCCCCGACATTGCCTATGTCGTTGGTAGGCTGAGTAGGTACACTCACAATTCTAGTAAAGATCATTGGAATGCCTTGAAAAAAATTCTTAAGTACATTAGAGGAACATTAAGTTATCATTTGTGCTATAAATATTTTCCAGATGTACTTGAAGGTTATAGTGATGCGAACTGGATCACTAATAACTCTGAAATTAAGTCTACTAGTGGTTTTGTATTCATGTTAGGTGGTGTAGCAATAACTTGGGGTTCTAAGAAACAAACTGTTATATCTAGATGTACTATGGAAGCTGAGATAATAACTTTAGATACAACTTGTACAACAGCTGAATGGTTAAGAGATTTAATGCTTGATATACCCCTAGTAAAGAAACCTTTACCTTCTATTTCTATACACTGTGACTCTAAAGCTGCAATAGAACTTATGAAACAATCTCATTCAAATAAGAAAATGAATAGACACTTACAAGCGAGATGTAAAAGTGTGAAATCCTTACTTAAGAGAAATGTAATATCTCTAGATTTTGTAAAATCTGAGAAAAATTTGGCGGATAATTTGACCAAAGGTTTACCCACTAAGGGTGTATTTGAATCATCGAGGGGGATGGGCTTAAGCCCATAAGGGAGTCACCTCCGGGAGAAACCCAACCTTTGTGATTTGAGATCCCATGAAGAAGGTTCAATGGGTAGGAACAACCTGTACTGCGTGACTCGTTTAGCACTAATTTATAGGAGTGCACCTCCTTCCCATCCCTATGGTGATAGTGCTGTATAGTGTGATATTACGGTTGAGTTTTGACCCTTAATGAGATCAAGGCAGAATTATGCAGGGTATAGGTCGCACGTACCCTTGGAGGTTTCATCTAAATAAGAGTTGCCATGGGGCCGTGGCTATGGGTATGGGTATTGGTTGACCCTAAAACTCTCATGAGAATCAAGATTAGAGCGCACGACCGTTAACGCGCTAACCCGTGAACTAAAACTGATGTTGATATTGTGTGTGTGATGTATTGAAGTTTGGCCAAGGAACCTAATTCAAAGCGCTTGCGCCATTACGATTTCCTCAAATTAATATCATCAACACTAAGTGTAGGCTCTAGCCCGTAAGGCTCCTGCACCCATTGCACAATATTTTAATGCCCAATTATTTTCTATATGCATTATTGAAATTTAAAACCTTGTGGGGGGATTGTTGGACTTTTAAGGTTTTAAAATTCAAATTAAATTATTTGTAACAATCAAAATTGATTGTGTAACATGAATGCCATAATTCCCCTTTATTGCTATTATGTGGCTATTCAAAATTATTTGACCTTAGAGGTCTCATCCACACTATAAATAAGGGTTAGGTGTCCTAGGAAATTCACACACCTCACTAGCTTAATATGCATCACTAGAATTATACTACTCTCTATATTATTTTGGGCACTTGAGACAAAGTTTGGTTCATTGTCTTCTTGTGAACGTGCTCACGAGGAGACTCCGGCGAGGCCAAATGTTTTATCTTGGGGAATCGATCAGCCGCCAATACCTGCACGAGGGGAGGCAATCGTTTTCTTAGGACAGCGTCTAGTGGCGTGACTCCGGATCAGGCTAGCCGTTTTACTTTTAAATTTACATTCTTCTTATTATACTTATTTTATATTCTTGTCTAAATTACTCATTTCATTATATTTACATAGTTTTGTGATTGCTAAAGAAAATAAACAAAAATTTCACAACAGCAACAAGAGGCCTTTATTATGACAATAAAAAAAATTAATTTAATTAAAGATCTATGACAAATCCATAAATTTAACGTGAAACAACAAATTCCACTTTGCCTTTCAAGTTTAAAGCAGATATGGGTCAAACTCATGAAATTGTGTATCATAACAAACACAAGTTTTAGCGGCGACACCACAAACCAAAACTTAAAACATATTATACAACAAAGAGATTTACCAAATACTCAAAAGAAATAGAAATATTTCCTTTAAAACTTGTAACAAATCTATGGAAAACCGTACGTAGCAAAAAATAAATCACACCATGAGACTTTATGTTTTATCGAAGAAATTGTATCAATCGGAAATTAAATGATGAAACATAAAGCCGAAATTAAAATATACTCTGATACCACTTGTTGAAATTTATCTCCAAAGAACTGTCTCATATTAAATCATTAAGAGTTATACGAATTAAATTAAATACGTAGTTGTATCCTAATGAGCGATTAATCTGATGCGGAATTTATGAAATCGATCACGAGTATGAATTGGATCGACCGAGTATGAGGTCTTCCTTGGACTTTAGGTTATGTCTTCTTGATGGAGAAGAGAGTAGTATATTGATTTGGTGTGTTGGGACCATAACTCTTATGTTTTATATATAGGTAGGAAGAGAATTATAGTTATCATAATTCCCTAGAATTCTCCTAAATAGGTATTGTGATGCCCCGACCAGTTGACCTAGCTCGAAATAAAATGGTGATTAACTATTCGAACTAGCCATGCGTCAAACTAGCAGAACAATAGAGAAAATTATACAATAACCAATCGTCACAGTGGAAATATTGAAATTCTAAGGTCTCCAGGAAGAAGGGACAACGACCCCACTACCCGACCCATAAATATATAAAATTTTACATAACTTATTACAACGAAGTTTCATCATTTAATTATTCGATAAAGTAGATAAATACGATATTGAATATACTATGTCACTCCCATGTCAACGTGTTTCCATCTCTAACTCATGTTGCTAATCTGAGAAAATAAACAAAGGAAAGGCGTAAGACTTTATTTGACTTAGGGAGGATTTATAACAATGGATCGAGGATATAGGTAATATGGCCACAAGTAAGATTATTATCTATGAATGAATAAGAATTGGGATGCAATAGTTGTAACGGCCCGAACCCGGCACCTGCCTGCTATGAAATAAATAATTAATACGATAACCTTAATAAGTTTCCAATAACTGCAGTTCAGAGCTCTAACTGTCTATTACAATACAATAATTTTTCCCAACTATCTCATTACACTTAACTTATCAAGACAAAACCAATATTCACCTGACAGATTCTAGAAACTCTATGGTAGACGCCCAACTGAAATCCCTTAGTCTGATGTGGTCCATCCTGCTCTTCGGTGAAATTCTGAAAGAGTGATAATTTGAAAGCGTAAGTTGTAAAAACAACTTAGTGAGGCCTGTGTCGGGGTGCAATTGAATTTTATGCAAGAAACGATTTAGAAATCCATGAACTGCCTATTTAATTGTAAAATCAATCCACAATAGTATAACAAATTCATTAATAACACAGATGAGAACACGTTCAATTGCCCGTCAACATGGGCTAAACAACCACTTCACCTCAAAAGGATACGGAAAGATCAGGGGAGGGATTAGTTAATACGCCGGTTAGATGAGGGATAAGGCGGTAACCTTTCCCAGGGATAAGGCGGCAACCTTTCCCTATATAGAACGGGCATTGACATGTCTTAGCCGAATGATGTGAGTCACTCCCCAAGGGGCTCTAATCCTTGGTTTTGTGAGTCCGATCAATGGCAGAGCTCTGGTAGTTCTGTAGGCCCAGCTCCGCAGAATTATCCAAAGAATACCATCAAGCGAGAGCAGACGAGCGCGCAAATAATCATGCATATGCAATTAGTACATAGGTGAGATAAAGTACTACACCTTGGTACCATCCATCAATATGAGGTGAGATAAAGTACTACACCCCATTATTCAACAATTATCATATACTGCGGGCAACGCAGACAGGTATAGGTTTATCAGTTCTACTATGAACATGTAGTACATATTGCGAGCATCGCAGACAATTACTAACATGAATATAATAATCAAAGTCATTTCAAATGAAAATTGCATATATATGATATGATTTTCTTTTGAAGCTCTTTCAGTTTTAAAAACGTTTTATTGAGGCACTCACCTTTCTCAGGCTAGAGATGCTGCTCAAAGATAAGCGGTTGGTCTTTGACCCATTATAGATTTCGCCATCATATGCGGCTCAATAAAGCAATGGCCTTAACCCAACTCATTCCATGTCTTGACTCTTTAGTCGGTCAATCACATACCGATAAATCTCAATTTACCTACAACGGGTATTTCAACATAATCATTAATCATTCCCAATCGATTACCCTTAAATTTCCATCTAGCCTACTATTTGTTGTTCGTCCCATAGTACCGATCTCAATACTTTTTAATTTAAAATATTATATTAGAGTCCAACCTTACTTAAACTAAGTATCCAAAGATTATTTAACTAAAATTACTTTTTTTATTCGGTGACTACACCTTATTTAGTTTAACTATTGAATCATGTTGTCTGAAAGTTATTACTGTACATAATTCTTTGTAACCTCGACTTACTTGACCGTAGGTCCATAAAACATAATCCAACTAATGGTGATTAATGTAGAACAACTTAAAAGGAAGTTTTCAGTGAACTTTATTGTAATTTGACCAGGTTAAATAAGAAACTTAGTTTAGTCCTTAAACTTAATTAAACTATTTTATTATTCCTTACTCCCTTTCAGTCCACGAGAATTTAGGGACAAATGACTAAGCTATTAGCCCATTCTAAAGTTTAAATCAATCAGGCCAAAATGAAAGGTTATTAATAATCTAGGTATCACTTTTAAAGTTAATTAAACTCCATCTCAATTTTCCCATATGTTCAATTCCTAATTTAAACTTTAATTTCCATTTCACATGCAGTCTTCCGAAAGTCTTACATATATTAACTAGAGTCCAACTTTGCAATTCAGATTTATTAGTTCCAATTAAGCTAAAGTGGTCGAATTAAATGATATATATATAATTACTTATCTACTAACTTAATAGAAATCACTCTATATTTTGGAGCCTTCAATTGATTGGATTAACTCTTTAAGATAAGTGTTCTATAGATTTCTATTTAGCTTTAACCAGCCCTACCTTAAATATCAATCAAATCACCAATATAAATCTCAATATTCGGCCATTTAAGTAAATAGAATTCATTAAAACTAACTATGATCTAAGCATTCAGATTCTTTTCTCTTAGCAAGAATTATTGACTTATAATAATCTTACATAAAAATTATCTAACTTGTGTATGAAAACTTTGCAACTAATAGTTGAATTCAAAGGATAAATAAATTAATACTCCTAAGCCTAATTAATTCCCGAAAGAATAAACCCACCTTTGGTCTCTCTTTCTTCCACTCCTCTGCGTGTATGTGTGTTTCGCACAAAGTGTAGATGTGCTTGTCTTTTATTTTTGCAAAATGGTATGTGTAGAATTTGTTAGTAGGTTGATGAAAATCTAAAGGATGTTGAAAATAATTTAGTGTGTACACGTTTTTAAGCTATGCAATAGCTTTGCTACATGGAAGTTAGTTACCTATGATTAGTCACCTAAGTTGCTGCGTGGTTAATTAATAGGAAGTGGGAAAATGAATCTTTTGCATGAGTCATGGTGAGAAGATAAGCTTAATACTCCCATTTAAATGTTTAAATAATTAGTCATGAACTTTATTAGTATTTCATTGGAGTCCTATATTTTCTAAATTTTAACAATAGAATAACTCAAGCTATTGAAACTTAACACTTAGTCCTAGATTTCTAGATAGGTTGACATTAACTCCACTATTCTAATTATACATGATTTACTAAGTCCATAACGAGTTTGATGGATACTTTCAACTTTTATACTTGATTCACTACATTTTCATAAACCTTAACTTTAGTCTGCCACTATAGTTGAACCCTTTATTTTATTTATAACGTACTATACCAATTCACTTTCTTCTTTGCTGTCGTGTGGAGAGTTCTAATTTAAATAATATCTCATTTGAAATAAGTTGCAAGTGTAAGAATTAAGAAAAATGAAAACTTAAAGTGTATATAACTATTAAATCAATTACTTAGAGGTAGAGTAACTTATTCACGAAATAATCACCCTTATCTATCAATTCAAACCCCCAAATATTCTCCATCATTCCTTGAACCCCTAATAGTTAAGTTGCTATAAATTAACTCCAAATTTAATTTAAGTCCTTGACTTTGAGTTAGTTCAATATGAATCCCAAAATCTCAACTATATAATCTATAGCCCATAACGAATTTAGTTGACTTCCTTAACTACTTTTATACATGATCCTTAAAGTCCTTTACATTTCTTAAAACATCCACTGTAGTCCTCTTTTATGTTTAGACACTCCAATTTATTTCTAATGTTCAATTGAGTACCACTTACAATAATAAATACCTTTTTTTTTTTCTTCAAATTAAAACAATTTGAATTAATTTTACGTTAATATAAAAATACGGGATATTACATTCACCCCTCCTTAAAAGAATTTGGCCCCCAAATTCCTACTTAATTGATTATGGTTATAATAAGAATTGATGGAAGAAAGAGTAGTAGTAATGATACAAACTGAACCATGGTTTCAAATAATATGAGCTCGATAAGTTATTAGACCAAAAGATAGACTAGAGTATGTTTAAAGGTTTATGATAAGCAAGAAGAAGTCATTATCCAATCCTATGTGAGCAAGAAGAGAATCACACGTAAGAGTTGGGATATTAAGATATGGAATATGCAGATTCCAAAGTTTCTCAAATTGATGACTAGATGGGAATAGGTTGACCAAATGAAATTCAATCGAGTGTCCTAAAACTAATTGTTGGAAGAATATACAAATTGCAAGTAATTGACATCATGAATGCCAATAGGGTCAAGTCGAACTTTAGAATGTCGTATGAATCTTATAAGAGGTTTAATCTAAGAATGATTAGATCTGAAATTATAATTATTCCAGACGAGGAAATCAAAGTAGAATGACAAACAAATTTTGAATAAAGAAAAAGGTTTAGCCATTACTGACGCAAAAAGTAATGTGTCGCATAAGAACGCATTTAGTAGAGTTGAACCGAATATAATAGTAAAAGTGATTGAAACAAGCGAACATGTAGATCTCCATGTGGTGTAAGAATGGGATGAAAGCAAGACTTCGAAAATACTCCAGACAAGATTTGACCAGAAGTTTCAGTTTAACACTATAACTTTGCAACTTGTAAGTTGCGATATGTATGTTGCCAAGGATCATAGGTTTCGAACCACATTATGATCTAACTATGATTGAGAGTTGGTTAAGCTTGCAACAATATAATTTTGAAAAATAATGGAACAATATGAAAAGTGTGGTCATGGTAAAGAAGTAAGGACTTGTCAATGATACATGACTTTATGGATGTGAAAGTTAGGAGAATTTATTCTACTATCTAGCAAATTTAAATATTATAAACTTTCATTTAATTCATTAAAGAAGATTGTGCACTTCCACCTTCGACTACCCCGATGTTTTCTTGTCACTTTCAGTAGGACACCTAAGTCTTTATCATTCTCGATTCAGGATTTAACAATTTGACTATCCTTAAATTGGTCCGTGTTAAGATAAAGAGTAGACTAACACACCGAATATTCTAATCTTACATAGCTAACGAATGTCATACTAAATATTTTATAATGAGTGGTATTTATACAAGGTTTTCTCGGGATAACCATTTGAATATATATATATGTATATATTTTTTTTTTAAGTTCTCCAATAAAACTTCCAAAGGCTGTCATTCGAAAAGCTCGGTTCTTCTTGACTACATCGCGATCGTCTGGTCGAGTTGGCACAACATTTTCCTTCCATCCTTTTCTTTACCTCAAATAGTTGTCGACTCTCATGTCTTGTAAATGCGAAGATATTCGATTCGTGGTTCGATTATCCAAATTGTAGTCAAGCAGCGCGTCATTCTAGTTTAACAGGCGAGTTGCCTAGTTGTTCCATTCGCGTAGCCGACATAACAAACTCTTATAATAGTTTACGTACTTCTATTCGATTGAAACCCCAAACACTATCTATTGCTCATCCTAGGATCAAGGAAACCATAATCTATATCCGTCAACTCAAGGCCTTTAACTTAACATATACATCACTCACAAAGTTAAAATCAGAAACGATTAAAGAGATTCTGAAGGACGTGTACCAATAATTCAAAAGAACAGTGAATATTCAATTACTCAAGCCCAAACGGTGAGTTCTTATATTATTTTATTATCTCAACCGTAGTATTACTCTTATAATCTACTCAGACTCAACATAGGCATAAGGATAACTATAACCTATGTCCATCACAATCAGGTCATTATCTTAGTGTACAAGGAACTTATAAAAGTTCGGATTCAAACCGACTCAGGAGGTACTAAAAGATGAGTATGGGGACTCAAGAGAAAAACAGTCATTTGGAGCAATCCAAGATGAGTCGATAGGTGTTCAAAAAGATCTTAGAACTACTTAGTTCTACAAAAGAAATCAAGGATTTCAACAATCCTGTTCAATAGAAAAAAAAAAAAAAAGATAGGATCCTAGATTGCTTAATTTGTTACAGGTCTATACCATTTCCCAGGTTAATCCTTTCAATTGTAAACTTACCCCGCTAGGGAAAAAAAAAACTATCTCAGTACCATAATTGTAATGATTCACATGTTGGTCGCGCGCCCCAATAGTGATTCACGACAATTGGGCACTAAGGGTTCCTATGACTCAATAGAAAACCTTAAGGGTTCTACAAAATTTCTTGGTATAACCACCCACAGTCAAAGGAACATATCCTGACATAGCACTAACACAACTTAATGCTCTGATACCACCTGTAACGGCCCGAACCCGACACCTGCCTCCTATGAAATAAATAATTAATACGATAACCTTAATAAGTTTCCAATAACTGCAGTTCAGAGCTCTAACTGTCTATTACAATACAATAATTTTTCCCAACTATCTCATTACACTTAACTTATCAAGACAAAACCAATATTCACCTGACAGATTCTAGAAACTCTATGGTAGACGCCCAACTGAAATCCCTTAGTCTGATGTGGTCCATCCTGCTCTTCGGTGAAATTCTGAAAGAGTGATAATTTGAAAGCGTAAGTTGTAAAAACAACTTAGTGAGGCCTGTGTCGGGGTGCAATTGAATTTTATGCAAGAAACGATTTAGAAATCCATGAACTGCCTATTTAATTGTAAAATCAATCCACAATAGTATAACAAATTCATTAATAACACAGATGAGAACACGTTCAATTGCCCGTCAACATGGGCTAAACAACCACTTCACCTCAAAAGGATACGGAAAGATCAGGGGAGGGATTAGTTAATACGCCGGTTAGATGAGGGATAAGGCGGTAACCTTTCCCAGGGATAAGGCGGCAACCTTTCCCTATATAGAACGGGCATTGACATGTCTTAGCCGAATGATGTGAGTCACTCCCCAAGGGGCTCTAATCCTTGGTTTTGTGAGTCCGATCAATGGCAGAGCTCTGGTAGTTCTGTAGGCCCAGCTCCGCAGAATTATCCAAAGAATACCATCAAGCGAGAGCAGACGAGCGCGCAAATAATCATGCATATGCAATTAGTACATAGGTGAGATAAAGTACTACACCTTGGTACCATCCATCAATATGAGGTGAGATAAAGTACTACACCCCATTATTCAACAATTATCATATACTGCGGGCAACGCAGACAGGTATAGGTTTATCAGTTCTACTATGAACATGTAGTACATATTGCGAGCATCGCAGACAATTACTAACATGAATATAATAATCAAAGTCATTTCAAATGAAAATTGCATATATATGATATGATTTTCTTTTGAAGCTCTTTCAGTTTTAAAAACGTTTTATTGAGGCACTCACCTTTCTCAGGCTAGAGATGCTGCTCAAAGATAAGCGGTTGGTCTTTGACCCATTATAGATTTCGCCATCATATGCGGCTCAATAAAGCAATGGCCTTAACCCAACTCATTCCATGTCTTGACTCTTTAGTCGGTCAATCACATACCGATAAATCTCAATTTACCTACAACGGGTATTTCAACATAATCATTAATCATTCCCAATCGATTACCCTTAAATTTCCATCTAGCCTACTATTTGTTGTTCGTCCCATAGTACCGATCTCAATACTTTTTAATTTAAAATATTATATTAGAGTCCAACCTTACTTAAACTAAGTATCCAAAGATTATTTAACTAAAATTACTTTTTTTATTCGGTGACTACACCTTATTTAGTTTAACTATTGAATCATGTTGTCTGAAAGTTATTACTGTACATAATTCTTTGTAACCTCGACTTACTTGACCGTAGGTCCATAAAACATAATCCAACTAATGGTGATTAATGTAGAACAACTTAAAAGGAAGTTTTCAGTGAACTTTATTGTAATTTGACCAGGTTAAATAAGAAACTTAGTTTAGTCCTTAAACTTAATTAAACTATTTTATTATTCCTTACTCCCTTTCAGTCCACGAGAATTTAGGGACAAATGACTAAGCTATTAGCCCATTCTAAAGTTTAAATCAATCAGGCCAAAATGAAAGGTTATTAATAATCTAGGTATCACTTTTAAAGTTAATTAAACTCCATCTCAATTTTCCCATATGTTCAATTCCTAATTTAAACTTTAATTTCCATTTCACATGCAGTCTTCCGAAAGTCTTACATATATTAACTAGAGTCCAACTTTGCAATTCAGATTTATTAGTTCCAATTAAGCTAAAGTGGTCGAATTAAATGATATATATATAATTACTTATCTACTAACTTAATAGAAATCACTCTATATTTTGGAGCCTTCAATTGATTGGATTAACTCTTTAAGATAAGTGTTCTATAGATTTCTATTTAGCTTTAACCAGCCCTACCTTAAATATCAATCAAATCACCAATATAAATCTCAATATTCGGCCATTTAAGTAAATAGAATTCATTAAAACTAACTATGATCTAAGCATTCAGATTCTTTTCTCTTAGCAAGAATTATTGACTTATAATAATCTTACATAAAAATTATCTAACTTGTGTATGAAAACTTTGCAACTAATAGTTGAATTCAAAGGATAAATAAATTAATACTCCTAAGCCTAATTAATTCCCGAAAGAATAAACCCACCTTTGGTCTCTCTTTCTTCCACTCCTCTGCGTGTATGTGTGTTTCGCACAAAGTGTAGATGTGCTTGTCTTTTATTTTTGCAAAATGGTATGTGTAGAATTTGTTAGTAGGTTGATGAAAATCTAAAGGATGTTGAAAATAATTTAGTGTGTACACGTTTTTAAGCTATGCAATAGCTTTGCTACATGGAAGTTAGTTACCTATGATTAGTCACCTAAGTTGCTGCGTGGTTAATTAATAGGAAGTGGGAAAATGAATCTTTTGCATGAGTCATGGTGAGAAGATAAGCTTAATACTCCCATTTAAATGTTTAAATAATTAGTCATGAACTTTATTAGTATTTCATTGGAGTCCTATATTTTCTAAATTTTAACAATAGAATAACTCAAGCTATTGAAACTTAACACTTAGTCCTAGATTTCTAGATAGGTTGACATTAACTCCACTATTCTAATTATACATGATTTACTAAGTCCATAACGAGTTTGATGGATACTTTCAACTTTTATACTTGATTCACTACATTTTCATAAACCTTAACTTTAGTCTGCCACTATAGTTGAACCCTTTATTTTATTTATAACGTACTATACCAATTCACTTTCTTCTTTGCTGTCGTGTGGAGAGTTCTAATTTAAATAATATCTCATTTGAAATAAGTTGCAAGTGTAAGAATTAAGAAAAATGAAAACTTAAAGTGTATATAACTATTAAATCAATTACTTAGAGGTAGAGTAACTTATTCACGAAATAATCACCCTTATCTATCAATTCAAACCCCCAAATATTCTCCATCATTCCTTGAACCCCTAATAGTTAAGTTGCTATAAATTAACTCCAAATTTAATTTAAGTCCTTGACTTTGAGTTAGTTCAATATGAATCCCAAAATCTCAACTATATAATCTATAGCCCATAACGAATTTAGTTGACTTCCTTAACTACTTTTATACATGATCCTTAAAGTCCTTTACATTTCTTAAAACATCCACTGTAGTCCTCTTTTATGTTTAGACACTCCAATTTATTTCTAATGTTCAATTGAGTACCACTTACAATAATAAATACCTTTTTTTTTTCTTCAAATTAAAACAATTTGAATTAATTTTACGTTAATATAAAAATACGGGATATTACAATAGTCCTGCGAAAGATCATTAGATAATTGAAAATAACAAAGTAATAGAATTAAAATAAACGGGAATTCAAACAACCATTTCGAAACAGAATCTGGTAAGCTAATACATTCATCCCAATGCCTGAAAATTAACATCCTTATACCTCCCTACGAGGAGCGACCTCGCAAAACTGAATGACATGCCCGGGTACATGTCGACCCAGCTGAGAGCACAATTATCTCCAACTATACTCAACAACTGAATCACGGTGGGGTACTTAACAAAAATACCATACACTGACAGCCCAATGCCGCCCAGCAGTCACCTTTATTAGTCCCAGAGCCCAACTTCCCAAGAGCGTCCCCAAGGGTATAAATAGTTTAAGTGAACTTGGAGCCGGACATTGTCGGTTGTTCATAATAATACAACTTACCAGATGGAGTAGAAACAGAAAATAAAGAATGCAAGACTATTGAATGATTAAGAAACGTATTAAAGTTAACTACCATAAAATATATAAGAACTCAAGCTATTAAATCGAGAATAATGTAAATGAATCGATATGGTACAAAATGAATATCTTATAACAAAGTAGTAGATGAAATGGAATGAAATATTGTCAAAAGGGTCGAGAGTTAGGAAACGAAGAATTTTCTCAGGGCAAGTGCCGAATAGATTAAGAAGAACGAGGAAACCTCACCTTATGTTGAAGAGTGGTTGTCTAGCTTAAAACGCGTTTTCAAAAGATTCCTCGAAACCTAGGTGTAGCAAAATAGAAAGGATCAATGTCAAGGAGGATCTTATTAGTTCGATTAAGTACCCCTTAAGTTGTATCTTACCGTTTAAGTTGATAGTTAACTTACTTTTTCATAATGCTAAAGAGACTTATACGAGTTGTAGTTTACGTTTTATCCATGAACCCGTACTTTAAACATTAGTTTTATACAAGTTTATGGATTCAAAAGTAGTTCCAAGTATTAGTTTACACATCCCCTTTTATCCCCAAAATAAATGTAAGTTGGCAGGTATGATTTTATCTCATTCCACATAGCGGTTCGAATGAAAAGGCATCCTTTAATAATTGACAAATCTAATTAAGTTAAAGCTAATCAAATAAACATAAGTAATTCCCCCCCCCCCCCACCCCCCCCCCCCCCCACCCCCCCCCCCCCCCACCCCCCCCCCCCCCCACCCCCCCCCCCCCCCACCCCCCCCCCCCCCCACCCCCCCCCCCCCCCACCCCCCCCCCCCCCCACCCCCCCCCCCCCCCACCCCCCCCCCCCCCCACCCCCCCCCCCCCCCACCCCCCCCCCCCCCCACCCCCCCCCCCCCCCACCCCCCCCCCCCCCCACCCCCCCCCCCCCCCACCCCCCCCCCCCCCCACCCCCCCCCCCCCCCACCCCCCCCCCCCCCCACCCCCCCCCCCCCCCACCCCCCCCCCCCCCCACCCCCCCCCCCCCCCACCCCCCCCCCCCCCCACCCCCCCCCCCCCCCACCCCCCCCCCCCCCCACCCCCCCCCCCCCCCACCCCCCCCCCCCCCCACCCCCCCCCCCCCCCACCCCCCCCCCCCCCCACCCCCCCCCCCCCCCACCCCCCCCCCCCCCCACCCCCCCCCCCCCCCACCCCCAAAGCCGGGCAAAGCCAACGTCGTAGCCGACGCACTGAGCCGGAAGGCGGAGCTGGCAGCCGTGAGTCTAGCAAAGGGGGATCTAACCGAATACATCAAGGAGGGACTGGAGCATGACTCGACGGCTAAGGAACTTATGAGACTTGCCGAGCAAGGGAGGACTCGTCAATTTTGGGTAGAGAACGGGTTACTCTACACCAAAGGGCCGAGGCTTTATGTGCCGAAGTGGGGAGACTTGCGGCGCAATTTGATCCGGGAATGTCACGACACCAAGTGGGCTGGACATCCGGGCCAACAGAGGACATTGGCACTCTTGGAGGCATCATACTTTTGGCCACACATGCGAGACCAAGTGGAGCTTTATGTGAAGACTTGTCTCGTATGCCAACAGGACAAGATCGAGAACAAGCAACCAGCGGGACTGTTGGAGCCTTTGCCCGTACCCGAGCGCCCATGGGACTCCATCTCCATGGACTTCATTAGTGCCTTACCCTCATCCGAGGGGTACGGGTCGATCATGGTGGTCGTGGACAGATTTTCCAAGTACGGGACTTTCATCCCCTGCACGAAGGACTGCACGGCAGAGGAGGCTGCACGGGCGTTCTTCAAGAATGTGGTCAAGTATTGGGGACTTCCGAGGAGCATCGTGAGTGATCGGGACCCCCGCTTTACGGGTAAGTTGTGGACGGAACTCTTTAAAATACTTGGCTCACAACTTAACTTTTCCACAAGCTTTCACCCACAAAGTGACGGCCAAACCGAGAGGGTGAATGCCTTGTTGGAATGCTACCTACGGCACTTCGTGAGTGCCAACCAGAGGGATTGGGCGAAGCTCCTTGACGTGGCGCAGTTTTCTTACAACTTGCAAAGGAGTGAGTCCACAGGACGGAGTCCGTTCGAGCTTGCCACGGGACAACAACCACTCACACCGCATGCCTTAACAACATCCGTTGAGAGTGCAAGGAGTCCAGGGGCAGCTAAGATGGCCAAATCTTGGGAGGAGCACGCTGATCTCGCCCGTTCTTGTTTGGAGAAAGCTCGCAAGCGCATGAAGAAGTGGGCCGACGAGAGGAGACAAGCTCGCGAGTTTCAAATTGGCGATCAGGTGCTAGTGAAGTTACTGCCGCAACAGTTTAAGGCACTACGGAGCTTACACAAGGGACTTATCCGAAGGTACGAGGGACCTTTTCCGGTTGTGGCAAAGGTAGGCAAGGTATCATATCGCCTTGACTTACCTAAAACTTTGAGGATTCATAATGTCTTCCACGTAAGTATGTTGAAACCGTATCATGAAGACGAGGAAGACACAAGCCGAGGGCAATCACACCGAGCACCACCCGTGGTAACCAAATCTTATGACAAGGAGATTGAAGAAGTGCTCGGGAGCAAAGCTCAACGCAAGAAGGGAGTGACCCCTACCACTCTCTACTTGATCAAATGGAAGGGGCTACCGGAATCCGAGGCAACATGGGAGACCCGAGAGGACTTATGGCAATTCCGGGACCAGCTCGAGGCATACGAGGCGACGAGGGCGTCGCCTAATTAGGTGGGGAGGATGTAACGGACCACCCGTCGGGAGGCCGGAATGCGCACCCAGGGGACCCGACGGCAAGCCAAAGGCACCCGACGGCAGGGCACTTGGGCAAGGGGCGGCCCAAGCATTTTGAATAACCAAACAAGGTACTTGGAGGTTCCGGAAAATTCTAGAAGCCTCTACACAAGTCCGGGACATTCAAGAAGGCTCCGGGAGGTTCCACATGACTCCGGAAGGGTCCGGAAGAAGCCGGAAGGTAACGGAAGACACCGGAAGAGCCTACACAAGTGTAGAACGTGGCGGAAGACTCTAGAACCATGTGGAAGGCTCAAGAGACATGTAGAACTCCCTTGTACATAGTAGAGAAGTCTAGAAACTTGTACATAGTTCTAGTTTTAGTAGAGTTTTGTAGAAGGGCCTAGAAACTTAATCCTAGCCCTTAGATCAAAATGATCTCGGCCATCCATTTTGGAAGGCCACTAGTATAAATAGAGGTAGGCTCATTTGTAAAGGCATCCAAGTTTGAGCAACCAATAAAGCATTCAAAGTTCTCTCAAGTTCTCTTACTTTATTTCCCACTTTCACTCACTTACTTTAGCAAGCAAAGTTAGGCTGACTTAGCCGATACCGCAAGGGGCGGAGAAAGATCGCGAGGGGCGTTCGAGGTTATGTGCCGCACGACACTTGTAAGAGTCAAGTCCGTGACAACATGCTCTGAAAAAAATAATATGTTGTAGCACAGAAGGGTACAGATTGAGGGCAATATCAGGATATTAATATTTTGGTGAGGACAAAATGATCATGGATCTGCTTTTTATTTATTTATTTATTTATTTTTTTAGAGAATCATGGATGTGCTTATTTAAAAGTATTTCTTATCCAAAATCAGCTTTTCCCTTGTTGTTTTTCAAGATATGCAATCGTAAATGTTGAATTCGCAAACAACAAAAATTGCTTAAAGCAGGCGAGAAATAATTTTCTACTTAAAAAAAGTTTTTGCAAACATCACTTTTGGCCTTGCGTTGTAACTTGTAACCACCCAATTTAACGTTTGGGCTTCAAACGCAAAAATGAGACTATTTGGCCCAAGAAAATCACAGTCACGTTTGCTGGGCCATAAGTTAAAATACACGGTGCAGCAGAAGCAAGGGAGTTGTTGCTTCTCTCAACGTGAAACTCATATTTGTGGAAAATCTCTATTTTGTCCATACTAAACATATATTAAACTCTTTCAAATTAAATTTATGATCTATCTACTACAACTGCTCATTTTGTAATGTGATCTTGTGTGTTATATGAAAGTAAAAAAACTTCTATTAAAATATTAGTTTACTATTTTTTTTCCAGTCTTATGCTATTGTAAAGTTATAAAACACATAATTTTCTTATTAGTTTAATATATTATAGTTTCTACTATAGTCATTTGTTTTATGATATTAAAAATTAATACCAGGCTAATTTTGTAAATTATATAAAGATTACAATTTCTAGAATTCATTTCGAAAAACTGAAACCAAACGCTAAACTAATTATAGTAAAAACAATTCTCTTACTAAAATCAATTATGTTATAAGCAATTATGTAATTGTTGGGCCAAACTACCTCTTAATATAAGAAAATTCAACTACCAAAAGAAAATTGAGTTTTAATTATCGACACATCCCTCCTCTTTTATTATCAAATGTTACCCTAGCTATTAAATGTCTAATACGATTACGAGTAATTTATACATTGTTTAGATGTAAATTAAACCAAAATGCAAAGCAATCAAATTGGAAGAACCTTTTTTATAAAAAAAAAAAAAAAATCAGATTATCAAACAAAAAGAATTTTATTTGTATTTGATTTAATTAAATTGTTCACACTCCATTAAATAATCAAATTGGACCCAAATATAATTTCAACATCGATAAGAAAATCGAACCAAATTCTGACCATTTGTTAGAGACCCAATGGACGAATAATTCTTTCTTAAATGAAAAATCCAAACTTAGAGCTAGTTAGGCCATATCCAATAAAGATGGATGGGCTTGGGGTGAGGGTGGACAGGGAAATGAAAATTAATGGTAGGGGGGCCCTTTCTTCTTCACGCGGTGAGGCAGCCAGTTTTCACCACTCATCGCGGTGAGGCCTCTGTTCCAGCATCTTTGAATCTGCGGCATATGAGGGCATTTTTGTTTACTTTCCCCTAGATCCGAACTTGTAATTATAGATATCTTGAGGGGCTTTTTGGTCTTTGTTCCCATTCTTTTGAGGGCAACTTAGATACTTTGGTTAGGAGTATTCTCGTGCTATTAGGCAAGACTTAATTAGGAAATCAAATACAACTTTTCTCTTCTTTTTGGTCTCTAGGCCTCCACCTTCACTTTACACTTTTTCTTACACTTCTTCGATGAAAATTAAAGGCTTAAAGGAGAAGTTCTTGAAGATTTCAACTACCAAGCTCACACTTTATTTCTATTTCATCTCTTTACATTTATGTCATGAAAATGATTTACATTAATGTATTGGATGATGTATTTATTGTTATGATTAGCTAATCCCCTTTTTTCTATGGTTTTATTGATCCTATGTTTGATTTTAATTTGATTAAATGATGAATTGATGATTGATATGATGCATATATGTGTTTGTTAATCCTATTTCGTGCTTATTGTTCGTCTTAGGGTTTGACCAACTTTGAGATAAAATCTATTGATTCTTGATTGTTAGACATAGTGATTTTGAGGATTAGATTGTGAAATTGGATTGTGATTCGATTCTAGGATAGACATATACCTAGGTCGTTTCGTATTCGTTTAAGGTTTGAGTTTAATGCTTCGATTAGATTTTTAGTCCATTTAAACATAAATTGAATTAGTTTAACTCGATAGGTTTGTATGCAACTCGAAATATACATATGAACATCCCTGAATCCTTGAATAGCAAATGCGAGCATAAGTTATCAATTGTCGAGTCATTGTCTTGAATTGAACTATGTGGTGTAAAATTCTAGGGGTCTATTTGGAAGGGTTTTTGTTCGATTTCGCGTGTCTCGGTTTAAAAAAAATGGTTTTGGGTGGTTTCGATGAAACCTTTGAGACCTCATTTGGATGAGTTTTGGCTATTGGATTTTGTGATTTTAATAAGTTGAAACCTCACTTGGATTGGGTTTGGATGTTGGAGTTTAGGGAAAAAAATAGGTGGTAGATGTTAAATCAATGTCTTTTTTAGTGAGATTTGGGAGAAAAAATAGGTGTTAGGTGTCAAATAAATGTTTTATAGGTTTGAAGAGTTTGAGTGTGATTTTCTGAATAGGTTTTTGATGATTTTATAGGTTTGACAAAAACTCATTTGAAAAGGTTTTGGCTCAATCTCGCAAAACCCGCGAGACCTGGCCACCATCCACATACACCCTAGAAGTCTTGATCTTATTATTAACTCAAGTATTAGTTAGGTGCTTAAATCATCCTTATTTACCTCACCTTAGTTTTTTTATATCAAAACCACCATCTTACTTAACTTATGAATCCAAGTAGAAGTAACAAGACATTAGTTGGTAATTTATTGAACAAATCATTGTGGGTCCGGCACTCATTTATCAATTTATTACTTGTAACATCTGTATACTTATGTACATTGCGTACTAGTATTTGGAGAGCAACAAGTGTTAGTTAGGTGTGTACTAGTATTTAAGCTTGGGGCTGTGTGAAGAAAAAAGAAGAACGTCATGGTACGCGCCCCTCTTTAAATCACATGGCGCCAAGTGGAACCACCTGATTGGTTATATATTTTTTTCTTTAAATTCCCTATAAATTATTTTTAAAAATGTTTATTTGATTACAATAAATGCACCTTATAATAAAATTAAAATTTAATAAAATCTCTTTTAAATGATTATTAAATACAATTAGAATTGTAATTAAAATATTTAAATTCATAAAATAGTTAGAATTGTAGTTTAAAATATTTAATTATAATTGTAATTTATATTTAAAATTAATTATTTTTATATATTTTATTTTAATTTCATTTATTGTAATTAAAAATTAAATCATTTAACTATAATATTGGTGGATATATCTATATCTATATACATACAAAAGTACGAGTTCAGCGAAGAAAATTTCTTCCCTTTTTTGTGAAGACCCTATTTAAATTATATTGTAATGATTAATTTTATGGCAAAAAGATAAAATAAAAGAATCCTAGAAGTATAATTAGCCAAGAAATCTCTCTTACATCAACCTTATTATAATTATCTTTTAAGGTTTTACAACTCATTAAAATATTAATAGTAAAAAAAAAAATTTAAAAACTATTACTTTATATTTCTTCGTAATTACTTTGAAAAGTTCTTAAAAAGTTATCACTTATTAAAAATAAAAAAAATAAAAAAAGCTCACATTTGTGGTGCATGAATTAAAAAAACACTAGTTAGTTTAACTTAAAAAACATATAATTGACTTAAGCCAAAAAGAGTCTAAACATAAAAATGGTTAAAATCGGTAAAAAAAGGGGGTAAAATTCAATAAAAATATATATGATAAAAATTGGTAAATCAATGGAAAAATGGGTTAGATAGAAGAAGAAAAAAAGCGAGTTAAAGTAGAAAAATGGTGCAAATGATAAAACAACAAGGTAAACCGGCAAAAAAATGGCAAAATCAATACAAAAAATGAATGACATTGGCTAAACACGGGATAACACAAAAAAATGAATGACATCGGCTAAACATGGGATAACAAAAAAAAATTAGTGAATTGATTAACAAATATGATAAAATCGACTAAAATTGGGTTAAACTAGAGAGAATATATGGATGGATTGATTAAGAAATGTGATGAACCACAAAAAATGAGTAAAATCAGTGAAAGAACGGGCTAATATAACAAAAAAGAAATGATAAACTCAGTGTAAAAGCAAGTAAAATCGAAATTTCTTTGGAAATTCTTAAGAAATTATCACTTATCAAAGAACCTCCAAAAATTAAAGAACCTAAAAATAAAAGGCCACATTCGGGTTAGTTAAATAGAAAAAAGTATTATTTAGTAACTGGAAAACTTATGATTGGCTTAAGCCAAAATAAGTCAAAAACATAGAATGGTTAAAATTCATTCCTTTTTTATGAAGACTAATATACCCTATTTAAATTATATTGTAATATTTAATTTTATTACAAAAAGGTAAAATAAAAGAATCCTAGAAGTATAATTAGACAAGAAGTCTCTCCTACATGAACCTTATTATAATTATTTTTTAAGGTTTTAAAACTCATTGAAATATTAATAGTAAAAAAAAAAAATTAAAGAATTATTACTTTATATTTCTTCAAAATTACTTTGGAAAGTTCTTAAAAAGTTATCACTTATTAAAGATCATTAGAAAGAAAAAAATGCCACATTTGTGCTGCATGAATAAAAAAAAGCACTATTTAGTTTAACTTAAAAGAACATATAATTGGCTTAAACCCAAAATAGTCAAAACATAAAAACGGTTAAAATCGGTATAAATGGGTAAATTTGATTAAAAAATATATGATAAAAAATGGTAATTCAATGAAAAAATGGGTGATAGAAAGATAAAAAGCAAGTTAAAGCAGAAAAAATGGTGCAGTTGATAAAACAACAAGGTAAACCGGCAAAAAATTGGCAAAATCGATAAAAAAAAATGAATGACATTGGCTAAACACGGGATAACACAAAAAAATGAATGACATGGGATAACAATAAAAAAAGGATCAAATCGTTAAAAAAACAAGAACAAAAAAATGAGTAAATTGGCAAAAAGGTGACATATGTAAGAAAATCAGCAAAAGAATAAGTATAATCAGACTAAAATTGGATTAAACTAGAGAGAATGGATTGATTGATTAAGAAATATGATGAACCATTAAAAACGAGTGAAATAAGTAAAAAAGGTCTAAAATAACAAAAAAGAAATGATAAACTCAGTGTAAAAGTAAGTAAAATCGATATAAATGGGATAAAACACAAAAACGGGAGAGAATATTGGCTAACATGAGATAGCAAAAATGAAGGTGAAATATGTGAGAAAAATGTTAAATTAGCAAAAGAATATATAAAATCGACTAAAATTGGGTTAAACAGGAGAAAATATGTAAATTGATTAACAAATTGGGTAAAACATAAAAATGGGTGAAATCGATCAAAGAACAGGTTAAAATAACAAAAAAGTGCAATCGATACTTCTTTGTACAATTCTTAAGGAATTATCAATTATCAAATAACCTAAAAACCAAAAGAACCTAAAAAAATTGTTGGGTTATTGGTAACGTCAGAACGTTAAAGGCAGCGGAATTTAAAATTTTAAAACAACCCAAGCAGGATTTTTATTCATCTAGTCATACGAAAATGATTTATATAGCAAATCAACCAACCATAGAGGGTTTATCGATTTTTACCTCACCACAGGAACGGCGGTGGTTTTTCTCCGGTCTTCTTTCAGATCTGATGGATTCGGTTCGAGAGAAGCACCCCAAGTGTTGTGCCTCTAGTGGTGTTCACACCAATAGGATTGAAGCAACTCCTTTGAATCCACAGGCTCGGAACTAGGATCCAAAAGTTATCAGACAGGAAGAAAGAGAAAGAAATCGCATGAACCCTGTAGAATTCTACAGGGTTCTGCCGAACCTCAAGAGCAAGAAGAGAGGTGGCGGCACTAATTCCTAGGTAGGAATTTCGTGGCTTATGTGTTATGGAGGCTTAGGTTTTATGTGGAGTCTTCTACTCCTTATATACTAAGAGTCTTGACCTAGATTTGTACTTATCTTGTTAGGAAAGTAGAATTCCATTCTATCTTTATTTCCTTAACTAACTAGGTCTCCTTTAATTAATTAGACTATTTAATTACTTAAACTCTTTTAATTAATTCAACCCATTTAATTAATTAATCAATCCAATTAATTAATTAATCAATCCAATTAATTAATTAATCCCTCTCTATTAATTAATTAGACTATTTCTAATTAATATTTTTCTCCTTTAAAAATTAATAATTTAATTCTCCAGTTTTGATTTAACATATTCGATCGATTTATTTATAATAACCAGACGCCTCGTTATACTCAAATAGGAGACTAGGACTTGAGAGTTTAATTTACCATGCATTCAGAAAACGTGAGTGAATAACATAATATTGTCGGCCACTGGAAAGATTACTAGAAAAAATTCACATTCAAAAGACGACAAAAGATAATAGGAGTACTATATTTCTTTTTTTCATGGAACCCAAGTGTTTTAGTGGTCCAAGATATTTGACCACGGCTGAATATATATAATATACACATAATTAAGTACATATATATATGTAATAACAATATTAAAAGTACGAAAAGTTGATAATAGTTCAAGACATTAATTTTCAAAGTCGTTTGAAGTAAAATGTGGGAATTGAATATTATATTTATAAACATAAATAGTAATGTAATCATAATTAGCGTCCATAATTAATGGAGGTTGTCACACGGCTTCAAGAACACCATCTCTAGGTGGTCAACAATGTCCTTCACTGTGCCGCGGAATTCACTATGCATCTGCATATTCACAAATCGATTAGGGTAATCTTAATATATATATATATATATAACTAACGAAATATATAATATTTGATTTTAGCAATAGGTTAATCATCAACTCACCAAGCCAATGATTAATAATAAATTATTAGAGGGAAAATGCAAAATATTCCCATGTGATATACCAAATATGTACGTAATTACCTTGTGAAATATTTATTGCGCAATTTTTTTTTTGTACTATTAAAAATTTAGAAAAAAAAAAACCCATATGTTCAAAATTAGTTGTTTCGGAATGACATATTTCAAGAAAATATTTTTAAAGAATTCACGTAAAGTTGTAGGGACCAACAAACATGCATGAAGTATTTGCTTAATAGATTACAGAAACATGTCGATCCCAAACGACATATTATGTACATATACGGGGTTTCGTATTAAATTTTTAATAGTACATGAGGATTCTATGCAATAAACATTTCAGAAGATAGTTTGGACAAATTTCACATAACACAACATGAATTTCTTGCATCATGCACATTTCTTATGTCAAGAAAATTATTGAATAAGCAAAAAAGAAATTTTGACTTGGTATACATCATCAATATACAAATATATGCATATGCTTAAGAAAAAGTCCCCTTGTATTTATATTATGTTTTATTACATAATATTTCAAGTAAAACATTTAAATTTTTAGATACCCAAATAAATTTATTAACTTAACATGATTTTTTGTTTAATCTAATTATAGAAAATAATAAACTTATCCATGTATTGTATCACGTTATTCATGCAAACGCACAATTTTCTTTTTTTAATCACCATTTAAGGATAAATTATCTTAAGCATAGTTGTATTACATCATCAAACATGGGTGGTGCAATATATATGTCAATTAGATGCAGATATATATAGTGAAAATCCACATTACACTATATTGTGGCACATATACTCCATTACGTCAATTTTCAAAATTATTTTATTGACGGTACGTGTCGTGACGTATCACCATGTATATTCAGCTTATGTATTGTATATATTCGATGATGTGACGCAACAAATACAAGAAATAATCACGCTAATTTAAAGCCATAATGAAATACTCGATTGTACTTGCGACACCAAAATGAAAAATTCCTACCTAGACCTGGTCTACCTAGCACAATTAAGAGACTTGTTTCTCATGAGTATAATTTATGTTTAAGAGAAATATATAAATGAGTTTATTGAGAGATTAATTAATTAATTAATACCTCGAGAAGAATGGTAATATCAAGAGCGGCATCTCCAAATGGCATCACCTTGATGTCTGTGACACAAAGTTGCATCTTTTCTAATTCACATGGAATTCTTGACATCAATCCCTTTTCATTTTTGCAGAAAATTTTGAGTAGAACACTCTTGTTCATAATTCTGGCCTTGATTTCTAGAGCACTTAATTTGCTTGAAATTCCATTAATATTAATGTCATCTTTTGTTTCATCGTTGCTCTTGACTTCTTCTTGCTCCAGGGCATTCACGCGTTCTTTTAGGGCTTTCAAATGTTTGATTGCATCTTCGAGTAGTGAAGCTTTGTCCAGCTGATCGATCAAAGTTTAAATTTTTCATATTAATTCTTCAAATTAATATAAAACCCTAATTGTAAAAGCAGTTAAGTTATTTATCTTTCACTGATTTAATTAATTACCTGGAATGTTAATTATAAACCCCTTTTTTTTTTTTGGGTCGAAATTATTTACTTTCCGGTTTGATGCGGGTTTGCTATTTTTACAAATAACTAACCAAAAAAAAAAAAGAAAAGTTAGTGTATCTTGAGAGGCTATTGTATTGTTTAATGTGCACCACAACATGTCCGAAAACATTGTTAATAGTATTTCGTTTGCAGGATTAATATTTTAATTCAAGTTAGTATTATTAATGTTTTTTATATTTTATTTTGTATAATGTGATGTTATTATATATAATTAAGAGATATTAGATCATCTCTAACAGAACTTTTAAATTCATGCCTCTTATCTTAAAATTTAAGGGGTGAACAGTGTTTTACATTCCCACTTTTATTCTGCACTCCAACAGCTTGTTTATATTTTAAGATTCTACTTTTAAATAATTACACCACACCACTCCACTCTAACTTTAACACACTACTTTTACTTTTAAAATTTCACTTTGGACTCTCAAATATGAGAGTCCAAACTTATAAAATTTTGGTAGTCTTATTTTTTAAAGACTCCATTGAAGTACATTTTTTGGGCAATTCTTATAAATTTTCTTATAATTTGGAATATAAAAACTCCCTTGGAGATTGGAATATAGAGACTCCCTTGGAGATGGTCTTATGGTATATGTTTTTTTGTCTCTAATCTCAGACTACTAAGATAGAAGCTTTTTGTTAGTGTTAGCTTTATTATCTTATAAAGTTAGTGTTGTTAATATCATATTCAGTTTGTTCAGTATAAATATTAAATGTTTTTCATCTCTAGTGAAACTTGTAAATGAGTTGTACATTCAATATTGTTATAGTTTAAAATTATTAGTGATAATTTATATTGCACGGATACATATACGGGGATGTGGATACAGTACGATATAAATACGGTAATACGAATTTTTGAAATTTATTGAATACGATACGACATGGATATGGATATACAAATAAAATTTAAATTTATTTATAAGCAACTAAATCATTCAATTTAAATCCTAAAAGCAAAAACAATCCACTATGATAAAAGTTATATAACTCCAAAAACAAACATAATTCATTCTTAACATAGCGCATCAATGGTTGGAATTCATTTTTGAGATTTCATGACCTAGGAGATAGACTTGAATAAAGAGATAGAGTAGTGATATTAGTCGTTTATGTTTAACCCTAGAGACTTTATCATTTTTAATAATTTAATTATGACCCGAAATATTACATAAAAAACCTATCGGTGTATCATGATGTCCAGTTAATGTATCCGATACGTATCTATTTTAATTTTTATTTATTTTTATTAATTACCCATACGCCACATGGCGTATCGAATACGTATCCCATCCGTATCCTACGCGTATCGGTGTCCCCCGTATATCCGATACAATACTTTGTCTTTTTTCGGAATATCTGTGTATCATAGGTGATAATCCGTTGGGCTATAATTATTTTATATATGTGATGTGTTGATTATGCATCTTACTAATTACTAGCTAGAATAATAACTTTTGATATGATGACATTAATGTAGTGATCTTTTCTCTAAAAAAAAATTAATTAAAGTTATTTGGTCCATTATATAAAGTAAAGAGGGAAAAACACTTTTGATATCAAACTTAAGTTCAAAAAACACAATTGATATCAATCTTTTCGAAAAAAATACATTTCATACCATGATTCACATCTTCTTGACATATTTAGTTTTTCTGATCAATTTTCGAACGAAATTCAGCACGTGTCGGCTAAGTTAACAATGGTAGGTCTTTAAAATCCGTGTATGTTTTACCTCCAATTGTCAACTGAACGGGCATGTGAACGACACGTGCTAAATTCCATCCAAAAATTAATGGCAAAACTAAATGTGTCAAGAGGGTGTGAATCATGGTATGAAATGTGTTTTTTCGAAAAGTTTGGTATTAAATGTATTTTTTGGACTAAAGTTTGTTATCAAAAGTATTTTTCCCTCATAAAGTAAAAATTATTTAGTTATAATTTTGCATTAATTATACTAAATAAATAAGAAAAATTGTAAATTTAGTACCATACAATAGAGCACTTTGCAATATTGATACCATTGGATACATAAATGCACATTTAGTAACAAAATTTAAATATTGGTTGCAATGTTCATACCACCGTCAAATAATTGGACAAAAATGGATGAAATCATACGTCTTTTGGTGTAAAAATCATCATGTGAAAACGTGAGGGAAACGTTATAATTTTTCCCGTAAAAATAAAATAATGTGACAACCGATTCTCCATGAAAAAAGTGTGAGTTCCAGAAGTGAGGATATGTGATTATTTTCCCTTTAAAAGACGAGATAACGACCATGTGTGGTGTTGGTGGCCAATTCCGTCCATTTCGGAGAGATTATTTGGTACAACCGTTGCATGGATGACGTGTTGCAGCAAACAGTTGAGATTTGGTCAAACTAGTATTTGCATACGAAGCCAACATTTCCCTAAATTTAGGAATTGAGTTTAATCTTCTTCTTGGGTTGTACCACATCATCCATACAACGGATGCACAAAATAATTTTTCCCATATTTCCGTCTAATTATTTGATAGAGGAATGAACATTGCAACCAGACTTTAAATTATGGTATTAAATGTTTTCGCATTTACATATCTAGTGGTATCAAAATTGCAAAGTGCCCTATTGTATGATACCAAATATGCAATTTTTCCCTACAAATATATAAAGTAATTTAATTTCCATATATGAAAAAAAAAAAAAAAAAAAAAACTTTGTGGGTATATTTCTACATAAGGATTATGTTAAATACCAAAAAATTATTGATCGATATAAACTAATTAAAAGAATAAGAAAAATGGGGTGTATCTTCTATGCTACTTAGATGCATGTCACATATAGATTTATAGATTAGTATTCAAATTTAAAATTTGTGTGATAAATATAAATATTTATTGGGTGGATCTATCATATGACAGAAAAACGTGACATCAAATAAAAAAGAAAATACCTTCTTGAGTCCTGGCACAACTTTAGAAAGAGAGATGAAATGTTGGCCTAGCTTTTGTCTGCGTTTTTTCTCCGCCACAATATGGTCCCGAGCCTGCACTGGTGTTCGACTTGGGGCACCACAACCCCTTTTTTGGGTACTAAAGATCATAATCCCATTTCCATTAGATGCATCTTGATGATGATAATATTGGTCATTAATAATGGCAGAATAATTTTCATCTTCCGTTAAAGATGATGAGAAGTTAATGGTACCTCTTGGGATCATAGAATTATAATCCCTAATCATCATCTCATCATTATAATTAGTATTATTTTTTGGGTTTCCGAATGAAATTAAATGGGATATTGGGTAATTAGAAACAGTAGCAGTTGAACTCAATAGCTCGTGAATTGATTGAGTACTTTTGTTGAGGGTCTGATCAACTACAGAAGTAGTAGTACTTTCTGCTGTAGGATGTAGTACTAAATTAAAATCAAAGAATTCACCAAAGTAATCTTCCATTTCCATTTCCTACATTTGGAATAAGGTATATATCAAGAAACTTAAGGGTCTAAAACAAATTAATCAGAACAATAGATTTGATCTAATTCAATATTATGACCTGCAAAAAATATGATATGGGCACATTTCTTTGGCTTTTTATTAATCAAAACCTATTATTCATATTATATTATTATCTCTAAAAATTCAAACAAATAGTGACTTTTTCCAAATGGATGACACCTTGAACAAAAGATCCTCCGGATCTCTAAAACCTATCTTTCGAATGCTGATCACTTCTTTCTTCACTTCAAACCCTTTTTACAAAATCAATCCAAAAGCTAGCTAGAAATAAAATACTGGATCAAACTTTTTGCTCAAGATTGGATTTTTCCCTAAAATCTGGGATAAATGCAAAATACTCCCGTGGTTTATGTTAAACCTGCAAGAAATTAACCTGTGAAATTTTTATTGAGCCAAACTTCCTTGTACTTTCAAAAACCTAGCAAAAAATACCCAATTTATAAAAAATAGGTCGTTTTGGATCAACATATTTCAAGAAACAATTTTTAAAATACTTCAAATTGATCCCTACAACTTCACGTAAAATATTTTTAAAATTATTTCTTGAAATATGACGATGCAAAACGACCTATTTTTTTACAAACTGGGTGTTTTTTGCAGGGTTTTTGAAAGTACAAGAAAGTTTTACGCAACAAAAATTTCACAGGGTAATTTCTTACGTATTTAACATAACATAGGGGAGTATCTTGTATTTTCCCCCTAAAATCTTCAGAACTGAAGAAATTTTTCACAAGTCAAAGCCACACAATATGAGTAATCACTGACTAATTTGTAATTAATTACTCAATTATAAAGTTTCAGATTCAAAACTATGGAAAATTAATCACGCTAGCTGTGATGTACAAAAAATCTAGAAATATATATGCGTGTGTGTGGATTAAAGCTCACCCGGGAAGAAGTAGTTTTTCTCTGGCGAAGACAAAAGTTGGAATTGAACAAATGCAATTATGCAAAGTCAGAATATGATTTATATATAGAAAGAACAAATCTTGTGAAATTTAGGATAAATTTTGTCCTAAATCATTTTATGGTCGGAAAGGTTGATTTCATGGTGTGTACGAATGGGACTAATTGACTTGAAAACCACCAATTCCTTAAATAACCACGTGTGAATACGTACTTGACGCAGAACGAAAGCGCAAATAGCCATATCAACGTCAAAACTATGACAGTTTATTTTTAAAACAGATAAAATAATCAAAGTTTAGAAAAACAAGAGTAAAAAGTATCCGTCATTGTAGGCTTACAAAACTTTAAATAGTCTTTAACATAAAACTTACCAAAATATTAGAAAAAAATATAAAATGCATATAAAAATATTTTTAAATATTTTACAATATTTCCCTTTCATCAATACCCTAGCTATTACTCTAATATTACTGTACCAATGGAGGCGCTCTACTGTAGCGTAACATACCGTTACCTTTTTTTTTTTATCAAACGTAGTAATTTATTAATATTCTGGCATGGCAATATATTAGCAAATAATATTTTCCGTCAAATGTTTTGTAGGTAAATGCGGTGAGAGAGTTGTTTTTCGTCGGTACATGTGTGATAGTACTTTATTTTTTCTTTCGATTTTTAAATTGTTGTAACTAATAATATTTGGTCATTTGTGGCTGATAGGGATTCAAATGCTCAGCTATGAGAAGGTTAGGAAGTGAAGTGCAATATGGTCGAAAGATTAAGAAGTAAAGTGCGAATATTTTTATATAGTTGTTAGAATTCAATTGATGTCTAGTGGAAGGGACTAGTCACTACAAAGTAGCGGACTCAGGTTCGAATCCCTGTTGGAAGAGGTTCCCACTTTTATGGCCCCGACGCGCCTCGAAAGGGATTAAACCTTTGGGAAACCAAAAAAAAAAAAAAATTGATGTAGTGCACAATATGCAGGTGTTATGGAGTTAAATGCGCAACAATCAAAATGTTAGAGATGGTAATTTCCTTGAAACATTATGAAGGAGAAAATTTTACTTTTAATACCATAAGTAACCCTACTTTCAGGTTACGGTATCATAACTTTAAAAATATACATATTTGATACCATATGTTAACTGTTCTCGACACATTTGGTACTTTAGTTAATTTTGGTATGGAAAATTCAATTTTCGATGGAAAATTGATGGAAAATTTACAGAATTGGTCCTATAGTTTAAATTGTTGCCAAACTTTGCCCCACATATTTTTTGCAGATAAATTTACCCCACAATTCACGAATTTGAAGCATTTCAGTCCCACTAGCAAATATAATTAATTATAAATCCTATTTATAAATTTTATATATTATAATTATCAAATATCTTACACTAATTAGATTTTATATATAATATATATAAACTAAATAATATTTTATATAAAATCCGAAAAAAATATATCAATTAAACTGATTTTTTAGATTTCAAAAAATCTTTTAAACTAATTAGATTGTACTTATAACACATATAAATTAAATAATATTTTATATAAAATTCGAAAAATAAATATCAATTCAACTTATCCAATTTTTTAAATTGAAAAAAATTAAAATAATTAGATAATAATATATACAAATTAAATAATATTTATTATAAAACCTGAAAAAAAAATTTCTAAAATTATATAAATAATAATAATTCTAATTATTAAATTTATTATAATTAAAAAATAATAAAACCCTAAATCTAATCATTTAAAAGGTTTTTTGTAAAAATTTAAAAATATTAATAAGTATATTTATTTTTCAGATTTTATATAAATTATTATTTAATTTATATAAATTATATATATAATCTAATAAGTTTAAAAGATTATTTTTCGAAATTAAAAGATTTCTAATAAATTTAATTTAAATTTTATATAAAATATTATTTAGTTTATATAATATATATATATATATATATATATATATATATAATATATATATATATAATCTAATTAGTTTAAGAAATTTAATAATAATAATATATAAGATTTATAAAACTTGTGAACTTTAGGATAAAACTGAAACTTTGTTAATTTTCTGGGAATTATCTATTGAGTTTCATGAAGTGAAACCTATATCATTAGAAATCTCTTTTTAAGGGCTTTCCAGCCATATAAATAACACGAAATTTGCCCTTGTAACGAAGTAGTTATGTCAAAATTAAAATTAAGCCCAAATGCTCCATGCCCGAGCACATCACATGCAAAAATCGTGCGATTTTGGTGACTTAACGGCCACGTGGACATTCCTGTCCGAAAATTTGATGGTCAAAGCAAATGTGTCAAACGACCTTCAATTTTGGTATTAAATGTGTTTTTTTTCCTAAGATTTGGTACCAAAAGTGTAAAGTAGGTTTTAGTTTGGTATCAAAAATGAAATTTTACCCCCTTCACGTGCAAAATCCATGCCACTTAACGGACATGTGTGCACGTGATGAATTCTGTTAAAAATTTAACGACCAAATGAAATGTGTCAAGAGGGCCTAAATCATGGTATCAAATGTATTATCTAGATAAAAGTTTGGTATCAATAGTATTTTCCCTCAAGTTACATTAACACCCCTGGATTTAGGTATAGATACAAGAAGCTCTTTGCAATCTGGGTTTCTTGTATTTACATCTAAAAGTTTAGGTTTGGTACAAAAAGTGTAAAGTAGGTAAAAGTTTGGTATCAAAAATAAAATTTTACCCACTGCACGTGCAAAATCCGTGCCACTTAACGGACATGTGTTACGCAAGTGATGAATTCTATTAAAAACTTGACGAATAAAATGAAATATGTCAAGAAGGCTTAAATCATGATATCAAATATATTTTTCAGAAAGTTTGATATCAAATGTATAATTTGAACAAAATTTTGATATCAAAATGGTTTACCTCGATGTAAATTACCCTTTTTGAAGAATACAATAGAAGTTGTGGTATCATGATAGACTTACCCATATAAAAATATTATCACCGACACTTAATTGTAACCGGACAGAGCTTATTCAGTATTTGGGGGTCTTTTTTTAAAAAAAATTAGTTGGGTAGTGGGTACTGTCTCTTAAACATAGCTAAGTTGACCTAAAATCTTAGTCAACTTATAATTATTATGTGATGCAATTTGGTGATGAGGACACGCTACCTTCTTACACGTTTTTTAAATAATTGAGGAAATAAAATAATATATATTAAATAAGATAAACTAATAAAGTTGTTGAGGTTAGAAGTTTATTAACAGCAAAACTAATAAATTACGAGGTGGTTGGTCATGCCAGAGGTTGAAGCATTTAAAAGGGCAAAAGACAAACGAAAACGAAAAAAAAAAGAATAAAAAAATAAAGAACAGAAAAGATTCATGCATTATATTTATATATGACTAGTACTGCTTCCCAGGTTTCCGAAATTGTTGGAAATTTCGAAACTTCATGCTAAGAGACATATATAAATCATGTAACGATTAATATAAAGTATTTTCATATTTGACTTGGCAATTGGCATGTATAACGTTTAAGATATATATATATATATTTTTTTTGTTCCTCAAGGGTTTAATCCCTTTCGAGGCGCGTCAGACACATAAAGTGGGAGCCTCTCCTAACAGGGATTTTAACCTGAGTCCACTACTATATAGTGACTAATCATTTCCACTAGACCAATCACATGTTGGTAACGTTTAAGATATATGAGATTGAAGGTTTAAATAAATTAACATTAATTATTTGCTTATATTTAATTAGAAGTACATAGTAGTAACATTTCACAAAATTTAAATTTCATAGTATTTTTTCTATTTAATAAAAAAACGACTTGCCCGTTTTAAGATTTGAGACACTAGTTGAAGTTAGAGAAAAAAAAAGAAGAAGAAAGAAAAGAACATTCAATTTCGAAAGAGGAGTGATTATAATACAAAACTAACATATACCCGTGCTATGCACTGACTTTTATTAACAATTTTAAGTAATAACCTCCATGGTTAATCAGTAGTAAAGTAAATGTTAAGAAATTATTTAAATTAAAACATGCATGACAAATATTCAAACAATATTTATGTAAATTAAATTAAACAATATCTAAAATATGAAAATTTTGGGCAAAAATTCATTTTTCATACCATAGAATTTGATAGATTTCATTTTTCATACCAAACTCTCAAAAAAATACCAATTCTTGACAAACGTTACAAAAGTGATACTTTCGTTAGTTTTGTTGAGGAAATTAAACCATGGAGATTGAATTTCAGGTTCAAAGGAGCAAGATGACGCAAAAAATTCTGAAGAAAGTGGAGAAACAAGGTTGTAATCGCGATTTGAAATTTGTGAGGAAAAAGGTTTCGCGATTTAAATTTTTAAATGCAAAAATTTAACAATTCACTCAACATATTAACATAATATGAAATTTATTATACTTATGTGTTCACAGTGAAGAGACGAACAAAACCCCTCTCCTATTTCCGACGAATAACTACCAGGGGATGGTGGTTGTGCGTGAGGAATGAGACAGGGGTCAATTCGTAAAATCGCCAAAGTTTAATCACTTAAATTAATCTTAACATTATATAAAATATTAGTAGTATTAATTTTTACAGTCACGTGGCAATCCTATCAACAAACCTAACGAAAATATCACTTTGTAACGATTGACAGGGAATTGGTACATTGTTTGTAGGTTTGGTATGAAAAATGAAATCGGCTCAGTTCTATGGTACTAAAATTGAATTTTTGCCAAAAAATTTTGTTTAGAAGATCTGAGCATTTTAATTTTTTTTTAAGAATTAACTGATATAAATAAACCCTAACATAATCCGTTAAAGATTTATTTGATAGTATTATAAGCATGTTCATAAAATCTCAAACTCCTCCCGCCTTTTGCACATCTGACCAAATTTTCCATATACTGCTTTTGATATGGGCACCCTTTCGCCATTTTTTTTTTCTCAGCCTCCACCTAAGAAATATGGACATTAATCTAAAGGAAACTCACAATTTTTAAAGTTGCTATTCTATGATGCACGCAGACGCAAAATAAAAATAAATAAAATCATAGGTTATTATAAATTATTGGATTGCACTTTGAGAAGGAGGAACAACTTCTGAAAAATTAATGAATGCACTTAGAAAAAAAGACAAAATCTGAATAATTATCGGATAAAACTATAGTTTAACTCATCCAAAAAAAATCAAAAGCTATCCATCATCTTATTCATGGTTTCGTCCGTTACCTTGCACCTTTACAAACAACCTTGGCAAACCTCTTAATTCATAAGTCTTTAAAACTATTATATTAAGAAGCTTCATTAAAGACTAAAGAGTGATAATTTGGCACTCATTAGATTTTGTTTATTTTTGTTTTAGTTTAGAAACATCCTTTATTTGTTATTTCATTTTTAAAAAGTGAAACAGCTCCAATATTTCAGTTTACTATGAAGTTTTATTTAAAGCTTTAAAAAATAAAACTTTTTTTTTCTTCTTAATTTGACACTACACCAATTACACGTTATGTACTGACTTGACACCAACTCCAAATATTTTTTAATATAAAAAATCTAAAATATATTAATCAAAATAGTACCATATCAATTACCAAATTTGTATCTATCAAACATGTAGTTAATGTAAATTAAAAACCATTTCAAAGAATAATTCTTATCATATGAAATATATATTGATCGAACTTTTGAAACCTCTCAAAAAAGAATAAAATCTTGAACCAAATAAACTCTTAGAAAGTTAAAAACCCAATAAATACAATGCAAGCACCCAAATTATGGTACACTCTAAGATTCACAAAATAAAGGAGATGCAACAAAAAGTTGAAATAAATTCAGAATTTGTAACAATATAAGCATTTTAATTCATACATAATTTTTTTTTTTGAACTTTCTAAGTAAAATGCCTTTGAAAATATGAGAAGTTTTCATATTCGTTCTTCACCGGCAGCCTTCTTCTTGAATATTGTGCCCGCCCTCTAGTTACTCATTCTTCTTTCATTTTCTCTCTCTAATTTTTGTTTTTCTTCTTTCAGCATTGTGCTGATTAGAAAATTAAATTATCAGAACAAAGAAATTGAGAGGTATAAGAAGAGTAGGAAAGATGTTGGAGATCATGGGTTATGTAGTTGAAGAAAGTTGGAAAGAAGATTATATTATGGGTTAGTGGGCTGGAGTTGGTTAATCGGTTCATATTTTTTAATATTAAGAAAATTCAAAATTCTGAGAAAAATTTTAGTCAAAATTAACTCTTTTGACCAAAAAACACCCTTGACATAATAGTAAGTAAGGTAAGATAAGATAAGATTTGATGTATGTACTTATCGTAATACGATTGGCCATCTTAATCAAATTAAAAGCAAGTGCATCACTCGCAAGTCGGAATTGCTAACTCAAAATTGTTTCGACTTTTTTTCTATGATATATTTCACAGTTTTTTGTGATCGATCGTGTTAAATTTTGGTGGTCTTCAATGTTTGGTTTAAATATTGGTGATATGATATATGTATATATATATATATATATATATATATATATATATATATATATATATATATATATATATATATATATTTGCATGGTAATCAAATTTGTTTGCAATGCTTTTGATATATAGATAAGACACTTATCATAGAATAGAATACTGACAAACTTCTTATTGAGCGTTTAATACATTGTACTGCATATCACATAAATGCCATTCACAATCGCTGCTAAAGTCTAGTGAAATAGGGATTTGCCACTAATGTTAACTAACATAATTCCACTACAATTTCCTCTTTGCTCTATGATAATCACACTATATACTCATAACGAACAGTCGAACATTTAAGGCCACAAACTATTTCAAATTCTTTTGCAATCAGTAACATAATAAACGAGGGCAACCCGAATAGCATGTCCCAATGCCACAATAAGTATTTGAACCTGATATATGAGTCGGTATGGATGCATGTGCGTGTGCGTGTACCATGATTCAATTGCTCCAACATGTAACAACATGAGGGGAGGTTTGCAAAAAAAAATTCGAAATTGACTCTAACGAGTTCTTGGGATATCTTTTTCCCCTCCAAGCTTTCCAATAGTTAATGGCCACATGTTCTTCTTCCCGAAAAAGTTTATCACTGCTTCTGGGTTGGGCTGTTTTGGCTTTCAAGAATAGTCCATGCACTTGTTGGTCAATCACACGACTAGTTGCTTGTCTATGTTCGCCACTTCGTCCCAACAACGAAAAAATGTATGTGTGTTACAATATGTAGCAATGACAAAAACATCACTAGTTTTCTCCTTCTTGGCTCGTAATTGTCAAGGACAGTTATGTGCTACACACTTAACAATCTTCAATTTTGGGTTGGACCTATCAACTCCAAATTCAAAATTACGGGAAAGTGCAAGTATCCCAAGTTGATATTATAATTCAACTTTATTTTTAAAGCGTTGACCGACTTCAAAACTTGACCCATCGATCCTCCCCTGACTGTTGCTTGATTCTGAACAAATTCTTAGAAACTCACCACCATGCCCGACATCTATTTCGTCAACTTCATCATTTGGTGCTTCGTGTTCAACCCTTACATCACTACGTGGCTCATCACCATAGTCACCACTTTCATGATCGAGTCGGGTAGCTTCACCGTGCACAAATTCTTGCGAATTACAAGGGATAGGTTCCACAAATATCGATTCCTCAAATATAGGCCAAAGAGCACCAACGACATGTTCACATAAATTTGACATCGATGAAGTTTGATTGGAGTCTATGAACTCTACATTTGGCCAAATCGGAATCTCACTTCTTCCCTTATCACATCCATCCGCAATATCCGGATTACTAGCTCGGCCTTGAACTTTCTTTCCACCACGGATCAAGGAGTATAAGTCGCATACAATACAATTTCATCTTTATTCCTATAAATGTACATAGCACCCGCCAATCATACGTCATTGTTTAAGTGAAAAGGTAGGCAACTGTTCCGCGCTTTTGCGCGTGATCACAATGTCATTGGTATACCGATAAATACCAACTGTTTAACAAATTGCATCCAATAATTCATCATACTTAATAATCCTGTCAACAAACAAGGTTATCAAATCGGCATCTCCACCCACCTATTTCCACTTATCGTTGTCTTCCACCAACTTTCACTCACTGTTGTATAGAACATATATAACAATTTTAATATCCATATTTACAAATAAACAACTCAAATTAACACACAAAGTAGCTACTGGATAACAAGTTTAATAAACAACTTGTGTCACTTGTTACTTGGGACTGTGTAAAATTACAAGTGACAAGAGACAAAAAAAAAGTTAGAATTATAAAAATAGCCCAAAATTTAAATTTAAAGTTAAAAGTTAAGAAGTGATGTCACAGATATTGCTCATTTCTCTTTTCCTTCATATTGGATGTGTTTCTTGGGAGTCCATCATGTTTGATGTATCTTTTTTTCTTTTGACTTTTGATTCTTCGGTCAATTCGATTTTTGGATGTTGACTGCTATTGCACGTCTTTTGTTGGTAGAACTCTTCATTTGGCTCTAACATCTATCTTCATGCTTTTTAGAAGCGATTACTTTATGTATAGACCTCAAGATCTTTTTTTTTTCTCTTTGGATCCTCCGGTCAATTAAGGCAAATTCATCTAGAAAGCATGAAATACTTGCTGAGAAAAGAGATTCTTATTTTGCTTTTATTCGTAAAACAGAGCCGGATAGGGTGATGGATACCAATCATACGGTCAGGATTATAGTGCAATAGTTTTTTATCTTCTATATATAGTTGATATGTTTTCTTAAATCGTAAATTTAAAAATTCCCTTGATGCATTGCCACTTGGTACAGGTCAAATATCGGGCCCGTGGGAGAAAGATATCTTTAGGTGCCTCTAGTGCAATAGGGCATTTAAAAGTTTTAAAGATTTAAAAATATACATCAAGAAAAGCACACAAAAGTGTCCAAAAAATTTAACTGCCCATCATGCGAATTAGAGTTTGAAACAGACATAGAGCTTAAACAACACATGAAGCAGGAGCACAAGAAAGATGGTGATGATAAAATGAAGTTAAAATGCAAGTTATGTGATATGAAGTTTATCACTAAAGATGCCATGAAATGGCACATGAAGACCAAGCATTAATAATGGGGAACTGCATATTATTTATGTTGTTTTGTTTGCCCTAATTAAGTTTGATACTTGATCAGTTGCAAACAGAGGATTTTAGTTTCATTTTCTAGTTGGGCCTTATGGAGTGGAATGTTTGGTTTAAATATTGGTGATATGATATATATATATATATATATATATATATATATATATATATATATATATATATATTTGCATGGTAATCAAATTTGTTTGCAATACTTTTGATATATAGATAAGACACTTATCATAGAATAGAATACTGACAAACTTCTTATTGAGGGTTTAATACATTGTACTGCATATCACATAAATGCCATTCACAATCGCTGCTAAAGTCTAGTGAAATTGGGATTTGCCACTAATGTTAACCAACATAATTCCACTACAATTTCCTCTTTGCTCTATGATAATCACACTATATACTCATAACGAACAGTCGAACATTTAAGGCCACAAACTATTTCAAATTCTTTTGCAATCAGTAACATAATAAACGAGAGCAACCCGAATAGCATGTCCCAATGCCACAATAAGTATTTGAACCTGATATATGAGTCGGTATGGATGCATGTGCGTGTGCGTGTACCATGATTCAATTGCTCCAACATGTAACAACATGAGGGGAGGTTTACAAAAAAAAATTCGAAATTGACTCTAACGAGTTCTTGGGATATCTTTTTCCCCTCCAAGCTTTCCAATAGTTAATGGCCACATGTTCTTCTTCCCGAAAAAGTTTATCACTGCTTCTGGGTTGGGCTGTTTTGGCTTTCAAGAATAGTCCATGCACTTGTTGGTCAATCACACGACGAGTTGCTTATCTATGTTCGCCACTTCGTCCCAACAACGAAAAAATGTATGTGTGTTACAATATGTAGCAATGACAAAAACATCACTAGTTTTCTCCTTCTTGGCTCGTAATTGTCAAGGACAGTTATGTGCGACACACTTAACAATCTTCAATTTTGGGTTGGACCTATCAACTCCAAATTCAAAATTACGGGAAAGTGCAAGTATCCCAAGTTGATATTCTAATTCAACTTTATTTTTAAAGCGTTGACCGACTTCAAAACTTGACCCATCGATCCTCCCCTGACTGTTGCTTGATTCTGAACAAATTCTTAGAAACTCACCACCATGCCCGACATCTATTTCGTCAACTTCATCATTTGGTGCTTCGTGTTCAACCCTTACATCACTACGTGGCTCATCACCATAGTCACCACTTTCATGATCGAGTCGGGTAGCTTCACCGTGCACAAATTCTTGCGAATTACAAGGGATAGGTTCCACAAATATCGATTCCTCAAATATAGGCCAAAGAGCACCAACGACATGTTCACATAAATTTGACATCGATGAAGTTTGATTGGAGTCTATGAACTCTACATTTGGCCAAATCGGAATCTCACTTCTTCCCTTATCACATCCATCCGCAATATCCGGATTACTAGCTCGGCCTTGAACTTCTTTCCACCACGGATCAAAGGTTTCTCTGCTTTTCGAGGAGTATAAGTCGCATACTATACAATTTCATCTTTATTCCTATAAATGTACATAGCACCCGCCAATCATACGTCATTGTTTAAGTGAAAAGGTAGGCAACTGTTCCGCGCTTTTTCGCGTGATCACAATGTCATTGGTATACCGATAAATACCAACTGTTTAACAAATTGCATCCAATAATTCATCATACTTAATAATCCTGTCAACAAACAAGGTTATCAAATCGTCATCTCCACCAACCTATTTCCACCCACCTATTTCCACTTATCGTTGTCTTCCACCAACTTTCACTCACCGTTGTATAGAACATATATAACAATTTTAGTATCCATATTTACAAATAAACAACTCAAATTAACACACAATGTAGCTACTGGATAACAAGTTTAATAAACAACTTGTGTCACTTGTTACTTGGGACTGTGTAAAATTACAAGTGACAAGAGACAAAAAATAATTAGAAATATAAAAATAGCCCAAAATTTAAATTTAAAGTTAAAAGTTAAGAAGTGATGTCACAGATATTGCTCATTTATCTTTTCCTTCATATTGGATGTGTTTCTTGGGAGTCCATCATGTTTGATGTATCTTTTTTTCTTTTGACTTTTGATTCTTTGGTCAATTCGATTTTTGGATGTTGATTGCTATTGCACGTCTTTTGTTGGTAGAACTCTTCATTTGGCTCTAACATCTATCTTCATGCTTGTTAGAAGCGATTGCTTTATGTATAGACCTGAAGATCTTTTTTTTTCTCTTTGGATCCTCCGGTCAATTAAGGCAAATTCATCTAGAAAGCATGAAATACTTGCTGAGAAAAGAGATGCTGGTTTTGTTTTTATTCGTAAAACAGAGCCGGATAGGGTGATGGATACCAATCATACGGTCAGGATTATAGTGCAATAGTTTTTTATCTTCTATATATAGTTGATATGTTTTCTTAAATCGTAAATTTAAAAATTCCCTTGATGCATTGTCACTTGGTACAGGTCAAATATCGGGCCCGTGGGAGAAAGATATCTTTAGGTGCCTATAGTGCAATAGGGCATTTAAAAGTTTTAAAGATTTAAAAATATACATCAAGAAAAGCACACAAAAGTGTCCAAAAAATTTAACTGCCCATCATGCGAATTAGAGTTTGAAACAGACATAGAGCTTAAACAACACATGAAGCAGGAGCACAAGAAAGATGGTGATGATAAAATGAAGTTAAAATGCAAGTTATGTGATATGAGGTTTCTCACTAAAGATGCCATGAAATGGCACATGAAGACCAAGCATTAATAAAGGGGAACTGCATATTATTTATGTTGTTTTGTTTGCCCTAATTAAGTTTGATACTTGATCAGTTGCAAACAGAGGATTTTAGTTTCATTTTCTAGTTGGGCCTTATGGAGTGGAATGTTTGGTTTAAATATTGGTGATATGATATATATATATATATATATATATATATATATATATATATATATTTGCATGGTAATCAAATTTGTTTGCATTGCTTTTGATATATAGATTTGACACTTATCATAGAATAGAATACTGACAAACTTCTTATTGAGGGTTTAATACATTGTACTGCATATCACATAAATGCCATTCACAATCGCTGCTAAAGTCTAGTGAAATAGGGATTTGCCACTAATGTTAACTAACATAATTCCACTACAATTTCCTCTTTGCTCTATGATAATCACACTATATACTCATAACGAACAGTCGAACATTTAAGGCCACAAACTATTTCAAATTCTTTTGCAATCAGTAACATAATAAACGAGAGCAACCCGAATAGCATGTCCCAATGCCACAATAAGTATTTGAACCTGATATATGAGTCGGTATGGATGCATGTGCGTGTGCGTGTACCATGATTCAATTGCTCCAACATGTAACAACATGAGGGGAGGTTTACAAAAAAAAATTCGAAATTGACTCTAACGAGTTCTTGGGATATCTTTTTCCCCTCCAAGCTTTCCAATAGTTAATGGCCACATGTTCTTCTTCCCGAAAAAGTTTATCACTGCTTCTGGGTCGGGCTGTTTTGGCTTTCAAGAATAGTCCATGCACTTGTTGGTCAATCACACGACTAGTTGCTTGTCTATGTTCGCCACTTCGTCCCAACAACGAAAAAATGTATGTGTGTTACAATATGTAGCAATGACAAAAATATCACTAGTTTTCTCCTTCTTGGCTCGTAATTGTCAAGGACAGTTATGTGCGACACACTTAACAATCTTCAATTTTGGGTTGGACCTATCAAACTCCAAATTCAAAATTACGGGAAAGTGCAAGTATCCCAAGTTGATATTATAATTCAACTTTATTTTTAAAGCGTTGACCGACTTCAAAACTTGACCCATCGATCCTCCCCTGACTGTTGCTTGATTCTGAACAAATTCTTAGAAACTCACCACCATGCCCGACATCTATTTCGTCAACTTCATCATTTGGTGCTTCGTGTTCAACCCTTACATCACTACGTGGCTCATCACCATAGTCACCACTTTCATGATCGAGTCGGGTAGCTTCACCGTGCACAAATTCTTGCGAATTACAAGGGATAGGTTCCACAAATATCGATTCCTCAAATATAGGCCAAAGAGCACCAACGACATGTTCACATAAATTTGACATCGATGAAGTTTGATTGGAGTCTATGAACTCTACATTTGGCCAAATCGGAATCTCACTTCTTCCCTTATCACATCCATCCGCAATATCCGGATTACTAGCTCGGCCTTGAACTTTCTTTCCACCACGGATCAAGGAGTATAAGTCGCATACAATACAATTTCATCTTTATTCCTATAAATGTACATAGCACCCGCCAATCATACGTCATTGTTTAAGTGAAAAGGTAGGCAACTGTTCCGCGCTTTTGCGCGTGATCACAATGTCATTGGTATACCGATAAATACCAACTGTTTAACAAATTGCATCCAATAATTCATCATACTTAATAATCCTGTCAACAAACAAGGTTATCAAATCGGCATCTCCACCCACCTATTTCCACTTATCGTTGTCTTCCACCAACTTTCACTCACTGTTGTATAGAACATATATAACAATTTTAATATCCATATTTACAAATAAACAACTCAAATTAACACACAAAGTAGCTACTGGATAACAAGTTTAATAAACAACTTGTGTCACTTGTTACTTGGGACTGTGTAAAATTACAAGTGACAAGAGACAAAAAAAAAGTTAGAATTATAAAAATAGCCCAAAATTTAAATTTAAAGTTAAAAGTTAAGAAGTGATGTCACAGATATTGCTCATTTCTCTTTTCCTTCATATTGGATGTGTTTCTTGGGAGTCCATCATGTTTGATGTATCTTTTTTTCTTTTGACATTTGATTCTTCGGTCAATTCGATTTTTGGATGTTGACTGCTATTGCACGTCTTTTGTTGGTAGAACTCTTCATTTGGCTCTAACATCTATCTTCATGCTTGTTAGAAGCGATTGCTTTATGTATAGACCTCAAGATCTTTTTTTTTCTCTTTGGATCCTCCGGTCAATTAAGGCAAATTCATCTAGAAAGCATGAAATACTTGCTGAGAAAAGAGATTCTGGTTTTGCTTTTATTCGTAAAACAGAGCCGGATAGGGTGATGGATACCAATCATACGGTCAGGATTATAGTGCAATAGTTTTTTATCTTCTATATATAGTTGATATGTTTTCTTAAATCGTAAATTTAAAAATTCCCTTGATGCATTGCCACTTGGTACAGGTCAAATATCGGGCCCGTGGGAGAAAGATATCTTTAGGTGCCTATAGTGCAATAGGGCATTTAAAAGTTTTAAAGATTTAAAAATATACATCAAAAAAAGCACACAAAAGTGTCCAAAAAATTTAACTGCCCATCATGCGAATTAGAGTTTGAAACAGACATAGAGCTTAAACAACACATGAAGCAGGAGCACAAGAAAGATGGTGATGATAAAATGAAGTTAAAATGCAAGTTATGTGATATGAAGTTTCTCACTAAAGATGCCATGAAATGGCACATGAAGACCAAGCATTAATAATGGGGAACTGCATATTATTTATGTTGTTTTGTTTGCCCTAATTAAGTTTGATACTTGATCAGTTGCAAACAGAAAATTTTAGTTTCATTTTCTAGTTGGGCCTTATGGAGTGGAATGTTTGGTTTAAATATTGGTGATATGATATATATATATATATATATATTTGCATGGTAATCAAATTTGTTTGCAATGCTTTTGATATATAGATAAGACACTTATCATAGAATAGAATACTGACAAACTTCTTATTGAGGGTTTAATACATTGTACTGCATATCACATAAATGCCATTCACAATCGCTGCTAAAGTCTAGTGAAATAGGGATTTGCCACTAATGTTAACTAACATAATTCCACTACAATTTCCTCTTTGCTCTATGATAATCACACTATATACTCATAACGAACAGTCGAACATTTAAGGCCACAAACTATTTCAAATTCTTTTGCAATCAGTAACATAATAAACGAGAGCAACCCGAATAGCATGTCCCAATGCCACAATAAGTATTTGAACCTGATATATGAGTCGGTATGGATGCATGTGCGTGTGCGTGTACCATGATTCAATTGCTCCAACATGTAACAACATGAGGGGAGGTTTGCAAAAAAAAATTCGAAATTGACTCTAACGAGTTCTTGGGATATCTTTTTCCCCTCCAAGCTTTTCAATAGTTAATGGCCACATATTCTTCTTCCCGAAAAAGTTTATCACTGCTTCTGGGTTGGGTTGGGTAGTTTCGGATTTCAAGAATAGTCCATGCACTTGTTGGTCAATCACACGACTAGTTGCTTGTCTATGTTCGCCACTTATTGGTTCCAATAACGAAAAAATGTGTGTGTGTTACAATATGTAGCAATGACAAAAACATCACTAGTTTTCTCCTTCTTGGCTCATAATTGTCATGGACAGTTATGTGCGACACACTTAACAATCTTCAATTTTGGGTTGGACCTATCAACTTCAAATTCAAAATTACAGGAAAGTGCAAATAGCCCAAGTTGATATTCTAATTCAACTTTATTTTTAAAGCGTTGACCGACTTCAAAACTTGACCCATCGATCCTCCCCCCCCCCCCCCCCCCACCCCCCCCCCCCCCCCCCCCCCCCCCCCCCCCCCCCCCCCCCCCCCCCCCCCCCCCCCCCCCCCCCCCCCCCCCCCCCCCCCCCCCCCCCCCCCCCCCCCCCCCCCCCCCCCCCCGCCCCCCCCCCCACCCCCCGCCCCACCCCCCCCCCCCGCCCCCCCCCCCGTCCCAACCCCGCCCAGCCCCCCCCCCCACCCCCCCCCCCCCCCACCCCCCCCCCCCCCCACCCCCCCCCCCCCCCACCCCCCCCCCCCCCCACCCCCCCCCCCCCCCACCCCCCCCCCCCCCCACCCCCCCCCCCCCCCACCCCCCCCCCCCCCCACCCCCCCCCCCCCCCACCCCCCCCCCCCCCCACCCCCCCCCCCCCCCACCCCCCCCCCCCCCCACCCCCCCCCCCCCCCACCCCCCCCCCCCCCCACCCCCCCCCCCCCCCACCCCCCCCCCCCCCCACCCCCCCCCCCCCCCACCCCCCCCCCCCCCCACCCCACTTATTTATAACTATACATTCGAAATAAGTTCATGGTAATTTACCCCTCCGTGATTTGCATAATGTTCAATTTACTTCCCTGTGATTTGAAAAAAAGCACTTTACCCCCTCTGTAATCTTATAAAAGTTTCACACCCACTATGTTATGATATATGTGGCACTTTACCCCATCGTGTTATGATAAATGTGGCAATTTACCTCCGTGTGTTATGATAAATGTGGCAATTTACGCCCCTATGCTACAAAAATACTTTTCATGCCACTCTCAATTTCGACGAGTGAGTTACACTCTACAGTTGAAGGATTTTAAATTTTTTACAGGAGGTTAAAGTGCTCTTTTTCAAATCACATGACGGGGGAATTGAACATCATGCATTTCACAAGGGGGTAAATAAATTGGCATTAGCTCCATTCGAAATGGGAAAGGAAAACAGAGAACAAAGAAAGGAAAACATGTTTTGTTGCTAATCTAATAATTAAAGAGCGAGTTTTTGTGGATTACCATATATAAGCCCAGAAGCTTGAGAGATGGCGCCGCTTTAAGTAACACAAGTAGTGTTTCAACATTACAGGAATTACAAATATGGAGTAGTACCAGCTCATCAAACTTGGGAATAGGAACTCCTAGTTGTGACTGGGTAATAGCCTTATTACAAATCAATCAAAAAGAAAAAAAATTTCAATTACAAGAAGTGAAATAAGCATGACTTGTATTTGTTAGTACGCAGACGAGCAAAAATGTCAATTTCCATGTAATTATAAGAGTGAGTGTAAACTAACCTTGGCAATATCAGATGATATCGTCAAAAACTTTAAACTTGTTGAGATTCCTTTTATAAACAACTGAACTTGTAAACCAATCTTTTTGAATAACTCTAGATCAACTTTCCTCCAATAATGACATATAGTTGCAAGAACAACTTGTGCTCCGATCACAACAAAATTTTCTGGTAAATTGCCGAAAGATAAGAACATAAAAGGTCTGGCTGCATGAATCTTGATTAAATAGTCACTTAATCCAACAGTACCAAACGGGGTCATACACTTGAACATGGTTAGTCTAGGAGCATAGATTTCTACTAACTTCACGTTCAACCATTTGCAAATTTCTAGTTGTAACATTTCAAGGACTGGAAAAGTAAATATGAGTTGGTTCGAATTAGAACACTCGTTAAAAAACTCAACTCCATGGAGATACAAGTTTGTGAGGTTAGAGTAAAAACAATTGCTAACTGGAACTTTGAAAATGCAGGGCAATTTAAGTTCTAAATTTCTCAATGAAGTGCAATTCAGAAGGCTACGGGGTAAGATGATTCCGTTGTGAGGATAATACACTTTTAAACTCTCAACATTGCGCCTCAATACAGCAGATATACATGCTGTCATGCGATTTGAGTCGTACTTCTCACAACATGTAAGATTAAAACTTTTTATATTCTGCGAATGAAGAAGTATTCTTTCCACAAAGTTAACAAAAGTTGTATCCTTATGAGCCTTTTTCTTTGAATATAACTTACTATCGTCGATGTCTATGTTGAAGATGGAGGCCCAATTGTATTCCCAATCTTTGGACAAAACACTAGTTCGCACGGCATCCTTTGTGGACATGAGGGATAGAATGTTACTTATAACATTTCCCGGTAAATTGCTAATGCGATCTTCACCATCGTTGCCATCATTCTTTCGAGATTTCTTACTTGTACTCATTACTTTACCAATGCACCTGAAAATTGTAAGTGACCTTTTTGATATTGAATAATTTAGCTTTTCTAAGGAAGAATGAGAGAAGAACAAGATTAAAAAAAATACTATATAGTAGTACTTAAGACAAAGAAAACAGTAAATAAAAGATAAAAACAACATCAAGATAAATATTATTCTATTAAGAATGTTCAAGACTTTAAACTTAAGTTATTCGGTTTCAAATGTGTACTACATTGTGCTATATATCTTTTAGGGACGAGGGATCGGGACTGGTTTTCGGGAATTGAGGTATTTAGGGACAGGATATCGGGTTTTGGGATCTCAAATTTACAACCCGAAACCCGTTAGGATAATCAAGAACCCGGTACTTCGTTTAACCGATTAAATCCCAGATCGGGTTTTACTGGACAACCCCTATAATTATTTGTACAGTGATACATTAAATTGAAATTTATTTATTTAAGCATATATAGAGAGGAGTTTAGGGAATATCCCAATAATTTAGCTAAAATAACTATTTTAGAGTCAATAGCAATGAGATTTCGACCATTAATATCAATGAAACAGTGATGAAAAACAAAAAGTCAAGGTACATTACAAACCTAAGAGAGAGATTGAAGAGATACTCAATCGGTAGGACAAGACAGCCGGAGAATCGTCGCCGGAGGGACGAGCGACGGCGGGAGAAGAAGGTTGCAAGGTTGAGCGGAGAGTTATTTGAAGGTGGCTGACATGAATAGGGCAGTGAAAGAATTGAAACGTTTATTTCAGCTTTATTATTTAAGCCCTAGCTTGTTTGGTTGTCACGAAAATTGGGAAAATTGTAGGAAAAAGAAAAAGGAAGGAAAGGAAAAGAAAAGAAAAGAAAAGGAAAAGAAAATCATTTTTCTCTATATATTTGGTTGTCAGGAAAATTATTTTTTTGCAGATGTTTGGTTGTCAAAAAAGTTTAGGAAAATAATATTTTTGATAAAAATCTTTGTTTGATTATGAATACTTTCAAAATTGTAAAAATATATTTAAAGTGATTGTGAAATGAAAATTATCAATTTAATCTCTAAAAAATATTAAGTACAAATTGAGTTATCGAAATGAAATAAATAAATTAAAATAGTTTAAATAAATCATAAAAATCATTGTTATTGTCATCAACGATTTTCTTGATCGTGATGTTAAACTCCAATCATGTGTTATCTTTTTATTAGCAAGAAAACCCGTTTGAAATTTATTCATGAATTATAAGAAAGTTTTTGTTAGTGAACAAGGGGTTATTGTCAATTTTGAAAGTTAAAGGGGGTTACTGATATTTTTTAGGTAAAGAATGGTGTTTTTGCATCATTTGGTGGGGGTATAATTGTCATTATTGCTTGAGAAGGTATTCATTTGCTAATAATAAATAAGCACATAGGGGGTTTTGGTAAAAAAAATATCACAAATGGGGGGTTTTGACAGTTAGACAAAGTACAAAGGGTGTTTTTGCATTTCATTCTAAAATTTTCCTAGGATTTTCCCAAGATTTCCCCATCAAACTAGTGGGAAGATTTTTTCTACATAAAATTTTCTAATTTTCCGAAAAATTGAGGAAAATAATAACTTATTTTTCTACTATCCGAACAACAAGTGAGAAAATAAGAACACTGTTTTTCCCTCACTTTCCTGACAACCAAATAAGCTATAAATATTCTTCTTAAACTAAAAAAAAATAGGCTACTAGTTCGGGTAGGAGCATGGGCGGATCTTAACATGGACGGATCTACCTTGGGCTAGACCCCTCAAATTTTTATTTTTATTATTATTATTATAGCAGTATTTATATATAATAAATATTAGGTAAAAAAACACGCAAGAGTTAAACAATCGTTTCAATGAAGTAAACACAGAGTTACTTCTTTGTGTTGCATGCTTAAACTCATCTGACCTCTTCGAGGCCTTTGACAAAGGAAAACTTGTTCTTCGTGCCGAACTTATCACAAATTTTTTTTTTTCTTGAGCTCTCAGCCTTGCCCGATTAACTTGAAAATTATGTTAGGTATGTTCAATCAAGTGATGATTTTTTTAATTTGAAAAGAATTTGTGATCTTGCTAAGAAGAAGATTGCAACTATAAGGCATGTCGCATTCTTGTTGGTTAACAAACTTGTGACATTGACACTTAGACCCATGTTGCAACTGCATGCATAACTAGAGAGAGCTTTTTATATGAAGATAGTGAAGAATCGACTTCGTAACTGAATGAGATATCAATGACTAAATGATAGCCTAGTTGTCTTTATAGAGAGAGACATACTTAGTGGTATTTTAAATGATGCTATCATGGGCCGATTTTAAAAAAAAAAAAAAAACCTTTGCTGTCAATTATTACTGTAAATACGTAGATGTGTTGAGTTCTTTTGGAGTCATAACGGGTATCATATATAATTAAAGTAACTTGTGGAGTTCTTTTTTACAAACTTCACCTCCTCGTTTTTGTATCTTATCATATATTTTCTCATAAATAAAATATAATTTTTAAATTTGACTGTTTGATTGATTTTTTTTTTTTTTTTATATTTACTTAGTTTAGCCTCCCCTTAATGAAATTCATGGATCCGCCCCTAGGTAGGAGTCAACACCCAAAACTCATCTTGATTTTCCTGATTTCGGGTATCTCAAAAGTACCCAAAACCCGATCCCGTTTGCCCACCCTTAATATTTTGTGGCGCTTCTCTTTCCTCCTAGGTCTTAGGCTCGGGGTCTAGTTGTCACTTTTCTGAAATTCGTTTCATAAATAAATTGCGTTTTCAGAAGAAAAAAAATCAAATTTCCGTCTTCTTTTCGTGGGTTACGAGGTGTACAAAACAAAAGAAACAAAACAGACTAAATATCTCAAATTTTCGTGATGTTGTTTATTCAAATATTATGAAATTAAATAAGTAGTAAAAATGTGTTTTAGATAGGAGAAGGTTTTTTTTTAGAGAAAAGGAGAAATAATGTAAGAAATATGTTTATTTATGTTGAATAATATTCTTTATGTGAGATAAGTGATGTAAAATATATGTTATTTTATGTCAAATTAAAGTAAATTTTATTTATATTTCTTTTGAGATAAGATAACCTTCTTAGTAATAAATTACTTTGTAAAGGTTTGGAAATTTTGTGATGAAAACAATCAACTTTGATTAAAATATATGTGATTATTTAAATTGTGTTATTATTTTCATATTTCTGTAGAGTATTTATTTCTGGAACCAAATATTTTTTTTTAAAATTGCGTACAGAACCACGAAATAATTAATCTAATTTAATCTAACTTACTATTATTTCAAGGCCGTGACTCAAATTCATTTTTCTCCTGTGTTTGAATTTCTTAAAATAAAAAAATAATCGTTTGAAATATCTCCTAAATCATCTCATGTAATAACTTGTTCAAAGCAGTTATTCATCTACCCACAAAACTCCCCTAATTTTACGCTTTACATCCTTTGAATCCCCCTGAACAATGGTCTTCTAAATTCAACTACTCTTTTGCATTATGTCGTATTCTTTTAATTTCGTGTTATGAACCACTTTGTTGTTATTCATATGCGTATGTCAAACTTAAGAAAGTTGAATTAATTTACTACTTTGTAGAGGGGGTTTTTGCACTTTGCACCCCTAAAATATGAAAAATAGACACTTTGCATCCCCAAAACTCAGATTTAGCACTTTGCACCCCTGAAATATGAAAAATTCAGTACGTTACACTCTTATTTTCAGAAAATAATGACCACCGGAGTCAAGGGAACAATCGGTAATTTAATTGTAGATCTTTGGCACTTTGCATCCCAAAATATGAGAAATTGACATTTTATCAGAATAATGCAGATGCATCAGATTTTGAGTTTGAAGTTGGCTTGTGCAAAAAACCCTTGTTAAAGTGCATGTCATATGTTTGATGAAAATCCTGATACATATGCTATGAGTTGGATACAATCATCTCCTATTTATAACTTCAAAGCCGCACAAAAGACAAGGAAAACTGCCTAATAAAAACGCTAATGGTTGGTTGTAAGGAAAGTGAGGAAATATTGTAGGAAAATGAAAAAGAAAGGAAAGGAAAAGGAAAAAAAAAATCATTTTCCTCTACATGTTTGGTTGTCAGAAAAACTATTTTCTTACAGATGTTTGGTTGTCAGGAAAGTTTAGAAGAAAAAAGTAATATTTGTAATAAATATCTCCGTTTAATTATAAATACATTCAAAATTGTAAAATATATTAAAAGTGATTGCAAAATAAAAAATTATCAAATTTTCTATACAAATATAAAGTACATCTATATACACGTTCACATAAGATTTATATGCATACAAACACACACACACACATATATATATACATTAATTTTTATCTATATATATGATTAAAATCTTTAACTTTTTATTTGATTGGGATTTATGTAAAATTTAGTTGATATTGCCTTTTGTTATTTGTATTTTTCTAGTTTCAAGATAAGAATTACATTTTCTTTGGGTTGCTTGCGTCTGAAATGGGTGTTTTTTGTGATATTTTGTGGGGATATAATTGCTATTATGACTTGAGAGAGTATTTTTTTTGCTAATAATAAATAAGCAAAGGGGGGTTTTGTAAAAAAAAATCACAAATGGGAGGTTTTGATAGTTAAACAAAGTACAAGGGGTATTTTGCAATTTACTCTAAAATTTTTCCAAGATTTTTCCAGGATTTACCCATCAAATTGGTGGGGAAATTTTTTTTTAACAAAATTTTCCTGAAGGAAAGTTGAAGGAAAATAATAACTTCCTTTCCTACTATCCAAACAACAAGTGGGGGAAAAAAAACTGACTTTCCTTCACTTTCCCGACAACCAAACAATACATAAAGGAAACACGACTAATCAAACAGAAAAGAAACATAACGGTAACTAAATGAACTAAACCATAATTTACACGGAATTGGGGAAAGACATTTCCTACACTTTTCTCTCATCTTATTCCTCAGAATTCTTCTATATAAAAAATTTCCTGATAATTTTTCTATATAAAAAGGTGTACAATTCCACCAATAGTTTAACTATATAAGAAGTAATTTAATATGATTCCGTGCATAGCACACATGATTTTGAAATCAGGTGGAAGAGGGAGGTTGAAGATTGAAGAAGGTGATGAGTGTGGTAGCGAAGAACGAGGGAGAGAGGTAGGCAAAAATGAATACTTGATTTTTTGGTCATTTTCTATAATATGTTTGAAAATTTAATAACAAATTAGTTCGTAAATTGTATATACCATGACACATGTTCAAATATAATTGGCTATCGGTGTTCCACAAATACAACTCGGTTGATCCAAAGAAAGCCCCGACTTTGTTTCTTTTTTTCTGAAGGGTGAATAACGAAAACTTCCCTGAGGCAAGACCTAATTATAAAAATCTCCCTCATTTATCAGATATTATGAAGAAAAAAAATCTCAGGTTTGTCACAATCTTATAATTAGCCCATTATTCCTGACAAGTCCCAATTTTAGTACCTAGAGGTTATTTGTAATGTTAGTGATAACTTAAAAAAACTTAAACTTGGGAGTTAATTATAATATATCATTAGTTATAAATTTGATAATATATATTTACCATAAAAAGTTGATAAAATTATATAATTGTCCATTAGTTTTAAAAATTATTAAAAGAATCTTATTTTCTATTAACAATTTAATTTTTACAATAAAAAATAAACAAAATTTTATTTATAATGAATTTATTTATATAAGTCATATTTTTTTAATATTAAATAATAAATTACAAAATTTATATTCTCTCCATAATCTCTAAAAAACTTAATCATTTCTAAAATATATACCTACTATTTACTTCATATCAAAAAACACAAATAAACAACATTACGAAAACAAACAACTTTTCTAAATTCTCAATTCATTTATGAACTAGCTACTTTGTTCTTACTCCATGGGTCTGTCTCCATAGCAAATACAATGGGAGACGAAGCAGCATTGTTCCCATTCACAATCCCAGTGGAATTCTTAAAATTTTCAGCAAAAGTAAAGTTCAGGGGTGATTTTGGAAGAGGGTCAGAAATTCTGGGCTGATTTTGTAAATTACCCATCAGCACCATTGTTGAATGTCGCTAAACCCACAGTAAATCACCGAGATTGATATTAAAGTTGCCCACTTGAAATTGAAGCTACAAGGACTATTCGAGCCCCAAACAATCGAAATCATGCAACAAACGAAAACCCCAAAAAATTAGGGTTTATCCCGAAATCGCGCCTCCTCTTGGGTGGAGCTCCACTGATGCATGCCTAAAATAAAAACGTAATGAGGCATCATGCGACTTTATTAAAATGAGAAACGCACTCGTGCAAATAAAAAATTGTGCAGCAATGCAAGGGCATTTCAGTAATATAGAAACAAAATTTCAGAATTAGATACAAAGCGGAATATGGGCAACGAAGGGGGTGTGCAAAAAATTGATAAATGTTTGTAATAGTATGTTCAAACCCTAGCTCCCTTCATTCTATGTAATGTTCGTTTAGCGATTCAATTCGCCATTGTAACTAGGCAAGCTTTGTTCAGTGTTGTTTCTTTCTCTTTACAATACTTAGAAGTTTTGTCATCGTTTAATCCGTGTAATTGTACCATTTGATTTGCTATTAATAAGATGATTTCCAGTTTAGCCTTAGAATTCGATTGAGGATGCATCATACACCGTCGTAATTTACCACGGTCAGGGGAAGCAATAGCAGCAAGAATCACGAAGTTTAATATCGATGGAGATATCAAAGTTTGAAATTTCGAAAATCAAACCTACACGATTCGAAAATTGCAACTCAAAGTTCGAATTGATTACTCAACGTTTTGAAGAGATCTTCATATATACGATCTCGCCACGATAAGAGGAACAAAATCCGCCAACCAATTTCAACAAAAAGTCACTGGAGACCAATATGGATTTATTCGACGTTTATCTATCATCATTTTCTTCCAATGTTAGTAATGACCTGAGTTTCTTTTCTCGATTTGTTCCAAAATATAATTTAGCTTCTCTTGACTCTGCAGAATTAGGCTCCCTGATTTATCAGTGGAAATTGAAATGTCATTTATCTTGCTTTGGTTACCATGTGTACCTTTTATCTCACAAATATAAACTCTTTTTAACCAAATTTTATGCGTGCAATATGCTGCATAATTTTTGCTACCATTGTCATGCGTCATTCGATGCCGTGCACAGGAAATTATTCGATGCCGTGCATGTTAGGAAAAATCCACAACCAGATTTAATGAAATAACAAAAATAATGAACACAATATTTACGTGGTTCACCCAAAATAGGCTACATCCACGGGCTGTTGCAGATCTTTTAATAAAGGGAGATAATTACACAGTGTTTACAAATACTCACAACTCTCGACTCACCAAAGAAAATTACTCACTATAATTTTCACACAATATCTCTCACAGTTTAAGAAAACTCTCTGAAATTTTGCGCTCAAAATTTCTGCCTAAACTAAGCTTGAAAGAATTGATAAGGAAAGTTGAATTTGATGGTGTTGATCGGTGTTCTCTTGAATGGGTGTTTGAACTGAATGAAGAAGCAACATATTTATAAGCTTCAGAGGGAACATCTCCTGCCAAATCCGTTGAGCAATTTGCAAAAGAAAATAATGACTTTGGTTCATGCATGAGAAATTGGTTATGAAATTGGCAGAGAATTTGTAACTGAATTCTTGCAATTTGCAATTGCAAATTGTACAAACAATCAAGTGGTGGCCCCCACTTATTGTTATAACAATCTCCCACTTGAAGACTGATTTCAATCTGTCTTCACACCTAATCAATGCAACAGCCGTTCCCGATCTTGTCAGTTTCGAAGTCCAACTGAAGTCGAGCATAACTTCAGTTTATCAACAGTTACAACCTTTGTTAGCATGTCTGCTGGATTCTTACTCCCTTGAATCTTCTCAAGTGTCAACACGTCATCCTCTAACAGAGATCTGATGAAGTGATAACGAAGCCCAATGTGTTTTGTTCTGGAGTGAAATGCAGAGTTCTTCGCCAAGTGTATTGCACTCTGACTATCACTGTATAGAACATTCTTCTCGTCTTTGAATCCCAGTTCATCTAACAAACCTTGAAGCCATATCATTTCTTTACTGGCTTCTGTCACTGCTACATACTCTGCCTCCGTCGTGGACAATGCAACAATCTTTTGTAACCGTGACATCCAACTGACTGCCGTTGATCCCACAGTGAACAAATAACCTGTGGTGCTTCTTCTGTGATCAACTTCTCCGGCAAAATCTGCATCTACGTACCCCTGCACTTTAACTTGTTCTCTGCCAAAGTACAAACACTTATCTGAAGTGCTTCGTAGATACCTCAAAATCCATTTGACTGCTTCCCAATGGACCTTACCTGGGTTTGACATAAACCTGCTAACAGCTCCCACTGCATAGCCAATGTCTGGTCTTGTACAGACCATTGCGTACATCAAACTCCCAATGGCTGAGGCGTAAGGAACCTTGGCCATTAAGTCTCTCTCTTCGTCTATCTGAGGAGACTGACTTTTGGATAGCCGAAAGTGACTAGCCAATGGTGTGTTGACTGGCTTACTGCTTCCCATATTGAACCTTTGCAAAATACGATTGATGTATTCTGCCTGAGATAACTGCAAAACTTCTTTTTGCTTATCTCGAGTGATTTGCATCCCAAGAATCTTCTTTGCTGGACCCAAATCTTTCATGTCAAACTCTTTTGACAATTGCTGCTTCAAACTTTTGATCTCGTTCATATCTGAACCAGCTACTAACATATCGTCAACATAAAGTAGCAAAATAATATAACTTGAGTTATACCTCTTGAAGTAGCAACAGTGGTCGGCATTGCACTTCTGGAAGCCTTCCTTGTGCATGAAGTTGTCAAACTTTTTGTACCACTGTCTTGGAGCTTGTTTCAAACCATACAAGCTCTTCTTGAGTCTACACACCATATTTTCTTTCTTTTTCTCGGAGAAACCTTCTGGCTGACACATGTAAATCTCTTCATCTAAGTCTCCGTGAAGAAACGCAGTCTTCACATCTAACTGTTCTAGGTAGAGATTTTCAATAGCAACAATACTTAATACAGTCCTGATAGTATTAAGTTTCACAACAGGAGAAAATATCTCGGTGTAGTCAATTCCTTCTTTTTGCTGGAATCCTTTGACTACTAGTCTGGCTTTGTATCGTTTCGAGCCATTATGCTCTTCTTTCACACGATACACCCATTTGTTATGTAAGGCCTTCTTTCCTCTGGGTAACTCAGCAAGTTCCCATGTCTGGTTGGAGATCAAAGACTTCATCTCGTCTTTCATGGCAAGCTCCCACTCACCGGCATCTCCGATCTGACAAGCCTCATCATAGCTCTCTGGTTCTCCTCCATCTGTCAGCAACACATAATCCATGTATCTCCTGTTAGGCACATGTGGCCTAGAAGACCTTCTCAATACAGGAGTTGGAGAATGGGGTTGATTTGCATTCTCCTGCTCAACACGTTCCTCTGGCTCGGGATTTTCTAAGTTTTGGTTTGTCACAGGACTGACTGGAACGTCATCCGCTTCTACATATACTGGCTCAATCGCAATTGGGTCAGTGGCATTTGCCAAATGCCTATCTTTGTACATAACTCTTTCATTGAAGATTACGTCTCTGCTGCGGATTATCTTTCTGTTTGCATCATCCCAGATGCGATACCCGAACTCATCATCACCATATCCAAGAAAGGTACACTTCTTGGATTTTGGATCAAGCTTATTCCTGCCTTGATCACTGATATGCACATATGCTATACAACCAAAAACTTTGAGGTGTGATAATTTAACATCTTTACCACTCCATACCTCTTCTGGAATTTTATGCTCCAATGGTACCGATGGACCTCGATTAATCAAATAAGCTGCTGTGTTGACTGCTTCTGCCCAGAACATCTTGGGTAGGCGTGACTGCATACGCATTGTTCTGGCTCTCTCGGTCAATGTTCGATTCATGCGTTCTGCTATACCGTTTTGTTGAGGTGTACCTGGCACGGTTCTTTCCATCCTAATCCCGTGCTCATAGCAGAACTTCTTAAATTTGGAGGCTTCATATTCTCCACCATTATCGGTTCTCAGCTTTTTGATTTGGAGACCTGTCTCATTTTCTACCATGGCTTTCCATTTTCTGAATGTGTCAAACACTTCAGATTTATGTCTCAAAAAGTAAACCCATACCTTTCGAGAGTGATCATCTATGAAAGTCACGAAGTAGCGTTTCCCACCGATCGATGAGACAGTCGTTGGACCCCAAACATCGGAATGGACAAGCTCCAACTTTTCCTTCTTTGGGGTTCTGCCACTTGTCTGAAAGCTAACTCTCTTATGCTTTCCAAGTATACAGTCCTCGCACATGTCGATGTCAATCGACTGTAGATTCGGTAGCTTTCCTTTGGAGTGCATAATCTTCATTCCTTTCTCACTCATGTGACCAAGTCTTTGGTGCCACAAGTTTGGATTTTGGTTGCTTGCTGCAACTGCAATCGAACAACACCCTTTTGCCGCCATGTAAAGAGTGCCGCTTTTCTTTCCTCGTGCAACCGCCATTGCACCCTTTGAAATCTTCCAGTCATCTCCATGGAAGATTGTAGTATAGCCTTCACTGGCTAATTGACCCACAGATATTAAGTTTTTTCTCAGATCGGGAATATGCCTGACATTCTTCAGCTTCCTCTCAGACCCGTTCAACTTAATTTTCATTGTTCCTTTACCAACAATATCACAAGGTTGGTCATCACCAAGATATACTTTACCGAGGTTTCCAGACACGTACTCCCCAAAGAGTCTTTTCTGCGAAGTAGCGTGAAATGATGCTCCAGAGTCTAACACCCAAGACTCTTCCTTGCTCTCCAAAGAGCATATCAACACATCATCTTGTGTTGATGTCGATGCAACATTAGCTTTGATCTTCGCCGTTTGATTCTTCGGTGCACTCTTGCACTGATTTTTGTAGTGTCCGACCTTTCCGCAATTCCAACACTCAACAATTTTTGAGTTTCCGGAATTGCTGGGATTTCTCGATCTGGATCTCCCATTCTTTGATCTTCCTCGGTGGTTTGATCTTCCACGATTATTATTTATCGATCGGGCTCTCGACTCCGTCGACAACGCAGAGGGGGTCGAAGTTTCGCCTGACTCTCTCCGCCGGATCTCTTCGTTTAGAACGAGATCACGTACATCGTTGAATTTTAACTTATTGCTTCCCGACGAGCTACTCACAGCTGTGACCGTAGCATTCCAACTTTCTGGAAGGGAGGACAAAAGTAACAACGCCTGTACTTCATCGTCAAACTCAATCTCGACCGAACTCAACTGGGTCGTGATTGTACTGAGCTCATTCAGATGTTGGGCCACCGATGCCCCTTCGGTCATCCGCAAATTAAATAACCGCCTCATTAAATGCACTTTATTTGAGGCCGAAGGTTTCTCGTACATATTTGAGAGTGCCTTCATAAGACCCGCCGTGGTCTTCTCCTTCGCTATGTTAAAAGCGACATTGCGAGATAACGTCAGCCGGATAACTCCGAGAGCTTGTCTGTCAAGGAGTTTCCACTCATCATCCTTCATGGATTCTGGCTTCTCTTCTTGGAGAGGCAAGAATAAATTTTTCTGATACAAATAGTCCTCTATTTGCATCTTCCAGAATCCGAAGTCCGCACCATCGAACTTTTCGAGTTTCATTTTCCCTTCGTCTGCCGCCATTGCTTCCACTTAAATCTGGTTGGCCCGGAAAAAATATTCCTGAGCTCTTGATACCAGTTGTTAGGAAAAATCCACAACCAGATTTAATGAAATAACAAAAATAATGAACACAATATTTACGTGGTTCACCCAAAATAGGCTACATCCACGGGCTGTTGCAGATCTTTTAATAAAGGGAGATAATTACACAGTGTTTACAAATACTCACAACTCTCGACTCACCAAAGAAAATTACTCACTATAATTTTCACACAATATCTCTCACAGTTTAAGAAAACTCTCTGAAATTTTGCGCTCAAAATTTCTGCCTAAACTAAGCTTGAAAGAATTGATAAGGAAAGTTGAATTTGATGGTGTTGATCGGTGTTCTCTTGAATGGGTGTTTGAACTGAATGAAGAAGCAACATATTTATAAGCTTCAGAGGGAACATCTCCTGCCAAATCCGTTGAGCAATTTGCAAAAGAAAATAATGACTTTGGTTCATGCATGAGAAATTGGTTATGAAATTGGCAGAGAATTTGTAACTGAATTCTTGCAATTTGCAATTGCAAATTGTACAAACAATCAAGTGGTGGCCCCCACTTATTGTTATAACAGTGCACAGGAAATTCCCCTGGAAGAAAAGAGAGGAACCCTTTAAAATATTTATTTCTCTTAAAATTGGACGTTCTGAGTTTGGCTTTACCATGATTGTTTGTTGGTGGATTTGGTAAAGTCAAAATAAATGGCTATGTGAGGAAACTGAGTTTATGCCTCACGAAGTCGTGATATACACAACGGATTTTGATGAAAGTTATATGCAAGCTAGTCTCATTATTCCACACACAACTTCGAGAAGGAAAAATTCATCTTGGCAGCCACCATTTTTGGTTTTGTGAAAATTAATGTGACGTTTAAGTAGATTTATTAGACAACAATTCAATTGAGAAAATTATGGAAAACAAAGAAGAAGAAATACCTGCAAATCTCATGTTTGCAAATAGTTGAAGAAAAGAGACGCAGTTGTTCATCTCAATCAAATTAGGGAAATTAGGGCAAAATTAAATGTATCCGTTGTAAAGAATAGATAAGACTAGATACATGACTTATAAACGTGTTTTATAACTCACGTTTCTGTTATTATTTTTCTTTGGTTTTGTTAGTTAGTCTGTCAGTATAAATATAGGTTCTATTCATTCTGTAAACACAAGTTTTATTTTCTTCTACAATACAATTTTATTTTCCTGTCAAATTCAGATACATAGTTTACAATTCTTCATCTATGAAAGTAGATTTCAATCGTTAATATGGTATCAGCAGTATTATATCAATACAATTCAATTTCGCTGCAAATTATTCAAATCTACTTCTGCGTAGATATTCTCAAGTTTATGCCATCATCAACTTTTCTTCCTTCAGAATCATCCTGCTCCAGATTCAATCATTCTTCTTCTCTTGCTGTGTTGCCAGTACGTTTTCTTTTTCCTTCATGTTCTCGAACAATCTTCTTCCCAAAATCTTCATCACTTTTCTCCAGAATTTCTTCTTGAATTCTTTTTCTCATTATTCATCAAGAACTCCTTTTTTTCTCACACGATTTCGATCAAGAATTCTATATCTCCACATTCATCACTCTCCAAATTCATTCCTCTCATCAAGAAAACAAACATTATCACAGTTTCTTGATTTTCTTTCATTCAAATCATCATCATGACTGAGGACTCTTCCACTTCCATTACCAATCCTATCACATCAAGAACCCGACCCCCAGTTGAAGATCCATCTAGTCCCTACTACCTTCATCCAGCTGATGGACCTGGCCTCAGCCTTGTTAACAAGCCCCTAACCGAGGACAATTATCAATCCTGGAGCAGGGCAATGATCAAAAGTCTTACAGTTAAAAACAAATTAGGATTCATTGATGGTTCCATCCCTAAACCATCTACTGACCCTACTCTCATCAATTACTGGGAAAGAAACAACACCATTGTTCTTTCATGGTCACAGAATGTTGTTTCACCAGATATTGAATCCAGAATTCAATATCACACAATTGCCACTGATTTATGGAATGAACTTAAAGAAAGATTCAAACAGGGTAATGGACCAAGGTTATATCAGTTAAGAAGAGATCTTCTAAAACTAACACAGGACAGACAATCAGCAAGCAGTTACTACACAAAATTCAAAGTGTTTTGGGATGAAATCCTCAATTCTAGACCTGCCTGTACATGTGGTAAGCTTGAAGAGTACTTCCAAAATGAGTATCCCTTCATATTCTTGATGGGATTGGATGACACACTATCCCATACAAGAAGTCAAATTCTGTTGATGGAGTCTTTACCTACTGTCAACAAAGCCCTAGTCTTGATTATTCAAGAAGAGAAACAAAGATCTCTTCAATCATCCTCACCTAGTCTGGACCCTAAAAACTCAATGGCTTTTGCCTTCAAACCCTCACAAATCAACACAAATCCCCCACCTCAAAAGCCTCTTACCAACTTCACACCAAGACAACCTTCTTATACCACACCCAGACCATCATATCCCAACAATAATCCACAATATCTTTCTTTTCAAAGACCACCTTTTAACCCCAATTATAAAGGGAAACAGAGGCCATTTTGTACTCATTGCAACATGTCAGGTCATACTTCTGAAACCTGCTTTAAACTCCATGGATTTCCCCCTGGCTACAAACCAACTTCTTACAGACAGAACACCACTCAGGCAAACAATCTCAGCTTATCAACTCCAACCAACCCAGACAACAACACTGGACTTCCTGCATTTCTTCAGAATCTCTCCACTGACCAATACCAGCAATTGTCAACACTTTTAAGCTCTCACACACCTGGTCAGTTACACTCTACAAGTCAAAATGACTCAACGGTTAACTCTTTCAATATACAAACTAGAACAGGTATAAGTTTATCTACTGCCTCTGAAAATCTTACTTTTTCTAAAAATCATTGGATTTTGGACTCAGGTGCTTCACACCATATCTGCATTTATATAAATTTATTCACTTCAGTTAGACATGCTTTCAACACTAGTGTTACTTTACCCAATAATTCTACCATCACTGTGTTTTTTATTGGTTCTGTTTTCCTTAACTCCCACATATCTTTATCCAATGTTCTTTATGTTCCATCTTTCAAGTTTAACTTAATATCAGTTAGTTCACTTATTCATGATAAATTACATACCATCACCTTTATGCATGATAAATTTTCTATACAGGACACCACAACCTCGAGGATGATTGGACAAGGTAGTTTACAACATGGTCTATACATTTTTGAGACACCTGCCTCCACCCAGAATATTCATGCTTCTTGTAATAAACTTGTTTCTGTAATTACATGGCACTCCAGATTAGGTCATCCCTCTTATGCTAGATTAGCTTCCCTCAAGGATGTTTTACATTTTTCTGATGTACTTACAACTCCTGTACCTCATTGTGATATATGCCATTTGGCAAAACAGAAGAGATTACCATTTTCTAATGAGAATCATATGTCTAGTTCTGCTTTTGATTTGATTCATTGTGATCTCTGGAGTCCTTTTCACATTCCATCTTATAATGGTTTTAAATATTTCATAACTCTTGTGGATGACTTTACTAGGTTTACTTGGGTTTATCTTATACAATCTAAAGTTGAAACCACTGTCTTTATTCCTAAGTTTATCTCTATGATTCAAACCCAATTTGATAAAACAATCAAAACTTTTGCGTTCTGATAATGCTAAAGAGTTGCTGTTTACTGATTTTTTTCTTCTAAATTAGGCATCTTACATCAATTTTCTAATGTTCAAACTCCACAACAGAATTCTGTTGTGGAAAGAAAACATCAACATATTTTAAACATTGCTAGATCCTTACTCTTTCAATCTAAACTCCCTATTAATATGTGGTCTGAATGTATTTTAACTGTTGTCTACCTCATGAATAGGATCCCTTCCCCCTTATTGTCCTTATTCTTTACTTTACAACAAACCAGTTAACTATTCTTTTTTAAGGACTTTTGGTTGCTTAGTCTATGCTTCTACTCTACATGAGCATAGGAAGAAGTTTGATCCTAGGGCCAAACAGTGTACTTTCTTTGGATATGCACCTAGTGTCAAGGGTTACAAGTTGTTAGATAATCAGTCTAATGAAGTTTTTTTATCTAGAGATGTTGTTTTCCACGAAGACATATTCCCTTTTCACTCTATCACCACTGACACACCTACTCAGTCTGTTTTACTTTCTAATTCTATTTCCCAACATCTTTTATGATCATACAGACCCTCACTCTTCTCAATCTTTTCTTTCACCTTCAGTTGACTTTCCTACACCCCCCATCACTGAAACACCACCTGAACCCATATCAGGAGATCCTCTAGACCTACTAAGCCTCTTTCTTAATGGAAAACAAAGAAGAAGAAATACCTGCAAATCTCATGTTTGCAAATGGTTGAAGAAAAGAGACGCAGTTGTTCATCTCAATCAAATTAGGGAAATTAGGGCAAAATTAAATGTATCCGTTGTAAAGAATAGATAAGACTAGATACATGACTTATAAACGTGTTTTATAACTCACGTTTCTGTTATTATTTTTCTTTGGTTTTGTTAGTTAGTCTGTCAGTATAAATATAGGTTCTATTCATTCTGTAAACACAAGTTTTATTTTCTTCTACAATACAATTTTATTTTCCTGTCAAATTCAGATACATAGTTTACAATTCTTCATCTATGAAAGTAGATTTCAATCTTTAATAAGATTCAAGGGTTGGTCGTTTTTTGTGTGGGTTTTATTGCTAGAGATCACACCGGTCGCTGTTTGGACTAGGGAGTTGATGCCCTTTACTTTCTCCTTGACCCTGAAGCAATTGAGGCCATGGCTGCAACACGAGGTCTCACTTTTGGCATCTGTAAAGGCCGTCGAAAATTTATCTTGGAAGGCGATTGCAAAGCTATTATTGACGGTATGTTGGGTTCTCACTCCCGCTTTCATCCTTTGGGGCACATTTTTGGGGACTTAAAAGCTAATGCTAGATTGTTAGATGTCTTTAGTTGCTCTCTTGCGTTTAGAGAATGTAATTCGATTGCTCATGCTCTTTCTAAAGTGACGTTTACTATTACCCAACATTTTATTGAGCTACCTAATTTTTTCGTGAGCTTGTAATTGATTACATTATGGTTTAATGAAATTCACCTTCAGGTTTCTCAAAAAAAAAATATTGGACGTTTACAAATGAGAGTCTTGTCTCTATTTATACTTACCACCTCCTCAAATGGATGGTAGAGATCGTTTTGATCTAATGGCTAAGAATGATTCCTTTATAATAGTCTAACAACCTATAACTTTCTACATACTTTCTAGATTAGTACTCTTCAAACACTTCTCTTCCTCCACTTCAATTCAACCTTTAATGATGGATCCTTCATCTACAAACTCGGTTAATGGTTTCTACAATTTTTAACCAGAGGAAGGGATCGACGAACTGGCTTACTGGTGATGAGGTGGGGTGGTTAACGGGTAGTTAATTTTCTTTTTCTTTTTCAATTTTTTAATACTATAATATAAAAAATATTTAATTTATCAATATTTTATATAAAATCTTATTAATTTAATAGATATGTAAATATAATAAGCATGGAGGGTAAAATAGTATTCAAACTAACAATGTTAACTATTTAATAGCAAAAGGAGAGTGTGAAACATTTTGTAAAACACAAGGGAATACCTTGCGAAAAAAATAACACAAAGGGAGTTTTGTGCAAGTTTTCTAAAACAAAGTTGAGTCTTATGATTTTTATAAGAATATCACTATATTGTAATCGAGTTGAATTTGGAATAGAATTTTCCAAAATCTTAAAGAAAATTTGGCAAACTTGCAAACTTCCCACTTCAACATATAACTTGATGTTTTTCAGTCACACATCTATTAATACGAAGTCGAACTTTTCTATAAATGTTATGATTTATGAATTATCCTCTTAAAACATTTTCAATCATAGGATAAATAATTACGTATATCGATAGATTAAAATTTTGATATGTTATCACTGATACATCAAAAATATATATATATATTTTTTTTTTTGGTACAATACATCAAAAATATTTGAATCAATCGATATGAAAATATAAAGTAATACTTACTGTATCATATTCCTTTATTTAATATTTTTCCAAATATTTCCTGATGTTTTTGAATATTTTCAGTAAAATTCCTAAAAATGTTAGTATAATATTTACCTAATCGAAAATCACAAAAATGAAATTTTAATTCATGCATTTATTATCGAATAGACTTGGCTCATTTCAACGTATCCGCCTATTTATTTAACAGCAATTCCCCCGCCCCACCCGCAAATAGATAAAAAATAAAAAATTAAAATTAGAGGACTTGTGGCCTATATTTTTCACATAATTAAATTTTCCTCGGACAGCCTGTTATATGTGGTTCAGAAATTAAAATTCATATCCTCATCCCCAATAACTCTCTTCTGGCCCCACGTCTATTGTCTTTAGGCTGTATGAATCGATTTTTTCTTGCTTTAGTTATGACGTGGTGAAAAAGTTCAAAAAGGTCAGTCCGTCTCCACCACCTGATGACACGTCATCATCTAATCTCATCTGATCCTAATCCAAGTCCAACCACCACCACATGTTGTATTAATCAAACTCCTTTTTCTTGTCTTATAGAGTACTTTTATTTTGAGAAGATCTTACAAGAAGATATTTTAGGTTCTCAATAGAAAATTCTTGTCCGGACCCGGTATGGTCAATTTCATCCAATCAACGATAAAATATATTGGACTTGTTTTGTGATTTATTATTCCTAGGAGTTAAATTCAATAACAAAGTAAGTGTATTGCATTTGTCATATAATTACTTTGAGCTTAGCTTAGCCGAATCTGATTTGGGATAAAATTTCCCCTTTTCCATACCCCTTTTAATTTCTTGTTTGAAACAATTAAATAAGATAAAGAAAAAAAATTTAGGAAAAGTATTTCTATTATACTCGTAAATCATGGATAATTTTTTTATATATTTTGAACGAATATTTTATTTTTTAATCAATTGAAATGATATTATAGAACAATTTCTATTTAAATATGTTTGTTTGATTTAAGATTTCTAGATATTTTGAACTCGTTTGAAGAGTTGTTGAAATTTTGTTAACAATTGACTTTGGAAAACATGATATTTTAATTTATGCGTAAGATAAATACTCAATCAATAGATTATGCTCTTTATTTTGTTATTTAATTTCTCTGTCATAATTTGACATAAAGTGTTGATGAAAGATTAAAATATTGTGGGCCTGTTTGTTTGGCCTTTGGGAAAATAGTTTGGGAGAGTAGTGGAGGTTTGTGAAATAATCTCGATTTGCGTAATGTTGTTTGTTTGGGTTTTGAGAGAGTGGTTTGAGAAATAAAGTGGGTGTAGGTTTTTTGGAAGAGTTGGGTTGTAGGTGTAAGATGTGTAAGACTTTATGTCAAATCATGTTTGTTATGTGAGATAAATTGTGTAAGAGATAAGTTACTTTATGTCAAATCAAAGTAGAGTTTGTATAGGTTTTGTTTAGAGATAAGAAAATTGTTGTTTGTTTGGCTTTTGAGAGAGTAGTTTTAGAAAATTAATGTATGAAAAATTTATTTCGGAAAATAGAAAACATGTTTGTTTGGCATTTCCCAAACACGAAAAAAATCTGGGAAATGCCAAACAAACAGGCCCTGTATCTTTCTTCTTATTTCTTTTTACATTTTAAATTATAATAATTGAAAATTAAAGTTGTCAGTTACTCTATTATTGAAAAGAATATCTAAGAGAGAGAAAATGTTCAAGCATATTTTTAGAGGCTGCAAGATATTTTAGCTTTTTGGGAAATATTTAGTGGGGATATTTTATGTCTTTTATGTGGGACAGGGTTTTTTTGACAAAAAAGAAAAATGTGGGACAGGGTTTTGCAGGTTGTCATGACAATCACTGAAAAAGCGCATTGTATCCACCGAATATGATAAACATACGGGCCACCGCCCCACCCTATATATTAATATCTAATTAAGACATTTCTTTTCAGGGGGGCACTCTTGCCCCTTATTTTTTGTTATTCCACCCGCCAATAAATTTTTTAAGTTGATATTATTTTATTTTATTTTGGTTTCGCAAGATTTAGAGTATGTTTGTTTGGTGTTTTTCAAATTTTTTTGGTGTTTGAGAAATATCAAATAAATATATTTTTTAATTTCTAAAATAAATTTTTCATATCTTAATTTTCTCAAACTACTATTTCGAAAGTCAAACAAATAATAATTTTCTTATCTTTAAACAAAATCCATACAAACTCTACTATAATTTGAAATAAAATAACATATCTCCTACACAATTTAATCTCTTTTAAGTCGAGTCAGACATATTATACGAGAACTCCTCCCAATAAAAATTTGAACTTGAATCCCCATTTTGGGAGTATTATTGAAATGAAGTATCCATCTTAATATGTATATATCTATTATCAAATTACCGTATCCAATCGTTTTCATTTATAATGGTGCATCTAATTACTATATTCACATGGATGGTAATTGTTTTGGTACACGTATCCATAAATTCTGATTAAATTATATTTATTGAGAGAGGTATTGGTTCTAATAAAATGAGTTAGTTTTCATAATTTGACGAACTCATGTTTAAATTTTTTAAAAAAAACTATAATGTGTTGATCATGTTTCAAACAAAAAAAAAAAGTAAAGTCTAATTTTATTTATTTTTTAATTAAAAAGACAATTCAATAATACAAATACTAATTCATTTGGCTAACTTTAATTGAATAGGGGTCTGAGAAATGCAGATTTTTGTTACTACAAATGAAGATATAAAAGTCTCGACTAAGCAAACTTTAAACGATCGTCACTTCCAAATGTCAACCTACGCGATAGACCATCTTTTATAGTCAATCCTAGGGGTGGGTGCGGTTCGGATATTTCAAATCGAGTACCCGACTACGCGGGTGTTGATTTTTCACACTCGAAATTCGTCTCGTTTAGGCGGGTACCCGACAATTCGAGTACTCGAAATTTATATGTTCTTTTTTTTTTTTTAATATATGTTTATTGTACAATAAACTTAAATTTCATGTTACTTGTTATCAACACAATATTTTCATTAATTACATGTTAACATATATGTATGTAAAATTGTAAATGAAATGAACTCAAATAGCAAATAGTAATTTCAAATTTAATTTGTAATGAGAACTTGAAAAATGAGAAGTAGGGATTAATTTATGCCAAGACCACTCATATGTCATGTCATTTTAATCATTTTAATTTGTAATTCGATCTTTTTTTTTAATTCAATACTTGAACGGATTCCGAATACCCGTTCGGGTGTAAAATTAATATCTAAAACCTAACCGAATAAATATTTCGGGTATTGAATACCGACCCTAACTATCAAAAAACCCATTTTTCGTCCCAAACAGAAATACTCAATTAAATCGGGACAAATCCAAAATACCCGACCCAAATGCCCACCCCTAATGGATCCTTTGATCAATCAAGAGCAAGGGATTTCATTTTGTAAATTTAAACCACTTCAATGAGAAAACCAATACTTTTTTTACATATATTTATTGTATCACACTGATAATATAATATAATATAATTTTTATACTGTACAAGAGTAGTATTGTGTCATATTGAAAGATTCAAATTTCTACACTGCGCCATTGCAAATATCTATATATATACTACTATTATAAAGATGTGTCATGTCGAGTGACACAATTTTTTTGTTTTTCTATTTTATTCTTAATATTTAAAGATATCTATTTATATAACTTTTCAATATTTTCGCTGCTCTATTAATAAAATTTATCTTTTGATCAAACCCTAAATAGAAATTCTTATTATTTTTGCTTAACAAGAATTTATGTACACGAAACGCATATCGAGGATGACAAATATCATTATATCAATAACAAGTTGCATGAAATTAATAAAAAACGCATTATACTAACCAAAAAGAAAACAAAAATATAAAAATTTCACCAATTTGTTAGTACAAGAGAAAAATCCCCCCCCCCACCCCCCCCCCCCCCCACCCCCCCCCCCCCCCACCCCCCCCCCCCCCCACCCCCCCCCCCCCCCACCCCCCCCCCCCCCCACCCCCCCCCCCCCCCACCCCCCCCCCCCCCCACCCCCCCCCCCCCCCACCCCCCCCCCCCCCCACCCCCCCCCCCCCCCACCCCCCCCCCCCCCCACCCCCCCCCCCCCCCACCCCCCCCCCCCCCCACCCCCCCCCCCCCCCACCCCCCCCCCCCCCCACCCCCCCCCCCCCCCACCCCCCCCCCCCCCCACCCCCCCCCCCCCCCACCCCCCCCCCCCCCCACCCCCCCCCCCCCCCACCCCCCCCCCCCCCCACCCCCCCCCCCCCCCACCCCCCCCTCCCCCCACCACCCCCCCCCCCCCCACCCCCCCCCCCCACCCCCCCTCCCCCCCCCCCCCAGCCCCCCCCCACCCCCCCCCCCCCTCCCCCCCCCCCCCCCCCCCCCCCCCACCCCCCCCACCTTGCGAAAAAAATAACACAAAGGGAGTTTTGTGCAAGTTTTCTAAAACAAAGTTGAGTCTTATGATTTTTATAAGAATATCACTATATTGTAATCGAGTTGAATTTGGAATAGAATTTTCCAAAATGATCTTCTTAAAGAAAATTTGGCAAACTTGCAAACTCCCACTTCAACATATAACTTGATGTTTTTCAGTCACACATCTATTAATACGAAGTCGAACTTTTCTATAAATGTTATGATTTATGAATTATCCTCTTAAAACATTTTCAATCATTGGATAAATAAATACGTATATTGATAGATTAAATTTTTGATATGTAATCACTGAAACATCAAAAATATTTGAATTAATCGATGTGAAAATATAAAGTAATACTTACTGTATCATATTCCTTTATTTAATATTTTTCCAAATATTTCCTGATGTTTTTGAATATTTTCAGTAAAATTCCTAAAAATGTTAGTATAATATTTACCTAATCGAAAATCACAAAATGAAATTTTAATTCATGCATTTATTATCGAATAGACTTGGCTCATTTCAACGTATCCGCCTATTTATTTAACAGCAATTCCCCCCGCCCCACCGCAAATAGATTAAAAAAATAAAAAATTAAAATTAGAGGACTTGTGGCCTATATTTTTCATATAATTAAATTTTCCTCGGACAGCCTGTTATATGTGGTTCAGAAATTAAAATTCATATCCTCATCCCCAATAACTCTCCTCTGGCCCCACGTCTATTGTCTTTAGGCTGTATGAATCGATTTTTTCTTGCTTTAGTTATGACGTGGTGAAAAAGTTCAAAAAGGTCAGTCCGTCTCCACCACCTGATGACACGTCATCATCTAATCTCATCTGATCCTAATCCAAGTCCAACCACCACCACATGTTGTATTAATCAAACTCCTTTTTCTTGTCTTATAGAGTACTTTTATTTTGAGAAGATCTTACAACAAGATATTTTAGGTTTTCAATAGAAAATTCTTGTCCGGACCCGGTATGGTCAATTTCATCCAATCAACGATAAAATATATTGGACTTGTTTTGTGATTTATTATTTTTCTAGGAGTTAAATTCAATCACAAAGTAAGTGTATTGCATTTGTTATATAATTACTTTGAGCTTAGCCGAATCTGATTCGGGATAAAATTTCCCCTTTTCCATACCCGTTTTAATTTCTTGTTTGAAACAATTAAATAAGATAAAGAAAAAAATTTAGAAAACGTATTTCTATTATACTCGTAAATCATGGATGATTTTTTTTATATATTTTGAACGAATATTTTATTTTTTAATCAATTGAAATGATATTATAGAACAATTTCTATTTAAATATGTTTGTTTGATTTAAGATTTCTAGATATTTTGAACTCGTTTGAAGAGTTGTTGAAATTTTGTTAACAATTAACTTTCGAAAACATGATATTTTAATTCATGCGTAAGATAAATAATCAATCAATAGATTATGCTCTTTATTTTGTTATTTAATTTCTCTGTCATAATTTGACATAAAGTGTTGATGAAAGATTAAAATATTGTATCTTTCTTCTTATTTCTTTTTACATTTTAAATTATAATAATTGAAAATTAAAGTTGTCAGTTACTCTATTATTGAAAAGAATATCTAAGAGAGAGAAAATGTTCAAGCATATTTTTAGAGGCTGCAAGATATTTTAGCTTTTTGGGAAATATTTAGTGGGGATATTTTATGTCTTTTATGTGGGACAGGGTTTTTTTGACAAAAAAGAAAAATGTGGGACAGGGTTTTGCAGGTTGTCATGACAATCACTGAAAAAGCGCATTGTATCCACCGAATATGATAAACATACGGGCCACCGCCCCACCCTATATATTAATATCTAATTAAGACATTTCTTTTCAGGGGGGCACTCTTGCCCCTTATTTTTTGTTATTCCACCCGCCAATAAATTTTTTAAGTTGATATTATTTTATTTTATTTTGGTTTCGCAAGATTTAGAGCATGTTTGTTTGGCGTTTTTCAAATTTTTTTGGTGTTTGAGAAATGTCAAATAAATATATTTTTTAATTTCTAAAATAAATTTTATCTTAATTTTCTCAAACTATTATTTCAAAAGCCAAACAAATAATAATTTTCTTATCTCTATACAAAATTTATATAAACTCTACTATAATTTAAAATAAAGTAACATATGTCCCACACAATTTATTCTCTTTTGAGTCGAGTCAGACATATTATATGAGAACTTCTCCCAATAAAAATTGGAACTTGAATCCCCATTTTGGGAGTATTATTGAAATGAAAGTATCCATCTTAATATGTATATATCTATTATCAAATTACCGTATCCAGTCGTTTTCATTTATAATGGAGTATCTAATTACTATATTCACATGGATGGTAATTGTTTTGGTACACGTATCCAAAAATTCTGATTAAATTATATTTATTGAGAGAGGTATTGGTTCTAATAAAATGAGTTAGTTTTCATAATGTGACGAACTCATGTTTAAATATTTTTGAAAGAAAATATAATGTGATGATCGTGTTTCAAAAAAAATTAAGCGTAGTCTATTTTTTTTTATTATAAAAAAATTTCAATAATACAAATACTAATTCAGTTGGCTAACTTTTAATAGGGGTCTGAGAAATACATATTTTTGTTACTACAAATGAAGATATAAAAGGATCGACTAAACAAACTTTAAACGAACGTCACTTCCAAATGTCAACCTACGCGATAGACCATCTTTATAGTCAATCCTGGGGGTGGGTGCGGGTCGGATATTTCAAATCGGGTACCCGACTACGTGGGTGTTGATTTTTCACACTCGAAATTCATCTCGTTTAGGCGGGTACCCGACAATTCGGGTACTCGAAATTTATATGTTCTTTTTTTTTAATATATGTTTATTGTACAATAAACTTAAATTATTTAATATAGTAACACATTTGATACTATTTAAAGTGAAAATGTGTAACACAATGCATGAGGCTTATTTGAGGATGATATTTATACAACATAGAAGTATATTACTTGTCATCAACACATTATTTTCATTAATTACATGTTAACATATATGTATGTAAAATTGTAAATGAAATGAACTCAAATAGCAAATAGTAATTTCAAATTTAATTTGTAATGAGAACTTGAAAAATGAGAAGTGGGGATTAATTTATGCCAACACCATTCATATGTCATGTCATTTTAATTTGTAATTCGACCTTTTTTTTTTAATTCAATACCTGAACGGATTCCGAATACCCGTTCGGGTGTAAAATTAATATCTAAACCCTAACCCGAATAAATATTTCGGGTATTGAGTACCAACCCTAACTATCAAAAACTATAGAAATACTCGATTAAGCCGGGACAGATCCAAAATACCCGACCCAAATGCCCACCCCTAATCGATCCTTTGATCAATCAAGAGCAAGGGATTTAATTTTGTAAATTTAAACCACTTCAATGAGAAAACAAATACTTTTTTTACATATATTTATTGTATCACACTGATAATATAATATAATATAATTTTTATACTGAACAAGAGTAGTATTAATTGTGTCATATTGAAAGATTCAAATTTCTACACTGCGCCATTGCAAATATCTATATATATACTGTTATTATAAAGATGTGTCATGTCAAGTGACACAAATTTTTTGTTTTTCTATTTTATTCTTAATATTTAAAGATATCTATTTATATAACTTTTCAATATTTTCGCTGCTCTATTAATAAAATTATCTTTTACTTTTTTCTTTTGATCAAACCCTAAAAAAATTCTTATTTTTTTTTTAGTTAACAAGAATTTATGTACACGAAACGCCAGGGCCGGCCCTAGACTTCTCGGGGCCCTAGGCGAAGTTAAAAATTGGGGCCCTATATTGTAAAAAAAAAAAATTATGTAAATTTACTTTTCTTATTTTACTAGATGCGAAATTATTTATATCTTCATATTCTAGTTGCTCTAACATATCTTGTTCTATAGATAAAATAGCCAAATCACTTAATTTTTCTTGTGACATAGTTGATCGTAAATAGGTCTTTATCAATTTTAATTTTGAAAAACTTCTTTTATATGATCAAGAACATCAATTAACTTACATATATGGGTAGGCAAAACTTTTGATAAAACTCTTAGTTCATAATATAAACCAGAACCATCTATATCTGATATTAAGTTATGTTTTAAAGAATTTTCAATATTGATACAACGTTTTTTCAAAGTTTGATCATTTAAAGGCTTTAGAGTTGTAACATTCAATAAAAATCCAAAAATATTTGCGTATCTTAAATTGTTTAAATCTAATTTTAATAGAAGAAATAGCTCGATCTAGAATATATAAAAAATACTCAACTCTAATTTTTTTATTGCATTATAAGAGGTAGGACATTTTTTTTGGTTTTCCAAGGGTTTAATCCCTTTCGAGGCGTGTAGGACACATAAAGTGAGAAGCTCTCCCAACAGGGATTTGAACCTGAGTCTGCTAGGTAGGGCATGCTAATGTTTATTTTCATTAAAAAAAATGAAGTGGCTTAAGTTAGGAGTTGGGCGTAGTCGGCGGAGTGTAGTTTGTTGGGCTAATATTTTTTTTTTTCATTTTGGGCTGGGCTGGGCTGGGCGGATTAATATACATACATACATTTATGGGTTGGGGGGCCCAAGTGAGTGGGGCCCTAGGCACTTGCCTAGTTGGACTAGCTACAAGGCCGGGCCTGCGAAACGCATATCGAGGATGACAAATATCATTATATCAATAACAAGTTGCATGAAATTAATAAAAAACGCATTATACTAACCAAAAAGAAAACAAAAATATAAAAATTTCACCAATTTGTTAGTACAAGAGAAAAAGGTGGTCAAACATCCTTTTCAATTTTCATACTATTTTCTGGTGCTGCCAAGTATGATGTCCAGCTAAAGAAACAACCATTCCCACTTCAAATTTCCACGTGGCGCTCATTCTGTGGCAAGTACAAACCCATTATTTCTATACTCGCGAGTTGGGTTTTGTAGCTGACAATGCACAAGGCACGTGTCCTTGCCTCCATTTCAATTTCAACCACAAAATTCCATGTATTTCTCGATCGTTCTATTGCCATTATTCAACACTTTTAAACCCCACAAAATTTAATAAATAATAATTTAGCCCTGCTGACGTGGCAACTCTGTTCCTTCTACTTCTTTCTTTTTCCCCTTCATATAAACGAAACCCAGAAGATATTTTTCTTTACTTCTCAATTTCCTCTCCTTTTCTGCTCTTCTCTCTCAATTTGTCTTTGCTGAACAAATCTGTGATTTTATTAAATTGATGGTTTCTGAAGCTATGGCTGTACAGGTGAGCTTTAATGGTGGATTTTGTACTTGATTTGTTTATGAGATTGTAAACCCTGTTTATATCTATTTTTTTTCTGGGTTATTTTGGTAATAGCTTTTTTGTTGTAAAATAAAATTAAGAAACAATTAAGGAGATAATTTAGACTATTAATCAGAGAGATTAAAATTTGTTCTTGCTCTGTTGCTCAAGCTTAAATAATTTTTTTTTTTCAGGCGGCAAGATCTATGCTGATTTAGTTTTTAAAATAGTTTATGAATCTTTCTTAGATGGTTTAACAAATTTTGATTCTGTAGTTTCATTTTTCATCTATTTTTAGAAAGGATTTGGTGAAGTGTGTAATTTGACATCTATAATTTTAGATCTCACTATTTGCCGAATATTGCTGTATTTAGTAAAATGATGTTGATTGGTTTAATTTGAAGATTGGTTCAAAAAAAAAAAAAAGCTTGTTTCTTGATTGGTTTTAGATACCTTAAAGTTAATTGTTTAAAAACTAGTTTGATTTGCATATTAATAAAGTTTTTTATACAAGGTGCTAGATGTTTTACAAATGTATATTGAATTTAAACAAATATTGATTAAGGATTTATTTAAAATTTAATTCTTGATCTTTCTATTTCAGGAACAATATGGGTTCACTGGGCTAGACACTTTTCTGCCACCAAGTGACAAAATTTCATTAGACATGGATGATGACTTTGCTCCAAAGGTTTGTTTGCTTGTTGGTTATTTATATTTCTTAAATAGATAATTTAAATGGAAAATTCAACTTATCTTACTTTTTGTGTTTATATTTGGATAGGTGAGAAAGGTTTATACAATCACGAAACAAAGAGAAAGATGGACACAAGAAGAGCACAAGAAATTTCTTGATGCGTTGAAACTTCACGGTCGAGCATGGAGAAAAATCGAAGGTAACTAATTGATTAACATGTATATATATCTTGCCTCTAGGCTCTACTTTTTCTAGTATTTAATGTGATTTTAATTTGAAAAATTCTAATTTTTTTTGGTTGGGTTATTTTTTTCAGAGCATGTGGGTTCAAAAACTGCAGTGCAAATTCGAAGCCATGCCCAAAAATTTTTCTCCAAGGTTTACTGCTCTTATTCCAATACAATAATCAACCATTATATCTATCTATATATGCCGTCTATTTGAGTAAGTCATATCTTTTATGACACTTAGGCGTGCAAACTATATAAATATCTAACTTAAATCGGTGATGATTTTGTATCTATACCTAAAAGTCTCTTTGGCGTTTAGGTTGTACGCGAGTCCAACAACACTGATTCGAGCTCGACCAAGCCAATTGAAATTCCGCCACCTAGGCCTAAGAGGAAGCCGATGCACCCTTATCCTCGTAAATTGGTTTCTCCGTTAAAAGACGAAATCTTGGTACCCGAGAAACCTAATAGATCCACATCTCCAAATTTGTCCCCATCTCCTACATCAGTGTTATCTTCAATCAGTTCCGAAATACTCAACATTTCGGAAGAGGCGAGATCTTCTAGGCTCGGCCACGAACACGATGAAGATTCAAAAGAATTAGCTTTGTCAAGCTTCAAGTTGTTTGGGAAGATATTGTTAGTCGAGAATCCTCAAGGACCGGTTTACTCGACGCGGTTCGCTTGCAAGCCCGAATCATTAGACACAAGTGAGGAAACCGGTTTACTCGACTCGGTTCCATGGTTAACCCTTTGTGGCAATTCATCACTTCCGACTCTAGGAGTGCATAATCCGATCCCAATCAAAGCTTGGGGATTATTTGACAGGAAAGAATCCATGGATATAGATGAAGAGAAGGAGGTGTCTATGTGTTCAACTGGTTCGAACACTGACTTAGTTCGCCCATCATCTGACGGAGAAAAGAACTACGATGTCGATAGCTCTCCTTTTTCATTTGAAAACAAAAGAAAGTTCGGAAAATCATTATCATCTTCAAAATTGAGTATGAGAAGTTCGGAAAACTCGTGTAGGAAGGGCTTTGTGCCATACAAAAGATGTTTTGTAGATAAGGCTTGTAGATAATGTTGAGGGGAGTGCTCAACTTACTCGAGGCACCATAGCAAATGACCTGTACGTAGTTCGATAACTGGATGGATATCTTTAGGCGAAGAATGGCCTATCTTGTAATTTTGTTCGATTAATCCGGTTATTTCTTTATTATTAGAATTTGTCTTAGAATCTTTTTGCAAATGTTCATGTAAATACATGTGGAAATTTTCATTTGTGTTTGTAAGAGGTTATAATGCAGAGTTTAGTGATAGTTTAACTGGCTCATAAAGTATAAAACTTTACAGTGTCTTAAACAATGCTATTGTGAAAGTTGAAACCACAAGATTGTTAGGCATTGGCAGAAGAATTTAGTAAATTGTCTTTTCATAACCTCCAATTTAAGTGGTCATGATAGATTATATAGTCCAAGATTTATTTAGTTTCTGTTGGATTTTCCAAGATTACTATCCAAGTTTCTTATTTGGTGAAATTCATTTTTTTTTTTTAGTTTAATCATTTCAAGGTGCTGTGACGCATGTTATTTGAGTTCATCATGCAATGGGAATTTGGATTTGAGTTCGCCGTGTCCATTATTATATAGTGCATATCATACACAGTGGCGGAGCTAGCAACATTTCGGGAAGGGGGGTGTACTTTTTTGTCAAATATTTTCTTAATATTTTGATACAATGATAAAGTAAGACTGAGTAATACAAGGTTGTCCCACAAACATGAAAATATTAATACCTTAAAGAATCATAATCATTTAAACTGTTATAGACAATGTTAATTGAATATAAATCATCTATTATAGAGTCCGTGTTAAAAATATCAACAATTCCTATAGTACCTTCTACCAAATGGATGATTAGCTAGATTGATTTGAACATTCGGTAATATCACGTCTTGATATTTTCCTACCAAACAGTGTAATGCAATGTTTGGATGTATTTATAAGAGTTTCGATAATTCATGAACAGAACATTGGAGGGAGTTGGATTCACCAAATTGAATCTCCCGAACGAGTGTTTTAACTCAAAATAATAATATTTAATAAATTCATTCATAGTATATTAACTAATTTAATAATAAAAATATAATTGAACATTTATTTCTTATATTTTTCATTCAAAATTTCAATATTCAAAATATATTGAACCACGACCCATATGTTGAAAATAAACTAGCTATTAAAAAATTAATTTCTTTCACTCTAAAAATATTTAGTCAAATGTATACATAAATTAATTTCTTTTGCACAAATATGAGAATAGTTAGGGCTGTCAAATGAGCCAGACTCGGACCGGATCAGGGCAGATCCGGATCCGAGTTTGATTTCCATGTCTTATATCCGGATCCGAATTTGAATCCGCGCGGATCTTGAGAAGTAGCAACCGGATCCGAATCCGGTGGATATCCCGGATCCGGATAAATTATCCGGATTCGTTTAGCATATTTAGCAAAAAAAAATTCTTTCATTTTCCTTCAAATCACTTGTAGATTCCACTACCATGAATTAAAAATGTAATATTTTATTTATTTCATCAAAACTATTGTCTGAAAATTGTAAAAGATGGAATATGGTGGACAAATATAAACGATAAAAATTAGAACAAAGGAATAAACAAAAATATGAATAAAAAAAGATAGAAACTGGGAAAAAGAAGAAGAAAACCCAATATTGAGTAATGAAATAGAAAAAAAAAATTGGAGGAAAAAGTAGAGGGAAGGTGGCGGCTACTACATAGATGAATGGTTAGGGTTATGATTTTTCTAATTAAATAGCATAAATTAATATGTTGTATGCCCAATGAGTTATCATGTTAGTCCAACATCACCTCTCATGCATTTTTTTTAAAGATTATTTTTACTATAGTAAAAAAATTTAGAACATAGATAATTTTATTTTTATTTTGGTTTAAATACATAATACATAAACAACATATAGTAATATATATCGAATACGGATCTGTAACTGATCGGATCAACCTAGATCCATATTCGCTCCATATAATTCGGATTACGGATCTTCTTAATCGGATCAGGTTCATCGGATTCCTAATCGGACAATTATCCTAATAAATCGGACCTAATTCAGATCGGATCCGGATTGAAATCCGCCCCATTGCCAGCCCTAAGAATAGTTTTTAAAATATCAAACTAAAATATTTTGCACCAAACATTAAGACAAATTGGGCCGAAGTACATCCAAACAAGACCACTACGACTAAGAATGGGCTAATGAAAGTGTTTGGCTATGTGGTGGCAGTGTTTGGACTGAGATTCAATGAAGCCCAATTTCTATATGTGGTGGGATTAGGGAAAATTCTTGTCCAAGTCTAGCTTGGTCAAACCCATCAAATCATCAAGTAAATATATTGCAATTGTTTTGTAATTGGTCACTCTCCTCAGATTTATATCCAATCTCAAAACAAGTGTATTGCACTTGCCATATAATTACTTTGGGTTCGGCCAAACCCGATGTGTGTAAGAATTTTCCACCAGAATTTGTTTGCCTGTTAGGTGTTAGTTGTTCGATTATTATATTATCTTATATACTCCTGCATGCCAAGCGGGTATTTTTTTTTTTAATAATTAACATTTCATTTCATCAAATTAAAAGAACGGTACAACCTAATTAAAATTAGAGAGACCATCATCACAAAAGACATTAACAGGAAGTAAAAAAAAATGAATACAACAAAATGGATCTCCCAGGTCTAAAGCTCTAGCCCAAGTAACAAGGTTATGTGCTGCAAAATTTTGAGTCTCCAGCAATTAATCGAAACCTCCAATTCGGCCAACATGTCAAAAAACTTCGAATTTCTTCAATTCAAACCACGACCTGCCCAATCTGGTTCTTTCCAATAATTTTGGATAACATTAATCGCTTGAGAGCAATCAAATGTGCTAAAACTGTATTTCACCACATAAAAAATAGAAGTATATCAAGTGATTCTTAGAAAAAAAAAAAGCTAGCTTAACATTCAAGGAATCGACATAACTAGAATAATATTGCACCTTCTAACTTTTTCTAACTTAATCCAACCCAACTCAGAACCTCTCGTACGCAAACTATTTGTTAGTTTTTATCTATATCTTCACATACAATAAGTTGGATCATTAAACTAATATTAATTTTATTAATGTAGATATGAATACTAAAAATATAATTAAGCTGCATGATGTTTAATTTTATAAACTAGCAAATGACGCACACGGTACTCGCGTACATAATTTTATTTTGGTGTAATGTACTATTGAAATATTATTTTGTTGTTTCATTATAAATAAAAACATATCGCTTAGCCTTTTTTTTCTTTTCAAAGTTTCATTCTTATAACTTCCCTATATATATATTTTCTTTAATGAAACTCCTAGTTAGGGCTGTAAATGGGGAGGATTTCAATCCGGATCCGATCCGAATCCCGTCTGATTTATTAGGATAATTGATCGATTAGTGATCCGATTAAGAAGATCTGTAATCCGAATTATATTGAGCGAATATATATCTAGGCTGATCTGATTCGTTACATATCCGATATATATTACTCTATGTTGTTTATATATTATGTATTTAAACTAAAATAAAAATAAAACTATCTATGTTCCACTAAAATCTCTTACTATATTAAAAATAATCTTAAAAAGAAATGCACGAGAGATGTTGTTGGACTGGCGTGATAACTAATTGGTCCTACAACATATTAATTTATGCTATTTAATAAGAAAAACCTTACCATTCATCCTTCAATTTTTGTCTTCTCTTCCATTTCTCAATATTGAGTTTTCTTCTTCTTGGTCCCAGTTTATATCTTTTTTACTTATATTTTTGTTTATATTTGTCCACCATATTCCATCTTCTACAATTTTCAGGCAATAGTTTCGATGAAATAAGTAAAATATTATATTTTTAATTCATGATGGTGGAATCTGCAAGAGATTTGGAGGAAAACGGAAAAAAAATTATTGTTAAATGTGTTAAACGGATCCGGATAAAAGAAATGAAAATGGGACTCGGATCCGGATCGGCCCTGATTCGGTCCGAGTCCGACCCCTTGACAACCCTACTCCTAATATATTGGAAGCTGAATAGTCATGAAACCAAAATGTGTCATGACAAGTCTAACTCCATCGTCGCTCTGTTCTTCTAATTTACCTTAAAGCAACCACAAATATGAAGAGATAAGTGCAGAACTTATAGATGTTAGGAAATTTGTATTTCCTAATCCTAGTTGGACTATTTAAATTATGATAGATATTATAAAGTTATTAGATTAACATTAAGTTATCTAATAATTAGTTATCAACTCCAATACAAATTTGGATTAAATAATGGGTAAATACCTATTTAGGAGAGTTCTAGGAAATTATGAGAACTATAATTCTCTTCCTATATAAAGAACATAAAGGCATAGTCTACAACACACCAAATCAATATACTACTCTCTTCTCCCCTCAAGAAGACGAACCTAAAGTCCAAGGCGATTTGGTTGAGGAAGACCTCAATACCCGATCGATCCAATTCATACTAGAGATCGATCCTATAAATTCTTCATCAGATTAATCGCTCACAACGGATACATGTATGTTCGTATAACTCTTAATGATTTAGTATGAGATTGTTCTTTGGGGATAAATTCCAACAAGTGGTATCAGAGTCACCCTCATGCTATATCATTAGGGTTATTCAATTTTTTCTCAAATTCGTAGATTTTAATTTCGGCTTTATGTTTCATCATTTAATGTCCGATTGATACAATTTATCCGATAAAACATAAAGTCTCATGGTGTGATTTATTTTTTGCTTCTACGGATTTGTTACAAGTTTTAAAGAAAAAATTTCTAGTTTTCTTAGTATTTCGTAAATCTCTTTGTTGTATAATATTGCTTTAAGTTTTAGTTTGTGGTGTTTAGTGACTGACCATGAACCCAACGTCGCCGTTTAAACTTGTGTTTGTTATGATACACAATTTCATGAGTCTGACCCATATCTGCTTTAAACTTCAAAGGCAAAGTGGAATTTGTTATTTCACGTTAAATTTATTGATTTGTCTTATATCTAAAGTGACTTTTTTTTTAATTGTCATAATAAAGGCCTTTGGTTGCCAATATGATTAATTGATTAAAGCATGTTTCTTTTGGGTTACTGTGGTAAAATTTCGTATGTTAAAATTAAGTAAAATGGATAAAATGTCATATATAGATAAGTAACACTCACTAATTTTTGAAAGTAAAATTTTAAGAATTGGTATGAAATTTGACGAGGGGAATTTCATTTTTCATACCAAACTTTTAACTACTTTAAATATTTGGTATCAAACCTTCGAAAAAAACACATATAATACCAAAATTGAAAGAAAAAAAAATCACATTTTCTTTCTCCGTCAATTTTTGGCATAACTCCTGTTACAATGCCAAATTTTGTGTTCTTTATATGACTGAAAAGCTCTTGACGAACCTTCGCCACACGAGATTACAAGTTACAAATTTTTCTCGCTTTATCGAGCTTGCTATAGGACACCTCCTATCGCTCCAACAAAGTGCTTGCTAGACCTCAGTCTATCGTACTAACATGTGCTTACTAGACCCCTCTATTCTATCACACAAAAAATGTGCTTGCTAGGTTAACAACCTATCGCATTAAACAATCGTGCTTGCTAGGACACCTCATATCGCACTATTACAAGTAAGATGATTTTGAAGTAGTACAATGAATACTCCTATTGAGTAAGATGTACACAAATATGCTCATTAATCTTTCTTTTAACCTCTCAATATATCTCAAAGTTCTCAAGAGCAGGGATTAAAAAGATCTTCATTTTTCACAAAAATATTTTTGCAAGTTTAAGCAAAAACGGATTTTTGCTTTTCAAATGATTTTCACAAATTAAAATATGAAAAAGTAAGAGTAGTTTTCTCATAGTAAAGCTCTGATTTTTCTCTCAAAGTTGGTGTGTCTGAAAATCGATAATGAAGAACTCTTTTTATAGGTGAGAATTTCGGATTCAATAAGGGTAAGATTTCAAGAAAAAATCTTTTTTTAATTAAAAATGATTTTGTCACAATTTAAAATGATAAGATCCGATTTTCTTATTAAAGTGACAAAAATTGTTTTGAACCAAGTTCATTGAATAAGGCCACAATTAAGAACAATTGAAAATTTTTCTTTACTTTAACAAAATATTTGCGGCTAAGAACTTTCCAATATAAAAAGATATTTTTCTTTGGAAGAATATGGTCATAAGAAAGGTAAGATAAAAGTAATATTTTATTCCATGAATTAGTTATGATCAAAGTGCAATTTTTGCCTTACGTAAAGATTTTCGAAGCATTTAATTAATTCTCCCACAAGTAAAATCGGCTGCTTAGAAAATAAGGGAAGAATTCAAATTTTCAAAAAATAATTTTGAGAGCTTCAAAATAATTTGGGCTAATTTTGAAAAATAATTTTAAGGGCTTACTTTAAAATGTTCCAAAAAGAATTTTTTTTGCTCTTAATATTTTGAGATATTTAATACCTACGTGACCTCAATTTTCTTGTGTCGAAAATTGAGTCATTCCAAATGGTTCATGGGTCTTCAAACTATTCGTTGATTGGTCTTTCTTCATTGATGGACTTGTAAGATCTTTATTGGGTCTTTTCTTCTCAATTGAGCTTGATTCGTCAACGGGCCTTTTCTTTGCAAATTGGCAATTCTTCAATTAATGTATTCAACTTTGTAAACGGGCCTTACTTCGTAATTGGGCCTTCGACTATTCGTCAAAGAATAAGCTAAACTTTTTTAGTCCACTTTTACTCTTGCTAAAATCGTTTTTCTTAGAAGTTCAAATTCTTTTCTTCTTGTACTTTAAACTTTGAAATTACTTACGAATTGATCACAATTTTCTTTCCTTGAACAAGAGAATTAATTGTAGCATATCCTTTATTATCCCTAGTGAAAGTCAAATTTGCATAGAAATTTCTAACATTTTCGGAATTCACCTTGACATGCAAACACATAATTTTGTCTCAGTCCATAAACTTAATCCAACCAGCCACAACACAATTTTCAAACATAGAGAGATTAATACATTTTCCATTGGTCTTGCTAGGTATGAAAAGTTTTTTAAGAACAAAGTAGTTGATTATGGAAGATGTATTAATCTCTCTATGTTTGAAATTTGTGTTGTGGCTGATTGGATAAAGTTTATGGATTGGGACAAGATTATGTGTTTGAATGTCAAGGTGAATTTCGAAAATGTTAGAAATTTCTATGCAAATTTGACTTTCACTAGGGATAATAAAGGATATGCTCCAATTACTTCTCTTGTTCATGAAAAGAAAAGTGTGGTCAATTCGTAAGTAATTTTAAAGTTTAAAGAGCAAGAAGAAAATAATTTGAACTTTTGAGAAAAACGATATTTAGCAAGAGTAAAAATGGACTCAAAAAGTTTAGCTTATGAAATAATTTTGCAGATGAAATTCAGAATTCTTGTGTTGTGAAAATCGATGGGAGTGACTCCCTATTTATAGGTGAGTGGTGATTTTCTCAAGTGGGAAATATTTTTGATTTACAAAATATTTTGTCACTTTTAAAAGATATTTTCAAAGATAATTCACATGTGACAAGTCTTCAAAAAAATCAATGAATGTGGACATAGTTTAGTTAAAGTTGAACACACAATCTTCCTTTGAAAAAGATATGGAGAATATTTTCAAGAGATCATTTTGAAATGGCAAGATTTAGCTAGGAGAAAATTACTTGCTAGCTAAGTTAAAATCTTGAGAAATCTTTCATTGATAAATATTTTCAAATAATAGCTTGTAGGAAAATGCACTTTAATTGCCAACTTAGGATAAAGTAATTTTCAAAAAATTTATTTTATAATCAAATTTTCGGCTAATATAAAATTTATTTTAAAATCAAAATTGAGTATGAGAAGTTCGGAAAACTCATCTTACTCGAGGCACCATAGCAAATGACCTGTATGTAGTTCGATAACTGGATGGATATCTGTAGGCGAAGCATGGCCTATCTTGTAATTTTGTTCGTTTAATCCGGTTATTTTTTTATTATTGGAATTTGTCTTAGAATCTTTTTGCAAATTTTCATGTGAATACATGTGGAAATTTTCATTTGTGTTTGTAAGAGGTTATAATGCAGAGTTTAGTGATAGTTTGGAGTGTCTTAAACAATGCTATTGTGAAAGATGAAACCACAAGATTTTTGGGCATTGGCAGAAGAAATATTAGATAGCCCAATAAGTCATGGTAGATTGATTAGTAAAATGTCTTTTCATAGCCTCCAATTCAAGTGGTCATGATAGATTATACTTTCTCCGTCCTTAAATTTTTGCTCCTTTCAGTTTTGACACAGAGTTTTATGTAAGAGTTGAAAAAGTAAAATTTTTAGATAACTTCACATTTGTGCCCCTAAAAGTAGTGGTTGAGAATTAGTGATGTCAAATCATTATTTTATTTGAGAGTGTAGTTTCGAGAAAAATATTTTTAATTTAAGAAATGAAGTCTTATTTTGAGACATCCCAAAAAGAAAATATGAGTAAAATTTTAAGGACGGAAGGAGTATAGTACAAGATTTATTTAGTTTCTATTGGATTTTCCAAAATTACTATCCAAGTTTTTGATTTGGTGTAATTCATTTTTTAGCTGGTTTAATCATTACAAGGCTTTGTGATGCATATTATGTAAGTACATCTCGCAATGGAAATTCAAATATGTGTTCGTCGCATTTAGATTTGTGAGAATTAGTTTTGTCAATTATCATATTGTCCGTATCATATATAGTCGAAGGTTTGTGTAGTATCTTAATTCGAGTTGGCTTGATTCATTGGCCTCACATTGGGGGCATATAGTACCTTATACCAAATGGATGGTTAGTTAGATTGATTTGAAATTTACCTACCAAACAGTGTGTAATGCCATGTTTGGATGTACTTTTAGGTCTTGTGAAAATTCGCGAATGGAACATTGGACGGAGCTGTTTTCACCAAAATTGAATCTTGTTTTAACTCAGAATAATAATATCTTAATAAATTCATTCATAGTATAATATAATATTAACTGATACTTCCCCTGTCCCATTTATTTTGCTCCCTTGATACAGTTGACCAGTCAACTTGACTAAATTTATGAAAATTATAAAAATAATTTAATTAATATATTTCACTAATAAGTTGATAATATCATATGACACCATATAAATTAATATTTAAAAGGTTTAATACACAAAATGTGAATAATTTAACATAATAAGTCACTTAAAAAATTGAAAAGTTTGACCGAATACTATAGCAAATGGAGCAAAAAAAATGTTACGGAGGGTGTATAATATAAAAAAAATATGATTTGACATTTACTACTTAATTTTTTCCTTCAAAAGTTCCACGTTAAAAATATATTGAAACCATGACCCATATGTTGAAACTAAACTCGCTCTTAAATTAACATTTTTTTTACTATATATAGTCAAATGTATACATAAATCAATTTCTTTTGCACAAATTTGAGATTTTTTTAGAATATCAAATTAAAAAACATTTGGCACTAAATATTAAGACAAATCGGGCCAAAGTACATCCAAACAAGACCACTACGATTAAGAATGGGCTAACTGAAAATGTTTGGCTATGTGATGGCAGTGTTTGGACTGAGATTCAATGAAGCCCAATTTCTATTTGTGGGATTTGTTTGCCTGTAAGGTGTTAGTTGTTCGATTTTTATATTTTTTTTTTTGGTTTTCCAAGGATTTAATCCCTTTCGAGGCGCGTCGGAAACATAAAGTGGGAACCTCTCCCAACAAGGATGCGAACCTGAGTTATATACTCCTGCATACCAAGCGGGTATGTTTTTATTTTTTCTATTTTTTTTTAATAATTAATATTTCATTTCATCAAATTAAAAGAACAATACAACCTAACTAAATTAGAGAGACCTCCATCACAAAAGACATTACTATGAAGTAAAGATCTTCCAGGTCTAAGGATCTAGTCCAAGCGACAATGTTATGAGCCGCAAAATTTGAGTCTCCAACAATTAATCGAAACTTCCAATTTGGTCAACATGCCCGAAAATTTCAAATTTCTTCAATCAAACCACGGCCTACCCAGTCTGGTTAGTTCCAACAATTTTGGATAACACTAATCGCTTTAGAGCAATCAAGTGTGCTAAAAATGTATTTCACCACGTAAAAAATATATCAAGTGATTCTTAAAAAAATAATCTAGCTTAACATTCAAGGAATCGACATAATTGAATAATATTGCACCTTCTAACTTTTTCGGACTTAATCCAACCCAATTCAGACCCTCTCGTATGTAAACTATTTGTTAATTTTTATTTATATCTTCACATACAATTTAGTTGGATCATTAAACTAATATTAATTTTATTAATGTAGATATGAATACTAAAAATATAATCAAGCTGCATGATGTTTAAACTCATAAAACTAGCAAATGACGCAGGCAGTACTCGCGTACATAATTTTATTTTGGTGGAACGTACCATTGAAATATTATTTTGTTGTTTCATTATAAGTAAACACATATCGCTTAGCCTTTTTTTTCTCCAAAGTTTCATTTTTATAATTTCCCTATATATATGTTTTCTTTAATGAAACTCATAATATATTGAAAACTGAATAGTCATGAAACCAAAATGTGTCATGACTAGTCTAACTCCTTCGTCAATCTGTTCTTCTAATTTACCTAAAAGCAACCGCAAATACGAAGAGATAAGTGCAAAACTTATAGATGTTAGAAAATTTTATTTCCTAATTCTAATTGGACTATTTAATCAATCATGATAGCTATTATAAAGTTATTGGATTAACATTAAGTGGTCTAATTAGTTATCAACTCCAATATGAATGTGGACTAAATAATAGGTAAATACATGTAATATCCCGATAATATAATTATACATATATTATATATACATACATATTTAGTATTACATAATTTTATCAACTTAAAATACGTCGAATAAAAAGTTTTCAAAGTTCAAACCAAACACAAACCTATTAAGTAGATCTAAACTAATTTTAACTACCTAAACTAATCACCAAACAAGCAATACTTAATGTGGTAAAATAGCAAGTTTAGTCTTCCCACAAGTTACCCTTCAATTTGACCCCAACTCTTCACATTTATTACAACCACACCCTTGAATCTTTCTATAAAAGGAAAATCCTAGAACCCAATTCACCACACCAAACAATTCTTTCTTCTTGTCTTTATGCTCGGTTGCCAAATAAGGAGATAGGGCCCTCAGGTGAGAAACCCCTCATTTCCTTTCCCTTTCATCAATTCCTTTTCGTTCCTTTCCAATTGTCTTTCCACAAGCTGGTCTAATATGCTTTTATAAGTGAGTTCTTAACCTAACACATTCATTTTCAGCTACTAAATTATAGATATAACTATCAAGAACAATCAAACACAAAATTTTCCTCAAATCCCTAAGCTATGTAGAAGTGAGAATAAGCTAAAAAGGTAAGATCCTTCATCTCTTCATCAAATCATTAAAAGTTCCTTAATTATAACACATTTTGATAACAAAGTTTTATCTCCCTCAACCCTTATTTAGTAAAAAGTAGATAATTTTCAAACATCTTCCCAATTCCACAAGCAAGGAAGGAGATATCAAGGTAAAAATTTTCTTTCCCCTGTTTTTGTGCAGCTGCTGTAAATTTAATATAACTTCAAATTGGCTTAAGATTTGTTTGCACCGCTGGACATAAGACAATTTTGGGTTTAGGGGTATGGGAAGTGTCGAACACCTCCAGCGCGTGGGGTCTCTACCGGATCGTTTTCAGAACAATACTGTTTTTGGGCTGCCTCATAAAACAAGTTGTAAAACTGAAAATTCTGCGTTTTCTTGTTGTTTTTACACTTATAAGTCACTCTAAAACACCTTGGTAACTTGATAAATTAATAAGGAAAAGTAATTGTTGATTAATGATACAAAAATGGGATGTAACTTGCCTATGTTCTTGAATAGCTTAAAACTTTTTATAGATTAGTGTTTATACCCATCTTTGGATCATAAGTTTTTCTTTTGTATAAAAACAATTTATAAAAGACACAAACGTTTTATAGCAATTAGATTACTTCAAAGAGTTTGCACCATCTTTCTTATTGTAATGCTAAAATAATCTCAAAATAAAACAAATGATGTTTTGCCGCAAAGAATGAAACCACATGGTTCAAATAGGCTAATTTCCTCTGTTATTGGAAACAAAGAACTTAAAATGATATTATTCAATGGATGATTGATGCTAAGAGGTGATAAAATAAAAATGAAGGAAAGAATGAAGAATTGAAGTTCAATGAAGTCTCTATATAAGACTAAATAATAAACTAAAGCTAACTAATTGAACTAGTTTTAAGTCGCACTACTAGAAAAAATCAAAATTCCAACCGAAATTGCAACTGAAAATGGCCCAAAATCGGTTTTGCAACCGAAAATATCGGTTGGAAAAAGCTCCGTTGGAATTAGGGATCCAACCGAAAACTTTTGCAACCGAATTTCCAACCGATTTCAAAATCGGTTGGAATTTTTTCCAACCGATTTTTTCGGTTGGAATGATTTCCAACCGATTATTTTCGGTTGGAAATTTTCCAACCAATTCTCCAACCAATTTTGTCGGTTGGAAAACAAACCAACAGACTTTTTCGGTTGCAAAATTTCCAACAGAAAATCCAACCACCCATTATCGGTTGGAATTTCTCCAGTTTTTTTTTTTTTTTTTTTTTACAATTTAAACCCTAATTACAAACAAAAATATTTTCCATAAACCCAATCCAAAATCCATAAACACATTTCCATTTCCATAAACACAATCCGCATATACAATTCATAAACATAAATATAATCCATAATCCAAAAACTACACCATTAAATCATTCTCAATAACTACACAACTAAAACTACAATTGAATAATCTAAATTCCATACCACTAAAACTAGAGTCGAATAATCCACTAAAACTAGAGTCAAACGAGTACGGCGTACATGAAACTACGTCACCACCGAGACCGTAAACAGTGCCCTTCTTCGATATACCTTGGATCTGTGTCCACACATGTGAAAAAAAAACACATTGATTGCTTACGTACTTGCACGCATGAAGGATTCAAACCGTGAACAAAAAAAAGTTACAGAAACTACTTCTTAAACTCAATCAAATTTCATACCTGCGATTGAACTTCTTTGGGCGGCGACTGCGTATCCTCACCGTCACTGTTGAAACTTAAGATATTCAACAATTAACAATCAAAGAACAAGTAAATCAAATACAGTTGCCTCGTATAAGTCCACCCCACCTCTTGGTTTTTGATGTCTTATATACTACCAGAAGCTGCTATACCATGAGGCAAAGGGGAGAAGAATCCTAGTAATAGTGCAGCTGCCTGCAGCAGATAATAACTACAAACACAAAGTTGAAGATAAGGGGAACATAATCATGCAGTAAATTAGCATACTTCATACATCTACAGATTATTTCAAGAAGTACCACAAAAAGAAGAAACTATTCAATCAGGCAGTTCCCATATTGCTCTTCTATTTAACAGAAAGATGGCAGTGATTTTATCGAGATTAAATGAAAGAAAAGCATTTCAAAATACAAAATTTGGAAACATAACAACGTCAGATCAATAGTATTCTAACAATTAACAAATCCTTCTATTCTAACTATTTCTTCAAGAACATCCTACGGTTTATATTACTCTAAAAGAATAGATAAGTTTTATAAATGTCATTTAACATTTAATAACTGAACATCTCATAGACAACCTTTACAGTTGACACAACACATTAAATGGGATTTCACAAAGACAGATCTGATTTCCTAACAAGAAGGTTAACAAGCAGATAGCGTTATGCTAATTATCCGGATGAAACAATAAATGGAAAGGAAACAATGAAAAAACAGCAGAAGAACAAAATAACAACACTGTGGTAAAGAAAAACTACACTACATGGAAAAAAAGTAGAATGTTTCTCACCCTCACCACAAACAATGAACAAGTACCAAATAGGGGTATAATCCATCCAAAGACAACTGCTTGAAAAAGTAAATAACTTTTGCAATTATATAAATATATATGTAAATGTACCGACATCAAATTCTATAACCATAAAACAAAATGATGATCAAAACTACAACAAAACTTCACCAAGGAACATTAGGATAAATAATTTGTCTATGCATGATTGAATTTAAATTGAAAATACAAAATTATCCAACCATTCTCAAAATCAAATGGTTGTTATGATTTAGTATTAGAGATAAACACTTTGAAATATAAAATTATCCAACCATTCTCAAAATCAAGGAATAAGAACCAACCTCAAAATCAAGGAAAATAATATCTTGAATTCAACCAACCTTTCATTCACAATTGAGAAAGCTAGATTAAGTACGTATATATATACATATATAAGAACTAAAATTAAACCTAATTGTAGCACTAATATATTTTCTAAAGCATGTCATAATTCAAGCCAAAATCTAATTCTTCCCACAATTTTCTAAAGCAAGCCCTAATCTAATTCTTCCCACAATCAAAAAGCTAACCCTAATTCAAGATTATTTGTACTGAAAACTTCAAATCAATTCGTGCTTTTAATTCTTACCTCTAAATGTGTAGAAGGGAAGACTTGAGGATGAGGAGAGGTGGTGGTTCGCGGTGGTGGTGCGTCTCCAAAGCTGGTGGTGTGCGGCAGCGGTGCTTCCAGATCTAGGTGATGGTGGAATCTTTGCTTGAACGGTTTAAGATGGTGCTTCCGCAACTAGGTTCGATGGCCGGTGGAAAGGTTGCTGCATGGTGGAGGTGGTGGTGCCTTCAAAAAAAAAAATTTGAAGACTTGCCTCAATTGTACCTCAGCCCGTTTTTTTCTTTAATTTGTACTCTCTCCAAAATTGCAACAATTTCTCTCTCCAAAATTGCAACCGATTTAAAATCGGTTGCAATTTTGCAATTTCTCTCTCCAAAATTGCAACCGATTTAGAATCGGTTGCAATTTCTCTCCAACCGATTCTAAATCGGTTGCAATTTGCAACAATTTCTCTCTCCAAAATTGCAACCGATTTAGAATCGGTTGCAATTTCTCTCCAACCGATTCTAAATCGGTTGCAATTTTGGAGAGAGAAATTGCAAAATTGCAACCGATTAAAATCGGTTGCATATTGAGATAAAGAAATTGAAATTCCAACCCCAAATTGCGACCGACGCTAATTCGGTTGCAATTCTGGAAAAAATTCCAACCGCATAATTTTCGGTTGGAATTCTTCCAACCGAATAATTTTCGGTTGGAATTTCACCCAAATTTCCAACGGGAAAAATGCGGTTGGAAAATTCCGGTTGCAAATTTCAATTTTTCTAGTAGTGTCGGTAAAATTGTTGAATAATTAAAGAACTATGGCTAAAGTATCCTCAAAGCTATATAACTCGGATATATATAATTGAGAATATTGATAATTACTTATGTTTATTTGATTAGCTTTAACTTAATTAGATTTGTCAATTATTAAAGGATGCCTTTTCATTCGAATCGGTGTGTGGAATGAGATAAAATCATACCTGTCAAAGAACTAACTTTGCTTACATTTATTTTGGGGATAAAAGGGAATGTGTAAACTAATACTTGGAACTACTTTTGAATCCATAAACTTGTATAAAACTAATGTTTAAAGTACGGGTTCATGTATTATGTATTATTGGAAAGACTACATAGAAGCCGTATTATTTAATTCTTATAGACCACCTAAAACTATTACTTAAGGTATGAAATGAGTCATGGTCATCATAATAAAACATAAACTACATCTCGTATAAGTCTCTTCAGCATTCTGAAAAAGTAAGTTAACTATCAACTTAAACGGTAAGATACAACTTAAGGGGTACTTAATCGAACTAATAAGATCCTTCTTGACATTGATCCTTTCTATTTTGCTACACCTAGGTTTTGAGGAATCTTTTGAAAACGCGGTTTAAGCTAGACAACCACTCTTCAACATAAGGTGAGGTTTTCTCGTTCTTCCTTAATCTATTCGTCACTTGCTCTGAGAAAATTCTTCGTTTCCTAACTCTCGACCCTTTTCACAATATTTCATTCCATTTCATCTACTACTTTGTTATAAGCTATTCATTTTGTACCATATCGATCCATTTACATTATTCTCGATTTAATAGCTTCAATTCTTATATCTTTTATGGTAGTAAACTTTAATACGTTTCTTAACCATTCAATAGTCTCGCATTCTTTATTTTCTGTTTCTACTCCAACTGGTAAGTGGTATTATTGTGAACGACGGACAATGTCCGGCTCCAAGTTCACTTAAACTATTTATACCCTTGGGGACGCTCTTGGGAAGTTGGGCTCTGGGACTAATAAAGGTGACTGTTGACTGCTGGGCGGCATCGGGCTGTCAGTGTATGTTATCTTTGCTAAGTACCCCACCGTGATTCAGTTCTTGAGTATAGTTGGAGATAATTGTGCTCTCAGTTGGGTCGACATGTACCCGGGCATGTCATTCCATTTTTCAAGGTCGCTCCTCGTAGGGAGGTATAAGGATGTTAATTTTCAGGCGTTGGGATGAATGTATTAGCTTACCAGATTCTATTTCGAAATGGTTGTTTGAATTCCCGTTTATTTTAATTCTATTACTTTTTTATTTTCAATTATCAAATGATCTTTCGCAGGACTATTATATCCCAATTCTTATTCATTCATAGATAATAATCTTACTTGTGGCCATATTACCTATATCCTCGATCCATTGTTATAAATCTTCACTAAGTCAAATAAAGACTTACGCCTTTCATTTGTTTATTTTCTCAAATTAGCAACATAAGTTAGAGATGGAAACACGTTGACATGGGAGTGACATAGTATATTCAATATCATATTTATCTACTTTATCGAATAATTAAATGATGAACTTCGTTGTAATAAGTTATGTAAAATTTTATATATTTATGGGTCGGGTAGTGGGGTCGTTGTCCCTTCTTCCTGAAGACCTTAGAATTTCAATATTTCCACTGCGACGATTGGATATAATATAATTTTTCTCTATTGTTCTGCTAGTTTGACGCACGGCTAGTTTGAATAGTTAATCACCATTTTATTTCAAGCTAGGTGAACTGGTCGGGGCATCACAATACCTATCGGGGCGTCACAATACCTATTTAGGAGATTTATAGGAAATTATGAGAACTATAATTCTCTTCCTACCTATATATAGAACATAAGAGTTATGGTCCCAACACACCAAATCAATATACTACTCTCTTCTCCCATCAAGAAGACATAACCTAAAGTCCAAGGAAGACCTCATACCCGGTCGATCCAATTCATACTCGTGATCGATTTCATAAATTCCGCATCAGATTAATCGCTCATTAGGATACAACTACGTATTTAATTTAGTTCGTATAACTCTTAATGATTTTGTATGAGACAGTTCTTTGAAGATAAATTTCAACAAGTGGTATCAGAGTAGATTTTAATTTCGGCTTTATGTTTCATCATTTAATTTCCTTCGATAAAACATAAAGTCTCATGGTGTGATTTATTTTTTGCTACGTACGGTTTTCTATAGATTTGTTACAAGTTTTAAAGGAAAAATTTCTATTTCTTTTGAGTATTTCGTAAATCTCTTTGTTGTATAATATGTTTTAAGTTTTGGTTTGTGGTGTCGCCGCTAAAACTTGTGTTTGTTATGATACACAATTTCATGAGTTTGACCCATATCTGCTTTAAATTTGAAAGGCAAAGTTGAATTTGTTGTTTCACGTTAAATTTATGGATTTGTCTTAGATCTTTAATTAAATTAATTTTTTTTATTGTCATAATAAAGGCCTCTTGTTGCTGTTGTGAAATTTTTGTTTATTTTCTTTAGTAATCACAAAACTATGTAAATATAATGAAATGAGTAATTTAGACAAGAATATAAAATAAGTATAATAAGAAGAATGTAAATTTAAAAGTAAAACGGCTAGCCTGATCCGGAGTCACGTCACTAGACGCTGTCCTAAGAAAACGATTGCCTCCCCTCGTGCAGGTATTGGCGGTTGATCGATTCCCCAAGATAAAACATTTGGCCTCGCCAGAGTCTCCTCGTAAGCACGTTCACAAGAAGACAATGAACCAAACTTTGTCTCAAGTGCCCAAAATAATATAGAGAGTAGTATAATTCTAGTGATGCATATTAAGCTAGTGAGGTGTGTGAATTTCCTAGGACACCTAACCCCTATTTATAGTGTGGATGAGACCTCTAAGGTCAAATAATTTTGAATAGCCACATAATGGCAATAAAGGGAAATTGTGGCATTTAGGTTACACAATCAATTTTGATTGTTACAAATAATTTAATTTTAATTTTAATTGATTAAAACATGTTTCTTTTGGTTTACTGTGATAAAATTTCGTATCTCAAAGAAAAATGACAAGGAATTGTGAATTTCGTATGTGGAGTTGATTTTGTCCATGTATTGTTAAGGAATTGTTAATTTGACTCAAATTGGATCAAATTCTCTTTTTCTAGAATTTTAAATTATTTTTATTATATTGAAAATTGTGATTGGTTGATTATAAAATATATCAACTCAAAAAAATTTGTAATAAGATTAAGTAGCTAAAATCATGCCTAAATATTAGCTATGAGTTACTGGACATAATGATTTTCACATTTTAATTACGTACACCTACAAGTTTAGAAGGTTTTCAAATTTCAAACTGATTTTATTTTATATAAAGAATCTTATGTTACTAAATTATAAGTTAATACTTAGGCATGCTTTTAGTTACCTTGATTATAAAAAAAGTCGAAAGACAACAATTATAATAGGAATGAAATTTCATCTACTCAAACCTAAATTTTGGTGTACTATAAATTTTCAACCAATTAACTGGATATGCATATGCATTTTCAACCCTCCCCTGCTCCAGCCCACCCCCTAATTTTTGTTTTGATTTGTTTAATAGGGCGAGTATCACATTTGGGACTTAAAGCAGCTCACTTCTGGATTGCTTCTTGTCACTGGTTTGTTACTTATTATTGAATTCTATTTTGTTAATTGATAAGTTCTTGTTTATTTTGAAGAATGTGGCAAATTGTAATGTTTGGATCTGATGCATAAAGTTGAAATGTTGTATGTTGTAGATATTTCTATTGGTCTTTTGCAAATATAATTTCAATCCAGTGTGTGTACTTATAAATGGTGATTAGATTTGTTGTGTTCATTTCTAGTGGCCTTGTAAGATTAAATGTGTTTATCATGACATTGGGGTAAAGTATCACATAAAAGAGGGATATTTGTGTCAATTTGTATTTTTTTTCAAGTTTAAAAATGTCAGAGAAGTGCTGTGAAACTTTTTATGATTACGTGAGGTAAAGTAATTTTTTTTTTTAATCACATAAAAGGTAAACTAACATTGAGATAAATTATCATTAACTATTAAATATAATGATACAAAAGTTGATTTAATTTTTAAGCGAAGTAAAGAACCATATAGTGGAATTTGACTTAAATTTTTGATTTAAAAAATGCTTAACAGCAAAAAAGGTTGCTTACTGAAGATATTGAAGCAATACTTTGCATTGCCTTTGTATGCATTGATGGATGTTGAGTTGATGATTGAGCTGTCGTCCTTCATATGCTTCAAAGAGTGCCTATTACATAATTTACAAAATTGTTTTATAAATCAACACAAAATTTTAATGTGTCAAACATATACCTTAATTAGACAATGTGATTAGAATTTCACATAAAATATAATGATAAAAATAGAGTTAATGTCAATTAACCCACTTGTGACGATATTCATAATGTTCAATTTATCTTCCTGTGATTTGAAATAGAGCACTTTACCCCCTCTATTTTTATAAAAGTTTCATATTGCCTCCCTGATATTTTTATATGTGGCACTTTACCTCCCTGTGTTATGATAATGTGGCAGTTTATCCCCTTGTATTATGTTATATTAAGCAATTTATTCCATGTGTTATGAAAAATGTGACAATTTACCCCCTATGTTACAAAATATTTTTGATGCTCACTCTCCATTTCGACCAGTGAGTTATACTCTCCGGCTCAAGGAGGTAAATTGGTTATTTAAATTTTTCACAGGGGGGTAAATTGATTTTTTTTTTCAAATTACAAAAGAATAAACTGAACATTATGAATATTACAGGGGGTAAATTATCATTAATGATAAAATTGTGATCGAAAATGGTGAAATACTTTCTTGGTCCCGCAAAATTGGATCTTATTAGCACTTTCGGTCCACATAAGTTCACTTTGGCCACATGAATTTAAAATATTAAATGACATTTTATTTCAATCCCATAAGTATTTGCACTTCCAACCCGAGAAATACTTCCTATTTAGTATATTTGGACCCATCAAATTGTCTCAATTTCGCACTTATAAGAATGTGAGACAAAAATTCAATTTCAAAAATATTTTACACTTTTTGTCGTCCAGAATGAAAAGGAGGAGACGGTGAGACTAACATTGCCAAATATTTTCAAAGAATACTTTTACTTGCGAGTTTTATTTGTGGGACCATTTTTACAATGTTTCTTTTTAATATAACATTCTCATGTCCCCTCTATAACAAAAATAGAATAAATAACTTGCCTTCTTGACCCTTTAATTTGTGACTTTTGAATTTTGTGGACCAAAAGATTCAAAATTTGCGTTAGAACCCAAAAGTGGTTTTAGGCTGCTCAAACGCATGGCCAAACGAAACGGCCCATTAGACTCTAAATAAAAACCTAAAACTGGTCGGTATTCTTCTTCAATTACTCTCTCGACTATTCTTTTCTTCAATTTCATAACAAGGTCAGATCTCTATTTCTCCTCTTCTCTCCTTTATACAAATTTTTATCTTTTAATTTCGCATAAGATTTTTAATAATTCTTGATCTAGGATTTGTGAATTTGTTTTGATTATATTTTATGTATGAGGGAAAAAACACTTTTGATACCAAACTTTAGTCCAAAAAATATATTTGGTATCAAACTTTTTCAAAAAACACATTACATACCATGATTCACACAATCTTGACACATTTAGTTTTGCCGTCAATTTTCAGACGAAATTTAGCACGTGTCTTTTATGTGTGGGTCTTTAAAACCCGTGCATATTCTCCATGCCATTGTCAATTTAACGGGCACATGAGCGGCGCGTGCTGAATTTCGTCCGAAAATTGACGGCAAAACTAAATGTGTCAAGATTTTGTGAATCATGGTATGAAATGTGTTTTTTGAAAAAGCTTGGTACCAAATGTGTTTTTTGGAATAAAGTTTGGTATCAAAAGTGTTTTTCCCTCTTTATTGTATACTACCAAAATAACATTTTTTAGGATTAATTTTTCTTTTCCCTGGATCTATGAATTATCAATATCTCACAAAATTAATTTATGATGTATGCTTGCTTTATGAAGTACGATTTATGGGTAATTAATTAGTGTAATGGATCACATATTCATCTGTTCTGTTATATGTGATTGTAGTTAAATGTTTTTTGGTACACTGTTGAGATTTATTAGATGAATATTTAATAAATGTAACGGAATGGCAGATGTTTATTGATTTCAATAAGCAACTTTTGTCCATTCTTGCTTATTAGCCTTTGTTTTTTTTTTTTTTTTGGGTGATATGCTTTTAATTTTATAGTAAAAGATTTCTAGGTAACGAATGTCTGACATTGTTGGTTAATTATATGTATTATTCAGTGACGATTAATATTCTTGGAGTTCAAATGTCTCAAGAATGCGCAAAAGACGATTACTCCAACGACAAGGACGAGGAGCAGAACAAGGTTATTAAACCTGATGATGAACCTAAACTCCACTCCGAACATGAGTTGATGTCTATGTTTGAGTCTTGGATGGCAAAATATTATAGAAATTACAAAACTTTGGAGGAGAAAGAGATGAGGTTCGAGGCTTTTAAGGAAACTGTGAGGCTTATAGAGGAGAATGACCCATTGGTGACGGGCTACACGCTTGTTCTCAACAGTTTCGCTGCTGTAACCAATGAGGAGTTCCATGATAATTTTATTTGTTGTATGGACCCTTCTTGCAAAACCGGCAGATGTTCTGACAAAACCGGCTCATGTTCTAAAGAAACCGGCTCGCCTTCTTGCCAAACAATGCCGTTGTGTTCTGACAAGCCGATCGGGGTGTTAGGGAAGACAAAAAGCACCAGAAAGAAAAAAAAGTTGAAGAGTAGATTAACTTGAACTACTATCCAAATCTATATATATAACTTGGTGCAAAGATATTTTATCTGCTGTGGAGGTTAAGGAGAATTACTTATATACTGCTCTCTTTTTTGGTACCTTAATTAACTCCACGTACAATTTTGATTCTTAGAGGTGGCTTTATGATGTTCATATTTGTAAAGGGGGTTATCTATCTTGATTCTTGAATAAATAACATATTACAAAAGTCCCCTTGTATTTAATCAAATTACTTAAACTCCCCTTGAGGTTGATTTTGTCTTACAAATTGAATTCCTTAAAAAATAATTGATTTTCTTCCAAAATTACCCCTTGATTGACTAGGGATTTTTTATATCACAAAAGCGTTTTTTTGTTATATTCATTTAAAAATGAGGGAAAAACACTTTGGATACCAAACTTTAGTCCAAAAAACACATTTGATACCAAACTTTTTGAAAAAACACATTTCATACCATGATTCACATAATCTTGACACATTTACTTTTGCCGTTAATTTTCGGACGGAATTCAGCATGTTCCATCAATTGTGGGTCTTTAAAACCCGTGCATGTTTTCTCTCCCGTTGTCAATTTAACGGGCACACGAACGATACGTGCTGAATTTCGTCCGAAAATTGACAGCAAAACTAAATGTGTCGAGATTGTGTGAATCATGGTATGAAATGTGTTTTTTCAAAAAATTTGATACCAAATGTGTTTTTTGGACTAGAGTTTGGTATCAAAAGTGTTTTTCCCTCATTTAAAAATACTAGTAACAGAGGAAATAAATTTATTAAAATCCGAGTATCTCATTTGTATTAAAAAAAACAAAAATATTTTCTAAATGAAGTCAACAATGGGAGTTTGTCATTTCAACAAGAAAATGATATACCTGATGATAATGTGAAGGATGATGATATGATTGTTGATCTCTTTATGAAAAATGATATACGTGATGATTTTTTTTTATTTCAATTTTGGTAATAAAATTTGGTATCAAATATCTAAAATAAGTAAACGTTTAGTATGGAAAATAAAATTTCCTCATCAAATTTCATACTAATTCTTAGAATTTTATTTTCAAAAATTACGGAGTGTTACTGACATTTTATCTATTTTACGATCAACAAATTGAACCCCTTTTACATGTTCTTCCTGGAGGCAATTTGACACATTATTTTCTTGTCCAAAATCTAACTTACGAGATGAAGTTATATTATAATTAAAGCCAACATATTTGTCTATGACCTACATAATAAAAAGGAACTTAAATCAAATAAAAAACTTTTTTTTTTTAGAAAAACGATCGATATATTAGAATAAAGAAGCATCAACAATTACAAGATGTTTAATATGCTCTGGCAAATCAACTAAATCTATCAAGGAGGCTAATCTTGCTAAAGAATGAGCTACTTTATTACATTCTCTACGAGTAAAACTAATATCTAAAAATCAAAAAATCTCAAAAGCACATTTATATATGCAGTAATCGTCCTGTAGATGAAAAGTCTTTTTCAAAAGATTGAACTTTGTTTATCACAAACTTACAATAACCTTCAAGGATGATATGCAACCATTGGTATATACATGCCATCTCAGTCGCGCGCATTGCTGCCAAGGCTTCAACGTGTTTTGGTAATAAATTTCGTGGAATCCTTTGTGAAAACCAAACTAAACAACGACCACTTGCGTCCCTTGTAATAGCCCCAATAATAGCCCCAATCCCCACATAGCCATTTTTGCTAAAAAAATGCACCATCAAAATTGATTTTGATTTGGTTTCCAACTGGTAGGTTCCAAGTTTACTAAAATGGACTGATAAAATACAAGTTAAATATTGTCAAACAAATATATTATTCAAGGTTGATTCAAATTTTTGTAATTTGACCTAACTTCAGGATTATCCGTGATTTACCAAAGAATTAATATTGTATATCATCATAATAATTCGACAATGGTTCAACCATTCATTGAGCCGAATAACCGATTTAACCGATGAACTAGTAATTAATAAGATATGGGTTTCAAGTTCTTGGGGCCTGTTTATTTGGCGTTTCCCAAAATTATTTCGTGTTTGATAAATTCCAAACAAACAAGTTTTCTACTTTTTGAAATTAATTTTTCTCTTCTTAATTTTCTCAAATTACTCCCTCAAAAGTCAAACAAACAACAATTTTTTTTTTATCTCTAAACAAAACCTATACAAATTCTACTCCGATTTGACATAAAGTAACTTATCTCTTACACAATTGATCTCACATAACAAACATGATTTGATATAAAGTCTTACACATCTTATACCTACAACCTAACTCTTCCAAAAAAACATACATCTACTTTATTTCTCAAACCACTCTCTCAAAATCAAAACAAACAACATTACGTAAATCGAGATTATTTCACAAATCTCAATTACTCTTCCAAACTACTTTCCCAAACACCAAACAAACAGGCCCTTGGACTTTTGGGTCATTCCACCATCAGGTAATTAATTTCAATTTGGGCCTCACATTATCTTTTATTGGCCTTTGATCTTTAAATTTCAAACCAGGTGAAACTAGGCCTTTATCAATTATCATTGGACCGATTTAAATTTCTTGTGGATTGAAAATCAGAATGAAACATTAATTTATTATTTTAGATCAAAAATTCAATTTGACATATTAAAAAATAAAAATCATGTACACTGCATCATATAATAATGCATTTGAATTTTTGTTTTGATTTCTCGTCCAAACATAACACGAAAATGTTTTTTTTCCTCTTTCTTGGAAGCACACTACTATTTCGCGCCACATGAAAAACCGAGGAAAAATAACCGTTCAGTTCCGCATTCAACACGACCCCCTATATTCTTTGCTATTCACAAAACTACCCCAAAACTTTCCACATCCCCCCACTCAATCATCATATATATCGTCCATCTTTTAATTCACGTCTCTTCTCTTTCCCTGCTCTCTCGAACCATCACTTTTTCATTGGATCCTGAAATTAAAGTGAAATAAAATTAAGAATAATCACAAAGGAAAAGAAATGGCTGCTGCTGCAACACTTAGCAACACCGATGCCGAGAAGCTCTCCAAGCTTAAATCTGACGTCGCCACACTCAATCAAATCAGGTTTTTTTTCCTAAAATTGTCATGGTTAAATTTTCTTTTTTTAATAGTTTATTATAGATCTAGATCGGGAATGATATTCGTTTACTTTTTATTGTCAGTGAAAATGAGAAATCTGGATTTATCAATCTCGTAGCTCGCTACCTCAGGTACTTCAGTGTATAATTTATTTTTTTGAATTCCTAATTGAGCTATATAGTTATACTCTCATTTGTATCTTTAATTTGATTGTAAATGAATATAATTAGTTTAAACATAATCAGAGTAATTGCATTCAATTTGTTTTGGGGAAGAAAATGGTAAAATGGATTTGGATAGTGTTAGGTGTCAAAGAATTGGAGCTTTGAAGAATTGAAATTAGATAGTTTCGTTCAATTAGAATTCTCTATGGAGCTTGATTGAATTTTTGGTTTATGAGAATCTGATTTTTTTTGTTATTGGTTGTAATCGAAGTGGTGAAGCTCAACATATAGAGTGGAGCAAGATCCAGACACCCACTGATGAGGTGGTAGTGCCTTATGACACCTTAACCCCGGTGCCTGAAGGTCCCTGTTTTTCGTCTTAAACAATTAATCGTGGTGCGGAGTTTGATTTTACTATTGGTGAGTAAATAATATGGATAATTTTTGCTATTCTTTGTTCGTACAGATCCTGCAGAAACCAAGAAGCTTTTGGAAAAACTTGTGGTTTTGAAGCTCAATGGAGGCTTGGGAACAACAATGGGATGTACTGGTCCAAAGTATGCGTACCCTTTTTTTTTTAATATCTTGGTTGGATCAAATATTGTATTTAGTTAATTTTTTATTTGTGTCTCGTTACTGAGGCTTTTGTAAACTAATGATCGTATTGATAGTGATCATATGTTTGTCAAGTAGTTAGTAAATCTCGGGCATCATTTTTCTAACCGTTATTATGAATATTTTGATTATAGAGTTCAAGTATAACTTTAATCAACTTTAAATTGCAACTTTATCTTTCTTTGACGTAGGTCTGTTATTGAAGTTCGTAATGGTTTGACATTTCTCGACTTAATTGTGATCCAAATTGAGGTATTATGCATGCAATAAACACTCTCATGTTCAGTCTTCTTTCATGGTGCGTGCAACTAATATATCCAGTTATTTGCAGACACTTAATGCCAAGTACGGATGCAATGTGCCCCTGCTTTTAATGAATTCATTCAACACTCATGATGACACATTGAAGGTGAAATTTCAACCATATGCCTACAGGCCCAACTATTCACATCCAACTCAAGTCATTTACTGATTTGTTTCTTTTGCACTTTCTAGATAGTTGAAAAGTATGCTAACTCAAACATCGATATTCAGACATTTAACCAGGTTTGTATATCTTATATATTTGTTCTTTAGTAATACAATTATGGAATTACAATTGGTCACTGGAGGCAGCTTTTGACATAATGTGGTTTGATTTCTTGCAATCTCAGAGTCAGTACCCTCGTCTAGTTGTTGATGATTTCTCGCCACTTCCCTCCAAAGGAAATGCTGGCAAGGATGCATGGTATATTGTGTTATTCAACTCCTTCTTTTTATGATACTTGGAAGTTCCATTTTGACGAATTAATTCAATATTGTGTTATTTGTGATATATTGCTTTGAATAGGCAACACCTCTTTTTTCGGCCATAATCTAGTAAATCAGAAACTTGGTGAATATTTTACTCTTTGCATTTAACCTCTAATAATGTTCCTTTTAAATTTTGTTTTATTCTCATATTATGTTTCTTTTTTGTTGCATTTCTGATATACATTCAATGATATTAGTATATGGATTAGTAATTAGTTATCAAGTTCTTTCAGTTGTTTTTTACCTTAATCATTTGAAGCCCGTGCTTCATATTAATAAGTGCTCTAATGCTGAACTTGTAGCAATTCAAGAGGTTTTTATTCAAAACACTCAATTTAGCAACTCTAATATCTTGCTTCTAGCTCATGAATATATTTTTCAAGCACAGGTACCCACCTGGACATGGAGATGTCTTTCCGTCCTTGATGAATAGTGGTAAACTTGATGCATTGCTATCACAGGTATACTCCTCTCGATTAACATACTCATTTAGTGTGGCATTTAACACTTCAAATTACTTGAGTATGTTGTGTTGAATCTAATTCTTGTTTTCCTTGTTTGTTTATCTCTCAGGGCAAAGAATATGTATTTGTTGCCAATTCAGATAACTTGGGAGCTGTTGTCGATTTGAGTATCCTTGGTCACTCGAACCGGACTTTTACATCTTAATATGCTTGTTTTATGTTGATACTATTAGCTATTTATAAAAATTGTTGCATTATTGTTATGTTGAAATACAAGTGGTTTGCGAAAACATAGCCTTAATTCACTATTGCAGAAATTTTAAATCATTTGATCAATAACAAGAACGAATATTGCATGGAGGTACTAAGGGTGCCTCTTCTTAGATTTTAGTTTTCTTTTGTCTGCCAAATTTATTTAGGACTTAAAGTATGTGTTTTGGCAGGTCACACCCAAAACACTAGCTGATGTGAAAGGTGGTACTTTAATATCTTATGAAGGCAAAGTGCAGGTATCATTCTAGAGCTGGTTTGAGTTTTTTTTCTTGACCTTTCGTTTGATGTTGACATGAAGGTGTTCGAGGGTTCATTCTTTATCTCTTGCACCTTTTCCTTATCTCTGGCTGGTAGATTTTACAATAATATATTCAATATGTGGACTCAAGTGTTATGAATTCTTGATGCAGTCCTGTCTAGAGGGTTAAACTGTTGTATGTCTAATCCCTTGAGTGCTGGGTATCCTTTAAGTGATCAAAGCTATGATGCTAAATTAAGTCTTTGATTTAAACATTATCATATGTTTCTCACGACATTTTGTTCTGGTCGTGAGAAGTTAGAAGCATGTATGTCTGTTGTTACAATGTTATTAATAACAATTCGTCATTTGATTTTTCTGCCTATGAAATGTTTTTCCGAAGAGATATATTGATTTATTAAGCTTCATGACAGAGCGAGCTGCCAATATGAATGTATTGTTTGTCTGAGCATAAACATAACTACAGTGATAAGGTCCAGTTCTAACAAAATTTGGTTGTTTTGAATAATAAAAATAATTGTCTTCTTTTCAGTCCCTTAATTTCATCTACTTGGGCTATCTTCATGTTTATTACTATTTACTTATTGTAACTCTGACTCTTCCTTATCCACGTGCAGCTCCTGGAAATTGCGCAAGTACCTGATGAACATGTGAGCTTCAGTTCTTCACTATATTTCCTGTGTTTTTCCATTGCTACACTGGTGTTATATCTATAATTCTTTTATAGGGAATATCATGTCAACTTGGTAATCGTGTCTCATGTATGCTAAATTCACCATTATTCTCATGTATGCTAAATTCACCATTATTTACTTCATACTTGAAATATTATGACTTCCACAATGGCTCATCATGCTGGATGCATTGCATGATACTGTAAATTATAAATCGCATTCTTGGTGTAAAAGTGAAGACATTAGCATATAGAAGTGCTCTTTCAACAATGTGAACTTCCTTTATTTTATGTTCTTTTTGGATTACTTCCACGAAAAACGGAAGAAACCTGAGTCATGTAGGAATAGTGCACTCATGAAGATCTATTTTAATTTGTGAACTAAGCACTTGGAATGGGGATTAGCATTTGATACATTGTCAACACATTTTGGAATAATTAGAACTTCTCTGCTAACATATTACATCATTTAGCACCCTGGAAACCACGAGCAAGGAATCTTAGTGCCAGCAATAGAAGAAGACTGTTGTAGTGTGCATTTGTATGCTTTTATGTAAAATATTTTTTTCGCATTCCAAATAGTTTCTGTTTTTACTGAATTCCTGCTGGTAACATTATAACTCCACTTCCCGGTTTGATTATTAAGGCTGAGTTTCTTGACTGACTGTTCAGGTCAATGAATTTAAGTCAATCGAGAAGTTCAAAATTTTCAACACCAACAACTTGTAAGTCAAGGATCCACTCTCTGGCTATAAATTGCTACTTTTTACGGCCACGGATGGCAATTTGAACAACTAAATCATGATGCAGGTGGGTGAACTTGCAAGCAATCAAAAGGCTTGTGCAAGGAGATGCACTAAAGATGGAGATTATTCCCAACCCAAAGGTATCACTTTCATTGCTAGTGGGGGTTCTTGAATTTTATTTTTGGCCAGTCTTTTCTCAACAAATTTATTTGCTTTCTAGGAAGTGGATGGTGTCAAGGTTCTCCAACTCGAGACTGCTGCAGGGGCAGCAATAAGGGTACCACCCAATCTTTTTAAAATGTTCTATGTTGATTTTATCTCTTTGATTTGGCTAGTAATAATATCCCACATCAACAAAACTAATAACCCTCTATCCCTCTCTCATCAAACAGTTCTTTGATCATGCTATTGGCATTAACGTTCCCCGATCACGATTCCTTCCTGTTAAAGCAACTTCAGATCTTCTTCTAGTCCAAGTAAGTTTATGTCTAATGTGAAAGTTTGAGAGTTCCAAACACATCCAAACAACGACTAACGCTGATCGATTTGCAGTCTGACCTCTACACCTTGTCTGATGGTTTTGTGACACGAAACCCGGCAAGGGCCAATCCTGCCAATCCTTCAATCGAGTTGGGACCTGAATTCAAGAAGGTCAGGATTTTGTTATTCGCATTAGACTCATGAAGATCTCTCTTTAAGCATCTAATAAATCCTTTTTCTATAGGTTGCTAGTTTCTTAAGTCGGTTCAAGTCTATTCCAAGCATCATTGATCTGGACATCTTGAAAGTATCGGGTGACGTATGGTTTGGATCTGGCATTACTCTAAAGGTACTATAATGCCATTTCGTTATCTTTAGATTTAATTAAACACAAATGGTATTATAATTCTAAACCTTCTGATACTTGATTTATTTCTTGGGCCATTACTTACCCCATTCAGGGTAAAGTGACTATTGCTGCAAAATCTGGCGTGAAGCTAGAAATCCCTGATGGAGCTGTAATTGCTGACAAGGTAAAATGCTAGGCCCTGAATCGAATTAAAATTTACAAGATAAAAGGTTGGTGTCCTTACTCTTGTTCATTTTGTGTCTAGGAAATCAATGGTCCTGAAGATATATAAAGGATTTGCTTCTCTTGAAGTTGAGTGTTTCTTAGAAGTTCAAGATCCAGAATAAGTGGGATTTTTGTTTTATAAACTTATGTAATAACCATTAGAAATGCTAAAGGTCAAGCTCTGCGAATTGGTTGTATTTGTAGTAGAACCTAGAAGAATACAACACCTTACATTATACCAACATAATAGTAAATGGAGTGAAACTTTAAAAGCTTGTTCTTTTGGCCTCCAAAATGTATTTTGAGAGTTAAATTCTTTGATAATATGGATTTGTTGCCATCATTTTTGTAAAATTCTAAGAAAAATATATTGAGTAGGAGATAGTTTACTCATTTTTGAGAAAATTTGGAAACTTTCTACCTATTTTATTTATGACAATAATTATAGATTTTCCTCAATTTTCTCTTTCTATTAAGAAAACATATTCTTCCATCTCAATTTCGTTTTGTTTTTCATCTGAATTCTGAACATAGTAGACAAATCAACAAATGTGTTTTTTCCATCAAGTGACGATGTACAGTCTAACACACATTTTGCTTGGTTTTCATCTTAAATAGTTCTTTAAAACGTCAAAAAATTATGAAATAGTGGTTAGGGTAGACACACTACTTTAATTATTTAATCGACTTAATCCTATTTTGCATCCTTAAAATGCATTAGTTTGGCACTTTGTACCTTTGAAAAAAATCAATCACATTTTGCACCCTCAAAACATATATCTCCTTTCACTTTGCACCCAGGATGAATTTTGTCAAAAAAAAAAATTGGTGGAGCTAGGGGTATTTTCGTCAATCCTTTAAAAATTCAACACATATTTCATTCCTACCATTCTCTTCCACCATAAATAGTTCATTTCCCTCCATTTTTCAACAACATATTTTCCTCAAAAGTATCAAATATTTACAATTGAAAGAATAAAATAAATTCACCTCATTCAATTAATTTTAGCAGTACACAATTCCCAAATCTTTTCTCCCCATCTCGGTCAATTTCTCTCCAAAAGCAGCATATATTTTCTTTTTGTGTACGTTCTTAAGTGGCATTCTGTGACAAAAAACTAATTAATCTCTTGTTTTAGTTTTTTTTTTCTTTTTCTCTTAACAGATTTTTTTATATTATATCATTTAAAACTTACCATAAAACGGGCTCCCTTCGTTCAATTATCCAAGTGCACAAACCATTATACATTTTACCTTCAAGTTTAATTTTCAAAAGAATGGAGAAACCTAAACTCTAATCGCTACGGTTAGTGGGGGAGAAGGAGAATCCGATAATTTTTTAGTGTTATTTTGATAAGTAATTTGTCAATTTCCCTAAATTGCATGAATCTCCATATTTTGGAGGGAAATATATGTTGACTTTTCAAGCAATTGACCAAAATACCCCTGTTTTTGGGCAAAAAATTTACCTAGGGTGCAAAGTGAAGGAGATATATGTTTTGAGGGTGCAAAGTGGGATTAATTTTTTTTTTGAGGATGTAAAATACTAAATTGATACATTTTGAGGATGTAAAGTGGGATTAATCCTTTATATTTTTTTTCATAAGTTTATAGATATACATCTCAAGGTTATCAAGTGAAATGTCTGAGTGATATGTGAGAGGCAAGTGATACACACTTTTTAAAGAGGATAAAAGTATTAAAAGTGGTATATAAGAGAGATAAAAAGTGCGATTCATCCAGACTCAATTTACGATGTTTTGTGAGATATGAGGTAAAATTATCAGTGTGTTGTAAAACTAAGGATAAAATGCATGAACAAATTATAATAGACTAACGGACTAAGTAACATATAAAGAGAGATATAAGATTATGTACATAAAGCTCATTCAACTCTTTTATTTTATTGTAGATTTTTGTAGTTGTGTGTACAAAATGAGGGATAAACTCATCTATTTATACTATATCAAGATTACTACACATTAGCCACTTGTTATATATGTGTATTTCATGCAATTGTGATACATGACAACACTACATGTCTAAACACTTGTATATATTTAGAGTCTCCCACTTTGCACATGCTTTGCCACATATAAGATTATGTGTTAGTTCTTTGTTTTACCAAGTGGAAGTCATGATGTATAACCACATTATATTTTGAATGGTAAATAACCAATGACTAGTACTGACCCAAGTGCTAGACAACTTAGACCGGCAGCTAAAGCCCCCGATGTGGAGATATCCTAAAATTTTATACTTAGCTTTATAAGTTTTTTGTAAACTAAATATTAGTTCATATACATAAAAGACCTTTTGGATCAATTGGGTGGAACCTTCATTATGAATACGACGGTTTAGGTTCGAAACCCATTCATGACTTTTCTTTTATATTTTAGTTCTTCTATTTTCTTTAACATTTTTGTTTCTTAATAATTGATCCTCTTTTTTCTTCTTTCATACTAATTATTCTTTTACTCGTTTTTTCTTTATTAATAATTCTTTTCTTTGAAAAAAATAAATTGATATATAAGTGTTCTTTCAATTTTTTTATTTCTTAACAACTATAAAAATAATACGTTTTTTTTAATGGTTTTTTGTTTGTTATTTTGTTTACTCATGACATTGCACAAAATAAATCTTGCTCCCCAATAAAATTTGTCTAGCTCCACCCCGATTTATATATTTATGTATATTTGTTTTTGTAAATTTCATATATGATGTATAACTTGTTATGTTATTTATTTCATTCCGCTAATATAATATTTTCCAAATTAAAAATATATTCGAGATTAATTATGTTAAAAAAAAGGTTAATTTTTTTCATTTAATTATCTATCTAAAAAAATAATATGTCAATATTTAATTTGCATTTAAAAAAATTGACTTTTTTATTTTTATTTTTTGGTAATATAGAACCCCGATTTTAAAATTTGCCTAGACCCCTAAATATCTAGAACCGACCATGCCAATGACATTCACATAATGTGTATATTTCACAACACATGTTACTTTTACCAATTCTCACTAATTTCCAACTCTTGTAAAGTAGTTAACGCGACTAATGTTGGAGAAGATATTTGATGTTTGATACATGCACTAGTTTTTATATCTAGGATTTTTTATAGCTTAAATATTATGATGTACTAAAGTTCTTCTAGTATGCTATATCAACCACGTTTGTAAACATGCTACAAATTACCATAACAATTGAAAGAAACTAACCTATTAAATAAAAATAATGCACGAATATTACAATGAAGATTAACTTAGAGTTTAACTTGGTATGGAGATCGCATTAAATATCAATTTAAAACGAGTTATAATTTAGATAAGAATAAGAGGGCCCAATTGATTAATTAAGAAGAGCCAAATAAAGTTTTCACCATTAAATTGTATTTTCTCCTTTCATTTTTAGCATGAAGTTTTAGGTGATAGTTAAAAAAATAAAATTTCTAGATTCTTTTAATTTTTTAGCCTTAAAAGTAGGGATTGAGAATTAATGGTGTCAAATCATTACTTTATGTGATATGTTATCTTTTAGAAGATTTTTTTTATATAAAAAATTAAATCTTATTTTGGAATCTCAAAAAAAGTATAAATGTAACATAAGTAAGAGTCAATGTCTAGTGGATTTAACAGGTCCAATTGATTGGAGCCCCTTAGGGAGCTTCTAGATGTTTTTATAAGGTTTCAATATATACCCTCTTTCCTCTACGATTCCATTGCCACTTTTGCAAGACTTAGTTATTCTTAACTTATCTTTCTTTCTAGTTAGTGAAATTAGTATTATCTTAAAAAAGGTTAGTGAAATTAGAATTAGAATTAATGTCCTTGGGATGAAAAGTAACATGAGTTTGGGATGAAGAAATATTATGACATTTATTTGACAGAAAGGAGTTTATTAATGAAAGATTGCTAGCAGATGTGTTGACGATGAAAAATAGAATGTTTCTATTCAAAGTTCAAAGTGAAGTCCTAAGATGCTTGCAATCTTGTGATCAAGACTCTTCTTGGCTTTTGCACACGATACTTGTGCATTTGAATTTTGGCAGCCTCAAAATAATAAGCAAGGAAAGAATGGTGAAGAGCTTGCCAACTATTGACCTTCCAAGCCAACTTTGTGAAGGATATGTCTTTTTGTCAAACAAGAAAGAAAGAGTTTTTCGAAGGATTCTTTGATGAAATCTCATTGTCATTTAAAGGTAATTTGCTCGGATGTATGTGGACCTATCAAGTCATCATATTGATAAAAATAATTATTTCATTCAATGTATTGATGAATATTCTCGAAAAACTTGGGTTTATTTCTTGAAGAAAAAGTCGAATGTGTTTGAGACCTTGAAAAAGTCAAGACTTTGGAGGAGAAACAAAGTTGTTAACAAATCAAAGCCCTTCAATCAATAGAGGTGGAAAGTTCAGTTCAAATGAATCCAAAGAATTATGAGAAAAAATGACCTTCATCGTTCTATAACAGTTGCAAGATCACCTTAATAAAATGGGGTATCCAAGATAAAAAAAAACCGAATGACTCTCGACTTAGCAAAGAGTGTTGAAAAGTAAAGATATGTTATGGGTTGAAGCAGTCGTCACACTAAAAACATTAATCATGACAAAACACCCCAAGAAACACGTAACGATTTCAAGCCAATTGTTATTTACTTGTGAATTTTGTGGTACATTTTGTGACTTTTTTTGATGTATATATATAAAATTTTGTGACTTTTTTTGTTAAAGTGATGGTCTTATGGAAGATTGGAATCTCCCCCATTGTTCTCAAGAACCAAATCGATGAGATGTGCTATGCATGGAGATCAAAACAAATGTTTCTCTTCTCTTCAAGTTTTCTACTCGTTAATACAAGATTTGATGCACTATCAATCACAACTTGAACTATATTTTCTCCTCCAATTTCTTCAACTATGTTGTCTAGCAATTCAAACATTTTTTGACCGTCTTTGATCACATCGCTAGTGTTGACGAATTCAAGAAAACAGTCCCTTTCGGACTATTAACTAGGAAATTGGTCAACAACCTCGATTTCCCATCACTCCAACCATTGCACATCAACGTGCATCCCCATTTCTTCCAATCTTTTTTGTATTTTTCGAGACCTTCATTCACTTGTTCAACTTATTTATTCAAGTAAGAAACTTTCACTTCATGATAAGAGTGAGGTTTCAAACCTCTACCATATTCGCCTACCAAATCATTAACATATATGCACCGACATATATTTCGAATGACCAAGTCCCGATCTTTCAGCTTCATTCATTATCTTTTGTTTAAGCACTTTTGATGATCCCTCTCCACCTTAAGAAACAAATCATAGGAATGTTCCTTTTTCCTTGGTAACATCAGCGACGTGTTCCCTCAAGTTTTCAAGATCATTAGCTACTTTAATATTTTCTTAAAGTTGCTTTGACATCATCGGGAATACTTGGACATTCGATCACATCTTTTTTTTGTCCTGGCAAGATGATGTTTCATCCTTGAAGTTCCATCCCAACATTCATGCCTACAATAATTGCCTCTTACTCTTAAGGCTACAATTTTTATATCCTTCTTTTTTATCTCCTTCTTCTCCACCAATTCTTTCACAATGTTTCCATGTAAAATCAAGTTTTCTTCCATTGCAAACAAACAAGACAATAAATATCACCTTCAAACAAACAAAATTAACAAAACAAATTACAAGTAACACCAATCATCAAATAAAAATGACACCCAATCATTAAATAAAAAATAACAAAATATAGTTACAAAACAACAAAAGCCTATATAGAATATACAAGCACTGTTTGTATACAATTTAGCCCAATTTTAATACGAAAATAACGAGAAATTAAGATGCATTGTGAAGTTTTGTGACCAAACCCTAACTGTTAGTGTTTTGGGAGAAATAAGAACTAGGCAGGAAATGGAGAAGGTGGATGTTGATTTATGTTTGTGTTTCATTTTTTTCATAACTTACATTTTTTTTCTTAAAACGTTTTATTGTAGGTACAAATTCCTTACGGGATGACATGTCATTTTTGTACCTACAATAAAACGTTTGTACAATACCCTGAAAACATTTGTACCATACCCTGGATTTTTCATCGGAATAAGTTACAGGGTGCAAAGTACCAAATTACATATTTTCAGGGTATTGTACAAATGCTTTAATTTCAAGGTGGAAAGTGCCAAAGTAAGATAATTCCAGGATGCGAAATTCCAATTACTCTATATAAACTTAGATTTTTGTTTTGGTTTGACAGGAAGTCGAAAATAAAATTTTTAAGAATAAAATATTTAGGTGTTTTTACATTAATGTTGCGTCATAAAAAATTGTGGTTGGAATAGTGGACTCAAATATGTTGTCACAAAATAATATATAATTGCTTGTGCATTTATAATAGTTTTCTTTCTTATGGTCAATGGATCCAACATATACTGAGTATCTTTGCTATTGTTTTTTCATAAATCTGCAAAGCGAAAAATGAAAATGTTGTCATCTTCTACACTATTCGTTTTTTCATAAATTTGCAAAGCGAAAAATGAAAACGTTGTCATCTTCTACACTATTCATCTACAAGAAACCACAAAAACATGTAACTCTTTTATTATGAGAAACAGAGCATTGATTAGCCCATACAAAAATGACTTCGAAACCAGAATTGAATTTAAAAAAAAAAAACCATATCGGAACATACACTAAAAATGAAATTTTAATCCATGACTATGATTTTTATTTGATTAACAATCAAATCAAGTTCAAACACAACCAATTTCGTTAAGAAAATTTTGAAAAATGTATTTTCCACTCAAACTCAATACTTAGTTTACACCTCTAATAATTTAAGCATTTTAGTAGCTAATCATTCATGAAGATATTGTGTTCAACTACTCTAGCCGACTGGTCAGATCATGCAATACTTGAATGAGGCATGATCATATTATGATATTCACCTATAAATACTCAATGGATTGTAGTTGAGAATTCACACTCAAACTTTATACTATAATTTCATCTAAAACAATGGATTTCCCCTATCTGCAAATGTGATGCGACACCAGTTTACCTTTTCGATGAGGAAGTAACGGCCTAGGGCAGGTATCAACTGCTAATGTGGGGAGATGTAGATGATTTTTTTCATACTGCTCAACAACCAGAGCGTTCTCAACTATTTGAGACTGTCGATGGAGCCTTCTTTGAACTTTGAACTCCTCAAGTTGAGTACGAAGTGACTGTGAAAAGGAAAATTTATAGTGACATAAAAAATCTGGTGAATGGTTGGGAAGAATCAATGGAAAGAAATTGGGCGGGTATGTAAAGATCAATAGCAAACAAAAATAGTGGTCTTCGGCTATAAGGACCATGGAGAGAACTTGGTGTTGGTTATAACATAGCAAGTAGGCAATTTTTGTCATCCTCGTTTAAATTTGACAACAATTTTCATATATTATATTTACTCTTACAAATGTACGACATGTTTCACCTTCAAGTGTTGGGGCTAAAGATGGTGGTGCATCTGGAAATGGTGTTGTTGCTCCTGCCGAGGCGGAGCCTAATTATAGTACTATACCTTTTTTCTAGACGCTAGTGATCATTATAATGTTCAATTAGTTTCTTTTACAATAGAAATAGTGGTCTTCGGCTATAAGGACCATGGAGGGAACTTGGTGCTGATTATAACATAGTAAGTAAGCAATTTTTGTCATCCTAATTAGTGTTCCTCATTTAAATTTAACAACAATCTTCATATATTATATTTACTCTTACAATTGTACAAGATGTTGCACTTTCAAGTTTGGGGCTGAAACTAGTTGTGCATCTGAAAATGGTGGTGTTGCTCCTGCTGAGGCGTGGCCTAATTTTAATACTATACCTTATTTCTAGTCGTTAGATGTCATTATAATGTTCAATTAGTGTATCTTATTCTAAAAAATTAACATACTAGTATGTTAACCCCACAACTGGATTTATTAGTATGTCAACTTAACCCTTGAGTTTATTAGTATGACAATTCCTCCCATGTTGGGTTTATTAGTATGACAATAAAATAATTTGGAATAATTATAATATTTTATATTATAAAATAAATAAATAATATTTTGAGATAGATTTGGCTATGACATCGTCGTTAAGTTATATGAAGTATATATTTTCAAAATTAAATGATCCGGAATTTAAGTGTCATACTTGTATATTTGCTAAAATTCATCTCGTACCTTTCCCAATAAGTTTGAATAAAAGTGAAATTACGTTTGTTTTAATCCATTATGATGTTGGGGGGTCCATCTCCAATAACATTTTCATCCGGGATTCGATGATTTATAACTTTTGTGGATAATTGCGCTAGAATGACTTGGATGTACTTGTTGAAACATAAGGACGTAGTTTTTGGTATTTTTTCAGTCTTTCCATACAATGATTCAAACACAATTTTCTGCTAAAATTCAAGTTCTTCAGTTCGACAATGGCGATGAATATATAAATAGGGAATTTCAACTCTATTTCCAAAGTCATGGTCTTCTCCATAAAATTTAATGTGCTCAGACTCCACAACAAAATGAAATTGTTGAACACAAGAATAGACACATATTATAAACTGAATGTGCTCATTTAATTGGAGCAAAAATGCCTAAAAGTTTTTGGGATGATGTTGTTACATCAGTATATTTACTAAATCGCATGCCTTTGAAAGTACTGAATTTCATGACTCCATTACAGGTCCTAGTTGACCATACTCCCTTACCCACAGTGATGTTAATTCCTCCAAGAGTCTTTGGATGCGTTGCTTTTGTTCATCTCCATAAGAACCAACACACTAAACTACTCATGTGTATTTTTGGGCTATGTTGCACAAAAGAAGGGCTATCGATGTTATCATCCTGCCACTAAGCGAACATATATCACCATGGATGTTACTATCTTGGAATTTAAAACTTTCTTTACATCGTCAGAACCAAATTCTCGACTTCAGGGGAGACAAGAGATGAAGAACATAATTGGAGGAATTGTCCAGTATTTAACGATAATATATTGCAAATAGGCAAAAGAAATGAAGTATAATTTTAGACGAGTGAAGAAATGAGGGATACAACCGAATTTGAATTCGAAAATTTTGAACAGAAAGTAGAAAGTGTTATTCTAGAGGAACATGAAACCCCCCACTCATTAGTACAACAAGTCCCATCTCCAGAGAATATTCTTGAGGTAATTTCTTTCACACTACCTTTATCAAATGATTTGGATACTTTTGTTCTACATAAGTTACATTTCAAGCATATTCGTGGAAAGCCATCGAATCGGTACTCTCCAAATATTAAGGGGTGCAATTCAAAATATGGCTTCAACAGAGCAATTCAAATCATACCTTATTCTTGAAACACCGACTAGGAAAGATAACAACTTTAATAATCTATGTAGAAGACACGATTATTACAGGAGATGACGGAGAATAAATATCTAGACTCCAAGAGCAACTAGCCACATAATTTGAAATGAAGATCTTGGAGGACTCCAGCACTTCTTGGAAATTGAAGTAGCCAGATCTCGAGAAGATATTTTCTTTCTCAGAAAAAGTATGTGCTAGACTTACTATCAGTAGTGGGTTTTTTGGAAAACCAATTGATACTTCAATAGTCCAAAGTCACAAACTTGGGGAGTATCCAGATCAGGTGCCGGCAGATAAAGTAATGTACCAGAAAGGTAAGCTTATATATCTATCCCATACCCGCTCAGATATATCTTATGTAAGCCAATTCATGCACCGACCAAGTGAAGAACATATAGGAGCGATATATCGAATTCATCACTACTTAAAGTCAAGTCCTGGAAAGGCATTTATGATCTTAAAAAAAAAAGCACCTGAATATTTATGGATATACATTTGCAAATTAGGCAGGTAGTATGACTGATAGATGTCGACATCTGGTTATTTTACTTTTGTGAGAGGTAATATAGTAACATGGAGGAGCAATGAGCAAAAGGTTGTGCCATTGTCTAGTGCTGAAGTACAATATAGAGGTATGGTTAAAGGTCTTTGTGAACTCCTTTGTCTTAAAAGGTCTTTGTGAACTCCTACGTGGGCCCACCCCTGTGTCCGGGTTCGTATTCGATGCAAACAAACAAATTTTGACTAGATTTTTTTTTTAATAAAAAAACCACAATAATTTACGGGAAATTTACATAGACACCACCTGGCTATTACCCTAATTACAGGATTTTACCCTCCTGTTTCAAATATTACAAAGTCATCCCTCTCGACCAAAATTATATTACAAGGACACCCCCTGCTACTTCCTCAAAAATTACAATTGTGTATTTGTCAAAATTAAGTTGTGGCTTTTGTTCCTCTCATCAAGATGAGTTCATAGACACCAACCTTGTCAAATTTCATCTAGTAATTTGGGAGAAATGACGACCGAGTTTGAAATTTTGGATCTAGGGTTCTTAACGAACCAAACTTTGAACAATGATTTCTCTCAAATTACTCGATAAAATTTGACAAGGTTGGTGTCTTTTTTATCCCTCTCATCAAGACGAGTTCACAGACACCAACCTTGTCAAATTTCATCGAGTAATTTGGGAGAAATCGTTGTTTAAAATTAAGGAACTTAAGATTTTCCTTAACTTTGAACAACAATTTCTCCCAAATTGCACTATGAAATTTGACAAGGTTGGTGTTTGTGAACTCGTCTTGATGAGAGGAAAAAAATCAACACTCAATCTTGTCAAATTTTAACGAGTAATTTAAGAGAAATCGTTGTTCAAAGTTTGGTTAGCGAATAACCCTAGATTCAAAATTTCAAATTAGGTTGCCATTTCTCTCAAATTACTCAATGAAATTTGACAAAGTTGATGTCTATGAACTCGTCCTGACGAGAGGAACAAAAGCCAGAACTTAATTTTGAAAAATAGACAATTGTAATTTTTGTGGGGGTAGCAGAAGGTGTCCTTGTAATTTAGTTTTGGTCGAGGGGGTGTCTTTGTAATATTTGAAACATGAGGGTAAAATCTTGTAATTAGGGGGTGTCTATGTAAATTTTCCATAATTTAAATTAAAGTTTAACAACATAAATCCTATCACACACTGCTATAGGCAGGAACGGGCAAAACATCTAACAAGCGTAAACCACGTAAGAACAAGTTTTCCAAAATAAACACAATCTTAAGTACTAATCATGCCAAGTACATCAATGCCACAAAACATAACAACATAACAAAAGCGAAAGATAACAACGAGGATAACCCTCAACAATCGACAGACAGGATCTAAGAGATGGACAACACCAACTTTAGACATTAGACCCTGGAACACCTGTATTTGAAAAGAAGGAAACGCGAATGCATAAGTTGATCGTCCAATTTAGTGAAGTTGTAGTGCACATGTGCATGTGATGTGTGGATGCAACACAATATACATGAGCATATATAACAATACAGTAAATAAATACATGTCATAAAAATTTAAGCACGTTAAACAAGTAACCAACATTTGTTGATGTCGTCCTTCTCCTACCCTCCAAACCATATTCATAAACCACCACTGAACACTCCAATTAAGTTGCGACCTTACTTAACAATGCGCATTGACGTCGAATGCCAGTAGTTTGACATTCACTCCCCAAGTGTAACCTCCACACTTGGTTTGTGAAGCGGGTCTGCGGTGGACCGAGATAACCCTCCGACCCTAAACTTACTGGTTTCCCACGATTCGGGTTGCTCTCGTTTATTATGTTACTGATTGCAAAAAAATTTGAAATCGTTTGTGGCCTTAAATGTTTGACTGTTCATTATGAGTATATAGCGTGATTATCATAGAGCAAAGGGGCAATTGTAGTGGAATTATGTTAGTTAACATTAGTGGCAAATTCCTATCTCACTAGCCTTTAGCAGCAATTGTGAATGGCATTTATGTGTTATGCAGTACAATGTGTTGGTTGATCTTACGTCTCCATTAAATCCTCAATAAGAAGTTTGTCAGTATTTTATTCTATAATAATTATCTTATCTATATATCAAAACATTGCAAACAAATTTGATTCCCAAGCCAAAATATATATATATATATATATCATATCACCAATATCTAAACCAAACATTCCACTCCATAAGGCCCAAGCTGAGAATGAGACTAAAATCCTCTGTTTGCAACTAATCAAATATCAAACTTAATTAGGGCAAACAAAACAACATAAACAATAGGCAGTTCCCCATTATTAATGATTGGTCTTCATGTGGCATTTCATGGCATCTTCAGTGAGAAACTTCATATCACATAACTTGCATTTTAACTTCATTTTATCATCACCATCTTTCTTGTGCTCCTGCTTCATGTGTTGTTTAAGCTCTATTTCTGTTTCAAACTCTAATTCGCATGATGAGTAGTTAAAATTTTTGAACACTTTTGTGTGCTTCTTTTCTTGATGTATATTTTTAAATCTTTAAAAATTTTAAATGCCCTGTTGCACTATAGGCACCTAAAGATATCTTGCTTTCACGAGCCCGATATTTTGACCTGCACCAAGTGGCAATGCATCAAGGGAATATTTAAATTTATGATTTAAGAAAACATATTAACTATATATAGAAGATAAAAATCTATTGCACTATAATCCTGACCTTATAATTAGTATCCATCGCCCTCTTCGGCTGCATTTTACGAATAAAAGCAAAATCAGAATCTCTTGACTAAACAAGTATTTCATGCTTTCTAGATGCATTCGCCTTAATGAATGTTGCCAAAACCTGCCACATTGCAGAATAAGAAAGGACAGACAAAATTCATGACAAGAAAAATAAGACATGAAGAGATACCTAATTTCTCAGTAGCAAAAAAAAAAAATCAATAAAAAAAATTGGAAATACCTATTGTCTCATATCGGTTCTCAGACATGGAAATACTTAATTTATGTAGTGTATATACCTTATTCATGACATTTTTTTGGAAATACTCTTGAACTTTCCCACGCATGTGTGTATGTAGCTTCTAACTAACTAATACGTACCAAAGTTGAAACAAAATCCCACTTTTTAGAAATACGAGCACAATATAATACTTTGAAAAACTCTTGATCCATATCTCTAAAGTTCCTTCCAAGAACAGAAATATTATGTTGGTCATGTTGTCTTTCGGTATTCGGGGTGCTCTCGTTTCTTATGTTACTGATTGCAAAAGAATTTTAAATAGTTTGTTGCCTTAAATGTTCGACTGTTTGTTATGAGTATATAGTGTGATTATTATAGAGCAAAGGGGTAATTGTAGTGGAATTATGTTTGTTAACATTAGTGGCAAATCCCTATTTCACTAGCCTTTAGCAGCGATTGTGAATGGCATTTATGTGATATGCACTACAATGTATTAAACCATCAATAAGAAGTTTGTCAGTATTATATTCTATGATAAATGTCTTATCTATATATCAAAAGCATTGCAAACAAATTTGATTCCCATGCCAAAATATATATATATATATATATATATATATATATATATATATCATATCACCAATATTTAAACCAAACATTCCATTCCATAAGGCCCAACCAGAGAATGAAACTAAAATCCTCTGTTTGCAACTGATCAAGTATCAAACTTAATTAGGGCAAACAAAACAACATAAATAATAGGCAGTTCCCCATTATTAATGCTTGGTCTTCATGTGCCATTTCATGGCATCTTTAGTGAGAAACTTCAAATCACATAACTTGCATTTTAACTTCATTTTATCATCACCATATTTATTGTGCTCCTGCTTCATGTGTTGTTTAAGCTCTATGTCTGTTTCAAACTCTAATTCGCATGATGGGCAGTTAAATTTTTTGGACAATTTTGTGTGCTTTTCTGGATATATATTTTTAAATCTTTAAAACTTTTAAATGCCCTGTTGCACTATAGGCACCTAAAGATATCTTTCTCCCACGGGCCCGATATTTGACCTGTACCAAGTGGCAATGCATCAAATGAATTTTTAAATTTACGATTTAAGAAAATATATCAACTATATATAGAAGATAAAAAACTATTGCACTATAATCCTACCGTATGATTGGTATCCATCACCCTATTCGGCTCCATTTTACTAATAAAAGCAAAACCAAAATCTCTTGTCTCAGCAAGTATTTCATGCTTTCTAGATGAATTTGCCTTAATTGACCGTAGGATCCAAAGAGAAAAAAAAGATTATTGAGGTCTATACATAAAGCAATCGCTTAAAGATAGATGTTAGAGACAAATGAAGAGTTCTACCAACAAAAGACGTGCAATAGCAGTCAACATCCAAAAATCGAATTGACTGAAGAATCAAAAGTCAAAAGAAAAAAAAGATACATCAAACATGATGGACTCCCATGGAAACACATCCAATATGAAGGAAAAGAGAAATGAGCAATATCTGCAACATCACTTCTTAACTCTTAACTTTAAATTTAAATTTTGGGCTATTTTTATAATTCTAACTTCTTTTTTGTCTCTTGTCACTTGGAATTTTACACAGTCTCAAGTAACAAGTGACACAAGTTGTTTATTAAACTTGTTATCAAGTAGCTACTTTGTTGGTTAATTTGAGTTGTTTATTTGTAAATATGGATACTAAAATTGTTATATATGTTCTATACAACGGTGAGTGAAAGTTGGTGGAAGACAACGATAAGTGGAAATAGGTGAGTGGAGATGACGATTTAATAACCTTGTTTGTTGACAGGATTATTAAGTATGATGAATTATTGGATGCAATTTGTTAAACAATTGGTATTTATCGGTATACCAATGACATTGTGATCACGCGCAAAAGCGCGGAACAGTTGCCTACCTTTTCGATTAAACAATGACGTATGTTTGGCGGGTGCTATGTACATTTATAGGAATAAAGATGAAATTGTATTGTATGCGACTTATACTCCTCGAAAAGCAGAGAAACCTTTGATCCGTGGTGGAAAGAAAGTTCAAGGCCGAGCTAGTAATCCGGATATTGCGGATGGATGTGATAAAGGAAGAAGTGAGATTCCGATTTGGCCAAATGTAGAGTTCATAGACTCCAATCAAACTTCATCGATGTCAAATTTATGTGAACATGTCAATGGTGCTCTTTGTCCTATATTTGAGGAATTGATATTTGTGGAATCTATCCCTTGTAATTCGCAAGAATTTGTGCACGATGAAGCTACCCGACTCGATCATGAAGGTGGTGACTATGGTGATGAGCCACGTAGTGATGTAAGGGTGGAACACGAAGCACCAAATGATGAAGTTGACGAAATAGATATCGGGCATGGTGGTGAGTTTCTAAGAATTTGTCCGGAATCAAGCAACAGTCAGGGGAGGATCGATGGGTCAAGTTTTTAAGTCGGTCAACGCTTTAAAAATAAAGTTGAATTGGAATATCAATTTGGGCTACTTGCACTTTTCCGTAATTTTGATTTTGGAGTTGATAGGTCCAACCCAAAATTGAAGATTGTTAAGTGTGTCGCACATAACTGTCCATGACAATTACGAGCCAAGAAGGAGCAAACTAGTGATGTTTTTGTCATTGCTACATATTGTAACACGCACACTTGTTCGTTGTTGGGACGAAGTGGCGAACATAGACAAGCAACTAGTCGTGTGATTGACCAACAAGTGCATGGACTATTCTTGAAAGCCAAAACAGCCCAACCCAGAAGCAGTGATAAACTTTTTCGGGAAGAAGAACATGTGGCCATTAACTATTGGAAAGCTTGGAGGGGAAAAAGATATCCCAAGAACTCGTTAGAGTCAATTTCGAATTTTTTTTTGCAAACCTCCCCTCATGTTGTTACATGTTGGAGCAATTGAATCATGGTACACGCACACGCACATGCATCCATACCGACTCATATATCAGGTTCAAATACTTATTTGTGGCATTGGGACATGCTATTCGGGGTGCTCTCGTTTATTATGTTACTGATTGCAAAAGAATTTGAAATAGTTTGTGGCCTTAAATGTTCGACTGTTCGTTATGAGTATATAGTGTGATTATCATAGAGCAAAGGGGCAATTGTAGTGGAAATTATGTTAGTTAACATTAGTGGCAAATCCCTATTTCACTAGCCTTTAGCAGCGATTGTGAATGGCATTTATGTGATATGCAGTACAATGTATTAAACCCTCAATAAGAAGTTTGTCAGTATTCTATTCTATGATAAATGTCTTATCTATATATCAAAAGCATTGCAAACAAATTTGATTCCCATGCCAAAATATATATGTATATATATATATATCATATCACCAATATTTAAACCAAACATTCCACTCCATAGGCCCCAACCAGAGAATGAAACTAAAATCCTCTGTTTGCAACTGATCAAGTATCAAACTTAATTTGGGCAAACAAAACAACATAAATAATAGGCAGTTTCCCATTATTAATGCTTGGTCTTCATGTGCCATTTCATGGCATCTTTAGTGACAAACTTCATATCACATAACTTGCATTTTAACTTCATTTTATCATCACCATATTTCTTGTGCTCCTGCTTCTTGTGTTGTTTAAGCTCTATGTCTGTTTCAATCTCTAATTCGCATGATGGGCAGTTAAATTTTTTGGACACTTTTGTGTGCTTTTCTTGATGTATATTTTTAAATCTTTAAAACTTTTAAATGCCCTGTTGCACTATAGGCACCTAAAGATATTTTTCTTCCACGGGCCCGATATTTGACCTGTACCAAGTGGCAATGTATCAAGGGAATTTTTAAATTACTATTTAAGAAAACATATCAACTATATATAGAAGATAAAAAACTATTGCACTATAATCCTGACCGTATGATTGGTATCCATCACCCTATTCGGCTCCATTTTACGAATAAAAGCAAAACCAGAATCTCTTGTCTCAGCAAGTATTTCATGCTTCCTAAATGAATTTGCCTTAATTGACCGGAGGATCCAAAGAGAAAAAAAAAGATCTTGAGGTCTATACATAAAGCAATCGCTTCTAACAAGCATGAAGATAGATGTTAGAGCCAAATGAAGAGTTCTACCAACAAATGACGTGCAATAGCAGTCAACATCCAAAAATCGAATTGATAGAAGAATCAAAACTGAAAAGAAAAAAAAAAATACATCAAACATGATGGACTCCCAAGGAAACACATCCAATATGAAGGAAAAGAGAAATGAGCAATATCTGCGACATCACTTCTTAACTTTTAACTTTAAATTTAAATTTTGGGCTATTTTTATAATTCTAAATTTTTTTTGTCTCTTGTCACTTGGAATTTTACACAGTCCGAAGTAACAAGTGACACAAGTTGTTTATTAAACTTGTTATCCAGTAGCTACTTTGTGTGTTAATTTGAGTTGTTTATTTGTAAATATGGATACTAAAATTGTTATATATGTTCTATATAACGGTGAGTGAAAGTTGGTGGAAGACAACGATAAGTGGAAATAGGTGGGTGGAGATGACGATTTGATAACCTTGTTTGTTGACAGGATTATTAAGTATAATGAATTATTGGATGCAATTTGTTAAACAGTTGGTATTTATCGGTATACCAATGACATTTTGATCACGCGCAAAAGCGCGGAACAGTTGCCTACCTTTTCGCTTAAACAATGACGTATGTTTGGCGGGTGCTATGTACATTTATAGGAATAAAGATGAAATTGTATTGTATGCGACTTATACTCCTCGAAAAGCAGAGAAACCTTTGATCCGTGGTGGAAAGAAAGTTCAAGGCCGAGCTAGTAATCCGGATATTGCGGATGGATGTGATAAAGGAAGAAGTGAGATTCCGATTTGGCCAAATGTAGAGTTCATAGACTCCAATCAAACTTCATCGATGTCAAATTTATGTGAACATGCCGTTGGTGCTCTTTGGCCTATATTTACTGGAATCGATATTTGTGGAACCTATCCCTTGTAATTCGCAAGAATTTGTGCACAGTGAAGCTACCCGACTCGATCATGAAAGTGGTGACTATGGTGATAAGCCACGTAGTGATGTAAGGGTTGAACACGAAGCACCAAATGATGAAGTTGACGAAATAGATGTCGGGCATAGTGGTGAGTTTCTAAGAATTTGTCCAGAATCAAGCAACAGTCAGGGGAGGATCGATGGGTCAAGTTTTGAAGTCGGTCAACGCTTTAAAAATAAAGTTGAATTAGAATATCAACTTGGGCTACTTGCACTTTCCCGTAATTTTGAATTTGGAGTTGATAGGTCCAACCCAAAATTGAAGATTGTTAAGTGTGTCGCACATAACTTTCCATGACAATTACGAGCCAAGAAGGAGCAAACTAGTAATGTTTTTGTCATTGCTACATATTGTAACACGCACACTTATTCGTTGTTGGGACGAAGTGGCGAACATAGACAAGCAACTAGGCGTGTGATTGACCAACAAGTGCATGGACTATTCTTGAAAGCCAAAACAGCCCAACCCAGAAGCAGTGATAAACTTTTTCGGGAAGAAGAACATGTGGCCATTAACTATTGGAAAGCTTGGAGGGGAAAAAGATATCCCAAGAACTCGTTAGAGTCAATTTCGAATTTTTTTTTGCAAACCTCCCCTCATGTTGTTACATGTTGGAGCAAATTGAATCATGGTACACGCACACGCACATGCATCCATACCGACTCATATATCAGTCATATAGAGCCAAATGAAGAGTTCTACCAACAAATGACGTGCAATAGCAGTCAACATCCAAAAATCGAATTGATCGAAGAATCAAAACTGAAAAGAAAAAAAAGATACATCAAACATGATGGACTCCCAAGGAAACACATCCAATATGAAGGAAAAGAGAAATGAGCAATATCTGCGACATCACTTCTTAACTTTTAACTTTAAATTTAAATTTTGGGCTATTTTTATAATTCTAACTTTTTTTTTGTCTCTTGTCACTTGGAATTTTACACAGTCCCAAGTAACAAGTGACACAAGTTGTTTATTAAACTTATTATACAGTAGCTACTTTGTGTGTTAATTTGAGTTGTTTATTTGTAAATATGGATACTAAAATTGTTATATATGTTCTATACAACGGTGAGTGAAATGTGGTGGAAGACAACGATAAGTGGAAATAGGTGGGTGGAGATGACGATTTGATAACCTTGTTTGTTGACAGGATTATTAAGTATGATGAATTATTGGATGCAATTTGTTAAACAGTTGGTATTTATCGGTATACCAATGACATTGTGATCACGCGCAAAAGCGCGGAACAGTTGCCTACTTTTTCGCTTAAACAATGACGTATGTTTGGCGGGTGCCATGCACATTTATAGGAATAAAGATGAAATTGTATTGTATGCGACTTAAACTCCTCGAAAAGCAGAGAAACCTTTGATCCGTGGTGGAAAGAAAGTTCAAGACCGAGCTAGTAATCCGAATATTGCGGATGGATGTGATAAAGGAAGAAGTGATATTCCGATTTGGCCAAATGTGGAGTTCATAGACTCCAATCAAACTTCATCGATGTCAAATTTATGTGAACATGTCGTTGGTGCTCTTTGGCCTATATTTGAGGAAGCGATATTTGTGGAACCTATCCCTTGTAATTCGCAAGAATTTGTGCACGGTGAAGCTACCCGACTCGATCATGAATGTGATGAATATGGTGATGAGTCACGTAGTGATGTAAGGGTGGAACACGAAGCACCAAATGATGAAGTTGACGAAATAGATGTCGGGCATGGTGCTGAGTTTCTAAGAATTTTTCCGGAGTCAAGCAACAGTCAGGGGAGGATCGATGGGTCAAGTTTTGAAGTCGGTCAACGCTTTAAAAATAAAGTTGAATTAGAATATCAACTAGGGCTACTTGCACTTTCCCGTAATTTTGAATTTGGAGTTGATAGGTCCAACCCAAAATTGAAGATTGTTAAGTGTGTCGCACATAACTGTCCATGACAATTACGAGCCAAGGAGAAAACTAGTGATGTTTTTGTCATTGCTACATATTGTAACACACACACATTTTTTCGTTGTTGGGACGAAGTGGCGAACATAGACAAGCAACTAGTCGTGTGATTGACCAACAAGTGCATGGACTATTCTTGAAAGCCAAAACAGCCCAACACAGAAGCAGTGATAAACTTTTCGGGAAGAAGAACATGTGGCCATTAGCTATTGAAAAGCTTGGAGGGGAAAAAGATATCCCAAGAACTCGTTAGAGTCAATTTTGAATTTTTTTTTGCAAACCTCTCCTCATGTTGTCACATGTTGGAGCAATTGAATCATGGTACACGCACACGCACATGCATCCATACCGACTCATATATCAGGTTCGAATACTTATTTGTGGCATTGGGACATGCTATTCGGGTTGCTCTCGTTTATTATGTTACTGATTGCAAAAGAATTTGAAATAGTTTGTGGCCTTAAATGTTCGACTGTTCGTTATGAGTATATAGTGTGATTATCATAGAGCAAAGGGGCAATTGTAGTGGAATTATGTTAGTTAACATTAGTGGCAAATCCCTATTTCACTAGCCTTTAGCAGCGATTGTCAATGGCATTTATGTGATATACAGTACAATGTATTAAACCCTCAATAAGAAGTTTGTCAGTATTCTATTTTATGATAAATGTCTTATCTATATATCAAAGGCATTGCAAACAAATTTGATTCCCATGCCAAAATATATATATATATATATATATATATATATCATATCACCAATATTTAAACCAAACATTCCACTCCATAAGGCCCAACCAGAGAATGAAACTAAAATCCTCTGTTTGCAACTGATCAAGTATCAAAACTAATTATGGCAAAAAAAACAACATAAATAATAGGCAGTTCCCCATTATTAATCCTTGGTCTTCATGTGCCATTTCATGGCATCTTTAGTGATAAACTTCATATCACATAACTTGAATTTTAACTTCATTTTATCATCACCATCTTTCTTGTGCTCCTGCTTCATGTGTTGTTTAAGCTCTATGTCTGTTTCAAACTCTAATTCGCATGATGGGCAGTTAAATTTTTACACTTTTGCGTGCTTTTCTTGATGAATATTTTTAAATCTTTAAAACTTTTAAATGCCCTGTTGCACTATAGGCACCTAAAGATATCTTTCTCCCACGGGCCCGATATTTGACATGTACCAAGTGGCAATGCATCAATGGAATTTTTAAATTTACTATTTAAGAAAACATATCAACTATATATAGAAGATAAAAAACTATTGCACTATAATCCTAACCGTATGATTGGTATCCATCACCCTATTCGGCTCCATTTTACGAATAAAAGCAAAACCAGAATCTCTTGTCTCAACAAGTATTTCATGCTTTCTAGATGAATTTGCCTTAATTGACCGGAGGATCCAAAGAGGAAAAAAAAAGATCTTGAGGTCTATACATAAAGCAATCGCTTCTAACAAGCATGAAGATAGATGTTAGAGCCAAATGAAGAGTTCTACCAACAAAAGACGTGCAATAGCAGTCAACATCCAAAAATCGAATTGACCGAAGAATCAAAAGTCAAAAGAAAAAAAAGATACATCAAACATGATGTACTCCCAAGAAAACACATCCACTATGAAGGAAAAGAGAAATGAGCAATATCTGCGGCATCACTTCTTAACTTTTAACTTTAAATTTAAATTTTGGGCTATTTTTATAATTCTAAATTTTTTTTGCCTCTTGTCACTTGGAATTTTACACAGTCCGAAGTAACAAGTGACACAAGTTGTTTATTAAACTTGTTATCCAGTAGCTACTTTGTGTGTTAATTTGAGTTGTTTATTTGTAAATATGGATACTAAAATTGTTATATATGTTCTATACAACGGTGAGTGAAAGTTGGTGGAAGACAACGATAAGTGGAAATAGGTGGGTGGAGATGACGATTTGATAACCTTGTTTGTTGACAGGATTATTAAGTATGATGAATTATTGGATGCAATTTGTTAAACAGTTGGTATTTATCGGTATACCAATGACATTTTGATCACGCGCAAAAGCGCGGAACAGTTGCCTACCTTTTCGCTTAAACAATGACGTATGTTTGGCGGGTGCTATGTACATTTATAGGAATAAAGATGAAATTGTATTGTATGCGACTTATACTCCTCGAAAAGCAGAGAAACCTTTGATCCGTGGTGGAAAGAAAGTTCAAGGCCGAGCTAGTGATCCGAATATTGCGGATGGATGTGATAAAGGAAGAAGTGAGATTCCGATTTGGCCAAATGTAGAGTTCATAGACTCCAATCAAACTTCATCGATGTCAAATTTATGTGAACATGTCGTTGGTGCTCTTTGGCCTATATTTACTGGAATCGATATTTGTGGAACCTATCCCTTGTAATTCGAAAGAATTTGTGCACGGTGAAGCTACCCGACTCGATCATGAAAGTGGTGACTATGGTGATAAGCCACGTAGTGATGTAAGGGTTGAACACGAAGCACCAAATGATGAAGTTGACGAAATAGATGTCGGGCATAGTGGTGAGTTTCTAAGAATTTGTCCAGAATCAAGCAACAGTCAGGGGAGGATCGATGGGTCAAGTTTTGAAGTCGGTCAACGCTTTAAAAATAAAGTTGAATTAGAATATCAACTTGGGCTACTTGCACTTTCCCGTAATTTTGAATTTGGAGTTGATAGGTCCAACCCAAAATTGAAGATTGTTAAGTGTGTCGCACATAACTGTCCATGACAATTACGAGCCAAGAAGGAGCAAACTAGTGATGTTTTTGTCATTGCTACATATTGTAACAATCACACTTATTCGTTGTTGGGACGAAGTGGCGAACATAGACAAGCAACTAGGCGTGTGATTGACCAACAAGTGCATGGACTATTCTTGAAAGCCAAAACAGCCCAACCCAGAAGCAGTGATAAACTTTTTCGGGAAGAAGAACATGTGGCCATTAACTATTGTAAAGCTTGGAGGGGAAAAAGATATCCCAAGAACTCGTTAGAGTCAATTTCGAATTTTTTTTTGAAAACCTCCCCTCATGTTGTTACATGTTGGAGCAATTGAATCATGGTACACGCACATGCATTCATACCGACACATATATCAGGTTCAAATACTTATTTGTGGCATTGGGACATGCTATTCAGGGTGCTCTCGTTTATTATGTTACTGATTGCAAAAGAATTTGAAATAGTTTGTGGCCTTAAATGTTCGACTGTTCGTTATGAGTATATAGTGTGATTATCATAGAGCAAAGGGGCAATTGTAGTGGAATTATGTTAGTTAACATTAGTGACAAATCCCGATTTCACTAGCCTTTAGCAGCGATTGTGAATGGCATTTATGTGATATGCAGTAAAATGTATTAAACCCTTAATAATAAATGTCTTATCTATATATCAAAAACATAGCGAAAAAATTTGATTCCCATGCCAATATATATATATATATATATATATATATATATCATATCACCAATATTTAAACCAAACATTCCACTCCATAAGGCCCAACCAGAGAATGAAACTAAAATTCTCTGTTTGCAACTGATCAAGTATCAAACTTAATTAGGACAAACAAAACAACATAAATAATATGCAGTTCCTCATTATTAATGCTTGGTCTTCATGGCATCTTTAGTGAGAAACTTCATATCACATAACTTGCATTTTAACTTCATTTTATCATCACCATATTTCTTGTGCTCCTGCTTCATGTGTTGTTTAAGCTCTATTTCTGTTTCAAACTCTAATTCGCATGATGGACAGTTAAATTTTTTGGACACTTTTGTGTGCTTTTCTTGATGTATATTTTTAAAACTTTTAAATGCCCTGTTGCACTATAGGCACCTAAAGATATCTTTCTCCCACGGGCCCGATGTTTGACCTGTACCAAGTGGCAATGCATCAAGGGAATTTTTAAATTTACGATTTAAGAAAACATATCAACTATATATAGAAGATAAAAAACTATTGCACTATAATCCTGACCGTATGATTGGTATCCATCACCCTATCCAACTCCGTTTTATGAATAAAAGGAAAACCAGAATCTCTTGTCTCAGCAAGTATTTCATGCTTTCTAGATGAATTTGCCTTAATTGACCGGAGGATCCAAAGAGAAAAAAAAAAGATCTTGAGGTCTATACATAAAGCAATCGCTTCTAACAAGCATGAAGATAGATGTTAGTGCCAAATGAAGAGTTCTACCAACAAAAGACGTGCAATAGCAGTCAACATCCAAAAATCGAATTGACCGAAGAATCAAAAGTCAAAAGAAAAAAAAGATACATCAAACATGATGGACTCCCAAGAAAACACATCCAATATGAAGGAAAAGAGAAATGAGCAATATCTGCGACATCACTTCTTAACTTTTAACTTTAAATTTAAATTTTGGGCTATTTTTATAATTCTAACTTTTTTTTTGTCTCTTGTCACTTGGAATTTTACAAAGTCCCAAGTAACAAGTGACACAAGTTGTTTATTAAACTTGTTATCCAGTAGCTACTTTGTGTGTTAATTTGAGTTGTTTATTTGTAAATATGGATACTAAAATTGTTATATATGTTCTATACAACGGTGAGTGAAAGTTGGTGGAAGACAACGATAAGTGGAAATAGGTGGGTGGAGATGACGATTTGATAACCTTGTTTGTTGACAGGATTATTAAGTATGATGAATTATTGGATGCAATTATTTAAACAGTTGGTATTTATCGGTATACCAATGACATTTTGATCACGCGCAAAAGCGCGGAACAGTTGCCTACCTTTTCGCTTAAACAATGACGTATGTTTGGCGGGTGCTATGTACATTTATAGGAATAAAGATGAAATTGTATTGTATGCGACTTATACTCCTCGAAAAGCAGAGAAACCTTTGATCCGTGGTGGAAAGAAAGTTCAAGGCCGTGCTAGTAATCCGGATATTTCGGATGGATGTGATAAAGGAAGAAGTGAGATTCCGATTTGGCCAAATGTAGAGTTCATAGACTCCAATCAAACTTCATCGATGTCAAATTTATGTGAACATGTCGGTGCTCTTTGGCCTATATTTGAGGAATCGATATTTGTGGAACCTATCCCTTGTAATTCGCAAGAATTTGTGCACGGTGAAGCTACCCGACTCGATCATGAAGGTGGTGACTATGGTGATGAGCCACGTCGTGATGTAAGGGTTGAACACGAAGCACCAAATGATGAAGTTGACGAAATAGATGTTGGGCATGGTGGTGAGTTTCTAAGAATTTGTCCAGAATCAAGCAACAGTCAGGGGAGGATCGATGGGTCAAGTTTTGAAGTCGGTCAACGCTTTAAAAATAAAATTGAATTAGAATATCAACTTGGGATACTTGCACTTTCCCGTAATTTTGAATTTGGAGTTGATAGGTCCAACCCAAAATTGAAGATTGTTAAGTGTGTCGCACATAACTGTCCATGACAATTACGAGCCAAGAAGGAGCAAACTAGTGATGTTTTTGTCATCTGTACATATTGTAACACGCACACTTATTCGTTGTTGGGACGAAGTGGCGAACATAGACAAGCAACTAGGCGTGTGATTGACCAATAAGTGCATGGACTATTCTTGAAAGCCAAAACAGCCCAACCCAGAAGCTGTGATAAACTTTTTCGGGAAGAAGAACATGTGGCCATTAACTATTGTAAAGCTTGGAGGGGAAAAAGATATCCCAAGAACTCGTTAGAGTCAATTTCGAATTTTTTTTTGAAAACCTCCCCTCATGTTGTTACATGTTGGAGCAATTGAATCATGGTACACGCACATGCATTCATACCGACTCATATATCAGGTTCAAATACTTATTTGTGGCATTGGGACATGCTATTCAGGGTGCTCTCGTTTATTATGTTACTGATTGCAAAAGAATTTGAAATAGTTTGTGGCCTTAAATGTTCGACTGTTCGTTATGAGTATATAGTGTGATTATCATAGAGCAAAGGGGCAATTGTAGTGGAATTATGTTAGTTAACATTAGTGACAAATCCCGATTTCACTAGCCTTTAGCAGCGATTGTGAATGACATTTATGTGATATGCAGTAAAATGTATTAAACCCTTAATAATAAATGTCTTATCTATATATAAAAAACATAGCGAAAAAATTTGATTCTCATGCCAATATATATATATATATATATATATATATATATATATATATATATATATATATATATATATCATATCACCAATATTTAAACCAAACATTCCACTCCATAAGGCCCAACCAGAGAATGAAACTAAAATCCTCTGTTTGCAACTGATCAAGTATCAAACTTAATTAGGACAAACAAAACAACATAAATAATATGCAGTTCCCCATTATTAATGCTTGGTCTTCATGGCATCTTTAGTGAGAAACTTCATATCACATAACTTGCATTTTAACTTCATTTTATCATCACCATATTTCTTGTGCTCCTGCTTCATGTGTTGTTTAATCTCTATTTCTGTTTCAATCTCTAATTCGCATGATGGACAGTTAAATTTTTTGGACACTTTTGTGTGCTTTTCTTGATGTATATTTTTAAATCTTTAAAACTTTTAAATGCCCTGTTGCACTATAGGCACCTAAAGATAGAGGGAATTGCATTTTTCATACCAAACCTTTACCTACTTTACACATTTCATACCATACCTTCTGAAATGACACATTTCATACCAAATTCAACCAACCTTTTTCAATTTTCATCCCGTCGTTAAATAATGGATGGAAATGGACACGTGCTTCGCACGTGTCCGTTAACTCATTTAACAAAAAAAAAAAAGGAAAAAAAAATTAACTATCCAGCTGTTTTGGTACGTGATTTCTCGCGGGCAGGGGATTAATTTCGTAGGGCAGAAAATTGGGAAAAAAATCAAATTTCTTTCCTCCCGTTTTCTCCCGTCTTGAACCCTAAAATTCCATTTCAAAGATCAAAATTTTTCCATCGGAAACTTCCAAAATCAATACACATGGGAAAAAAATATGTTGGGCTGGATTGGAAGAATACGCAGCTGGGCTTGCTACGGAGGGTGGAATTCAGTGACATTGCACCCCCAAAATACAATGGTACGTATTAACTGAAAGCTCAAGGAATCTTTGCACCTTTCTAAAGTTTTGGGAATGTGGGTTAGGGTTTTGTTTATTGTAGTGGTCCCAACCGTGTTGGGGACAAATTTGCATTGAATGCCATTTTTTATTGTTGTGGTCCCGTAGCTTTTGGAAAAAAAAATGGACAAATGTGTATATTTAAAAAATGTAGGGCACAAAGGTGTGGGTTTGTTCTGTTTCATTTCCAAGCATGTGGCTGAATTATTTAATAAAGTATGGTTCTTTTTCTGCTTTTTGCTTAAGAGAATCTAGCAACAGTGTATGGTTTTGTTTGCTTGCATAAATGTCTAATTTTTGTAATGGAAATATTCTTATAAAGTGCTACTTTTATACCTCCACAAGGACCCCCACCAGGCTTTCAAGCTGCTGTAAATGTAAGTCCTTCCAACCACTCAATATTTCCCAGTTGCAACATTTACAATTCTAACATATTATCACCTTTCAGGCTACACCAAATATGCTGCAACCTAGAGCAAATATAAGGGGTCATGCTCCAACAAATTATCAACCACAACCTTCAAGCTCAGGAGCACAGTCCTTTCCAGTCATTATGAAGGATGGCAAGAAGTTTGTGACATTGACAAACCTACAGGCTGCATGCACAAGTTCAAGAAAAGGTTCAAAATCTAAGAATAGTAATCCAAGTGTTACAAAGTAGAAGTATAAGGTTGTGTTGTTGTTTTGATATGGATTGTTATGTTTTTATAAGGATTGATATTTTGAGGTGGTGTTGTGATATTTTTGCTTGGATTGATCTGAACTGTATTTGAAACCAGGTGGTGTTGTGATAGTTTTGAGAAGGTGGTGTTGTGAACTTTTGTTTTGTGAAATGCATTATTCTGAAATTTGGATGAATATATGTGTATCATGTCTATCTTTGTGTATGGTTCTGAAATTTGGATGAGATCAGGATTAACATATGTTCTGGAAACTTTATCATGTCTATCTTTGTGTATGGTTCTGAAATTTGGATTCAATTTGTGTGGATTTAAGATACTTTAAAAGTGCAAAAATTGTTTGGTTGTTGGATTGAAGCATGTATGTTCCTCAGTAACATTGCAAATACTCCCTTGTAAAATTGCAAATACCCCCCTCTATTATTGCAAACACCCCCTGTAAAATTGCAAATACCCCCCTGTAAAATTGCAAATACCCACTCGGCTGGAAAATGAATGTAAAATTGCAAATACCCCCCTGTATTATTGCAAATAACCCCTGTAAAATTGCAAATACCCCTTATAAAATTGCAAATGGCTGAAAAATGCATTTAACATTGCTAAAACACTCATTTTCATTGATATCAGGCACTAAAGACAAACAACCACTTAAAACATTACAAACAACAAAAGTACACAAAAGACATTACAAACAACCACTTAAAACATTACAAACTACAAAAGTACACTAAAGACACTACAAACTATTATAACAAGACCATTCTACATAAAGACTTTCCATATGATCATCATCCAAATAAGACAACAGAGGCCACCATACATGTTTTTTTTTTTTTTCAACTGAAAAATTTCCCTATCCTTAATGTTAATTTCTTGATCCCTTTTGCTAATTTCTCCTAAAGTAAACATAATTTCGTCATCCCTTTTGCGAATTTCTCCATCTCTTTTGATAATTTCTCCATCTTTTTTGTTGATTTCATCTTCTAAGTTGTTGATTTTCCGCAATAAACCAGGGGTTATTGCCTTTGACCTTGGACACATGGGTTCATCTTCCCATATAAAAAAACGACATCCATCTTCCTTGCGGTACTTCACGCAAGCATAAAAGCGTCTTCCTGGGTTATCAGCTGTCCATGATGTCCTAAGCGGAGTGGGTTTTTGGCAGAAGCAAGTATGTTCTTTTGCCGGAGGAGTGTACGAACGCCGGGAAGTGGAGCTTGAAGATGACATTTAATTTTTTTTTTCTTGTTTTCTGTTTCTTCTAAGTTTGGAGAATAAGGGGAGGAAGAAATAAGAAGGGAAGAAAGAAAATGAAGGTTTGGGGCCTGTTTGTAGAAGGAGGGGTACAAAGATAATGGAGGTATGTAAGAATGAAAATGGAGGGAAATATAGTGGATGGAAGAAAGGAAATGGAGGGAAAGAATATAACTCCCTCCCTGCCCAAAAAATTCCCTCCCTGCCCGAAAATAACAACAGCTGGATAGTTAATTTTTTTTTCCTTTTTTTTTTTTTTTGTTAAATGAGTTAACGGACACGTGCGTCGCACGTGTCCATTTCCATCCATTATTTAACGACAGGATGAAAATTGAAAAAGGTTGGTTGAATTTGGTATGAAATGTGCCATTTCAGAAGGTATGGTATGAAATGTGTAAAGTAGGTAAAGGTTTGGTATGAAAAATGCAATTCCCTCCCTAAAGATATCTTTCTCCCACGGGCCCGATATTTGACCTGTACCAAAAGGCAATGCATCAAGGTAATTTTTAAATTTACGATTTAAGAAAACATATCAACTATATATAGAAGATAAAAAACTACTGCACTATAATCCTGACCGTATGATTGGTATCCATCACACTATCCTCCCCCCCCCCCCCGCCCCCCCTCCCGCCCCCTCCCCCCTCCTCCTCCCCCCCCCCCCACCCCCCCCCCCCCCCACCCCCCCCCCCCCCCACCCCCCCCCCCCCCCACCCCCCCCCCCCCCCACCCCCCCCCCCCCCCACCCCCCCCCCCCCCCACCCCCCCCCCCCCCCACCCCCCCCCCCCCCCACCCCCCCCCCCCCCCACCCCCCCCCCCCCCCACCCCCCCCCCCCCCCACCCCCCCCCCCCCCCACCCCCCCCCCCCCCCACCCCCCCCCCCCCCCACCCCCCCCCCCCCCCACCCCCCCCCCCCCCCACCCCCCCCCCCCCCCACCCCCCCCCCCCCCCACCCCCCCCCCCCCCCACCCCCCCCCCCCCCCACCCCCCCCCCCCCCCACCCCCCCCCCCCCCCACCCCCCCCCCCCCCCACCCCCCCCCCCCCCCACCCCCCCCCCCCCCCACCCCCCCCCCCCCCCACCCCCCCCCCCCCCCACCCCCCATAACAAAACTTGATGTGCACACGACAAATGGTTAGAGAGATTTCGGATGTTCCCGATCTAGACATTATGATGATATCCGTGTCATCACGTGTTTAGAGCTCAAGCGGGTAGAACATTTGTCATATAAGAGAGCTTGCTTTGCTTTGAAAATAGACGATATATTTATGGTATATGACTGGAACCCAAATGATTTTCGGTAATGAAGACGAGGCAAAATGGTCTTTTTAGGCAAATATTAAGTAGAGGAGAATCTATTAAGGGTAAACATCACTTATAATCTTCCTCAAAAAAAAAAAAATCACTTATAATATTTCTTATCATTAACTTTTAAAAAAGTCGTCTCTCTTAAGTTTTTTTTCTTCATGTTAGTTCCTACTAAGAGTTAGTTGTTTCACTTTGGCCATTTTTCAGGCTGAACACGGAGGTTCCGATATCCAGTGACCTGAACGCGATGGTATATTTGTCCATTCATTGCGATAATGTTACAATTAAGTCCCCAATAAAACTTACATTGTAGTTCACATGACATCGGATCTGCCATGTTTAACCTGAATAGGATCAAAATGACACAACTAACTCTTAGTAGGGACTAATATGGAAAAAAAAAAACTTAAAAGGGACGACTTTGTAAACAATTAATGATAAGGAGGACTATAAGCAGTGTTTACCCATCTATTAATAATGGGGAGAATTTCACTTTTGATACCACAAGTAACCCTGCTTTAAGGTTACGGTACCATAATTTAAAAAACATACACATCTGGTACCACATTTTAACTGACCTCGACACATTTGGTACTTCCATCAATTTTTGGATGGAAAATTCGATTTCGGACGGAAAATTCAATTTCGAACAGAAAGTTGATGAAAAATTTGCATAATTAATCCTATAGTTATAGATTGCTGTCAAAGTTTGTCCACACATATTTTCTAGCCGATAAATTTACCCTAAAGTTCACAAGTTTTATAAATTTTATATATTATTATTATTATTATTAAATTTCTTAAACTAATTAGATTATAATATATATTATATATAAACTAAATAATATTTTATATAAAATATAAATTAAATTTATTAGAAATCTTTTAATTTTGAAAAATAATCTTTTAAACTTATTAGATTATATATATAATATATATAAATTAAATAATATTTTATATAAAATCTGAAAAATAAATATACTTATTAATTTTTTTAAATTTTTACAAAATAACTTTTAAATGATTAGATTTAGGGTTTTATTTTTTTAATTATAATAAATATAATCATAAGAATTATTATTATTTATAAAATTTTAAAAAGTTTCAGGTTTTATAATAAATATTATTTAATTTGTATATATTATTATCTAATTAATTTAAAAGTTTTTTTTTTCAGTTTAAAAACTTGGATAAGTTGAATTGATATTTATTTTTCGAATTTTATATAAAATATTATTTACTTTATATGTAAAATCTAATTGGTTTAAAAGATTTTTTTTGAAATCTAAAAATTCAATTTAATTGATATATTTTTTTTGGATTTTATATAAAATATTATTTAGTTTATATATATTATATATAAAATCTAATTAGTGTAAGATATTTGATAATTATAATATATAAAATTTATAAATAGGATTTATAATTAATTATATATGTCATTGGGACTGAAATGCTTCAAATTTGTGAATTGTGGGGTAAATTTGTCTGCAAAAAATATGTGGGGCAAAATTTGACAACAATTTAAACTATAGGATCAATTCTGTAAATTTTCCATCAATTTCCCATCTAAAATGAATTTTCCATACCAAAATTAACTGAAGTACCAAATGTGTCGAGGACAGTTAACATATGGTATCAAATATGTATATTTTTAAAATTATGATACCATAACCTTAGAGAAGGATTACTTATGGTACCAAAAATAAAATTATGTCCTTGATAATGTTTCAACGAAATTACAATCTCTAACATTTTGATTGCTGCTCATTTAACTCCATAACACCTGCATATTGTGCACTACATCAATTGAATTCTAACTATATAAAAATAGTCGCACTTTACTTCTTAATCTTTCGACCATATTGCACTTCACTTCCTAACTTTCTCATCGCTGAGCATTTGAATCCCTATCAGCCACAAATGACCAAATATTATTAGTTACAACAATTTAAAAATCGAAAGAAAAAATAAAGTACTATCACACATGTACCGACGAAAAACAACTCTCTCACGGCATTTACCTACAAAACATTTGACGGAAAATATTATTTGCTAATAATATTGCCATGCCAGAATATTAATAAATTACTACGTTTGATAAAAAAAAAAAAAAAAGGTACGTAACCGTATGTTACACTACAGTAGAGCGCCTCCATTGGTACAGTAAAATTAGAGTAATAGCTAGGGTATTGATGAAAGGGAAATATTGTAAAATATTTAAAAATATTTTTATATGCACTTTATATTTTTTTTTAATATTTTGGTAAGTTTTATCATTAGGTTAAAGACTATTTAAAGTTTTGTAAGCCTACAATGACGGATACTTTTTACTCTTGTTTTTTCTGAACTTTGATTATTTTATCTGTTTTAAAAATAAACTGTCATAGTTTTGACGTTGATATGGCTATTTGCGCTTTCGTTCTGCGTCAAGTACGTATTCACACGTGGGTATTTAAGGAATTGGTGGTTTTCAAGTCAATTAGTCCCATTCGTACACACCATGAAATCAACGTTTCCGACCATAAAACGATTTAGGACAAAATTTATCCTAAATTTCACAAGACTTGTTCTTTCTATATATAAATCATATTCTGACTTTGCATAATTGCATTTATTCAATTCCAACTTTTGTCTTCGCCAGAGAAAAACTACTTCTTCCCCGGTGAGCTTTAATCCACACACACGCATATATATTTCTTGATTTTTGTACATCACAGCTAGTGTGATTAATTTTCCATAGTTTTGAATCTGAAACTTTATAATTGAGTAATTAATTACAAATTAGTCAGTGATTATTCATATTGTGTGGCTTTAACTTGTGAAAAATTTCTTCAGTTCTGAAGATTTTAGGGGGAAAATGCAAGATACTCCCCTGTGTTATGTTAAATACGTAAGAAATTACTCTGTGAAATTTTTATTGCCTCAAACTTTCTTGTACTTTCAATAACCCTGCAAAAAACACCCAATTTGTAAAAAAATAGGTCGTTTTGTATCGGCATATTTCAAGAAATAATTTTAAAATATTTTACGTGAAGTTGTAGGGATCAACTTGAAGTATTTTAAAAATGATTTCTTAAAATATGTTGATCCAAAACGACCTATTTTTACAAATTGGGTATTTTTTGCTGGGTTTTTTAAAGTACAAGGAAGTTTGGCGCAATAAAAATTTCACAGATAAATTTCTTGCAGGTTTAACATAATACACGGGAGTATTTTGCATTTATCCCAGATTTTAGGGAAAAATCCATTCTTGAGCAAAAAGTTTGATCCAGTATTTTATTTCTAGCTTGCTTTTGGATTGATTTTGTAAAAAGGGTTTGAAGTGAAGAAAGAAGTGATCAGCATTTGAAAGATATGTTTTAGAGATCCGGAGGATCTTTTGTTCAAGGTGTCATCCATTTGGAAAAAGTCACTATTTGTTTGAATTTTTAGAGATAATAATATAATATGAATAATAGGTTTTGATTAATAAAAAGCCAAAGAAATGTGCCCATATCATATTTTTTGTAGGTCATAAAATTGGATTTGATCAAATTTATTGTTCTGATTAATTTGTTCTAGACCCTTAAGTTTCTTGATATATACCTTATTCCAAATGTAGGAAATGGAAATGGAAGATTACTTTGGTGAATTCTTTGATTTTAATTCAGTACTACATCCTACAGCAGAAAGTACTACTCCTACTTCTGTAGTTGATCAGACCCTCAACAAAGGTACTCAATCAATTCACGAGCTATTGAGTTCAACTGCTACTGTTTCTAATTACCCAAAATCCCATTTAATTTCATTCGGAAACACAAAAAATAATACTAATTATAATGATGAGATGATGATTAGGGATTATAATTCTATGATATCCCCAAAAGGTACCATTAACTTTTCATCATCTTTAACGGAAGATGATAATTATTCTGCCATTATTAGAAATAAATATTATCATCATCAAGATGCATCTAATGGAAATGGGATTATGATCTTTAGTACCCAAAAAAGGGGTTGCGGTGCCCCAAGTCGAACACCAGTGCAGGCTCGGGACCATATTGTGGCGGAGAAAAAACGCAGACAAAAGCTAGGCCAACATTTCATCTCTCTTTCTAAAGTTGTGCCAGGACTCAAGAAGGTATTTTCTTTTTTATTTGATGTCACGTTTTTCTGTCATATGATAGATCAACCCAACAAATATATATATTTATCACACAAATTTTAAATTTGAATACCAATCTAGAAATCTATATGTGACATGCATCTAAGTAGCATAGAAGATACACATACACCCCAATTTTCTTATTCTTTTAGTTAGTTTAGATCGATCAATAATTTTTTGGTATTTACCATAATCCATGTAAAAATATTTCCACAAATTTTTTTTGCACATATGGAAATTAAATTACTTTATATATTTGTATAGGGAAAATTGCATATTTGGTATCATACAATAGGGCACTTTGCAATTTTGATACCACTGGATACGTAAATGCGCAAACATTTAATACCATAATTTAAAGTCTGGTTGCAATGTTCATTCCACTATCAAATAATTAGACGAAAATACGGGAAAAATTATTTTGTGCATCCGTTGTATGGATGATGTGGTACAACCCAAGGAGAAGATTAAACTCAATTCCTAAATTTAGGGAAAAGTTCGCTCCGTATGCAAATACTAGTTTGACCAAATCTCAACTGTTTGCTGCACGATCCATGCAACGGTTGTACCAAATAATCTCTCCGAAATGGACGGAATTGGCCACCAACACCACACATGGTCGTTACCTCGTCTTTTAAAGGAAAAATAATCACATTTCCTCACTTTTGGAAGAAAAATTGTCACATTATTTTATTTTTGAGGGAAAAATTATAATGTTTCCCTCACGTTTTTACGTGATGATTTTTACACCAAAAGACGTATGATTTCATCCATTTTTGTCACATTGCAACCAATATTTAAATTGTGTTACTAAATGTGCATTTTTGTATCCAATGGTATCAATATTGCAAAGTGCTCTATTGTATGGTACTAAATTTACAATTTTTCTTATTTATATAGTATAATTAATGCAAAATTATAACTAAATAATTTTTACTTTATGAGGGAAAAATACTTTTGATAACAAACTTTAGTCCAAAAAATACATTTAATACCAAATTTTTCGAAAAAACACATTTCATACCATGATTCACACCCTCTTGACACATTTAGTTTTGCCGTTAATTTTCGGATGAAATTTAGCACATGTCGTTCACATGCCCGTTAAGTGGACAATTGGAGGTAAAACATACACGGGTTTTAAAGACCTACCATTGTTAACTTAGCCGACACGTGCTGAATTCCGTTCGAAAATTGATCAGAAAAACTAATTATGTCAAGAAGATGTGAATCATGGTATGAAATGTGTTTTTTCGAAAAGATTGGTATCAAATGTGTTTTTTGAACTTAAGTTTGATATCAAAAGTGTTTTTCCCTCTTTACTTTATATAATGGACCAAATAACTTTAATTAATTTTTTTTAGAGAAACGATCACTACATTAATGTCATCATATCAAAAGTTAGTATTCTAGCTAGTAATTAGTAAGATGCATAATCAACACATATATAAAATAATTATAGCCCAACGGATTATCACCTATGATACACTGATACTCCGAAAAAAGACAAAGTATTATATCGGATACATGGGGGATACCGATACGCGTAGGATACGCATGGGATACGTATTCGATATGCCATGTGGCGTATGGGTAATTAATAAAAATAAATAAAAATTAAAATAGATACGTATCGGATACATTAACTGGACATCATGATACACCGATAGGTTTTTTATGTAATATTTCGGGTCATAATTAAATTATTAAAAATGATAAAGTCTCTAGGGTTAAACATAAACGACTAATATCACTTCTCTATCTCTTTATTCAAGTCTATCTCCTAGGTCATGAAATCTCAAAAATGAATTCCTACCATTGATGCGCTATGTTAAGAATGAATTATGTTTATTTTTTGAGTCATATAGCTTTTATCATAGTGGATTATTTTTGCTTTTAGGACTTAAATTGAATGATTTAGTTGCTTATAAATAAATTTAAATTTTATTTTTATATCCGTATCCATGCCGTATCGTATTCAATAAATTTCAAAAATTCGTATCACCGTATCTGTATCGTACTGTATCCGCATCCCCGTATATATATGTATCCGTGCAATATAGATTATCACTAATAATTTTAAACTATAAACAATATTGAATGTACAACTCATTTACAAGCTTAACTAGAGATGAAAGACATTTAATATTTATACTGAACAAACTGAATATGATATTAACAACACTAACTTTATAAGATAATAAAGCTAACACTAACAAAAAGCTTCTTAGTAGTATGAGAATAGAGAAAAAAAACATATACTATAAGACCATCTCCAAGGGAGTCTCTATATTCCAAATTATAAGAAAATTTATAAGAATTGCACAAAAAATGTACTTCAATGGAGTCTTTAAAAAATAAGACTACCAAAATTTTATAAGTTTGGACTCTCGTATTTGAGAGTCCAAAGTGAAATTTTAAAAGTAAAAGTAGTGTGTTAAAGTTAGAGTGGAGTGGTGTAATTATTTAAAAGTAGAATATTAAAAAATAAACAAGTTGTTGGAGTGCAGAGTAAAAAGTGGGAATGTAAAACACTGTTCACCCCTTAAATTTTAAGATAAGAGGCCTGAATTTAAAAGTTCTGTTGGAGATGGTCTTAATATCTCTTAATTATATATAATAACATCACATTATACAAAATAAAATATAAAAAACATTAATAATACTAACTTGAATTAAAATATTAATACTGCAAACGAAATACTATTAACAATGTTTTCGGACATGTTGTGGTGCACATTAAACAATACAATAGCCTCTCAAGATACACTAATTTTTTTTTTTTTTTTGAGATGATGTAAGTTATTTGTAAAAATAGTAAACCCGCATCAAACCGGAAAGTAAATAATTTCGACAAAAAAAAAAAGGGTTTTATAATTAACATTCCAGGTAATTAAATCAGTGAAAGATAAATTACTTAACTGCTTTTACAATAAGGGTTTTATATTAATTTGAAGAATTAATAAGAAAAAATTTAATCTTTGATCGATTGATCAGTTGGACAAAGCTTCACTACTCGAAGATGCAATCAAACATTTGAAAGCCCTAAAAGAACGCGTGAATGCCCTGGAGCAAGAAGAAGTCAAGAGCAACGATGAAACAAAAGATGATATTAATATTAATGGAATTTCAAGCAAATTAAGTGCTCTAGAAATCAAGGCCAGAATTATGAACAAGAGTGTTCTACTCAAAATTTTCTGCAAAAATGAAAAAGGATTGATGTCAAGAATTCCATGTGAATTAGAAAAGATGCAACTTTGTGTCACAGACATCAAGGTGATGCCATTTGGAGATGCCGCTCTTGATATTACCATTCTTCTCGAGGTATTAATTAAATTAATCTCTCAATAAACTCATTTATATATTTCTCTTTAACATAAATTATACTCATGTGAAACAAGTCTCTTAATTGTGCTAGGTAGATCAGGTCTAGGTAGGAATTTTTCATTTTGGTGTCGCAAGTACAATCGAGTATTTCAATGTGGCTTCAAATTAGCTTAACTATTTCTTGTATTTGTTGCGCCACATCATCGAACATATACAGTACATAAGCTGAATATACATGGTGATACGGTACGTGTACACGTACCGTCAATGAAAATAATTTTGAAAATTGACGTAATGGAGTACATGTGCCACAATATAGTGTAATGTGGATTTTCACTATATATATCTGCATCTAATTGACATATATATTGCACCACCTATGTTTGATGATGTAATACAACCATGCTTAAGATAATTTATCCTTAAGTGGTGATTAAAAAAAATTGTGTGTTTGCATGGATAACGTGGTGCAATACATGGACAAGTTTATTATTTTTTATAATTAGATTAAACAAAAAATCATGTTAGGTTAATAAATTTATTTGGGTATTTAAAATTTTAAATGTTTTAATTGAAATTTTATGTAATAAAACATAATATAAATACAAGGGGACTTTTTATTAAGCATATGCATATATCGGTATATTGATGATATACCAAGTCAGTTTTTTTTTTTTTTTTTGCTTATTAAATAATTTGTCTTGACATAAGAAATGTGCATGATGCAAGAAATTCATGTCGTGTTATGTGAAATTTGCCCAAACTATCTTCTGAAATGTTTATTGCATAGAATTCTCATGTACTATTAAAAATTTAACACGAAACCCCGTATATGTACAAAATATGTCGTTTGGGATCGACATGTTTCTGTAATCTATTATTCAAATACTCTATGCATGTTTGTTGGTCCCTACAACTTTACGTGAATTCTTTAAAAATAATTTCTTGAAATATGTCATATCAAAACGACTTATTTTGAACATATGGATTTTTTTTTCTCTAAATTTTTAATGGTACAAAAAAAAAATTGCGCAATAAATATTTCACAAGGTATACGTACATATTTGGTATATCACATGGGAATATTTTGCATTTTCCCTCTAATAATTTATTATTAATCATTGGCTTGGTGAGTTGATGATTAACCTATTGCTAAAATAAAATCTTATTTCGTTATTTATGTATATGTTAAGATTACCCTAATCGATTTGTGAATATGCAGATGCATAGTGAATTCCGCGGCACTGTGAAGGACATTGTTGACCACCTAGAGATGGTGTTCTTGAAGCCGTGTGACAACCTCCATTAATTATGGACGCTAATTATGATTAAATTACTATTTATGTTTATAAATATAATATTCAATTCCCACATTTTACATCAAACGACTTTGAAAATGTCTTGAACTATTATCAACTTTTCGTACTTTTAATATTATTATTACATATATATATGTACTTAATTATGTGTATATTATATAATATTCAGCCGTGGTCAAATATCTTGGACCACTAAAACACTTGGGTTCCATGAAAAAAAAATTATAGTACTCCTATTATCTTTTGTCGTCTTTTGAATAGACAATATTATGTTATTCACTCACGTTTTCTGAATGCATGGTAAATTAAACTCTCAAGTCCTAGTCTCCTATTTGAATATAAAATCATGATCGGGATCGCGGACCAAACCGATCGACTTAATTACTCCCTTCATTTCATATTAATTGGCACATTTATCCAAAAAAAAAAATTTAAAATTAATTGAAATATTTGGAATTTTAAAGCATTTTTTTTTCAATTTTGCATTTTTCTCTCATTGGAGTTGAGAAACTCAATGGCTACCACTCACTAATAAAATTAAAAAGTAGTCATCATTATAAAGGGTAATTGAGATATTTTACCATTATAAAGTATGTAATGATGATGTTTCTTAATCTGTGTGAAAACAAAGAATGTGTCAATTACTCCATCCGTTTCATATTAATTGGAACATTTGCCAAAAAAATTTATTTCAAATTAATTGGCATGTTTGGGTTTTCAAAGCATTTTTTTTTCAATTTTGCCCCCTTTCTCTCATTGGAGTTGGGAAACTCAATGGTTACCACTCACTAATAAAAAATTAAAAAGTAGTCATTATTATAAAGGGTAATTGACACAGTTTACCATTAAAAAGAATGTAATAATGATATTTCTTAATCTGTGTGAAAATAAAAAATGTGCCAATTAATATGAAACGGAAGGATGCAGAGGGCCTTCTTGGTTAGTTTGAGTTTTTTTTTTTTTATAGAAGTAATTCTAACAAAAGCAATTATATTATACAGTACAACTGCAGGGCGTAAGTCCATCGCTAATGGTGAGGTCAGGGTCAGGGCTCCGAAGCTTTGGGACTACTCCTGCCTCTGCCTGATCGTCTGCAATGGCAGGACTTCGAATCCCTTTCAATTTTATTTTTTCTCCACTCTTATCATTATAAAAAAATATATTAATATTAATAATAATAGAAATAATAATAATAATAATATTTAAATATTAAAATTATAAAGAGTTGATAACTATATGATTCGTCATGATGCAATACGATCCAAAAAAACCAATCGTAGACTACATAACGACTTAATCGCCCATGTGTATGCAAAATACGGTTAATAATGAATGTAAATTGTATGAGTTTATGTATCTTGTTAATTTAAGTATGTATTTAAGTATTTATTAATTTAATATTTATTAATTTAGGTATTAATTAAAATTGTTTGTCTAAGTGTTTGATTTTATTTTCAACTAATTCAATATTTTAATAAATACTAGAAAAGTACACGTGCGTTGCACGTGATTAACTAATTTCCTAAGATAGTTGAAACATATAATAATTTTTCATCATATTGTGGTCTTAATGACACACTACATAATTTTTTTTTGACTAAATCAATTTAATTATTACTATATTGTTACCAATAATTTAAAGATGTTAACATGAATACCTAAAATGAAAACTTGAAAATAAAAAACGAACTATAATAATAAGTATTTCTAACCTAAAACTACATGTCTTCATAACTATAATTATAAAACTAACATTTGAACGAATGAACAACATCAATTTTTTTCTTCCTTGACCTTGATATTTCCATCTAAACAATGTTTTCCATGTAAACAAGTTTTCACACGTTTAACCCATTTTTTGAATCGATTTCATCAGTTTTGTCGGTTATACCTATTTTTTTAGTGAGTTCACCATGTTTACCAATGTAATTCGAGTTTACTATTTTTTCTCAATTTGTCGAGTAAACATATTTTATCGATTTAACCCGCTTCTACATAAATTTACTATTTTTTTTGTTATTTTAACATGTTCTTTCATCGATTTCATCTGCTCTTACATTGAGTTTACCATTCTTTTTATGTTATTTAACCAGTTCTTTCATCGATTTCACCCATTTTTGTGGTTTATCCCATTTGTTAATCAATTAACCCATTCTCTCCAGTTCAACCTGATTTTAGTAGATTTCGCTTATTTTTTTATGATTTAACCTATTTAACGACTATTTCATATATTTTGTCAATCTAACTCGATCTTTTGTTGTTGTTGTTCTTTCATCGATTTGAACAATTTTTTGTTATCCCGTGTTTAGTTGATATAATTCATTTTTTATCGGGCTACCTGTGTTTTGCCGGTTTATCCCATTGTTTTTCCATTTTTATCATCTATTTTTAATCATATTTTGCCCGTTTTCACCAATTTTAACCATTTATATGTTTCGACTTAAGTCAATTATAAGTTTTTCAGTTAACTAAATAGTACTTTATTTTATTCATACAACACAAATGTGGAATTATTTTAGGTTCTTTTGGTTTTTAGGTTATTTGATAATTGATAATTTCTTAAGAATTGTACAAAGAAGTATTGATTGCACTTTTTTGTTTTTTTAACCCGTTCTTTGATCGATTTCACCCATTTTTATGTTTTATCCAATTTGTTAATCAATTCACATATTTTCTCCGGTTTAACCCAATTTTAGTCGATTTTATCTATTCTTTTGCTAATTTAACATTTTTCTCACATATTTCACCTTCGTTTTTTGTTATCTCATGTTAGCCAATATTCTCTCCCGTTTTTGTGTTTTATCCCATTTATATCGATTTTACTTACTTTTACACTGAGTTTATCATTTATTTTTTGTTATTTTAGACCTTTTTTTCACTTATTTCACTCGTTTTTCATGGTTCATCACATTTCTTAATCAATCCATCCATTCTCTAGTTTAACCCAATTTTAGTCGATTTTATCACACTAGTTAATCAATTCTCTTATTCTCTCTGGTTTACCCAATTTTAATCTGATTATACTTATTCTTTTGCTGATTTTCTTACATATTTCACCTTTTTGCCAATTTACACATTTTTTTGTTCTTGTTTTTTTAACGATTTGATCCTTTTTTTATTGTTATCCCATGTCATTCATTTTTTTTGTTATCCCGTGTTTAGCCAATGTCATTCATTTTTTAATCGATTTTGCCAATTTTTTGCCGGTTTACCTTGTTGTTTTATCAATTGCACCATTTTTTCTGCTTTAACTCGCTTTTTTTCTTTTTATCTAACCCATTTTTCCATTGATTTACCATTTTTTATCATATATTTTTTAATCAAATTTTACCCGTTTATACCGATTTTAAGCATTTTTATGTTTTGACTATTTTGGGTTTAAGCCAATTATATGTTCTTTTAAGTTAAATTAAATAGTGCTTTTTTTTTATTCATGCAGCACAAATGTGCCATTTTTTTCTTTCTAATGATCTTTAATAAGTGATAACTTTTTAAGAACTTTCTAAAGTAATTTTGAAGAAATATAAAGTAATAGTTCTTTAATTTTTTTTTTACTATTAATATTTCAATGAGTTTTAAAACCTTAAAAAATAATTATAATAAGGTTCATGTAGGAGAGACTTCTTGTCTAATTATACTTCTAGGATTCTTTTATTTTACCTTTTTGTAATAAAATTAAATGTTACAATATAATTTAAACAGAGTATATTAGTCTTCACAAAAAAGGGAATGAATTTTAACCATTCTATGTTTTAGACTTATTTTGGCTTAAGCCAATCATAAGTTTTCCAGTTACTAAATAATACTTTTTTCTATTTAACTAACCCGAATGTTGCCTTTTGTTTTTAGGTTCTTTAATTTTTTGGAGGTTCTTTGATAAGTGATAATTTCTTAAGAATTTCCAAAGAAATTTTGATTTTACTTGCTTTTACACTGAGTTTACCATTTCTTTTTTTGTTATATTAGCCCGTTCTTTCACTGATTTTACTCATTTTTTTGGTTCATCACATTTCTTAATCAATCCATCCATATATTCTCTCTAGTTTAACCCAATTTTAATCGATTTTATCACACTTGTTAATCAATTCACTCATTTTTTTGTTATCCCGTGTTTAGCCGATGTCATTCATTATTTTTTATCAGTTTTGCCAATTTTTTGCCGGATTACTATGTTGTTTTATATATTGCACCATTTTTCTGCTTTAACTCGCCTTTTTTCTTCTTCTATCTAACCCATTTTTTATCATATATATTTTAATTGAATTTTACCCCTTTTTTTTAACCGATTTAAACCATTTTTATGTTTAGACTCTTTTTGGCTTGAGCCAATTATATGTTTTTTAAGTTAAACTAAATAGTTTTTTTTTTAATTCATGCACCACAAATGTGGGCTTTTTTTTGTTTTTGGATGTTTAATAAGTGATAACTTTTTAAGAACTTTTCAAAGTAATTTCGAAGAAATATAAAGTTATAGTTTTTTTAAATTTTTTTTACTATTAATATTTTAATGAGTTGCAAAACCTTAAAAGATAATTATAATAAGGTTGATGTAGGAGAAATTTCTTGTCTAATTATACATCTAGGATTCTTTTATTTTATCTTTTTGCCATTAAATTAAACATTACAATATAATTTAAATAGGGTCTTCACAAAAAAGGGAATAAATTTTCTTCTCTAAACTCGTACTTTTGTATGTATATAGATATAGATATAGCCATCAATATTGTAATAAAATGATTTAATTTTTAATTACAATAAATGAAATTAAAATAAAATATTAAAAACAATTAATTTTAAATATAAATTACAATTATAATTAAATATTTTAAACTACAATTCTAACTATTTTATGAATTTAAATATTTTAATTACAATTCTAATTGTATTTAATAATCATTTAAAAGAGATTTTATTAAATTTTAATTTTATTATAAGGTGCACTTATTGTAATCAAATAAACATTTTTAAAAATAATTTATAGGGAATTTAAAGAAAGAAAAAAATATAACCAATCAGGTGGTTCCACTTGGCGCCACGTGATTTAAAGAGGGACGCGTACCAGGACGCTCTCCTTTTTTCTTCACACGGCCCCGAGCTTAAATACTAGTACACACCTAACTAACACTTGTTGCTCTCCAAATACTAGTACGCAATGTACGCAAGTATACAGCCGTTATAAGTAATAAAGTGATAAATGAGTGCCGAACCCACAATGATTTGTTCAATTAATTACCAACTAATGTCTTGTTACTTCTACTTGGATTCATAAGTTAAGTTAGGTGGTGGTTTTGATATAAAAACTAAGGTGAGGTAAATAAGGATGATTTAAGCACCTAACTAACACTTGAGTTAATAATAATATAAAGACTTCTAGGGTGTATGTGGATGGCTTTTGGCCCAATCCGCGGGTTTTGCGAGATCATCTTTCATGATTTTGAACTAGTAAATTTAAAACAAATGATCTCTTTATAGAGCTCTACACATTTCAATTTTAATTTCATATAATTAATGAGTGAAGTTACTCCCTCCATTTCATTTTAATTGTCCCTTAAAAGATTTTTTCATGTTCCAAATTAATTGTCGCTTTTAGAATTCCAATACAACATTAATTACATATCTTTTACTTTTATTCTTATTAAATAAGAATTCATTAATTGAAGGAAAAAGATAAGAGTCTAGAGAGAAAATAGGTATTTTAGGTATAACTTTAACCTTTTCAAATGGGTTTTTGTGAAACCTGTAAAATCATCAAAAACCTATTCAGAAACTCATACTCAAACTCTTCAAACCTATAAAACATTTATTTGACACCTACCACCTATTTTTTCTCCCAAATCTCACTAAAAAAGACATTGATTTAACATCTACCACCTATTTTTTTCCCTAACCCCAACATCCAAACCCAATCCAAGTGGTGTTTCAACTTATTAAAATCACAAAATCCAATAGCCAAAACTCATCCAAATGAGGTCTCAAAGGTTTCATCGAAACCACCCAAACCATTTTTTTTAAACCGAGACCCGCAAAATCGAACAAAAACCCTTCCAAATAGACCCCTAGAATTTTACACCACATAGTTCAATTCAAGACAAATGACTCGACAATTGATAAATTATGATCGTGTTTGCTATTCAAGGATTCAAGGACGTTCGTATGTATCTTTCGAGTTGCATACAAACCTATCGAGTTAAACTAATTCAATTTATGTTTAAATGGACTAAAATCTAATCGAAGCATTAAACTAAAACCTTAAACGAATACGAAACGACCTAGGTATATGTCTATCCTAGAATCAAATCACAATCCAATTTCACAATCTAATCCTCAAAATCACTATGTCTAGAAATCAAGAATCAACAGATTTCATCTTAAAGTTGGCCAAACCCTAAGACGAACAATAAGCACAAAATCAGATTAACAAACACATATAAGCATCATATCAATCATCAATTTATCATTTAATCAAATTAAAATCAAACATAGGATCAATAAAATCCTAAAAAAGAGGGATTAGCTACTCATAGCAATAAATAAATCATCCAATACATTAATGTAAATCATTTTCATTACATAAATATAAAGGGATGAAATAGAGATAAAGTGTGAGCTTCATGGTTGAAATCTTCATCGAAGAAGTGTAAGAAAAAGTGTAAAGTGAAGGTGGAGGCTAGAGACCAAAAAGAAGAGAAAAGTTGTATTTGATTTCCTAATTAAGTCTTGCCTAATAGCAAGAGAGTACTCCTAACCAAAGTATCTAAGTTGCCCTCAAGAATGGGAATAAAGACCAAAAAGCCCCTCAAGATGTCTATAATTACAAGTTCGGATCTAGGGGAAAGTAAACAAAAATGCCCTCAGCTGCCGCAGATTCAGAGATGCTGGAACAGAGGCCTCACTGCGGTGAGTGGTGAAAAGTGGCTGCCTCACCGCGTGAAGAAAAAAGGGCCCCCTACCATTAATTTTCATTTCCCTGTCCACCCTCACCCCAAGCCCATCCATTATGGTTCGATTTTCTTATCGATGTTGAAATTATATTTGGGTCCAATTTGATTATTTAATGGAGTGTGAACAATTTAATTAAATCAAATACAAATAAAATTCGATTTGTTTGATAATCTGATTTTTTTTTTTATAATAAAGGTTCTTCCAATTTGATTGCTTTGCATTTTGGTTTAATTTACATCTAAACAATGTATAAATTACTCGTAATCGTATTAGACATTTAATAGCTAGGGTAACATTTGATAATAAAAGAGGAGAGATGTGTCGATAATTAAAACTCAATTTTCTTTTGGTAATTGAATTGTCTTATATTAAGAGGTAGTTTGGCCGTATAATCCTAACTATGAAACCCACCAATTAATCAAATCTCACCAAATTAAAACTACTACCAACTAATACTACACTTAATCACTTAATATAACAACAAAACCAACAGAATTCAACGGGAAGAGCAGCATCTTAAGAACAGGGGAAGACCTATAATTTAGAAGTATACTTTTGCAATAATCAAATAAACATATATTCAAAATACCTTCAACTAATCTCAAATTTCAAACAGATCTAGGGCTCTCTGGAGAGGACCGCAGGAGAAACGGCGTCGGAGGGGAAGCGGAGGTGCGGCAGAAATGGCTTCGGAGGTGGTGGTGGGGCTAGCGGGCTAGGCTAGGTGGGCCTCACGAGTTATGTCAGGGGGAGCGGCGCGGGCTGGGCTAGGTCGGGTCGAGAGAACGAGAGGTTGCGGTGATGAGAGAGGAAGAGGCTAGTTTTGGGATGGAAAGAGAATTGGAGGAGGCGGCTGCAAATTGGAAGAAAGGTGGAGAAGAGGGAAATGAAATTGTCGTACTAAACCCGTAGCAACAAAGAGGGGGGTTTGGGCCTTATAGATGCTAGGAAAACCAATGTCTCCCTTTTAGCTAAGGTTGGTTGGCGTGTCCTTAATAATCATAACTCCATTTGGAATGATACTTTTAGGAAAAAATACCTTAAGGGTACCGATATCCTCGATTACCATGCCAAAGGAACCGATTCACACACATGGAGAGGGGTGGTGCGTAGCATTAAAGTCGTATCTCATTGTGTAAAGTGGTTAATTGGGGATGGCAATTATATTCCATTTTGGTTTGATAGGTGGTTAGGTAATGACAAGCTTTGTGACCTTATTGAGGGTGATATTAGGGAGGAGGAGTTGGAGTTTCGGGTGAGGGATGTTATAGACATTCCGGTGTGTGGGACCTTAGCTCTATAAACACGGCCATTCCCCCGACTATTGCTCACAATATTTGCTCGGTTCCGGTTCCCATCCATAGAGGGTATAGTGACTCTAGAATCTGGTCCGCCTCTTCTAATGGTCAATTTAGTTGTAGAAGGGCTTACATAGCTCTTAATAATCAGTTAGAGGAGGCTCCCTCCTTGGAGGAACATCCTATTTGGATTTGGAAGCTTGGTTGTCACCTTAGGTTGAAATTCTTCTTGTGGCTCATTTATCACAAAAGTCTCACGACTAATGCTCTTAGATTTGACAGACATTTTGCCCCTAATGATCTTTGTCCTAGATGTAGTACGAATAGGGAGGATTTGTTCCATATTTTTTACAACTGTCCAAAAGCTAAAATGATTTGGGATGTGGTTATTTCTCCCTCTGACTCTCTTGCTTTATCTCTCATTGATAGTTCTCACTGGATTGAAAGGAATCTTAAACAAAATTTCCATAACTTGCTCTTACCGGAATGCCCTTGGCCTTTCATTTTTCTTTCCACCATTTGGCACATTTGGAAAGCTCGTAACAAAAAAGTTTTTGAAGATCGTGAGGAACATACCAAGGCGACCTCTTTCAAAGTTCGCCTTTTGGCCACGGAGATGAAAGACAATTTCACAACCTTGTGGAAACCGAAGATCGTGTCCGTTCAACGATGGATTAGGCCGGCTCAAGGGAGGTTCAAACTCAACACGGATGGGAGCTTTTACGCTCATAATAACTCAACTGCGGCTGGTGGGGTTATAAGGGATGAAAGTGGTCATTGGGTGTTGGGATTTTGTTGGAATATTGGCCAGTGTTCGATTAATGTGGCGGAATTACTTGCACTCCGGGAGGGACTCGTTTTGAGTTGGGATCGGAGATTTCAATTTATTGAAGTGGAGGTGGATTCCGAAATTGTGGTCAACCTTGTTACAAATAGGGGGGCAGATGCTCACCCCTTAGCTAAGATTTTGGAGGATGTTCGGTTGCTTATGAGGAAGCCGTGGAATGTCACTTTTCGGCATATTAGGAGAACAGCTAATGCGGTGGCTGATTCACTTGCCAAATTGGGGCACCTGTCGGAGATTGGCACGAAGATTGTTTGGGATGAAGCACCCCCCGGTGTTTGGGATACACTTGAGGAATAACATTTTTTTTTCCTGTCTGACCAAAAAAAAAAAAACATTTCGACAGAAACTTATTTCCGTCGAAAGTTTCAGATATTTCGACGGAAAAAAATCCGTCGAAATCACTAAAATTTCGACGGATTTTAATTTCCGTCGAAATTTATTTATTTTTTATTTTTTTCGTGAAGTTATTCAATTTCGACGGAAAAAAATCCTTCGAAATCACTAAAATTTCGACGGATTTTAATTTCCGTCGAAATTTATTTATTTTTTATTTTTTTCGCGAAGTTATTAAATTTCGACGGATTTTAATTTCCATCGAATGTTTATTTTTTATTTTTTTCGTGAATTTATTAAAATTCGACGGAAAAAAATCCGTCGAAATCACTAAAATTTCGACGGACCGTCGAAATTTATATTTTTTTTTGTGAAGTTATTAAATTTCGACGGAAAAAAATCCGTCGAAATTACCAAAATTTCGACGGATTTTAATTTCCGTCGAAATTTATTATTTTTATTTTTTTTGCGAAATTATTAAATTTCGACAGAAAACAATCCGTCGAAATTACTAAAATTTCGACGGATTTTAATTTATGTCGAAATTTATTTAGTTTTTCTTTTTTATTTTTTTTATTTTTTCACGAAATTATTAAATTTCAAAGGAAAAAATCCGTCGAAATCACTAAAATTTCGACGAATTTTTCTTTCCATCGAAATTTCTATTTTTCTTTTTTTATACCTTATTTTCGATAGCTTATTTCGACCGAACATAAATCGGTCGAAATTATATTCAACGGATTTTTTTTCGGTCGAAAGTTTAAGTAATATTTCAACAGATTTATTTCCCTCGAAAATTTTCTATCGAAATTTCCCGTTTTTCTAGTAGTGATAATTGCTTATAACATAATTGATTTTAGTATAATTACTTTTAAGAGAATTTTTTTTACTATAATTATTTTAGCATTTGGTTTCAGTTTTTCGAAATGAATTCTAGAAATGGTAATCTTTATATAATTTACAGAATTAGCCTTGTATTAATTTTTAATATCATAAAACAAATGACTATAGTAGAAACTATAATATATTAAACTAATAAGAAAATTATGTGTTTTATAACTTTACAATAGCATAAGACTGCAAAAAAAAATAGTAAACAAATATTTTAATAGAAGTTTTTTTACTTTCATATAACACAGAAGATCATATTACAAAATGAGCAGTTGTAGTAGATAGATCATAAATTTAGGGTGAGTTTGGCCCAGCGGTGGGAGCTCTTAAAAGCACTTTTAGACCTCTATTGTGATTTTTGAAGTGTTTGGCCCCAATTATAGAAATTGTTTTTAGTTATCGTGATTTTAATGGTGTTTGACCCTTAATATCATAATCGCTTTTGAGATCTCCAGAAGCTAAAAATCAACTTATTTCAGAAGCTACTAAAGTGTTACTTTTGCAAAAGCTATTATCCAAAAGCAATTATTTTATAATTGAATTTTATCATAATCACTTATTGCCAAAATTCATTTTAGTAAAATTAATTCTCCTATAATTGATTTTCGAATCGCTAGGCCAAACTCACCCTTAATTTGAAAGAGTTTAATATATGTTTAGTATGGACAAAATAGAGATTTTCCACAAATATGAGTTTCACGTTGAGAGAAGCAACAGCTTCCTTCCTTTTGCTGCACCGTGTATTTTAACTTATGGCCCAGCAAACGTGACTGTGATTTTCTTGGGCCAAATAGTCTCAATTCTGCGTTTGAAGCCCAAACGTTAAATTGGGTGGTTACAAGTTACAACGCAAGGCCAAAAGTGATGTTGCAAAAACTTTTTTTAAGTAGAAAATTATTTCTCGACTGCTTTAAGCAATTTTTGTTGGTTGCGAATTCAACATTTACGATTGCATATCTTGAAAAACAACAAGGAAAAAGCTGATTTTGGATAAGAAGCCAATCGTGTGCGCTTTTTTTTTTTTTTTTTTTTTTTCGCATTTTTATATTTTTAAATAAGCAGATCCATGATTCTCTAAAAAAAAAAAAAAATAAATAAATAAATAAGCAGATCCATGATCATTTTGTCCTCACCAAAATATTATTTGCATTTTTATACTTTTAAATAAGCAGATCCATGATTCTCTAAAAAAAAAAAAAAATGCAGATCCATGATCATTTTGTCCTCACCAAAATATTAATATCCTGATATTGCCCTCAATATGTACCCTTCTGTGCTACAACATATTATTTTTTTCAGAGCATGTTGTCACGGACTTGACTCTTTCAAGTGTCGTGTGGCACTTAACCTCGAACGCCCCTTGCGATCTTTCTCCGCCCCTTGCGGTATCGGCTAAGTCAGCCTACTTGCTTGATTAAGTAAGTGGGTGAAAGTGGAAAGTAAGTAAGAAAGCATCCAAGAATTCACTTCACAAGAATTCATCCAAGTTTTGTGCAATCAACAAGCTTACTAAGTTCTATTCACTTCACAAGAATTCATCCAAGTTTTGTGCAATCAACAAGCTTACTAAGTGCTCTTTAAAAGCTTTCTTACTTACTTCCCACTTTCACCCACTTACTTAATCAAGCAAGTAGGCTGACTTAGCCGATACCGCAAGGGGCGGAGAAAGATCGCAAGGGGCGTTCGAGGTTAAGTGCCGCACGACACTTGAAAAAGTCAAGTCCGTGACAGGTGGTATCAGAGCCCGGTTGGGCCGGGTACTTCTTGATTGCGCTCAAGTGCGAGTTAGGTGTTTGAAGTTGAGACGATGGTTGCGGATATCCCCCCACCCCCCCCCCCCCCCACCCCCCCCCCCCCCCACCCCCCCCCCCCCCCACCCCCCCCCCCCCCCACCCCCCCCCCCCCCCACCCCCCCCCCCCCCCACCCCCCCCCCCCCCCACCCCCCCCCCCCCCCACCCCCCCCCCCCCCCACCCCCCCCCCCCCCCACCCCCCCCCCCCCCCACCCCCCCCCCCCCCCACCCCCCCCCCCCCCCACCCCCCCCCCCCCCCACCCCCCCCCCCCCCCACCCCCCCCCCCCCCCACCCCCCCCCCCCCCCACCCCCCCCCCCCCCCACCCCCCCCCCCCCCCACCCCCCCCCCCCCCCACCCCCCCCCCCCCCCACCCCCCCCCCCCCCCACCCCCCCCCCCCCCCACCCCCCCCCCCCCCCACCCCCCCCCCCCCCCACCCCCCCCCCCCCCCACCCCCCCCCCCCCCCACCCCCCCCCCCCCCCACCCCCCCCCCCCCCCACCCCCCCCCCCCCCCACCCCCCCCCCCCATAACCCGGTTCCGTTGACTTTTCAGTCAGACGCTGGTACAACTACGCAAATAGTACACACAAATGTTAGTCCTCCTAGGCCTCGAAATGTAAGTGGATTAAACGAAGATTTGGAGACTGATTCTGAAGATGATGAAGAAAGGTTTGAACACAGACTAACGCAGGAGGACAATGGAAGTAGCAGTAGTAGCAGTGACAATGAGGAAACTGATATTGGGAATAACATTATGGATGTCAATGATTGCCAATTTTATAGGGAAATTGGTGAAGGATCGTATGTTACAGATATTCGTGCAAGTCAAGTTCAATTGTCTGAGGGTGACGAACTAGGTAAAGGCTTGGTCTTTAGGTCGAAAAATGATATGCAGTGTGCTGTGAAGAAATATCATATAACAAAGAATTGGCGGTACAAGGTACAGAAGAGCACTGATAAAACATGGGTAATATGTTGTTATAAGAAAGAGTATCCGTGCAACTTCTATCTCCGTGCTAGTTTATTGATCAAGAAGAATGGATTGTGGGAAGTGACACGTTATTTGGGACCGCATACTTGCTTGTCTGCAGGATTAGGTCAAGATCATTTTCATCTGGACTCTAAGTTAATTGCTTGGGATATCCTAAATCTTGTTAAGGTAGATCCAGATTTGAAAATTCGTGTCATTGTTGAATATGTGAAGAATAGCTTCGCTAAGGAAATATCATATAAAAAAGCTTGGTGTGGGAAACAGAAAGCTGTTGCACATATCTATGGAGACTGGGAGGAATCTTATCAAAGGTTGCCAAAAGTACTTGCAGCTATCAAACAATATAACCCTGAGACAATTGTTGAGTACTATAGACCTCCACCACCCGGTCAAATGGATATATTCCGTCGTGTTTTTTGGGCATTTGGGCCTTGTATTGAAGCGTTCACGCACTGTCGTCCAGTTATTAGCATTGATGGTACTTTTCTTCACGGAAAATACAAGGGAGTTTTACTAATTGCGATGGGATGTGATGCAAATGATAGTATATTACCACTTGCCTTTGCTATTGTAAAAAACGAGTCCTTTAAAACTTGGGATTGGTTCTTGGACCTTGTGCAACAACATGTTGTGAAGGGTCGTGATATATGTTTGATTTCTGACCGCCATAAAGGTATATTGTCAACAATCCGAGTAAGGAGATGGACAAATGTGGAACATCGGTATTGTTTGAGGCATGTGCGTTCTAATTTTTGCAAAGTCCATACGGGTGGTAATTTAAAAAGGCTAGTGTGGAAGGCAGGTTGCTCACACCAGGATCGCAAGTTTCAAACTGTGTTGGATCAAATTGAGCTATTAAGTCCCGATGCTCGAAAGTGGTTGGATAAACTTCCGAAAAAAAAATGGACGATTGCACATGATGGTGGTTATAGATATGGTCTAATGACAACGAACATTTCAGAAGTTTTCAATGGAGTAATGAAAGGTGCTCGTGGTATGCCTATTACAGCAATTATTGAGACTTCGTTTTATCGTTGTGTTTATTACTTTCAATCTAGACTTGGTATTGCTGAACTTGCTCGTCAAAATATTGGCCTACCAAATACCGAACCCCAAAATAGATTTAGCCCCAAGGTTTATCAAATGCTCCTCCACAACACCTCGAAGGTTGGGGGTATGCATGTAACAATCTTCAACAATTCTATACGTGGGGGCGGTGGGGTTTATTCTGTAACCACAGGTCGTCGCATGACGAAGGGAGGTAATGTTCAAACTGTGCGCATTGGCGAAAGGACATGCACATGTGGTAAGTGGGTTGCCTATCATGTTCCTTGTTCCCATGTTCTTGCTTGTTGTAGTAACCAAAATGTTGATCCTTTATCTTTTGTATCATCATTTTATACCGTTGAGAATTATTCGAGGACGTGGAGTGGTAGATTTGAACCATTGGAGAATGAGGCTTATTGGAATGAGTATTATGGTCCGGTGTTCAAACCAAACTCCAAGCTTGAACGGGAAAAAGGTCGACCAAAATCAAGGCGCATTCGCAATGAAATGGATTTTCAAACCGACAAACGGGTGATACATTGTTCTATTTGTGGGAAGGAAGGACATACGCGTCGCAAATGCACGAATAATAGGACATAGTTTCATATATATTACCGTGACTGAGATAATATTGTTGAGACATTTTTATGTATTGAACTTGTTAAAGTTTACATTGTTGTAACCGACATTGTAGTTGTGCTTACATTATTATGATTCTCGAATTTATTGTTGTGGTTGTGCTTGAGTTAAAAAAATCGATCTTGTGCTTCTTCACATTTCACAAGATTTAAAAAAAATGTATAGAATAATCGACATTAATAGGATTTTACAGTAAAATCGCAGTGGATAATAGCGATTTTACTATAAAATCGACATTAGCAATGTCGATTCTTATCCTCGCCGCGGCGAACTTATCCCTCGCCGCGGCGAATCAGAGGCAGAGAGTTTAGAAACTCTCTGCCTCTGATTCGCCGCGGCGAACTTGTCACTCGCCGCGGCGTATCAGAGGCAGAGAGTTTCTCTAAACTCTCTGCCTCTGATTCGCCGCGGCGAACTTGTCACTCGCCGCGGCGAGGATAAGAATCGACATTGCTAATGTCGTTTCTTCAAAGAATCGACATTGCTAATGTCGATTCTTCAAAGAATCGACATTAGCAATGTCGATTATTCTATATTTTTTTTTCCAAATTTTTTTGAAATGTGAAGCAACCTCGGTTTTTCTTAACTCAAACAATACCAAAACAATCAACATATTATCCAAAACAATCAAGAACAAACAATCAACATATTATCCAAAACAATCAAGAACAACCGAAAACATAATCAATTCACCATCACAACATATATTTCAAAGTAAACCAATATCTTCCAAATAGGTCAAGTTAAATAACAATTAGTAATAAAAAGAATTTACAACTTAAACTAAAGTCATTGGGATGGTGTATAGCGATTTGGCGCTCTCCTCTCCCGTTGAGTCAACCTCCTTTGACGATTGGGGGGCTCAGCCTGAGAACCACTCGTCGTACCAACCTGAGTAACACACTCAACCTGGTTCGGTGTAGAATACTCCGCGTGCGAATACCATGGTGGTGGAACGAACCCAGGGTTATGAGATGGAGGAGGTACAGATGATGAAGCTGGAACATCTGAAGTAGCTGGAGGAGATCTAGGAACAGGGCCCCGTGTTTCTGCCCGTCGTTTACGACGTGAATTCGACCCCCTTACCTGTGTAGGAGGGGCATTATATGAAAATGTCGGCGGTACTGGACCTGTTAGTCGGTCTTGAGCCCCAACTAAGGTTAAAGCACTTACGACATGCTCTTGAGCTTCCGTCACCTTTTGCGCATCATGGGCGATATGGAATTCCTGAAGCAAGAGATTGATCCGCTGTAGTTCTTGAATCTGTATGATGACAAAAACATGTACGTTAATATATATAAAAAATATTACATAGAGTCGGTTACAATATTAGTTGTTATACCAAACCCTCATGTCCACCACTGGTACCCCTGTACCCTGTGACATCACTTTGGTGTCTTTGGTATGGGTTTGATATCAACACCCTCGTAATATTCCTGTACCAAATCTTGTAAGCCTCACTACAACCTCCCCCTACATTTGACATGACGATTAGATGGTCACGTTGCTCCCACAAGTTCACATAATCATTGTGCTCAACATTCCAATCAACTTGGTTACGCCCCCGGAGGTCTAGATTGTGTATGGCCATAATGGTGTCACAAGGTTCTGGGATATCCTGCCACATCCCAAATTGTCTAAGCACCCGATCTGGAAAGTGCCACTCTACTCTGTCATAACATATCAGAGGTACCCTAGACCTCCATATATTCTCTCCCTGAAGACAATAATGAGGCAACTCTTCAAGCTGGTATGGCTGCCACTCAAATTGATTTTCAGTGAGCAGGTATAGTTGGTCTCGATACACTCGTAAGACATGAGTAGGAAGATGTTCAAGCAATTTCGCTGCACGCCACCTGATTATGGTTCAAAAACATCGAATTAATCAAACTAATTTTCAAATGCTTGATTCATAAGTAAATAATAAGTATGCGTACTTACTTGTACCCGAGAGGTCCAGGGGGATCTATTTGAGGCACATACTGAAGGCCATACTCAATATCCGGACGCAAGCACCGAATTCTCTCCCATGCCCAAATCTATTTTATAGTTATCAAAATAAGTATATATACAAAATATATTGTAATTAATATGTTAATTAAGTGTAATTGTTGTACCTGTAATAACGTCAAACACCCACCAATCTGATTATTCTGTGGTTGAGTGGTCCGGCATAACTCACGATACAAGTATGCTAAAGCTGCACTACCCCAACTGAAGGTTCCAATCGAATTCAAATCATTTAGAAAGGGAATATACTTCAAATCTACCTTATTTCCCGATAAGTTAGGTAGGACAACACCTCCAATCATTGCTAGAATAAGCGCTCTCGCATAATATTGCACTAATACATCAGTAGCACCAAGAGGTAGTGACTTAAATTGCGACATCAACCATTTTATTTTCAAAAATCTACCTTCAAAAGCATTAATTGGGGGCACAACACCGAACAATTCGAGGCAAATATCTTGCCATTCCTCCGTGGAATGGTTTAGATCAATTCCACTAATAATATCCCCTTCAATCGGGAGGCCAAGTAATACTTCTACATCTTGTAAGGTGATGGTGGCCTCGCCGATGGGTAGATGGAATGTATGAGTTTCCACACGCCACCGCTCGATCAATGCAGTAATTAATGGCCAGTCGTACTTGATTGCCCCAATACGATAAATTCCATAAAATCCGGCTTTAATCAAATAAGGCACCACTCTATTGTCAATCGACGACCAAGGAATGGATCCGTCCCCACGACGACACTTTAGGGGCCCAAGATCTTCCCCTTGCCAAATATTGGTAGACCGGTGCTGATCCTGCTGAGTGAGAACCGACGAATCAATAGGCCCAACATTTACAATATGTGTGTGGTGATCGGCGTCCATCTCTGCTAAAAAAATCGATTGTTACAAAAAAAACTCAAATAAAAGAAATTGGTTCTATGACTAAGGTTAATACATATGAGCTTCATAGGGTCAATAATGGTTTACTTTCTTATCAATTGGTTCGTAAATTAACTCAAATAATTTCAAACAAAACATAACTCGAGCTCAATATATGTTTTCTAGCATTTTCATTGTATGAATTAAACTCAAATAAGTTAATATATTCATGATTCATCTATAGAGACTATAATAATGATAAATAAACATAACTGAAAGTTTTGAATATCCTTAATTTTAAAGTTAAGGATATTTGTTGTGTAATCATAATTATTGCCACTACTTGTGTGATTGGCATTCACTTTATTGTGCAATCATAATTACTCCCACTATTATTGCCACTAATTGGAGTATTCACAATTAGTCTCTATCTATCCTACAGTTGAGTTTCTTGTCTACCTAAAACATTCTTCGGACTCCACAAACTAGCAAACAAATTTTTAAAGAACTATATCTACCATCACCACTAATTAATTAATTCCAATCATTGATTTTTTCTTCTTCTATATAATATGAAAAATAACGAATCGAAATGACAATATTGATAAAATAATAAAATTTAAAAAAAAAAAAAAGACATCTTGAATCATTTAACATTAACAAAGAGAGATCCATGGATCTGAATGATAGCATATTGTTGAACAGAACACTTAACCACACATAGTTATACAGAAGAGAATTGAAAAGTTGCCTAATCAATTCACAGAAAGATCACAATTCCTAGACAATCTAAAAACAATATCAACATAAACAACATGAATTCAACAATCAAGCAGGCACAGAATTACCACCAGTGGCGGTTGTCCACAGAATATCTTTAAGCGTAATTACATGAATCCTTTGAAAGATCACAACAACAACAACAATAATATGCTAATTACCTGATTAATTGATGGAGGGACGGAGGACAGAGGACGGCGGACGGCAGACGGCGGACGGCGGACGGCGGACTGCAGAGAGCGGCGGACGTAGGACGTCAGTTGCGGCGTTCAGCTGAGAGGGGTTTTTTTTAATGTATGGACTGAATGTTTACGGCTGAGAGGGGTTATAAACTTAGGGCACAGAATCGCTATTGGTAACAGCGATTCTTTCAAAGAATCGCTGTTACCAATGAAAGAATCGCTGTTACCAATAGCGATTCTTTCCCTAATTAATTAGTCGCTAATTAATATAATTAATAAGAATCGAGGTTACTAACCTCGATTTTTATGATTTTTATTTTTTTTTAATTATCGTATATAATTGATAAATCGACATTGGCTCTCGCGATTTTATCTTAAAATCGAGGTTGGCAACTGCGATTTTAGCTAAAAGGTACATTTAGGGAAATAGTTTTCAGTTTGAGTCATATTGGGAAATACTTTTGTGTAAAAGCCTATATAGGAAAAAAATTCGTACTTTCTTTGATTAAATAATAGACAATAAATTATGAAGAGAGCATATAATTATAGTGGAGCTAATTAATGATGGGATCCGTTAATAAATGGCACTAGCTATTTAATTGGCAGGCATATCTTAATTCAAGGTCAGCTCCATCATCCCTAGACCCTCATTAATAAAATAGAGCGGTATCAAATGACATATTATTGAAGTTTTCTTTGAATATTATGTTACTTATATCGGATTTGCAATACCTAAGGTGGTTGGGCCAAGTGGTAGTGACTTGCGACCCGTAGACGCGAGACTCAAGTTTGAATCCTACTGGAGACACCACACTGGGGAGAACCTATACCCTTTGCACTCTTCGGTCCGAGCTGTAAATACACAGTCTAGTAGATAAAAAAAAATATCGGATTTGCAATTGTACTTAAGTTTTATTTTTAAATGAATTGAGTTCGAGTGAACTTTTATGGAATGAGCTCGAGTCGAGTATCAAGTAACTTGATATTTTTACATATGTCAATTTTTAACTTATCTAATCAAAACTAAGTATGAATCTCATCCCGTAATTTCTCTCTTTGTCATTTTTGGTCCCAAATTGGATGGGGTAGGGATGAGACGAAATACACGAAACAATTGGGATCATAACTGCTATTTTTTAGAGCACGAGACTACATGTATTACTAGTCTTCTACTAAAAATACGACTTAACAGAGTTTTTGTCTTTACGTTTTCAAGATGCAAGAAATGGAAATTTACACTATAAATACATTGAAAAAAAGGTTGTTTGCAGGGTTTCATAGTGTAAGTTTCCGTTTGATAAACAATTGTAACGTATATTACCTTTCAGTGAGAATACATAGTTTTTGGATTATAACATAACGTATATTCTCACTAAAGTTAATTTGATCCAAAAGTTAGTTTGGGACGAATTCTTCAATCTAAAAGCTCGGCCTTCTAAGGATTTTATACATAGCATATATATTATGTTATGATTCTCACTAAAAGTTAATTTGATCATATATAAGTTAACTGAAAATGAGTAGATTTTAGATTGCATGCTTTAGTAAAATATTGACTCTTTTAACACAGACACACTCAGATCATAGACAATCATACTCAATAAAACATTGTCAATTACAATTTAAATATTTTTAAGATATTTTATATTTCGACGTTTGTTGGACAACGTTCTCTTACTTTATTACTTCCTCAGTTCCATTTATTTTCTTTCATTTACTTCAGTATCCGGTCAAACTTTTCAGTATTTTAAGTGACTTATCATGTTAAATTATTAACATTTTTTTTGTGTACTAGAAAGTGCACGTGCGTTGCACGTGACTAAATAATTTCTGAGGTTAGTTGCATTATATAATGATTTTTCATCATACTATCGTCTTAATGACATATTATATAATTTTTTGACTAAATCATTTTAATTATTATGTTGTTACCAAAAAATTAAAGTTGAGATCTCAAATTTTTAACTAAATCATTTCTTGACCTAGATAGGGTAAACACAACTAATGGTCCTCCTTATCATTATTTTTTTACAAAGTGGTCCCTCTTATGTTTTTTTTCCCACGCTAGTCCCCTCTATGAATATTTGTTTCACTTTGGTCATTTTCAGGTGTTCCAAGGTGAACTAAAGTGCCAAAACAGTTTTATGAGGAACTAAATTGATAAAGATAAATAGATACAAAATAATTTTATGAGGGACAAAAATGTAACACTATAAGTAAAAAAAAAACCCTTGTAAATGACCAAAGTGAAATAAATAATTCATAATAGGTACTAACGTGGGAAAAAACACAAGAAGGATCACTCTGTAAAAAGTTAATGATAGATAGGACCATTAGTGGTATTTACCCGACTTAGATCTAAACAATTTTTTTTCATCTAAACACTTTAACAGGTTTAACCTTTTTTTTTTTTTTTCGATTTCGCCAATTTGACCGGTAATACATGTGATTTACCGAATTCATCCAATTTCAATTACAAGCTTAATCAAATTTTAACCAATTTAACCTTTTTTTTTTTTTTACCAATTTTCCTCAATTTTGCTGAGTAAACCTGTTTTCTCACCTATTTCATCCGCTTTTACATTGAGTTTACTATTTCTTTTTTTGTTATTTTAACTCGTTTTTTTTTTTTTTTTTTTTTTCATTAATCAATTTCACCAAATTTTCATGGTTTATCCCATTTATTAATCAATTCACACATTCTCTTAACCCAATATTAGTTGATTTTACTTATTCTTTTGTCGATTTAACATATTTTCTCACCTATTTCACCTTTTCTTTTTGCCAATTTAACTCAATTTTTTTTATAGGTATATATCGATTTAACCTTTTTTTGTTATCTTGTGTTTAGCCGATATCATTATTTTTTTACCGGTTTACCAATTTTTTGTCAGTTCACACCGTTGTTTTAAAGATTCCACCATTTTTTTGTTGCTTTAACTCGTTTTTTTTCTCGATCTAATCCATTTTTCCATTGATTTTATCATATTTTATCATATATTTTTAATTGAAATTTACACATACTCACCGATATCAACCATTTTTATGTTTTGATTTTTTTTGGCTGAAGCCAATTACAAGTTTTAAACTTAACTAAATAGTAATTGTTTATACATACAACACGAATGTGATATAATTTTATTTTGATGTTCTTTAATGTTTTTAAGGTTCTTTAATAGTTGATAATTTCTTAAAAACTTTCCAAAGAAATATCGATTTTTGTGGTTTATCCCATTTGTTAATTAATTCACCTATTTTCTCCAGTTTATCCCAATTTAGTCGATTTGATCCCATTTTTTAATCAATTCACCCATTTTCTTCGGTATAACTTAACTTTAGTCGATTTTATTCTTTTGTTGATTTACAAATTTTCTCAGCTATTTCACATTTTGTTTGCCAATTTAACTCATTTTTGTATTCTTGTTCTTTTATGGATTTGATCCATTTTTTTAGTTATCCCATGTTTAATCGATATCATTCATTTTTTACCGATTTAATCCGCTTTTTGCCGGGTTACCCTGTTGTTTTATCAGTTGCACCAATTTTTTTGCTTTAACTCGTTTTTTTCTATATAACCCATTTTCCCATTGATTTTACCATTTTTATCATATATTCTTTAATCGAATGTTACCCGTTTTCACAATAGCCATTCCTAAGTTTTGACTTTATTTTTGCTTAAACCAAAAAAATATAGATTTCACCCGCTTTTAAACTAAGTTTACCATTTTTTTTTTGTATTTTAACCCGTTCTTTCACTGATTTCATCATTTTGTGGTTTATCTCATTTGTTAATCAATTTCACCAATTTCAGCGGATTATACTCATTCTTTTTTGTTAATTTAACATATTTTCTCATCTATTTCAACTTTTTTTGCCAATTTAACTTGTTTTTGTTGTTGTCCTTTTATCGATTTGCTCCATTTTATTGTTATACCAGATTTATCCAATATCATTCATTTTTTCTTACCTATTTTACCCATTTTTTATCCATTACCTCGTTGTTTTGGCTATCATACTTTCTTTTCATTTGATCCATATTTTGTAGTCACGTTACATCTGTCATACACAATATATACAGATAAAAAATATAAATTATCGATAGTAATGGTTTAATAAATTACTAATGTTTGAGAAACCAAACCTGATTTGTATGTAATCATTGATGCATCATCATTTTTAAGTTATACTAAGTTCTTAAAGAATTTATATAATTTAATAATAACATAAGTCAATTACAAATTGCAAATCGCAAATAATGTTGGTTAATTTTCGAAACTATGAATAATTGTTGTGTAGTTTAAATTTTGATTCTAGATTTGTTTTCTATCATCTTCATTAAGTCATTATAGTACGTTATTAATTTCGGAACATGGTGACATATATAATTATTTGTAATGAAATTGATTTCGGAAGTAAAAGGGATGTGTAGTATGGCTAGTATATGTTGTTTGATTGAAGCATATTTTTTTTACTTTTTTTGATAATTATTGATAAATATTGAAGTATACTTTTGCAAGTGTTAGTGTTTATGTAGAAGTATGATTCTTCAAGTTTTTTTTATTATTTTGTCATTTATATTTAAAATTTAAGTAAGGGTATATTAGTCTAAAAAAAAAAAATTCAAGAATTTTTTTTCTGATTAACTCGTACTCAACTTCAAGTACAAATTGATTTTTTTAAGAACTTTCACCAACAAACACTAAAAAGGTTTTATAACTTGTGTCTTGTATTGATTAGAGTTGGAATAAGGGAGAAATTGGATGTTAGTTTGCCTGAAGTTGTCGATTCTTCTTTTTGGGTGAATTTTGGATTTTTCTAGCAATTTGGACACCAATGGGGTGTTAGCTTAAAATAAATGTGAGATTTAAGATTATATTATTTTAAGTGTTTTAACTTTTTTGTGAGTTCTAGTCAAGATTACATACGTGTATTTTTAAGAATTCTTGTTTACCTATATCTTTTGATTCCTAATTTAAATATATTTCTTATGTTTCTTTTGGTTATTGGTAGCAGCCTAGCAGGGGTATTTTAATACAAAAAAAGTTAATAAATATTCATGTGTTTATAAAAAAAAATAGAGAATTAAACATTTTAAATATTAATTTTTTTTTTTGGTTTTCCAAGGGTTTAATCCCTTTTAAATATTAATATATATGGTGTCATATGATATTATAACTTATTAATTAAATATATTAATGTAATTATTTATTATAATTTTTATAAATTTAGTCAAGCTAATTGATCAACTGTACCAATAGAGCAAAATTAATGGGACGGAGGAAGTATGACTTATTTTTTGCCATTTTATGCGAACACTGCCGCCGCAGCCAGTAGAGATTAGATTACTCAAGTACATAATATTAACGTGCTTTAGATAATCTTAACAATGCAATTAATTTTTTTGCCAGGATCATGATATGCATGGTTTAGCAAGCGCGGCAGATATTTGCTTCAATAATTTATATTGGTTTTTTTAGAAAAAAATGTTATAATTTGTAACTTTTTGAGAATTTGGATATTTATAGATCAATAAATTAAACTTAAGGTACGTAAAAAATTCAACAAGATATATTTGTTTCTATTTGTATTTTAAACAATGGGATTATTGCATTTTTGATACCACAACTATAGCTCACTGACGTTTCTATCCCGTATCTTTTCGGGCTGGAGTATTTGGTGCCACAGCTTCAACATCAGTAGCAATTTTGGTGCCAATTGAGGCACAATTCCAAAATTGGCATGTGACATGAAAATTGGCCCTCACAAGTGGCCCGAAATCCCCCTTGTGAGGGCCAATTTTCATGTCACGTGCCAATTTTGGAATTGGGCCTCAATTGGCACCAAAATTACCACCGATGTTGAAGTTATGGCACCAAATGTGTCAGACTAAAAAGATATGGGACAGAAATGCCAGCGAGTTATAGTTGTGGCACCGAAAATGAAATAATCCACATATTAATCTATATGACCATATTAATGTGCACGGATGTATATTTTGATCCATATAATCATATTAATAATATGCAAGAAAAAAAACTTAGAACATTTAAATGAAAGAAAATTATACTATGAATCACCGAAGTATAAAAACACGAATTTTAATTTCGGAAGAAGTTGGTTTAGTTTAGTGAATTAGATAAATTTTTTCTAATAACAAACTCGATAAATTTTTATGTTGTGATAAAATGACAACTAGACGAGAATAAATTAACGTTGTATTTTTATTAAATAAAATGTGAAATTTTTATTAAATAAAATGTGAAAAAATAAACTAGTAAAAATATTATCATATAGATTAATAATCCACATAGGGATTATTGCATTTTTGGTGCCACAATTATAGCTCGCTGGCATTTCTGCACCATATTTTTTCGGGATGACATTTGTGTCACAACTTCAATATCAGTGGCAATTTCGGTACCAATTGAGGCCCAATTCCATAATTGTCCGAAATCCTCCACATACGTGCCACATGACATGAAAATTGGCCCGCACAAGGGGGATTTCAGGCCAATTTTAAAATTGGGCCTCAATTAGCACCAAAATTGTCACTGATTTTGAAGTTGTGGCATCAAATGTGCTAGCTCAAAAAGATACGAGGTAGAAACACCAGCTAGCTATAATTATGACACCAAAAATGCAATGATCCCTTAAACAATCTACAAAAGTTGGAATGACGTTACATCTTTGTAAATCTATGGAGTTAAGAAGAGGGTTATATTTAGTTGTCGGATATTAGATGCTCTGTATTAAATGATTTATATTTGAATATAATAAATAGACGTAGTCAAAGGTACTCAGAGATAATTTTTTGCCTTCAAATCCTTTAGCCTTCTGGCCTCCAATTCGGTTTTCTGAACATCCGTCAAAACTGTACCTTGTGTTGGCTCCAAAATTTCAGATTCGACAACTGACCAGTACTCAAATCGAAAGAAATTTTCCATTAGCATGTTCCAATGATCATAGTGACCATCAAAGCGTGGAATGACTGCTTGCACAAAATTAGAATATGCAACCATGATGATGAATTCTCAAATTTAACCTAACTCTGGTACCACTAATGGAAACTTAGAGAAGAAGACGTTTTTGCTACAACATATTTTCATAAATTGATAAGCCTTATAAAATAGGCAATACAATACCAAAAAAACTGAAACACTAGGAATAACTTATATCCATTAACCCAGGATCTCTAATATTAATCTGACTAATAAACTACTAATGATTCAGTGGTATGTTACTATTGTTTCTATGTTTTCATGCAACCACCAATATCAAAATTTTAACAAATACTAAACCTCCCAAATATGAAGCAAACAAAAGAAATATAATTTTGATCAGAGGTAAGAAAGGCAACTCACCAGTGTCCTGAATCACATTGAACATCATCATATTTCTTCCTAAAAAAACTACTAACTGTATTATTGATTTCATCCATTTGAAGTATGCAAGAAAGATACAACATAATAAAGAAAACGAATTGAAGGAATATGAGGAAAATTAGAGTTTACTTAGTGAATAATAGATCAACTAAAATAAAGACTTCTATTTTTCATACCCAATAGCTTCATCTTCAATAAATAGGAGAGAATTACACTTGTGGTACCAAACTATATGTCGATTCTCACTTGTGGTACCATAAAAATCGAGGCCGACATACTTGGTACCACAATTTGAGAAATCAATCAATTTTGGTACCACAATTAAAATGGACTTTAACTGATGACGTGACAATTAAGTGTAATTGTAAAATTAATACCATTATTTATGTTGACTGATAATTCTACCCCATAATATTTCAGGTTGTCAAAATAACCCCACATCATTAAATTTATTAAAAATTTTAGTCCACATTGTTGGTACTTGATTCTAGCTTATATCTCACATTTCGTTGTGGAGAAATCAAGGGTTTGACTCGCCACGATCCAGATTTACATAAGACCCGAAAGATGGAGATAATCCTTTAAACTAATTAGATTTTATATAATAATATATAAATTAAATAATATTTTATATAAAATCTGAAAAATAAATATACTTAATAAATTTTTAAATTTTTAAAAAATATTTTAAACTAATAGATTTAGGGGTTTTTTTAATCATAATAAATTTAATAATTAGAATTATTATTATTTATATAATTTAAAAAATATTTTTTTCAGGTTTTATAATAAATATTATTTAATTTGTATATATTATTATCTAATTAGTTTCAAAGATTTTTTTTCAATTTAAAAAAATTAATAAGTTTTAATATTTATTTTTGAAATTTTACATAAAATATTATTTAATTTATATGTGTTATATGTAAAATCTAATTAGTTTAAAAGGTTCTATTTTGGAATTTAAAAAACCCAATAAATTTAATTTATATATTATTTTTCGAATTTTATATAAAATATTATTTTGTTTATATATATTATATATAAAATCTAATTAGTGTAAGAGATTTAATAATTATCATATTTAAATTTATAATTAATTATATTTGCAGTTGAGACTGAAATGCTTCAAACTTGTGAATTGGGGTACATTTGTCAGCCATAAAATATGTGGGACAAAGTTTGGTAACAATCTATACCTGTAGGTTCAATTCTGTAATTTTTCCATCAATTTTCCATCTAAAATTGAAGTTTCAGTACAAAAATTGACATAAGTACCAAATGTGTCGAGAGCAGTCAACATATGGTACAAAATGTGTATGTTTTTAAAGTTATGATACAGTAACCTTAAAATAGGGTTACTTATGGTACGAAAAGTAAAATTCCCTCCGTTTAAAACTACCAAATTGCATTTCTTTCAACTTTTCACCAAACAATGACTTGTACTTGTTGTTTTACTCTAGTCACAACCTCCAGAGGCAAAATAGAGGCTCCATACGCAATCCATTGAAGCCCAAATTGAAGTGTCAAATAGAAATTCATTGTCATACAAATGTAACAAAAGAATACCTTCATTAGAGCCCAAATACTGAAATGTGCATCCTTGGTACTCATTATTAATGTTTGGTCTTCATGTGCCATTTCATGTATCTTCAGTGAAAAACTTCATTTTACAAATCTTGCATGTGAAATTCATGTTATCAGCATCATCTTTCTTGTTGTGAATCTTCTTCACGTGTGCTTGAAGCAATCTCTTTGTTCAGGGCCAACCCGACATATTAAGGGGTTTTAGGCAAAATTTAGAACTGGAGCCCTTTTTTACAAAAAAATAATGTATTATTTGAAAATTAATTTTCTTACTTTTAAAATTGTAAGATTACTTTTAAGTATTTAGTATTTACTAATATATTAGTAATTGATGGATAAAATGATAAATTACCTGATCTTTTTTAGATTCAATCATAATATATTTTTATAACATTTCATTCTAAAACTTTCTCTTAACAAAAGCAAATACGGCAAGTATCGTGTGTGTATATATATTGATAATTCAAGTATCATGAATACATTTATAAAACTAATGAACGTTAACAAATATAACTTTTTACTTGTCATAATCAATGAATAGATAAAATATGAAAGTAGAATATTCCTGCTCTAGCTACTATCTTAGGGGTGTGCAATCGTACCAATTTTCGGTATATAGACTGGTGCGATAATTTCAAAATTTGTACCGTATGCCAGACCAAACTATTCGGTTCGATTACCAATCAATTCAGTCTACTACCAAAAAATCGAGACGTGTATGTAGTTTTGAGTCTTCTTTGTAATGAATTAATATTAAAAATTATAGTTTGACTCAAACTCGTTGAATCTAAGTTATATTAACTGCTAAATTTAATGTATTATTGCAAAACTACAGCATCATAATTGTTTTTCCCAAGATACTAAGATTCAATAAAAATAGAAACACTTGTACTAGCAATTAGCATATAATTTTTATAATTTGACACCAATAATAATTTATTGAATAATCATTTTTACATAAATTAGCTCAACAGAGTTTACCTAACATACAAAAGGAGGATTTCAATAGAATGTGTATTGTTGATCGAAAAGTTAATTTGATAGGATAAATTTAGTTTATGTTGGGGTTTTATGTGTGAATTAAATAAATAAGAGTAAGAGATGTGTCTATTCGGTCCGAAGAGGTACCCTTTGGAACCGAAACATTATGTCCCTTTCCAAGAGGCACTTTTGTGTCTAAATATGAGACAAAATCTGCCAATTCTAAATTAATTATATAGTAACTAAAAGGAAAAATAATACTCTCATTCTCTTACTTTCGTCCAAATTTAGTCCGAAATTTCTGTTTGTTCAAGTTCGCCTTGGGTTCATTATTTGTGCAAATAATGAACAACAAACTGTTGTATCTTGGGAGACTACCGGGAATCAAACTGCATGCACCGTGGCAGTCTCGGAAATATTGTCTTAAGGAAATCGCTTCGGCAAGCCTCAATCTCATTTCCTAGTTTTCGTATATTGATTGGAGTATTATTTGGTTTATTTCGATCCAAGTAAGTATTTCTTACTAGTTTTTACGTTAGTATATAATCTAACCTTATTAGAGTTGATATATGTTAGATTATCATTATTTGTTATATGCTTAGATTTATGTTAGAAATATTTTTGATGAAATATTTAAGTACACAGATTGTTAGACACCAACAATCTTAAGACAATATGTTTTTTGTTTAACTTATCTGTGTGGACATAATATTTAGTCATTACGCATAAGTTATAAAGGAATGTAGAGGAGTTTAAAAATCATAAGAAAACTTAGAACTCATTTCTCTGTACAAAGCGGTGTATGACTGTCAAAGTTGTTTTGGTATTTTAATAGAAGGTAAAACTTTTAATCCTTGGAGTAGGAATACTGAATTAACAAACAAATGGGCAATGGACAATAAAATAAAAGAACGTCATGAGGACATATATCTTTATTTTATGAGGATAGTAATGGAATTTTTTTTTATTTCCGAAATAAAGGAATCATCCATTCTTAGCATGTATAAGCAGTGGAGAATAAATGAATAGTTGATTGAGAAAATGAAGTCAAAAGATGTGTTCATTCTCCAAGTCTTATTCAAGCCATTTAATTGTTCTAGCAATGCAGTCACCAATTTCATCAAATTGAATCGCTACATGTGAAGCGGTGACTTTGCAGATCTAGGGAATTTATTCTAATTAGGAATTGATGTTTTGGCAAAGCTTCCCTTCATGAGACTGTCATATATAAAGTTTGTGACAACTACACATGAATTTTCGGATTGACCGCGGGTAATTTTGAAAATGAAAAGAGTGCTCCTTTGGCACTTACCCTTTCATGAACCGATACCTTCTTTCGGATTGAGCCGTATTAATAATCAAACATTAATTATTATGACAAAATATTACCCTTGTGAAGGTCATCATGGTTCAGCGGAAATATGAAAGGAAACAAAATGAAGAGCTTAGGATTAATTACATCCTAAATATGATTTAGACAAATATCTTTACATGTGATATTTTTTATTTGAATTGCGAATTCAATAAATAGAATATGATTTAAAAATATATTTTATTTTTGAAATTACTAAAATGAAAGGTATTCTCAATATTTGAGTCAATATGAATCACCTCTTATATACATATTTTAGTAGCGCACTAATTTATTTTTATTGTGTATATCATTCGTGTATTACTGTGTTATTACATGAGGTAATGAATGAAATGTAATTAAAAATATCATGTGCATCAAAATCTTAAATCTCATATGAGTATGTGTTTCAGTGATTTTATAAGTGCGACTTATGCATATGCGGGTATATGAAAATTGTATATTTACTAAAAACCTTTATATGGAGATAAATGAGTAATTACTATTGTATGAATATTTTATTGAGAAAATATTAAAAATTTATCTGTGAAATAATTATAATTTACCTTCATATCAATATTTTATTGATATAATATTTGATAATTTATTGTAAGAAATAATTATAAATTATTTGTGAAATAGTTATAATTTATTTGTTTGTGAAACAAATGTGCAAGAGTTCAAAACTTTTGAACTAATTTAAATTGACTGTTTGATTTTTTAAATCATTACTAACTCGTGGAGTTTGAGAATGTATTTAATTAGATATTATTGCGCTATTTATGGAGTTATAAATACGAGACAATAAATGTATTTGCGAAATACGAAGAGATGCATTTGTGAAATACAAATCTAGTAAATGGAATAAGAAAATTTTAAATTCTTATATCCAAATTGTGGGGGTAAATACGAATATATTCATTTACACAAAAGTGTGTTAAATTGGGAATAATTTGTCAAATAATTTACCTAGCTCAACTTAATTGAATTTGTTAGCTAAAATAACATAATTTTAAGATGTGGTTAAACATCAATCTTTAAATTCAGGTTTACTTGACAACTTGTGGGGGAAAGCTCGTTAGATGTCTACCCATATACTAAGTCGAGTTTCATACAAGAAAGTCAATTATCATTCCATATGAGTAATGGAAGGGAAGAAAAACCAAATACCTTAAAATATGGGGGTACTTGGGTCAGATTTCGGTTTCACCACCGGAGAAGAATAACTTAAAAATATTAATTACTACTAGCTTATGCGATAAACAATAGAAATTCATATTTTTGGTAATTAAATTTGAAATAAATGTAATCATGTGAACTGAGTCACGTGATGTAACATTCATTGGGAATGTAAGAAGGATTTGAGAATCATCTCTTATAAATTGATATTTCTTTTGGTTCAGATTTATTTTCAGTAAGTGTAATTTACTGATATTAAAATATGATCAAGTAATATTATTGATTATATTACTTACATAAACTTTTTTACAGTTTATAATTATAGTTAATTCTAAATTATTTATTATGCGAGAGTAAACACTATAGTCTAACCCATTTTAAACTAGAATATTTTTTAAAATTTCATAGAATAGTTTGGGAAAATATTTAATTGATTTTGATCAAGAGGGTCAACTTTGTGAAGTTTATAATTATATTTAATTATAAACTACTATATTATGCGAGAATATACATATGAATCGATCTCTAAAGAGGTCAATCTCTTACTTCAACATGAGTTTGTTGACGAGTTGAAGAGGAAAATGAGCTAAAAGCTCAAATTCTTTGATCCAGATATTCTAACATTTATGTTAAAGGATTATCCTCAAACATATAAATAAATTATGTCACGTTCCAATATCATGGATTGGAAAGAGACGATTGACAATGAGTTATATTCATAAAATTGGTAGACCTCGAGGAGTGAACCAATTAGATGTAGACGGGTTTTTAAGTTCAAAAGTTTAAAAACTTTGATAAGTCAATCGACAAAAACTAGGCTAGACGAGTAGCCAAGGTGCCTTATTAAAAGAAACATTTTTACTTCTTTGACTCATATTCACTAGCGATTAGGATGACATCCATTAGAATGTTAATAGCTCTATTAGCTATATATAATGGACGTTAAAATTGTCTTCCTTAATGGTGAATTAAATGAGAATATTTATGAGGAGTAACCAGAGAGTCTCGTTGTTAAAGGAAAATAAAACATAGCTTGCAAAACTTTTATATTTTCTTGTTGACCTTTAACAAGCTCCTAAACAATGACACGAAAAATGTGATAGTGTCATCGACAAATTTTGACTTTCATATTAATAAATATGACGAGTGTGTCCATATAAACAAATTGGATAATTGAGTATCATAGTTTGTTTATACGCAAATGATATGTTAATATTTGAGACTAATATTGAAAATATTAAATCCATTGAGAAAATATTAACTTATGACATGAAAAACTTCGGTTTAATCAATTATGATTAGGAGGTCATGTGATGACATTAAATTATCTCAAGCACACTACGTGGATAAGTGATAGATAAGTTAAATACTTATGAAATTAAGGGATTTCATAATTCTATTTAATTAATATCTTTTGTGCTACACGAGAACAAATGTGATAGAATATCACAATTTGAGTATACTCATAAAATTAGATGTCACACATATATCGTAAAATGCAAGAGGACATACATCGTCTATTTAGTTAATAAACTAAGGAGACATGAGCAATCTTAGCAAGATTCGTTGGGATGCATTAATGAGAATGCTTGAATCTTGAAAGAATACATTTGTATTTTTATGTGCATTCTATTTTGGAAAAATATCCAACGACCCAGAAGGGATATAGTAATGCAAATGAAGCTTGTGATTTAGAGGAATCAAAGTTTATAAGCGGATATGTATTCAATTTAGGAGTCACTGCTATTTCTTGAGAATCTTCCAAACAAATGCATATAGCTCAATCAACTATGAAATTAGAGTGCATAGCATTGGATAAAGCTAGTGAAGAATTTGAGTGGCTTCACAAAATTCATGGAAGATATTCTAAAATGACTGAAAATTGTGTCAGGCATATGTAAAATGCGATAATCAAGCGGTGATACATAGAGATACATAGAGCTCAAAAAGCTCTATGTATAATGGTAAAGTCACAACATATTCATTGTCGTTGATACAATACCGAGACATATACTTTCAAATAGAATGGACTTCATGAAGTCAAGAGATAATCTTGATTTCGGATATTAAAGGTTTATCTAGAGAGTAGTATGTACATCGAGGGGAATGGTTTAAAGCCTAAATTAGACTAAGTTACCTTGTACGGAAACCTAACCTGACGACTGGAGATCCCGCGGACCAGGTTCGGACAACCAATCTTGGCTAACTTAAAAGAAAACACTTAAGAGTATACCTCTATACCATTCTTATAATGCAATAAGTGCAAGCCTACCGCTTTATTTTATAGGTTAAGAAAAGGCTTTTAATGACGTCTATCTTCTTGGATCAATCCCTACTATATCCTCCGAGCTCCAGGCAAATACGTCTATATTTTTTCTCAAGTAGTTAATTAACATAACTTCCCCTTGTGGAGATAACTCCGTTCCTATCCTAGTGATTTTGCTTGGATCGTTCTCTATGAGTTGAACGTCTTTATGCTCAGGTGCATGCAGAGTCAAATCTATAGGCTCTTTCCCCTTTTTATCGATCCTTTCCGTACTAGGCAGCTCTGGTTCTTTGGATCTTTCGACGGAAGATCCTACCGCTTTTCTTTTTGATGGTGTTAATGGGTCGACGTTTCTCTTCAGGGAGAGTGCCGTAGTATAACAATCCCATGCCATGCAGTGATCATTAACTATTTCCCCGACCCCTCAAATAGTTGGGAATTTTATCTTCTGGTGGTAAGTTGAAACAACGGCTCGGAATTGATTTAATGCCGGTCTACCGAGAATGGCGTTATAGGCAAACGACGTCTCTACGACCAGGAACTTTAGCATTTTTACAACCCGCTGAGGTTTATTTCCAAGGGTTACACTTAGATTGATAGTTCCCGCCGGAACTATCTCCGATCCTCCAAATCCTACGAAGCGGTGTTGCTACCCTTTGCAAAGTTATCTTCCCCAGATTCATTTGGTTCAGAGCTTCAATGACTATTATGTTAGCCGAGCTACCATTATCTATCAGAATTCTTTTAACATTGAAGTCGGAGATTTTCAGCGAGACTACCATTGGAAAATCAGGGTGGTCTTCGTTGACGTCCCAACTCAGATTTCTCGGGACTTCACTCTCATCGAAGCTGATTATCTGCTTCCCGGAACTCTTATTCTCGAGTGCCCATATTTCTTTAGGGATTACGACTCCCTTTTCCAGACTTGTCAAAAAAAAAAAAAAAGTGGAGTATGGTAGGATACTCTTGATAGATGCGGTCACCTATGTTAGTGTGAGTTGGGTCGACTCGTTGAGAATTTTTTTATAGGCTGAAATTCTCTAAAGCACTCGCATAACCAAGAATGTCCAGGGCCAAAACGAACACAATCGAGAACTTGAAACAAATCGGTTTAGTACTGTGTTAAGTTTATTGTCTTGGTTTACACAAACAGCTGACGGTTCAAGATGAATATTTCATCGATTGGCTAAGTAAATCCGATAAGCTTTAACTAGGGAATGTTCAAGATGAAATGTTTCACCTATCCCGATGTGATATTATTCCTAAAGAAATTTCGACATGATATGTCTCATGAGAAGGAACTCGAAGAACAATTTCATTCATGTGGGGGATTGTTGGGGTTTTATGTGTGAATGAAATAAATAAGAGTAAGAGATGTGTCTATTCGGTCCGAAGAGGTACCCTTTGGACCGAAACATTATGTCCCTTTCCAAGAGGCACTTTTGTGTCTATAAATATGAGACAGATTCTGGCCAATTCTGAATTAATTATATAGTAACTAAAAGGAAAAATAATACTCTCTTTCTCTTACTTTCTTCAAAATTTAGTCCGAAATTTCTGTTTGTTCAAGTTCGCATTGGGTTCATTATTTGTGCAAATAATGAACAACAAACTATTGTATCTTGAGAGATTACCGGGAATCAAACTGCATGCACCGTGGCAGTCTCGAAAATATTGTCTTATAGCTTGTTTGGTTATTAGGAAAGTGAGGGAAAATTGTAGGAAAAGGAAAAGGAAAAGGAAAAGGAAAGGAAAGGAAAGGAAAGGAAAAGGAAAAGAAAGTCATTTTCATCTACATGTTTGGTTGTGAGGAAAACTATTTTCTTGCAATTGTTTGGTTGTTAATAAAGTTTAGGAACATAATATTTTTGATAAATATTTTTGTTTGATTATGAATTACGTTTTCTTTGTTGATAAAATATTGTATGAATAATCACGTTTTCATTATATTAACTTTATTATAAATTAATTTGACGGTATTGTATATTTTATAGTCACCAAATTTATATCAATCTTCAATGTTAACAGATGTTATTGCCAATTTTTAAAGTTAACAAGGGGTTATTGATAATTTTTTTAGGTAAAAATGATGCTTTTGCGTCAGTTTGTGGGGGTATAATTGTTATATGACTTGAGAGGGTATTTATTTGCTAATAATAAATTAACACAAAGAGGCTTTCGATAAGAAAAAATCACAAATGGGGGATTTTGATATTTAGACAAGGTACAAGGGGTGTTTTGCAATTACTGTAAAATTTTCCCTAGATTTTCCTATGATTTCCCCATCAAATTGGTGGGGAAATTTTTTCTTCACAAAATTTTCCTGCAGGAATGTTGAAGGAAAATAATAACTTCCTTTCCTGCTATCCAAACAACAAGTGGGAGAAAAAAAAAACTGACTTTCCTTCACTTTCCTCACTTTCCCGACAACCAAACAATACATTAAGGAAATCGCTTCGGCAAGCCTCAATCTCATTTCCTAGTTTTTGTATATTGATTGGAGTATTATTTGGTTTATTTTGAAGCAGGTTAGTATTTCTTACTAGTTTTTACGTTACAATATAATCTAACCTTATTAGAGTTGATATATGTTAGATTATCTTTATTTGTTATATGCTGAGATTTATGTTTGAAATTTTGATGAAATATTTAAGTACACAGATTGTTAGACACCAACAGTTTAATGTCGCGCTCCGATCATGTGTCCAGCACATCTGAACAAATACATGATGCATTAATGTTAATATTTGCATCAACAATATTTGATCAATTAAGTCTGGCCTAGTAAATTATGCATGAAGATATCTAGGACATATTTTAGCTTATACAAGGTTCCAGAGTATAGAGTATAACATATTCTACATAGGTATATAGGAAAAGTCTCTAGAGCATCAATTTTTGCCACTATATCAAGTTGATCTTCACCGTCTGTTTGAAAATGTGGTTATATAAATAGGACAATATCTCATTTGAGAATTATCCAAGTTTGTTGCATTATTATAACTCTACGTTGTTCAACCTAAATCTTTAATTTCAAATATGTAATTTATGTACAAAAAAAATTATATTTTATCAAATTGAAAAACCTGATATAAATTACATTTGCAAAATAATTTTTTTGAGGTCCCTCTATAGTCGAGCCCTAGGCGAGCTCCCAAATTGCCTAGTTATAAGGCTTGCCCTCTGTTCCAAACTCTGCTAAGCACAATGATCATGTAAATTTTTTGACCACTTTATTGTGCTTCTTCTCGTTATGTATCTTTAAATCTTTAAAACTTTCAAATACCCAGTTGCATTCTATGAACCTAAATATACCTAGTTCCCAAGGGCCCGATATTTGGAAATACACCAAACAACAATGCGTCAAGGGAATTTTTAAATTTATGATTTAAAAAACATATCAGCTATATATAGAAGAGTAATCTATAAAGAAGAGTGATATTTCTTCTCTTATGATCAACCAACTCATGAGCTACTTCAATTGAATGAAGCTCCAACTGGCCAGTTGAAATAAATCTTCCTGGCTGCTCCCCGACTAGAGTCAACTAGCATATTCCTAGTGTTATCATATAGCACAAGAGTCAACAAAATATATATCAAAGGAACAAAAACTTACATTCATGCCAGAAATTGGAGAATGACTTGTCGGAGAAGGAGAAATATTCAGTAACAGTAACCGACTCTTATCCACGGCATAAATCGGAGAATGACCAGGAGAAATAATCAGTCCGCACTTAATCGCGACAGTAATCTGCATTTCTGCAGTTGAAATCGGAGAATGACCAGGAGAAATAATTAGTCCGAACTTAATCGTGGTAGCAATCTGCATTGCTGCAATAGAAGTCTGAAAATGACCGGGAGAAATAATCAGACCGCGCTTAATCGAGTTAAAAATCTGCATTTCTGTAGTAGAAATCGAAGAATGACCAGGAGAAATAATCAGTACGCGATTAATCCGGTAGCAATCTGCATTTTTGCAGTAGAAATCGGAGAATGACCAGGAGAAATAACCGCGCCCTTAATCATGGCAACAATCTGCATTGCTGCATTAGAAGTCCAAAATGACCAGGAGAAATAATCAGTCCGCGCTTAATCGTGGCAGCAATCTGCATTGCAGCAGTAGAAATTCGAAAATGACCAGGAGAAATAATTAGTCCGCGCTTAATTGCGAGAGCAATATGCATTTCTGCGGTAGAAATCGAAGAATGACCAGGAGAAATGTTGAACCATATGATATATGTTGCAAATTGTTGACATGGCTCGCACCCACCACCACACCCCTTCGCCCCTCCTCGGTGAAGATGGCCGAAAGAGAAGACCTCTCTACCGACTCCCCCTCCCCCCTTGTCGGTGGAGATGGCGTAACTTTAGTCCTTCAGACAAAAGCATGGCATTTTTATCAAAAAAGATATTTCCAGTAGGTTCATCCTTTGCATAATATCAGGGCATTCAAACAAACGCATAATTTCCAAAGCATAATATCTCTGGGCAGTTGATCCTTCAAAAAGATGAAAGGGGGAGTCAATCTGCAGTAATTTCTGAAAAGGTATATGCATGAATGAAGGCCACCTGCCCCAATTTTAATTCATTTCCTTTTTGTTTGAGTTCTGAATTATGAGTCCCAGTTGCAACAAAATCAAAAGTTTGAAGAGTATTAATATTAATTAACATCACACTCTCTGGAGACACTCAATTAAATATCTTAAAAATCGTTGTTTCCATGAATGCTTTCTTCTGAATGTTGTCTATATGCTTTGCACAGAGCTATGTCTTCCGCATTTGTCCATACACATTTGGGAGCCATTGATTGAAATATTTTTTTTTTTTGAATTAATGAAAACAAAAGTGAGAATTTGTAGAAGATTAATGATTTTTGGTTGTGTGAAAAATGAAGAATGAGATTGGAGTATTTATAGACAAACAAAAAAATAATATATAAAAAAAATATTGAAACTGCTGTGTCAACAACGGCTAGTTTCAATTTAGCCGTTCTTGACAACGGCTAAATTTGACAAACAGTCGACAATGACTGTTTTTCAAATTGTGACGTTGTCAATAACGACGCATTTTTATTTTTTTTATTTTTTGCTAATCCTTTTTTAAAAAAAATTAATCTATAAATACTACATCCCACTCTTCATTTTCACACAACAAAAAATCATTCATCATCTACAAATTCTCTCATTTATCAAACAATGAGTTGGGGAGAAAGTTCGAATAACAATATATTTAATTTTGAGGGTTGGGCAAATTATAATCAAGAGGTCGAGGAAGAAAATGAATACATGGAAGAGTTTCAAACACAAATTGAAGTGTTCCAAAATCACTGTGAACAAAATTCAGAGGAAGAAGTGCCAAAATACGGTGGCTCTAAACCTGGTAGAAAAATTAAACCAAGAAGCGACAAAAAGTGAGGTAATACTCATGGAAGACTACTTCGTGCAATAAACTGTTTTCAACGACGATGATTTCAGATGGCGTTTCCAAATGAAAAAACCTCTATTCCTCCGTTTGGTTTCAGATTGGGAGCGTGAAATTCCATTTTTCCAGCAAAGGCTAGATCGTTTTGCTAAACTAGGATTTTCAACCCTACAAAATGTTACGGTAGCTATTCGCATGTTGGCGTATGCATACTCCGCTGATTCTGTAGACGATATCTACAATATGTCAGAGTCGACTGCATGTGAGACTATGCGCCAATTTTGTGCTACAATTTTGCGAATATACCGGGAGCAATACCTTCGTGCCCCGATGAAAATGGATCTTCAAAGGCTACTTCACAAGGCCGAGAAGCGTGGGTTTCCTGGCATGATTGGGTCACTAGATTGTATGAACGGATATGGAAAAATTGTTCTACCGCATGGAGTGGTAGCTTTTTGAGAAGAAGTAAAAAACACACGATTGTTCTTGAAGCAGTGGCTTCATCCGACACTTGGATATGCCACGCCTTCTTTGGTGTACCCGGTGCCAAAAATGATATCACCGTCCTTGGTCGTTCACCATTGTTCTACAAACTCAGTTCTAGAATTTCCCTAAAGATGAAATATAAGGTAAATGATACTAAGTATTTTATGCCATACTATCTTGCATATGGTATATACCCTAAATAAGCGATGTTAATCCAGGCCATTAGAAGCCCGTCCGACAGAAAAAAAATCATTGTTCTCTAAGTTGCAAGAGTCATATCGGAATGACGTTGAACGAACATTTGAAATTCTTTAAGCTCGTTTCGCCATCGTAAGGCAACCCGATAGGGAATGGGATACAAGGGACCTAGGGAACATTATGTTGACCTGCATCGTCCTTCACAATATGATTGTGGAGGACGAACGGGATGAATACGCTGATGACGACTCGGACGACGATGATAGTGATCCCACCATATCTCGTAGGGCCCGTGCCACCATTTATCACCAAGAAGGCATTGTTCTGGATTTGGATCCACGAACAAGTCCCATATCCCTAGAAGCTTTTATGTTCTTTCGTCACCAGGTACGATCAGTAGATGTCAATCGTCAACTTTAAGCCGACTTAGTCGAACATGCGTGGGCAACACACGGTCCAAATGGTGGTCGTATGTAATCGGATTTATTTCAATAAATTCCAATTATCATAGTTCAATGTATTTAAATCGTATTTAATTTCAATATATTTAAATTCAATAAATCGTATGTATTTTCAATGTATTTGAATTCCATAACTCATATTTAATTAACACAAATTCGCAAAATTTAAAATAATACATAAATTATATTATTTTACAATGTTATTAAATTTCACAAATTAATGTTAAGTTTGTTAAATAAAAGTTACAATTATAAAAGTAATAAAGTTAAATTAATTTTAAGATTTTAAAAAAAATTAAAATTAATAATTATTTTTATTAAAAATTTATTAATTAAACAAAAAAAGAAAAAAGAAAAAAGAAAAAAGTAAAAAAAAAAAAGGACAACAATGGAAGGTGGCGTCGCCACCTGCCATCGACCGAGGTGAATGGCTCGGTCTAGCCACCCACCGCCCACCCCCTCCTCGGTGAAGACGACCGAAAGAGAAGACCTTTCCACCGACTCCCACCCCCCCTTATCGGTGGAGATGGCTTAACTTTAGTCCTTCAGACAAAAGCATGGCATTTTTATCAAAAAAGATATTTCCAGTAGGCTCATCCTTAGCATAATATCATGGAATTTTTATCAGGTCATTCAAACAAAAACATAATTTCCAAAGCATAATATATTTTATCAGGACAGTTGATCCTTCAAAAAGATGAAATAGGGAGTCAACCCGCAGTAATTTCTGAAAAGGTATATGCATGAATGAAGGCTCGCCCCAAGTTTTATTCATTTCTTTTTTTTTTTAATTGAGTTCTGAATTATGAGTCTCGGTTGCAACAAAATCAAAAGTTTGAAGGGTATTAATAGTAATTAAGATCACACTCCATGGGGACACTTAGTTACAAATTGTTTGCTATAAATTTTGTCGGGCTTGCCTCGATGTGCAATTGACTCGATGTAAAATAAAGTGAGTGCGGGCGTGCCAATGTCTGTGCGTGCAAACATAACGGTTTAAAATGGACATATTATTATGAATATGAGATATAAATCAATGTCCTGACAAGGCTGACTTCTAATCAATCGATTGTGGCGGAGTAGGCAAACTCTACCCCTGATTCTTTTCAATGCCTGCATGGCCGCAGGACTTAACAATTTATGATAACCTTTTGAAATGCCAAAACTTTTGTAGCCAAATAAGTGGCTCGCTCGATATATCAAGGAATTTGCAGAAACATTAATTATCGAGTTGATTATCAAGCAATCTAAAACATGTCAACTTGATAAAAAACCTGAATTAACAGATTGACAGTATAAAAGATATGTTAAGATTACTTGATGAAAACATATTCGTAAGTAAAATCAAGAGATGAAGGCCAAGTACTCCAATATATTAAATAAACATAGTGTTGATGAATGAAATACATGAAGTCTAGCCTAAACATGTTTCCTCGATTTACAAATATGAAATAGTATGTAACTGTAAAAAGACTCCTGTGCTGGCATCAGAGTGCCAAACGAGTTGATGAATCCTTTAGCTCTTGATGAATTACTCCTTGGTTGGAAGGGAAACTGCCATATGAGTTGATAAGGAAATGTGTACCCTGTTGACAGGTGGCTACCATCGATGGATTGTGTTGGGATTCGGTAAGATAAACAACCCTTTACGCAGTGGAAATTAAAATTTTTAAGGACCTCTTACGGAATCTTGCCAGGATACTAATCTGGATGTATATATATGAGTATTAAAACGACCATAATAACTAAAATCCAAGTTATACCTGTCTCCTTGCAAATCCCTGCTGTTAGCAAAGTCGTTGTGTTTCTCCCTTCGGTTGGCTCGATCCCAAGCTTGATGGAGCTCCCCACGTGTTGCGCCTCTACGGGTTGATACACCACAATATCACGAAATTTGATAAATTCTAATCGGCTAGAACATAAGATTTATCAAGATCTACGGTTAGAGAACAAGATGGGAGAAAAAATCAATAAACGAAAACTCTTCTAAATGGGAAGAGGGTTCGGTCAATTTTGAGGAGAGAGAGGGAGAGAGTGTTTTGCTAGACTTAGGTTTTTTGCTTCTTGAGTTGTCTATATTGATATTACATATAGTCTCCTATATATAAGTATCTCATCATCCTAATCCTCCTAGGACTAGGACTCTAAGTCTTCTAACTCTCCTACATGGGCCATGGCCCTTTTAATTAGAAGACTAAGTCATCTAATTAATTCATGGCCCATTCCTAATTTAATTAATTGGGGCTTTATTTTATTTCTCAATTAAATGGCCCAATTAATTAATTACTCTCTCATTTAATTAAATTAGACTCCAAGCCTATTTAATTAAATATTCTCATGATTAATTAAATCCAATTTAATTAATTAACTTACAAATTAAATTCCAATATAATTTCGATCCAACTCCAATCGGATTTTTCTTGCTCCAATTGGGTCGACCCAGTGACCCAGTTGTTCTCCATTTCCTCGCTTTCGCTTCATGTGTATTGTGTATGCCCCCGTAGGTTCACCACATAATTGGCCGTGGGTTATAATTAAATATTTATTTAATTACTCGAGTACTAAATACTCTAAATCAATCGAATACTCTGTCGACTGATCATTCCAAAATTACCACCCCTGTCAATTTGGGAATTCTCCCACACTCCACGGTCGATGTCTGGCCACAAGCCCATGGAGCCCAATCACTGGTGAATTAATTCAGTGAAGACTGAAGAGTTGATTGATTGATTGATTTTGTGTGTGTTGAATGTGCCAGCTTCCTGATATTTATAGATCTCCTGACGGTTTTTCCTCCTGATGAATGTCCACTTCTTCCACTTCCTCCTTTTTTAGGCATAATCTCCACTACTTTGTTAACTGCCTTGACCCATGTCTATGGGGTGGTTATTTCCAGCACATGTGTAACCTCTTTGGAGATATTTTAGGAGTTGGTTATGATTAACTCCTATATACTTTCCCTCCAAAATTAATTGGTACGTGGGCATTTTTATATCTGATTTGGCCTTAATTAAATTAATATCTCTATTAATTTAATTAATTAAGCATGTTGTGTTTGGGCCAATTTTGGGCCTCATTAATTAATTAGGCCATTAATTAATTACTTAATTAGGCCTTTAATCATGTTGATTATAGTGGGCCTGTTTATTATCAAGGCCTTGTTGTCAAGCGGTCTGGCTGACCGTCGGCCCAATCACCTCTTGTTGAGCCATTATTGGTCTGACAAACCCGAAAAATATTTTGGGTACAAACAATGCCCCCCGTAAGTCGTATTCGATGTAATTAATTTAAAAAATTAATTCAATCGAATTAGACTTAGATTAAAGTTTTTTTCTCTCTCTCTCTTTTAAGATGAGAAATTGGGACAATGCTTCATTTAATAACCAACAATCGGCTTTATGAAATCGAAACTTTCAGCAGAAAATAGACCATATCACAATGGCCTTGATGATGACAGATCTCTCGATATCAGACCTGTGTCGATCTCGTCGATATCAGGGCAATGGGGACCTCCTAGATATCAAGGAAATGTGGATCTCCTTGATATCAGATCAGTGCGGATCTCCTCGATATCAGGGCAACTATTGATATGAGCGCGTCGATATTAGTGGGCCTCTCGATATTGAATAAGCTCGATATCCAATACCTCATAGTAATATATCGAGGACTTAGTAGTCAACCAAAATTTTGGCAGTTAACCAAATTCATTTTTTCAAGTGATTGATCTAATGAACATGGCCTCCGATTTGATTTAGGGGCCTCGATGTTTATGGGCTCGATGTACCTCATCCTGATGAGAGGTGTGTCTCGATATTGATATGATATGGGTTGATATTTGAGGGTTGATCCCCTACTATGGTATTTTAATTGGTTATTCGTCAACCCCTTTTCTCTTTCTTGTTTATCAAGACTCCTGATGGCTTTTGCCATTGACAATGTGTTGTGGCTTTTTCAAGCCATCTGTTATGTATCTCCAACAAGTTTGTTTATCGGGAAGATCAAAGGCTTTATTGAATGAAAAGTTAACAACTACTCTAGAAAACACGGAAACAAATAAAATTGAAAAACTCCTAAATTTCCTAAACTATAATATAATAAGGGGACGACGAACAAAGTTAATTGCGTCGTGCTTCAATTTCTGTCTCCAAAGGTCGACTGAGGGAATATCATGATTTTTGCCTATCTGCCTAAATGAGCCGATGGCAATTTTGGCGAAACGAGACGATAAGTGTCATGTTGTTGATATGACTGTGAATATGTTTCGCTATGATATTGATCATCCTCCGACCTGCCCCCGAGTCGTAGCGAGGGTGCATATTTCTTACTCCTAGATATCGCCTATCAAGTGGAGTACAATGCAAAGTGGCCGATTGACCTGATGGCTATGTTATCAGTGGCTGATTTGCCAATACTCTGAATGTAGACCATGTAGACCATTGGCTTGTGTGGCCAGTTTAGCCTTGATACGCGCCAACATCTGATAAGTAGCTTGATTGGCTTAATTAGCAATTTCGGTGACCTTTTCAAGGAAGTTATTTCAGCGCACCTCTTCAGGAACACTTATGTGGCGGCCTTATCAAGGTCTTTCTTCAAGTCAAGTGTCCTTGATACAGGAGGATGACTTGATTCGACCTCCGATATCGGTGTCATTGATTTTTCCTATCAATCGGATGGCTTGATGGAGGTTTGACGAAGTAGATCGATAGACATCCTGATATTGAGACGCCTGTAGATCGGCATCAACATGGTACTGATCGACCTCTGATTTAGACCTGCCCCCCGAGCCGTAGCGAAGGGGTTGTTTTCTCGATGAATGGATGCGTTGATAAGTCAATGTGCAACATGGAAGTACCGATCTGTTTGATGGCTCTCTTTCAGGGGTTGGCCTATTTTCAGTGGCCATGAAAAAGTTTTCTTTCTCATGTATCAATAGTAGACTGTCCGATGATTGGAGCATTATTCATATCATAGTGTATTTTTTGTAGGCCATCAGCTAGTGTGGCTCGTTTGGCCTTAATGCTACATCCTGATGATTTTGAGACATCACACTTCCCGATGATCGGGGCATTCCTCGATATGCCCTCCAGATGATTTCAGGACATCATACTTCTCGATGATCGGAGCATGCCTCGATGTGTATGTTCTGCAGGCCATTGGCCAGTTTTGTTTGTCTCCTGATCTAGGATTGATAGTTTGTTGATTGTTCCTAGTAGTTGCCGACAACATCCTTGAAAAGTATTATGTAGCAGGAAGAATTAAAAATATCAAGCAAACATTGTACCTAATCAATGTATTCAAAGTGAGGTTTGTTGTATCGAGGCATCCTGACGTCTTGTTCTTTCATAGAATTTCGAGCGCCTGATTGACTGTCAGCAAGTCATTGTTCCCTTCTGCCACCCTCTTCGTTTGACCGTAGTATGGTGAGGTGACTTGATGTACGTCCTGGACAAACATGATATTTTCTCCACGTTCATCCCTTGATTTGCCCCCCGAGCGAGGGAGTTTGTTCCTTGATGTGTCATCTCGCCTATCGGGTGTAGTGTTATGTCCACTAGCCTGCCTGTTAGGCGGCTCGTCCCGCTGTCGGGACTCCCAAATGTGGATTGCCGTTGATTTTCCTTGAACGGCAGTATTCTTAGTCAATCCATTGTAGTTGGCCGTCAGCAAGCCATGCATTCCGTTGGCCAGTAAGTTTATGCTATCGGCCAGTGTAACTAATTTGGCTTCCAAACGCGTCAGGGAGATATTCAAAGTGTTGTTTGCTTCCGTGTTGGCCTGACTAGCATCAGTAGAGCATGTTCTCGAACCTGTTAATCACGTTTGACCATTCTCCCTGTTTTTCCTCAAGGTCTTTCATAAAGTTTCGAACTTCTTCCGACAATTCTTTCATTTTTTCTTATTCCCTCCATCGAAGAGTTGATTGATTGATTGATTGTGTGTGTGTTGAATGTGCCAGCTTCCTGATATTTATAGGCCTCCTGACGGTTTTTCCTCCTGATGAATGTCCACTTCTTCCACTTCCTCTTTTTTTAGGCATAATCTCCACTACTTTGTTACCTGCCTTGACCCATGTCTATGGGGTGGTTATTTCCAGCACATGTGTAACCTCTTTTGAGATATTTTAGGAGTTGGTTATGATTAACTCCTATATATTTTCCCTCCAAAATTAATTGGTACGTGGGCATTTTTATATCTGATTTGGCCTTAATTAAATTAATATCTCTATTAATTTAATTAATTAAGCATGTTGTGTTTGGGCCAATTTTGGGCCTCATTAATTAATTAGACCATTAATTAATTACTTAATTAGGCATTTAATCAAGTTGATTATACTGGGCCTGTTTATTATTAAGGCCTTATTGTCAGTCGGTCTGGCTGACCATCAGCACAATCACCTCTTGTCGGACTATTATTGACCTGACAAACCCGAAAAATATTTTGGGTACAAACACATATCTCTCATTCAATGAAATATCTTAAATATCGCTTTCCTTAAAAAGTTAAATACCCTACAATCACATAATACTTCCCGGTTTGGTTGATGCCAGTGGTCTTGCCACTCCAGCATTCAACACCTGTACATTACAGGTTTTCAATAACTTAATTAAATTTTATTATATTTCAAGTCGTTTTATTCTTATTAACTTTTTTTTTTCTAATACGTTTTGTTTACCAGATTTGAGTGAGCAGGAGAATCATCTAATTTTGAAATGATATGACAAAAATGGAAAAAGGTCAAAAGAAAATCAATTGTCGAGAATCCCTAAAATACCCTTTTGACTGCTTTGGTCAGAACTAATTGGTACTACTACTTTGTCGGAGGAGGTATGAATTCTTGACATTATTTATTAGGACAATCCTTAAATGTGTTTAGTATCATATTATAATACATATTATACACAAATTACTGTATATTTAATTAATTACAAGTTATATATATATATATATATATATAAATTCTTCCCTATCTCGATTAATTAATTGTTGGAAAATTTCTATATTTATGTGGGTCTAATATGTTAACTTAGTGTGTATTGCTATTATAAAGTAAGTCCACAATTATAGTAGTCTAATTATGTTAACTTTTAGACTATGGGTATTAAGTTTATAATGGAATAAAAGCGTATACTAATTTGTGATTTTCAATTTGATGAAGGGCCGAATTGGAAATAATAAAAGATATACTAACCCTGATAGGTTATATATAAAGGGTTATGATCCCCACTTGAACACAACACAACAACACAATATAGAGTTACATAACTCATATTCTCTGCAATCCCTTTCTATATGAGTATTAAGGTTTCAAGGTGTCTATCAAGTGGAAGATCATAAAACCCATCATCACTAAATTATCAAGAACATCAAGATTGCTGACATGAATCAAGGTAGATTTCAGCTGCATTAATGTCTCAGATTTACTTTTAATCTCTTGATTATCGATATGGTTAGGCAATAAGATTTTCGATATTGAATCTAATTAGATCTTATGATCATTATGGTTATGTATTCGATTTAGATCCAACATTAATTAATTGCATATACAATTTACATTATTGATCATATATCATATATACATGTCAGCCAACACATGCATGAATGTAATTACATTGAATTTCGATCACCTGGATAGAAAACAGTTTCAAGTAGCTAGAGCACTTTCAAAGGATATCATATCTTCGAATTTGAATGGTGATGGAAGCATATCATGATCATCGTCATCATGTTCGATTTTGTTCATTTCAATACCGCCAAATGGAGAACTAATTCCTTCACTATTGATCATTAAATAGAAATAATTTGAAGTACAATGCAGCACCTGGTTGTCATAATTATAAGTAGTAGTAATATTCTTGAATTCTTCAGAATTAATTAATACCAAACTGAAACTGATCTAAAGAGAGCCATTCAGCAAATTAAAAGAAGTTTAGGTAAAGTACTAGTGCTGCAATTTTTTGAGACTAATGATCATATTTGACGTCCATTAATATAATATTTGCACGTGTCTAGTTAATTTTTGGGTATTTTTTGTATATTTGACTAACATTTATTTTAGTATGTCATAAAATAGTTAATTCTTGGGTATTTTTTGTATATTTGACTAACATTTATTTTAGTATGTCATAAAATAGTGCTGATTATTGACATATGTTCAATTTATTTTTTATGAAATTTATTATTATTAAAATTATTGCTTTACTTCATCAATGTTCATCAAATTCACCCGAAATTTCATCAATTCATATGCTTTCACTGTTTTAATATTTTTTTTTACCAGTTAATATATTTCTTAGCGATTACTTTTTCATAGTTTTCCCCTTTTTCGTCGATTTCTTTTGTTTTTCTGATTTGAACCATTACTTTACATTTTTTTGGTCGGTTAAACTCTTTTTTTAACTGATTTCACTCGTTTTTAACATTTTAACCCGCTTTCACCTATTTCACATGTTTTTTCATTGATTTCACATGATATTCACTTGAATTTTTTATTTATTAAACATGTTTTCACCGACTTTAAGTTTTTTTTAAATCGATTTTCCCCTTTTTCACTGATTTTATCCGTCTTTCACTGGATTTCACCGGTTTCGTCCTTTTTTTTTTTTTTTTTCAATTTTCACTCTAATTTTCATCTATTACTAACTTGACCTTTCTTTCACCGAATTTACTCGTTTTACACCAATGTCATCCGTTTTTTCACTGATTTAACCATTTATTCGTTTTCATCAATGTCAGCCGTTAAGCGCTGATTAAACTATTTTCATTAATTTTTCACAAATTTCACCCGATTTTTTTTATTGATTTCAAAGTTTTTGCTGGTTTCACGTGCACTTTTTTTTTTTTTTTACCAATTACACCGTTTTTTTACCAACGTCACCGGTTTTCACCAATTCACCCTGGTTTTCATCGATTACACATGTTTTCAGTGATTTGATAGATTTTTTTAATATTGTTTATATTTTGCTTCTTTAGCCAACAAGAGACATTACGTACGTAGATAAATCATAAGCATTTTTTGTTCATTTATAGGTAAGATGCGTTATATGTTAACCCTTTTTTCTATATAGAATAATGATATTATTTAAGAGAATTTGATTTTAATTTTTTGTTTTTAGAGGATTGTTTATGACTTATATTGTAGTTAACCTTTCGATGATACAAACAACATATTTTTACTTAAAAAATATTATTGCTAAATTATAATAATTTTACATGTATAATTTAGAAGCTATATGAAATAATGGTATTTTTTTCTTATGTTTTTATTTTATTTTTTTATGTGTAATATGAGAAGAAGATTAAAATTATAAAAGTTGATGTAAAAGATAATTTCTAAATTTTAGGAGTTAATGTAGGGAATAAATAAAATAAAATTACATATCTAATTATACATCTTCTACTACTTTTACGTGTTTACCATGCATATAATAAGATTTCATGTTTAATTATACCTCTCTAACTATTTTATATGTTTACCATTAAACTAAATATCACCTTACAACTCAAATATGATTTCACAAAAAAACTGAAAAACTTAAATTATAATAGTATAGATAGATATAGATTAATATATATATATAGTGTAGAGGAATTAACTTATAATTATATACTTGTTTCCTAATGTTTTGTTAAGGGTCATAGTTTTGTTTTCTTCCGCTACGCTGAATGCTCCTCGTTTTAAAATTAATATATATAATCCACCTTAATCCTAGCTCTTACCATTCCTTTTGTAAACCTGGACGTCAATTAATTAATTAAAAAGCTTCCAATAAAATTGAATGTCCGATTTTCTTAACATATATATAATAATTAAATATTCTTTACTGACCGGCATTAATAGGAACAGAGCTCCAGCAGCCACATGGCCATGATTTAGAATGGGTTTTTTGCACTTTGCACCCCCAAAACATGAGAAATAGGCACTTTGCATCCTCGAAACATAGATTTAACACTTTGCACCCCCAAAATAATATTAACAATTCAGCACTTTGTACCTTCTCTTATTTTTCTCAAAAAACCTAGGGACAAAATAGGTAATTTATTTTTGGATCTTTGGCACTTTGCATCCCCGAAATACGAGAAATGGACATTTTGCACCCCCGAAGTAGAATTAGCACTTAGCACCCACGAATTAAAAACGACTCATCAACTTGCACCCCCGAAACATGAGAAATTGACACTTTGAACCCCCTAAACACAAAATTAGCACTTAGCACCTCAAATTAAGAAAAACTCAACAACTAGCACCCCTTTTTTTTTTTCGGCAAAGTTGACCACAAGGGTAAAAAACCAAGTGGCAAAATAGGTAATTCATTTTCTTTTTTCCTTAAATTTGAAAATACGATTATGAATACTAAAATATTCATATTCAAAATCTATTTTAACATATAAAATCTAATTAGTTTAAGATATTTAATATATATATATATATATAATCTAATTATTTTAAAAAAAATTTAATAATAATATATAATTTATTAAATAGGATTAATAATTTAACTATTTTTGCAATTGTGACTGAAATACTTCAAATTTATGAATTGTGGGGTAAATTTGTCGACTAGAAAACATGTGGGGCAAACTTTGGCAGTAATCTTTAATTATAGGATCAATTATATAATTGTTTCATCAATTCCGTAAAATTTGACTGGCACGTGCTCCTCACGTGTTCAATTCCGTCATTAATTTGACGGAAGTATGAAATGTGTAATATGCATCCAGTCAAATAATAGTACCAAATGTGTCGGACGAAACAATTGTGGTACCAAATCTTTAAAGTAAGGTAAATAGTGGTACTAAAAGTGAAATTCTCTCATATAATCAGCATTTAAAAGATGTCGAAGAAACAAATATATCTGTCAATATTATGACTCCCATAAAATATGACTATGAAAAAGTAAGGTTATTTTGTTTATACATATCAAGTAACTACTAACTAAAATCTGGCATGACAATCCAGATAATTAAAAATTGCATGCATAATTCTGATATACCTATTTTGACGAAGATAATATGCAATGCACACTCAAATACAGTTTCATGACAGATTAACGCAAATATGAGAAAAGCTCATTTCATTCTTTCACGGGAAAAATGCAAGATACTCCCCTGTGTTGCTAAACCTGCAAGAAACTACCCTGTGAAATTTTTACTGCGCCAAAAACTTCCTTGTGCTTTCAAAAACCCTGCAAAAAACACCCAATTTGTAAAAAATAGGTCATTTGAATCGACATATTTCAAAAAATATTTTTTAAAATATATCACGTGAAGTTGGGTGTTTTTTGTCTATGATTGCTCGTGTTAATCCTAAACATTTCCTTGCATTTGTTATTTCTTATTATAGAGTCACAGCATACACCCAATCAGATGGGACACTTTTTTACTGGATAAATCAGTTGGGATGAATATGTTACACTACATTGATAACAGGGACGAATCTGCTATAAAAATTTAAGAGGGACGAAAGTGCAAAAGTTAACCCATAAGGAGGACCAAAAGTGCGATTTACTCTAATAAGAATTCATGTTTAATTTTACCTCTCTAACTATTTTACGTATTTACCATTGAACTAAATATCACCTTACAACTCAAATATGATTTAAAAAAAAAACTGAAAAACTTAAATTATAATAGTATAGATAGATATAGATTAATATATATATATATGTATGTAGAGGAGTTAACTTATAATTATATACTTGTTGCCTAATGTTTGATTAAGGGTCATAATTTTGTTTTCTTCCGCTACGCTGAATGCTCCTCGTTTTTTTCCTGGATAAATCAGATGGGACATAAAATCCTTTTGTCTTGTACAGTAGACCACGAAACTTTTGTTGGAAAATTCCAGCATTATGTGGGCCTACTATGTCAATATAATGTGTATTGCTATTATAAAGTAAGTCCATAATTATAGTGGTCTAATTATGTTAACTTTTGGACTATGGGTATTAAATTTGTCATGGAATAAAAGTGTAGATATCAGTTTGCTATTTTCAATTTGATGAAGGGCCGAATTGGAAATAATGGAAGATATTTGGATTCCACTTCTTCCGCCTATGTACTACTATGGAAATAGTTGAATCAAGAAAGGCAAATTGGGTTTACGGCTTTCTTCATCTCTGCCGCCAAGCCGTCAACTCCACTCATGAAGGAATAAAGGAAACCACTTCCATGGCTGTGAATACAAGGGGAATTATAGAAACTGAATGCCGGAGTTTTGGGTTTTCTTTTGGCCTATTAAAATTGAAATTCCAGGTTTCGTTTTGTCCTGAATTTTGGCATTATATTAATGATTAAAACTAGAAATTAATGTTTTTTACACTCCTGGGCTTTATCATCGTGACCATGAATTAAAGTTTTCCGGCGAATTTTCCGCTGAATCAAGAACCGGGTGAAGAAGACAAACTTTCGGGTCGGGAGATCCGGGTATATCCGGAACATTTAGATGGGTCAGCTAACGGGTCAGGCTTCCGACCCGTTAATCATGTATTCAGTTTGGGTCAGTTTTGACTCATTAATTGTAGATCGGATCTGGCTGGATTTAATTTTAGTCTGGACTAAATCTGGGCAGGTTTTGTTAGGGGCTGTTTGGCTTCCTAAAAATTCGAAATTACTGTTCCTAAGGGCCTGTTTGGCTAAAAAAAAAAAATTAATTAAGGAAATTGCCTGGTTTGGCAATAACATTAATAATTTTCATACATAACAGTGACTTTATCAGTCAGTCTGACATTCAATATAACCAATTGAAGCAACATGTCGCCAAAGTGACCTCTCTTGTGTAGATTGGCTTATTGAGAATGTTAAGATGAATTTGTGTATGCAAATTCATGCGAATATTAAACCGGCCCAAAGGAAGGATAATGTTTGGCCGAATTGCATATACACCTGTGGTGATGAATGTGTGATTATTATTAGGTGTCCATGTGGGTAATTAGTCGATCCAAAGATAGACTCTTTATTTGACAGGATTTATTTTCAACATTCGATCGCTACAACAAGAGTACCACTTACAATTAATATTACTGTCCAAAGACTTGATATTAATGTTGTGCTAGGTATCTTGCTATGTATTTAATAATTATTTGAATTAATGTCTTTCATAAAGTAAATAATTATTCTATAATTATTCAATATGTGAACATGTACCTAACTTAAAATTCGTTCTTTGTAACAGCTATAATGTCTGCTATTACTGTATCTACCAATTCACTATTTGAGAATAATGATCGCATTTCCATGCTCAATGGGGATAACTTGGGCAATAAAATAAAATCAGAAAATAATGCTGCTAAGGGTTCTTTCTTTAATTTGGTCTGTTCTGAAGTTAATTTAGCTTCAGTACCAATAAACACTTGGTGGTTAGATTCTGGTGCTACTACACACATAAGTGTTTCTATGCATGGTTGCCTAAGCTACCGAAAGCCAAATGATGTTGAAAGACACATCTTTGTGGGCGATGGAAAATCGGTAGAAGTTGAAGCAATAGGTCATTTTAGGTTATTGTTAGGAACTGGTCATTATTTGGATTTGAAAGACACTTTTGTCGTACCGTCTTTTAGACGAAATTTGGTTTCTGTTTCTTTATTGGACAAATTTGGTTATCATTGTTCTTTTGGAAACAGTAAGTTCAGTCTTTCTTTAAATTCCAATATTATTGGTACTGGTTCATTAAGCATGTATGATAACCTATACTTACTTGATACTATTACTTCTTATAATGAAACCCTGCACGTGGAATCACGTGGTACTAAACGCAAATTAAATAAAGAAAATTCTTCAAAATTATGGCACAAGCGTTTAGGTCACATCTCAAAGTCTAGAATTGAGAGACTTGTGTCAGAAAATATTCTAGATTCACTCGATTTTTCGGACTTTGATATTTGCGTCGAGTGTATTAAAGGAAAACAGACCAAACAAAGAAGATTAGGTGCCAATAGATCTTCAGACGTCTTAGAGTTGATTCATACATATATTTGTGGACCATTCCCTTCGGCTTCTTGGAATGGCCAACGATATTTTATATCATTCATAGACGATTACTCACGTTTTGGGTACCTGTACCTCATTCATGAAAAATCAGAGTCTCTGGACATGTTCAAAGCTTTTAAAGCTGAGGTTGAGAATCAACTCAACAAAAGAATTAAGTCCATCAAGTCTGATCGTGGTGGTGAGTACTACGGCAGATACGATGGTTCAGGTGAACAACGTGCAGGACCATTCGCTAGATTCCTAGAGGAATGTGGAATCGTCCCACAATACACCATGCCGGGGTCACCTAGCATGAATGGAGTAGCTGAAAGACGAAACAGAACTCTTAAGGATATGGTAAGGAGTATGATCAGTCATTCTACCTTACCAGAATCACTATGGGGAGAAGCACTAAAGACAGCAGCTTACATTCTGAATAGAGTACCAACTAAAGCAGCCGCCAAAACACCTTATGAGCTTTGGACAGGCCACAAACCTAGTCTAAAGCATTTTCACATTTGGGGATGTCCAGCTGAAGCTAGGCCTTATAGGCCTAAAGAAGGAAAATTGGACTCCAAAACAGTGAGCAGCTACTTTATTGGATACTCTGAACGATCTAGGGGCTTTAAGTTTTACAATCCCACACTAAGGTCAATTTTTGAAACGGGAAACGCAATATTTTTTGAGGATGTTGAGTTTGGGGGGAGAAATAAGGTTAGAGACATTGTCTTTGAAGAAGAATCAATTACGGAGGAGGAATCAATTACGACACTTACTACTGCTTCTGATATTGTTCAGATTTTCATTCCTACATTTAATCGAGAAGCAGATTTGGAACCTCAACAAGACAATGTTGATCGAACCCCAACTGAAGTTGAGATGATTGATCCTGAAGTTCAACCTCAACAACCTCAAGAAGAACCACCCTTAAGGAGATCCACGAGAGAGAGGAGAAATCCTATACCAGATGATTATATAGTGTTTCTCCAAGAAAATGAGGAACATAATGGATCGACGGAAAATGATCCAATCAACTTCCGTCAAGCCATGCAAGATATTAATTCTCTCAAATGGATAGAAGCCATGAATGAGGAGTACAAGTCTATGCAAGACAATCAAGTTTGGGATCTTGTCCCATTACCTGAAGGAAAGAAACCAATTGGTTGCAAATGGATATTTAAAACCAAGAAGGATTCACAAGGTAATGTGGAAAGATATAAAGCTCGTCTTGTAGCTAAAGGCTTTACTCAAAAGGAAGGCATCGACTTTAAAGAGACTTTCTCTCCGGTATCTTCGAAAGACTCTTTTAGGACGATTATGGCTCTTGTTGCGCATTTGGACCTTGAGTTACATCAGATGGATGTTAAGACGGCGTTTCTAAATGGTGACATTGATGAAACGATCTATATGGTGCAACCGGAAAACTTTGTGTCTGGAGACCCAAAGAAAATGGTTTGCAAATTAAGAAAATCCATCTATGGACTTAAGCAGGCTTCCCGTCAATGGTACTGCAAATTTCATCAAGTAATTGTCTCATTTGGTTTCGAGACAAACACTGTTGAAGATTGTGTGTACCAAAAGTTTAGTGGGAGTAAATTTGTATTTTTGGTTTTATATGTTGATGACATACTACTTGCCACTAATGATATAAATATGTTGCACGAAACCAAGAAATTTCTATCAAAGAAATTTGAGATGAAAGATCTTGGGGAAGCTTCTTTTGTATTAGGAATTCAGATACATCGAGACTGCACTCGAGGTATTCTTGGATTATCACAAAAGAACTATATAGAAAAAGTGCTTCTGAGGTATGGCATGTTGAATTATAAACCAGGAGACACCCCTGTCGCTAAAGGAGACAAATTTAGTCTCGATCAGTTCCCTAAAAATAACCTTGAAGTTAAAGAAATGCAAAAGATTCCCTACGCTTCAGTAGTTGGAAGTCTGATGTATGCTCAAGTTTGCACACGTCCCGACATAGCATTTATTGTTGGGATGCTTGGTAGATACTTAAGTAATCCTGGGATGGATCATTGGAAAGCAGCCAAGAGGGTTTTAAGGTACTTACATAGAACGAGAGATTACATGCTCACATACAGAAAATCATATATGTTGGAGATCATAGGGTATTCTGATTCTGATTTTGCTGGATGCCAAGACACTAAAAGATCCACATCAGGCTACATTTATCTACTTGCCGGAGGAGCTATCTCCTGGAAAAGTGTCAAACAGACACTAGTAACTCCTTCCACCATGGCGGCAGAATTTGTAGCTTGTTATGAGGCATCTAATCAAGGATTGTGGCTGCGGAATTTTGTCACTGGGATGCGCATTATGAGTGGAGTTGAAAGACCACTAAAGTTATATTGTGACAATAATTCAGCAGTTCAATATTCTAACAACAATGGGAGTTCAACTAAGTCAAAACACATTGATATTAAGTTCCTAGTTGTGAAGGAAAGGGTACAGAGTGGACAGATTTCTATAGAGCATATTGGGACAAACTCCATGATTGCGGATCCGCTTACTAAGGGATTACCACCCAAGATCTTTCATGAGCATACTGCTCACATGGGTGTGATATTTTGTAAGGATTTCATATTTTAGTGGGAGTTTGTAGTTTAGTTGCTTTATATATCGTTATTTTGGATCCATTTATATATTTGGATATTTCTGCAGAAATAAAGTTTTCAGTTTTTTTTTTTTTTTTTTTTTTTGCACTCTGTACGATTATGTTAAGGTTGATCTCGATAAAGATTAAGGAGGATCAGTTGAAAATAGACATGTTTAAGATCACATTACATGTAATTTTCATGCTACGCTCCATGATAGATCTATGTCATTTGGTTTTGTTGGTATATGTGATTACTGATGGGTTTAGTTACGCTATTTGTGACAAAAGCTCCTTTAGTCCTTTGCCGACAAAATCAATGGACGAGATTGTTTGGAATACCTAAGGTAATAATAGCAAATTTTGAGCTCATAAGGATATACACATTTATGTGATAACATATGTGGCCCAAGTGGGAGATTGTTGGAAAATTCCAGCATTATGTGGGCCTAATATGTCAATATAATGTGTATTGCTATTATAAAGTAAGTCCATAATTATAGTGGTCTAATTATGTTAACTTTTGGACTATGGGTATTAAATTTGTCATGGAATAAAAGTGTAGATACCAGTTTGCTATTTCCAATTTGATGAAGGGCCGAATTGGAAATAATGGAAGATATACTAACCCTAGTAGGTTATTATATATAAGGGGTTATGATCCCCACTTGAACACAACACAACAACACAACATAGAGTTACATAACTCATATTCTCTGCAATCCCTTTCTGCAAGAGTAATAAGGTTCTAAGGTGTGTATCAAGTGGAAGATCATAGAACCCACCATCACTAAATCATCAATTACATCAAGATTGCTGACATGAATCAAGGTAAGTTTCCGCTGCATTAAAGTCTCAGATTTACTTTTAATCTCTTGATAATCGACATGGTTAGGCAATAAGGTTTTTTCCAGTATTGAATCGAATTAGATCTTATGATCATTATGTTTATGTATTCGATTTAAATCCAACAACTTTTTCTGATTTTCAGCCTCCAATTCATAGTTTGATACTCAAGATCTACCCAAGAGGGGGTAATTAAAACTTTTTCAAAGTTTATTTGTTCAGTTTCGTTCCAGAAGAAATTAGTTATATGTTTCAATGAAAATAGTTTTATGTTTCAGAAGCTTAAAAACAATGTTCCAGAAGATAAGTAAATTTGAAATGACATAAGTGCGAAAAAGTAAATAGACACAGTCACCATTTTATAGTGGTTCGTGCCCAAATGACCTACTTCCACTCTTCCAGCACCCCTGGGAAATTCACTAATGGCTTGCAGGACGAACCTTCGCCACACGAGATTACAAGTTACAAACTTTCTCTCTATTTGATACGAGCTTACTAGGATGCATCTATCGCTCCAACTCCGTGCTTACTAGGTCATCACCTATCGCACAAAAACAGTGCTTACTAGAACTCTTGTCCTATCGCACTTCACACGTGCTTACTAGAACCCTCGGCCCTATCGCACTAAACGAGCTTACAAGTTTACAACTTTCGCTCAAACAAATATAAGTGTTTTGATTACAATAGAATGCTCCTAAGTGAGCTGATTTGACAATAGAAACACACTATTCTTTTACTTCTATTCACTCAAAGTAATTCAAAGTTTTAAAGAGCAAGAAAGATTTTGAACTCTTGAGAAAACCGATTTTTGCTAGTGTAAAAGTGCACTAAAAAATTTTAGCTTATGAAATTCAGATTTCTTGGTGTGTTGGTCGATTGAAAATGACTCTCTATTTATAGGTGAGTAGTGAATTATCAAGAGGGAAAGATTTTTTATTCTCCAAAATATTTTGTCACTTTTAAAAGATATTTTATAAAATTTAAGCATGTGACAAGTCTTCAAAGCTTTAAATGAATGTGGACATGTTTTAAATAAACTAGAAGACTAAATATTTCCTTTAAAAAATATTTGGAGAGTACTTTCAAGAGATCACTTTGAGATAGTAAGATTTAGCTAGGTTATTTTAGAGACAAATAATACTTGCTAGCTAAGTATAAAATCTTGAGAGATATTTCCTTCAAATATATTTTTCAAATATTAGCTAGAAAAATAGCCAACTTAGGACAAAATGATTTTCAAATAATTTTGGCTGATTTTTAAAGTTGAATTTTCGGCTCAAGACTAAAAGAGAGGGAAATTAATTTTTTTTTCAAAATTGGTACTAAATGGCCGAATTATGTGGGCTAAAAATCTTTTAGAAATAATTTTGGGCTAAGGAATTTCTTGCTCTTTTCAATATTCAAAATTACTTACGAATTTGACCCCAATTTTCTTGAATCGAAAATTGGGCTCTTCAGGGGTGCTAGGGGCTTGTTCTTCAATCATAATAGTCTTTCTTTCCCAATTGGGCTTCTCATGAAATATCTTTCAATTACGTATAAGCCTTTCTTCAAAATAAATCCTTCTTCATTGTTGGGCAATCTTGCTTGAGTTTTTTATCCTTAATTGATCAATTTCCCGTAAACGAGTATTCCTTCGAATAATGAGCTTCTCAATAATTCCTGTTCAGATTAAACTCAAGAACCAAGCTCAAATATCAAGTTGTTTGTTAATCATTAATTACTCGGCTAACATAGTTACATTCACGAGAAAGTTCTTCTTTCGCAACCTGTACAGAATTAATTAAAGCAGAACGGGAATCAGAAGTTGTTAGCAAAAAGCCTGACAATTGAAGATTATAAACGAGATCTGTTCAGAACTTCTAAATGATAACTCCTAATTAATAAGGACACATCTTAAAAGGTTAATGCCGTGGTTTATTATAAAGTTTAGGGTCAAATATCTATATATAACATAATTACCTTCATTGCATTGTCAATAAACATCTTTTCTGGTATCAAGTTTGTATAACTTAAAAGCAATATATATATAACATTCTCAATATCACTTTCAAACTTCGCATTCCAATAACACCATTAATTGCGACTTGTCCTCCTATTTAATTTAAACTCAACTCAACTACTTCTTCATAGAAGGATGTTTTTCAATCCATTATATATTCAATTCCCTCCGCTTTAGGAGCCCAAGGTAACTTTCACTCAGGGTAAAAGAAAATGTAAATTTACTGTAGAAGAAATTGTAGGTAAAAAAGTTGAAAGAACCTTTTCCATTATGAATATATGAACACATTTTTTTCTCTTTATTTAACTATATCCAATAAAAAAAAATGGTACAATCCACTTTTCTTGATCTTCAATGTCATTTTATTTTTACCGTAAGTGCAGAGTGATTTGTAGTGATGTAATCAAGTTTTCACAAATATTTGAGGAATCTTTGTAGGGTACCATTCTAATGGTATTTGTTGTTAACTTGTGAAAACATATTCTGTCTAGCTACTTCAAAATTGGAGAATTTTACTGCATGGTAACTTTCAAAAACCTATATAGAGTGTGATTTGATGGTAACTTCTTTCCCACAAAAAAAATGAAAAGAAAAACAACGAGAGAATTGCATTTGGTACCAAACTGTGGTATCATAAAAATCGAGGCCGACACATTTGACACCACAAGTTAAGAAATCAATTAATTTTGGTACCACCGTTAAAAATGGACGTTAATTGATGACGTGACAGTTAAGTATTATTGCAAATTTTATACCATTACTTATGTTGACTGACAATTCTACCACATAACATTTCAGTTGTCAAAATAATCTCACATCTTCAAATTTACTGACAATTTTAGTCCACATTTTTGCCCAATTTCAAAATTGGCTCGAATAAAACACGTGCGGATGGGTTGGGGGGTAGGGATAGGGTTTTTGTTTTTTATCAAAAAATTATAATTATTTTGTTAATAATATATAACTTTATTTTTTTAATAAATATTAATTATATTAATATTATTATATAAGTAATATTTTGTCGAAGGTATGTTAAAGTATTATTTTGGTCTGTTAATATTATTTATAAAACTAAATTAATTAAATAAATATGTAAATATAATAAGTAAAATCTCTAAATTTTGGAATTAATAAAGTTTCCATGTTTTGTGCAACACTATGAATAGGAATACTTAAATTTCCTAAACAATTTTTTTTAAAGAAATTCAAAATTATGAGAAATTAGAATTTGAGTCAAAATAACGTATTGGAGTCAACACCCACCCTTCAAATACATATATGTACTAGCTTACACCCCGTGCTCTGCACGAATAAAAAAAACTATTTTACTTCATAAAATTAAAATATAAATTAAGTTTATTTTTAAAATTATTACTTCCAATTTTCATTGTTAATTGCAATTTGAATACTTTAAAGGTTTGAAAATTAATAGCTTTATCAAAAAAAAAAAAAAAAAATCGTATAACCTTGCTCTTGGATCTATATTAATCTTTATTATTTAAGCATAATCTACTTATAATGGTACTTCCTCTCATTAGTTTATCATATTTAAGTTTCAAACTTCATCACATTCTTTGAGTTATTAGTTCACAAAAAAATATAAGCATTCCAGACTAAGTTTAATTTTGTGAATATATGTTTGGCTAAAAAGATTATTTAGTCAAAAAATAATAATCTAGAAATGGTAATAAAATCAAGAATCTATATTTTTCTTTTGGCCAACTTTTTTAATAAACAAATATTTTCATGTAAAACTCAATATAAGTGATTTAATTTAAATAGCATAAGTCTCAAAACTTTTTCTTCACATTTCAAGTTCCCAAACATTTATATTCAAAGCTATGAACAACTAATATGTAGTGTGTATATTGATTTTAAGCAATCACGTAAACCCTTAACTAATTTATTTTGCATTTTAAATCTTATAAACAATTAGAAAAGATGCATTGGCAAGCTAAGTTCAAAACAGTTTTTAAATAATTAGGAAAACATGAGTAGTATAGCTAGTAAAAATATATAATCAATAAAGAATCTCCATGTGCTAAGAAAATTGACATTCTGAGAAATTAAGATCCAGAAAAAAAAAAATATTAATTGGAGTCAACATTATCTTCAAATATGTGTTTATATAGACAGATGTATGACAAATGCAAAATATTAAAAAAAAAAAAGATTTGAAAATAAAAAATAAAATAATCTAAAATCAAAATAATGTTTCTAAAAATTTAATTACATTTCTCCTTATTTTATATTTCTAAACCATTTTGTCTTTTTTTAGAAAATTTTAAATTATAATTCTAAACTATGATAATAAGGCTTTAATTAATTCTCAAGACCAAAAGTGAAAATTCGTATTTACATTTTAATTAATACAAATATAAAAAGATAGCATGCAACTCAGTTTATTGTCAGGTGAGCTAATAACTAATATTGATTTAAAATCATAAAATTTCCCTTATGAAACATCAAGACCCAATTGTGTTCATGAGTAGTAGCTATGAGTATGAATCGTTTGAATGTATTAATCGGTTAATTAGCTCAATTTAGGATATGTTCTAATTTATTTAATTTTAACTTGTAAAAGATTGGATGTAAATGTGAAAATATAGGTAATCACTATAACAAACACTATCATATGTCTTGAATGGACTATAATTTCATTTTCTTGGTATGTTTAGACCAGTTAATATTTTAATCTTTTAAGCACTTTTTTTTTATTTTTTTGGAATATTAAATAAAAAAAATGTTTATCAAAGCAGTATTTGAAGTAGAAACTATCATATGTTTTTGTTGAATAAACGACAAATAGAAACATCTCTATGTATCTGGCGAAAAGTTGTGAATTTATTTTGTCTATACTTACTCATACTATATACGATACATATTCCAACAAATATTAGGCGAGAAAAATTAAATTCTTAAGCCCCAAAAAAGTAAGAAGAATCAAGATGAAATAAATATTTGAATTTTTAATACTAAGAGAAAAACTAATAGAATCTAATGAAAAAAGAATAAACATAGAAAGTGTTCTCAAAGAAAAGCTTAAATATGGGCATGTAATAAATCCCAAAGTCAACTCAAGAACATCGAAAATATGATGCTTTGGAAAAAAAACTAAAAATTTAGGACTAAATAAGAAGCTTAAATATAAGTAAGGATATAAAGAAAAAAATACAAAAAATTAGTAAATATATCACTCATATATAGCCATGCACATATAACAAATAACCCATCATCTAATAACCACATAAGATTAGTTATGTTAAGCAAAATCATATATTTTAATTTTTATTTATTAAATTGTGTATTTACAATTCGGACCGAATAGTGCATTTGGTATAGGTCATCCAGAATGTGGTGTCTTCAGAGATATCATCTAATTAATAACCACATAATAGTAGTTATGTTCAGTAAAATCATACTCAAATTAAGTGAAAATTAAGTGAAAGAATTATTAAAAGACAAAAATGAATAAAAACAAACCTATAAACATAAATGGGACTTCACATAGTAAGACCATCGAATATGAAATTAAAAACAACTTAAAAATTGCCCTGCAACAAAGATGTAGAACAAACCATGTTAGATTTTTAGTTTTAACATTCGAATCAATATAATGTAGAAAATCAACATTGGACAATTCACAGTAATACTCTAAGTTTTGTAAATTTATAAGATAGTATATAATAAGATTCTTACATATATAAGAGTTCTTATATAAGTACAATGACTTATGGTAGTAATAGCTAAATTTAAGGGAACATTAAGTATTATAAATTGATTTAGTTGGCTGATTTTTAGGAATTTATAAAATTTAAAACAGAAAATAATATTTTGACTTTAATTAGTTGAGATGTAAACGGAAACATATTGACGGCAAAATCAAAGTTTTGAAACTTTTTTTTAACGTCTAATTACCCTAATTAATGATGATTCATTTTAGAAGAGTGATTTTGAAAAAGATTAGTAATATACATCCTTAAATTACTTCTATAATAAACTTGATTACATTAGTATTTAGAGAATACCAATAATAGAATTTTGTCGGATTAAAAAAAATCAAAAAACTTTAGAAAAATAAAATTTTGGTCAAAACAACCAATTGGGGGTAGGGCTGAAAATCAAACCAAGCTACTCGATATTCGGCTCGAGTTCGTTCGATAAAAGCTCATTTGAGCTCGGTACGTCAAACAAATCAAACAAGTTTGAACAAGATTTCTCGTTCGATAACTTTTGATGCTCGGCTCGAGCTCGACTCGCTAAGCTTAAAATTGAAAAAACACATGTAAAATACCAAGCTACTCGATACTCGGCTCGAGCTCGTTCGATAAAAGTTCGTTTGAGCTTGGTTTGTTAAGAAATCAAACCAAGCTCAAACACAAAATTTTAAGCTCGTTAAATTCAAACCAAACTTGAACAACGTGTCGTTCGATACTACTCGGCTCGTTTACACCCCTAATTGGGGGTCAAAATCACCCTTCAAATATATATATATATATATGTATATGATAAGATTTGAATAATTAATTGAATCACATTTTAACTAAAAATTTCCTAAATGAATATACAGAAGATGACTTTAAGAGTCATTAATTATTTGCCTCGAGTAAGTTGAGCATCATCATCATCATAGTTGTGTGAATATCATTATTTGAGCGAAGAAAGATGAAATAATTATTGTTGCAGTTACAATTCTACATTACCTAGGACCTAGCAAATTGAAGTATTAAACCTTTTAAATATAAATATATTTGGTGTCATATGATAGTATTAACTTATTAATTAAATATATTAATTAAATTATTTATTATAATTTTTATAAATTTAGTCAAGTTGACTGGTCAACTGTACCAAGGAATAAAAATAATTGGGAAGGAGGAAGTATATTTTAATTATTTCTAAATCGGTTTGCGTATTATTATTATTAATTATTTATTATTTGTTATTTGTTGTTATTTTTATTATTATTATTATTAAATGAGAGTGGGTAATAATGAATATTGGAACTAATTGAAATGGAAAAATTGAGTCACTAGAGATGACTCTATAAAAGGGAAAGAAAAGGGGTGAAAAATGGGAAGCTGGATTGGAGTCACTAGAGATGGCCTAAAAGAAAATTTAAAAGTACCTCGATCCGTCGAATTTGAATTAAAATCGCATTTGGTTTCATAAAACAAAAAATCGCAACATTAGCGATTATTTCACTATTTAGTATACACAACACATTTGGTCCTCTAATGTGGTCTCATTTTTAAATGTGTCATTTAATGTGGCACCCCTCCATTTTGCATCATTTATGTTTACATTATTGTCAATTTTAGTCCTTTTTTACTGGAAATTATTAATTTAGCCAGAAAATGTCACGTGCTGGCACGTGACGCTCAATTTTGGGGGATTTTGTGATTACAAAGGGAAAATTGACAGAAAAATTGGGAATATTCTTATGTGTGATCCAGTCAGATCGACCACCACCTCCTCCGACAAAGTAGTAGTACCAATTAGTTCTGACCAAGGCAGTCAACAGGGCATTTTAGGGATTCTCGGCAATTGATTTTCTTTTGACCTTTTTCCATTTTGTTCCTATCATTTCAAAATACCATTATTCTACTTTTCACTAAAATCTGGAAATTATTCCAATATTTTGCAGCAGTTATTTTTTTGGAGAATCCCAAGTAAAATAATTTTGTGAAAATAGAATGAGTTGGAATAACTAATTACTAGATAGTAAACTCTTCAAATTTGTCCGCACGTATTTTATTCGAGCCAATTTTGAAATTGGGTAACAATGTTGACTATTATCGTCAGTAAATTTGAAGATGTGGTGTTATTTTGCCAACATGAAATATTATGTGGTAGAATTGTCCTCCAAATTGGTCCGCACGTGTCTTATTCGAGCCAATTTTGAAATTGGACAACAAGGTGGACTAAAATCCTCAGTAAATTTAAATATGTGGGATTATTTTGCCAACATAAATGTTATGGGATAGAATTATCAGTCAACATAAGTAATTGCATCAATTTTGCAATAAGACTTAACTGCCACGTCATCACTTAACGGCCATTTTTAACGGAGGTACCAAAAGTAATTCGATTTCTTAAATTGTGGTACCAAATGTGACAGCTTCAATTTTGTTGATATCACAAATAAGAATCGAAATATAACTTAGTAACGCAAGTGAAATTCTCTCAGTAACAATCAACAATCAGATTTTTGGCTACCAACTATCTTATTTAAGATATATTTGATTATTTACATAAAATATACTGGCATATTCACATGTTCTAGACTCTGGCAATGTGGAATCTTAATACGATAATAATGCCAAAACTATTACATAATTAAGGATCACTTTCTTTTTACAAATAATACGGATTTAATTATTAACAACCTATATAGTATAATAAATATAAATAAATAGTAATCCACCAATAAACAATTTTTTGAAAAACTAATCATTTATTGCATAATATTCTAACAATTTAATTATGTTGCATGGATCCAAATTAATTTATGAAAAAAATATTATATCAAAACTCCAAATTAAGATTGTTATTTATTACTGAGAGGGGAATAGTAAAAATGGAACTCTGAATAGAGGTGGTTTGTGGGTTGAAAATCGAAAAAATTGATTCCTTTCCAAATTAAAATAAAAATCTTGGCTTTGAATTTCCAATACTCGAATTTCAGCTAAAATTATTGGGGACGTACTATGTTTTCATTGAATCTTTTCATATATATTTTGTTTGCAATAGGTCGAATATCTAGATATCCAATTCAAATGTCTAATCCAACCCTGTAAAATAGGGTCTAGCTGAAGGGGACCACATTGTAACGGACATAATTAATAACATTGGGATGAAATGACCAATGTGTCATAATCTAGGGCTATAGTGGTACTTATATTTTATAGTATCAAAATGTACTTACATCTTAAAAAAAAATTAAGTTAAATCAAGCATAAATTAATAATTCCACAAATTGAAAAAAGAAAAAAGGTAACAATAAGGCCATCTCCAACCGCCCGGGAAGGGGGTAGGAGATGGCCATGGGGGATGGGGATGGGGATGGGAATGGCCGGCTCCAGTCGGCCGGGGGCTAGGTAACTAAGTCGTGGAGTGTGTGCGGGTGCGTGTGCGCGAAAGCGTGAGTGACTGTAAATTCAAGTATGAGAGCGTCAATAGAGCGTATAAAAAAAATATTTTTCAAGAGATATAAAATAATTTAATAACATATCACAATAGAAACAATATCATCACATAAGTACAAAATTGTCAGTATTACAATTTCAAGTAACTAAGATATATGATTTCATTCAGTTAAATAACTACATATCATTACAATCAAATAAGTTCCATTAAAATTAGTAGCATAAGTTCCATTATCAATATAGTCACATAATAACTGTACTACAAGTTTATCATATGTGCTTTACCACCCACCTTTGTTAGTGCCTAATGCATCAAAAAACCAACAAAAATATACACACCTTCTATTTGTTTTAGTTGTCAACTTATCAAAAAGTAGCCTAATATGATTTCCTTAGTTGCTAAAAAACTATTGCAACATCACCAACAAAAAACTATATAATAACAAAAAGACAAGATTTCATGACAACCATTACACAAGTCGAGCTTTTTTAGTTCCTCTTGTTTGACTTATGGATTGATCTTCAACTACTTGAGGACAATGAGCTCTCTGCGACTGACTTTGTTCTTGTCGTTGCCTTTGTTCTTGAGTTACTTGGGGAGGATTCAAAAAACTAGAAGAACTTGCTTTCTCGTCAAGAGCATCCATTGATTGATATTCCGATCCTCAATCTCCCTTAAGTTAAACTGCAGTGCATTATCCTCAACATAGGCATCCCAATCTTTATATGATTTTTCATAATCATCTTTGTAGCGCATTAACAAACGAGTGTTATAATGAACAAAAACAAGAGCTTTTGCACGATCAACATTCATTCGATTTCTCGACACGCTGTGGATGAAAGAATAAGTACTCCAAACTCTTTCAGTGCATGAACTATTAACTCTTTGCGATAGAACACAGATTGCCATATTGCTCAGTTCAGGGACGGAAGCACCATGCAAACTCCACCATTTAATAGCAGGCATGATGTCTCTATCTACAATTGTTTGAGGACGAGCAAATGTACCTTACAATGTATTTAACTTGTTAGTTAACTTATTGATTATAAACCTTGCAAGAAAGTAAACTTTCTTGTTCATGGGATAGAAACTTAACCAAACTTTTGAATAAGAACACGTAACTTACAAAAGCATATTTTTACATACCTGTATTAGACACAAAGTCAGCAAGTTGAACCCGAGCTCTAGCAGCCTCGACTGAATCACCTAAAAGTCGATCAACTACGTCTAAGTACATATTATGAATATCATAATCAACATTTGGCTTCTTCCTTCTTTCACCTTTAGGATTAGAACTTGTCAACCATGTATTAGAGTAGTAAAATGGAGTCAACACATATGCCAATATATGCAAGGGAATGTTCATCTTTTGCCACCTTTCAAGGACAAAACTATGAACAATGTTCAAGAGTTCAGGCCTGTTTGATAAGATTAAGTCAATTGAACAAAGCATATCTTCCATTTTTTGATAAACTTCCTCAATGACAGACTTATCGGAGTCACAAAATCGAATCATTTTCCAAATCGATTTTGTAAATTTGAGCACAAGTTTTAATTGTTCCCAAAAATTGCTATCAAGTATTGTACTTTATATTTGATGCTGCAATTTCGATCTTGAGCTTCCACATTTGATTTGTCCCATTCTTCACTCAATGCCATTGATATCAAATGGTTCTTTAACCGATTAACCCTCTGAAGTACAACATAATGATGGCCAAATCTTGTCTTTTTAGCTTGTAAAACCTCTAAAGTGGAGAACTTACGGAATATATATAAAACCATCGAATGTGTTTTCACATACTTTACAACGCCTTTCACTTGTTGGTAAACTTTCTTAATGGACTCTAATCTTGGATGAGGAGAAATTGCAATATTTTTCATGAGAAGACTTAAACTGTGAGCTATGCAACCTGACCAAAAAATATAGGGATATTTTTCCATTACGATTTCTCCCGCAAGTTAACATTGTATACCCCCACATTTTCAATAACTTTGAATAAAAGTAATGAGATAAATATACCTGATTTCTCATCCCCTGAACAATCAATACGATTCAAAAACATAGCTCTACCACCTGAAATTCCCACCACATTAATTATAGGTTGGTTCTTGATATAACTCCAACCATCTGAAACGATAGAAACCCCAAATATTGCCCATTGATCCTTAATACCAGTCAAATGACTATCCAATTTAGAGTTTTCTTTGTCAAGTAAGGTTGTCCTAATTTTATCAGCACTTGGAGGTTTATATACGCAGTTGGAGGTTTATATCCTTTAGGAGTTCCATTGATTCCTCTTATCATATCGTAGAAAAAAGGAGATCTAGCAACATTAAATGGAATTCCACAACCATAGAAAAATCTTCCAATTAACCATCGACATCTCATCTTGAAAACATGTCGAACATATCAGATACCATTCTAGAATCATTTTTTGTAATACATGTATGAGTAGTTGGAAGGAGAACTACTTTAACACCCTTGCGTGATGATCGTGCGAACACCTTTTGTGCTTCATGCTCTTCTTTTCTCATTCTTTCTTCATCATCTTTCATCACTTTAGAACATTCTGCAATCCCAAGTGCTCTTTGCTTAAGAGCTCTTCCAAGAAAATAAACTCTTATGCGAGTGTAAGATCCCGTATACGGTTCCGCCTTGCATCCAACGTTGCAAATCCATTTATTGTCTTTTTTTGGACCGATCATAGTCACATATTTCTTGAGTTGTGTAGCAGTGAGTTGGTCATCATGCGTATCAATACTCTCTTCCTCAATTTATTTTTTATGAAATTTATTATTATTAATTTTTTTTATTAAAAAATATGACTTTAAATTGTTGTAATAAAATATAAAATGATGATTGGTTTAGTCATGTGATCTTGTAAAATTTGTTCTAAAATAAGAACATTATTTAGATAATTCAATAATAGTAGTACTCTTCACTTTAAAGTTTACCCGTTATTCACTGATAACACCGATTTCATCCTTTTTTTTTTTACAAATTTCGCCTAAAATTTAATCGATTTCACGACCTCCTTTTTAACTGGTTTCACTTGTTTTCCCCTTGCCTAACGCCTCGAGCCCGCTCACTTGCTGAGCGGGCCCTATTTTTTAAAAAAATTTTGTTTTGTTTTTCTTTAATAAAAAACCTTTTTTTAAAAAAAAATACTTTAATTTAATTTGTGTAATATTTTTAAAAAGTTAATTTTATTCTTAAATTTTGTATTATTGTGTATTTTAATAAAAATTATTGGTTGTCAACTAATTAATTGTTGTATTATTGTGTACCAATTTTTATTTCTATTATTAATGTCAATCTTAAATTATTTTTTATTATTCCCAAATCATGTCAATCTTAAATATATTTTTAATTATTTCCAAATCGGTTTGCGTATTATTATTAATTGTTAATTATTATTTATTATTTGTTGTTATTATTATTATTATTAAATGAGAGTGGTAATAATGAATATTGGAATTAATTGTAATGGGAAGATTGAGTCAGTGGAGATGACTATATAAAAGGGAAGGAGAAGGGGTGAAAAATGGGAAGCTGGATTGGAGAAACTGGAGATGGCCTAGAAGGAAATTTAAAAGTACCTCGATCCGTCGAATTTGAATTAAAATCGCATTTGGTTTCATAAAACCAAAAAATCGCAACATTAGCGATTATTTCACTATTTAGTATACACAACACAACACATTTGGTCCTCTAATGTGGTCTCATTTTGAAATGTGTCATTTAATGTGGCACCCCTCCATTTTGCATCATTTATGTTTACATTATTGTAAATTTTTGTCCTTTTTTACCGGAAATTATTAATTTAGCCGGAAAATGTCACGTGCTGGCACGTGACGCTCAATTTTGGGGATTTTGTGATTACAGAGGGAAAATTGACAGAAAAATTGGGAATTTTCTTAGGTGTGATCCAGTCAGATCAACCACCACCTCCTCCGACAAAGTAGTAGTACGAATTAGTTCTGACCAAAGTAGTCAACAATGCATTTTAGGGATTCTAGGCAATTGATTTTCTTTTGACCTTTTTCCATTTTGTTCCTATTATTTCAAAATCCCATGATTCCACTTTTCACTAAAATCTGGGAATTATTCCAATATTTTGCAGTAGTTATTTTTTTGGAGAATCCCAAGTAAAGTAATTTTGTGAAAATAGATTATGAGTTGGAATAACTAATTACTAGATAGTAAACTCTTCAAATTTGTCCGCACGTGTTTTATTCGAGCCAATATTGGCAGAGGTGTGGTTAATAACTGGGGGACGAAACACCTCTCTTGAAGAAATCACCATAATTAATGGTGGAGTATCGGAAGCTTCCCACAAGCGTTTATTACGACAAAACAAAATTCACCAACACAGTGTTTTGAAGAAACCAAATTTCTTAGAGTCAGTTCTCCTTTTAACTTGACTAAACTAGTCCTCAACTTCAGTAGAATCACAACGTTAACTCGAAAGAGATAAATCCGAGAGAGCCCAAATTTGTCTAGCAAAAGAAAAGGGTAGAGCCAGTGAATTATAGTTTTCGTACCTGGTGCGCATCGTGAGCAGGAGGCATCTTCCATAAGTTTGCGGTGTAGGAGTTGATCTTTAACTGGAATTGCATTAGAACAACCGCTCTAAACAAAATGTTTCACTTTAGGAGGCACACATATCCTCCAAATTCACTCCCAATTTCGAACTTGACGCAAACTTGACCTTCCAGCAGGCTTCAACAGTAGCTGAATTCAAAGAACAACAGAGCCGATAGGTAGATTTCACTGTAAAACTACCCGATCTATGAAAGTGCCACATTAAGCTATCCGTGAACATCTGGTTACCAAGCTGAATAGACAAAATTTCTTTAGTTTCTTCTTCCGAAAATATTGAGATGATAACCCGAGAACCTAAATCTTCATCAATTAATCAATTAACCGTCGAATTATGTGGGATCAACGATGGAGGAGAAGTAATCAGAAAGTTGTTCGATCGAGGCAACCATCTATCACCCCCAAATGTCGACAGAACTCCTGTCACCCACTCTCCAACAAAGGCCCGCGCGAAGTAAGCTAATTGAGCCCCAAATACTCCTCCAAGTTATTGACGGACAATAACCTAGAAGGGCCTCTCAGAATTAGGGAAATAGCTGGCTGAAAGAACTCTCCTAAGCAAATTGTCCGGATTAAGCATGATACGCCAAGCTTGCTTGACGAGAAGAGCCGAATTAAATGAATTGAATTATGTGATACCCAATCCACCATCCCTCTTGCTGTCACAAAGTGTATCCCACTTCACCCAATGGATCTTGAAGGAGTCTTTCCCATTCCACCAGAAGTTTGAAATCATAGAGTCGATTTCTTTCACCAAGTAAGATGGAAGTTTAAAGAAACTCATTAGATATGACATAATAGCTTGCAAAACCGACTTAATCATCACCTTGCGCCCAACTTTAGATAACGATTTGGTCTTGAGACTTTGTAACCGACTCCAAATTCGCTCTCTAGTGAAGCCAAAGACCTCTCTTTTAGATTTGCCAATAGCTAGAGGAAGGTCCAAATATAGATCATGTTTTGACTCCAATCGAACCGGTAAAATATCCATAAAATCATAGATAACCTTTGTGTGTTTCTTGAGAAGACGACACTAGATTTATCGAAGTTTATTTTTTGCCCCAAAGCTTACCCAAAAATATGCGACAAGTGATTGTCGCCTCAATAGTTGCCTCACAGAAAATCACGGTATCGTCCGTAAAAAGTAAATGAGAAATGCTAGGGGCCCCTGGACAGATAGATATACCACGTAGATTTCCTATGATCTCCTCCAAACAAATCAGTGAGCTAAGAGATTCTGCACAGAAGAGGAATAAACATGGGTCAAGGGGGTCACCTTGTCGGATACCCCTTTCCGGCTTGACAAAACCAAACTGAGAGCCATTTAGCAGAAAAGTATAGAAACAGAAGTAACACAAGTCATCACAAGATTAACAAAACGCAAATCAAAACCTAACATGATCATCACTGCCCTCAAGAAATCCCATTCTACTCTATCATAGGATTTCCTTATATCCAACTTAATGGCCATATCAACCACGTTACCCCTAGTTTTATTTTTCAAATAATTGTTCGTTTCAAAGGCTACAAGAACATTATTAGTTATTTGACAAACTGGTGATAGAAATAGTGTCCGGCAAGCCAACTATATGGTTGCTATTTATTGTAATAAATAAGAAACTGTTCAATTTAGATTAATAAATGCACCTTATTCGTAATGGTCATATTTGTCTTATGTAATAATTACCTACACATATGGATAAAAAATCTTAGATCACATGGCTATGGAACAACTCGTGGACTTTTCTCCAAGGCCATAGTCTAGAACATATTCAAGAGTCGTAGAATCCATTTGAGATGGGACATCATTGGATTCGGTTAGACTCTCACTGATGTGTATTTCCAATGACCTGGAGAACGTTGAGATCCACGAGCGTGACTGGGATAGTCGATACACAGAAGTGGGTGGCTTGCTGAAATGGCAAGTGCACTGAATACCCCAACTAGGAAATAACTCACCATGCAAGCGGTAGTCGCATATGGGGGTCGAAGTTATTCCCATTTGTAATAGTGTACGAGGAACGATCCTTATTACTTGAGGTGATAGGGTTTATCTGGTGCGAGAACTTCTATGCATTGATGTGAGTTCCGACTGACAGGAGATTACCAGAAGGTCTCTGTGGGTTCACATTGGGTATAGGGGAACTCATGTGCATGTTCATATCATCAACAGAGGATCCATTGACCCGACTTGATAGGTTAGAATTTCTCCTATGAATCTCTGTGAAAAACAAATTCCGGTGAAACCCTCGGTCGAGGTACCCGACGACTTTACGAAAGTAGTTCATAAAGATTAAGTCAAAGACAATAGTTTCGAGATCAGAATACATAAATCGAGACGAAGAAAGGGAACCGATGAAAAGTCCAAAGACCTTAAGTCTCGACTAGGAGATCAACTAATGGAGGGATCATATCGTATATGATAATTGTAAATTATTAAAGGTTCACTGAATTAATTCACTAGTGATTGGGCTCTACTGGCTTGTGGCCAGACATCGACTGTGGAGTGTGGGAGAATTTTCATACTGGCAGGGGTGCTAATTTTGGAATGTTCAGTCGACAGAGTGTTCGATTGGTTTAGAGTATGCCATACTCCCATAATTAAATGAATATTTAATTATAATCCACGATCAACTATGTGGTGAGCCTACGGGGGCATACACAATACACATGAAGCGAAAACAAGGAAACAATGAATAAGTGAATCGACTGGGTCGACCCAATTGGATTGGATCAAGATTATAAATTAAATTAGAATTTAATTTACAAGTTAATTAATTGAATTGGATTTAATTAATTATAGAAATAAATATTTAATTAAATCGTCTTAGAGTCAAATTTAATTAAATGAGAACTTAATTAATTAAATGGACTATTTAATTAAAAAATTAAATAGGGCCTTAATTAATTAAATGGATTAGGCTATTAAATAATTAGAAGAATTGGTCTTCCAATTAAAGGGCCTAGCCCATGTAGGAGAAGAGAGAGTTAGAGTTAGAGTTTTTAGTTTTATAATTTATGGATATTACAATTGGTGCAAACATTATAAATAACCACTAGGGGCAAAATTGAAACTTTTCAAGGGTAAGAGGCTGATAGTAAGATTTTGTCAAACCTGAAGGGGTTTTTGTAATACTCAATATATGAGAGGGATTTTTATAATTTGACCTTACTTCGGAGTTATCCGTAATTTACCCTTGTTTATTATCGTAAGGTCATCTCTAGCCGAAGGGGGGAGGCATGCAACTCCCTCCTCATCGGCTGGAGATGAAACTCTCCCCGGATGGGAAGGCAGGCATCCGGAGGGAGTTATTAACATTAAAAATTAAATATAATGTATAAAAAAATATGTAAAAATTTTGTATTACTTATTTAATTATGAATGTGGGATAAAAAACTAATACATAAATAAGGAGGATTAGGTTTTTATCCCACGTTGGTTTGAAGATAATGTTTGAGTGGTCTTCTAGTAGTATAAAACATGAAGGAAGAATACTAAATTTTTTAAAATTAAGTTTAAGTAGATATAATTAAAAAAAACATTAATTCATAATTAAATAAGTGTTACAAAATTTAATTTAATAAAACTATATTAATTATACATATATGTGTGTGAAAAATTAATTGTTTGTAAACTATACAAGAGGGGACAATTGCCTAATGCCTAAGGGTTCGACGTATACTATTCTCATCATATAATGTCACGAATTCTTTCAGAATGAACTCACCCCATGGTCAAATCTAATCCTTTTGATGTGATAACCACTGTAGTTCTCGATAAAAGCATTTAAAGCTATGGAATTTGAGTCTCAAATTTCATAACCAGTCTTCAAAATAGACTTTCAAACACTTGGTGACATCATGATAAGCCCTGTTTTGAACATGTTTGGCCCACCACTTTCAATTTTTCATTAGGTCAAACTTGATTTGTTACAACTTTCATCAGCCCAAATAATTGAAAATATTCAAACAACCCACACTTTTCATTTTTTCGGCCCAAAGTCCAAGATAGGGTTATGACATGCAGAACTCTTGCTGACCACTTGCGCAAAAATTAAATATAATATTGTATGTGTATACATATCGTGTGTGTATATATATATATATATATATATATATATATATATATATTTGCTTATGTTTTATTAATTTTTTTTATAATTCCAAATCTTATAAAAGTTATCCATTAATTATCTTTATAATAATTTAAACTTAAAATATTAACTTTTTAATCATTATCTAAATTATTACACAAAATAATATTAGTCAATTCATTTGAAAATGACATGACATGACATTTACCAACCAACTTTTACCCCCAAACTCCAACATTCAAAATATATCTTATAATTTTCAACTAAACTACTCATTTAATTAATATTATTTATATATAAAAGATTCCAACCAAAATACATCCAAATTTATTTTAAATTGTTTTGCACAAATTTCAAAAATAATCTTCAAAATTTTCAACCAAAATATTTTTCATCCAAAGTGGATGAAACCGAGCCAAAATACATCCAAACAGGGCCATAGTTGCTCAACTTTATAATACAAGCTGACAAGATCCTTTTCGAATCTCTCAAAATGAGATTTGATCCTCCATGTGGATGTCATATCCTTTGTCTAATACTTGTCCAACAATCCAAAAATTTGTCTCCAAATTGGCACATAAATAACATCCGAGATGAAATTACGGCCTCTGGATTTCATCCAAATACGAGTCTTACCTTTTCCATTGATTGTAGCATTTGAGGTATCCCCAAGATTTGATGTTACCGCTAATCGACTCATCAATACTTACAAACATGTGTTTTTCCACAAATGTGATTGTTTACATAAAAATTTCATTTTCTGTTCATCGAAGCCTTGTGTGCCATGTTCCAACAAGACGGTACAATTGACATTATATTTTTTCTTACTCAAACATAACGCGGTTTTGCTTTCTCTCGTCAAAATAAGTATATGTATAATGTCTATATCAAATGCAATTGTAATTTATTAGTATTGTTTATCATAATATATATATATATATATATATACGAATACCAGATTGTCCTTCGATATTAGGCTGTGTTATTCAAGAACAAGTTTCAAGGGGGAAATTTGTAGACAAGTCAAATCTATGAGCAAAACATGCACTACAAGAGATTTCACTTTAGGCTACGAATTATTGAATGACGAATTGATTTTCGTCTCTGAAACTTACAATAAGGCGCGAATTTATGCGTCTGTCTTAAATAATTCCACAGATGATTGCCTAGTCAATAAAAAGTATTACTGTAACAACTTATAGTCATTGGGCTCCGTCCCCAAATGACTTTTCTTTCTAGGCCAAAACTTCTACTATTTACTTTAGTTTAAATTTCGTGCCCAATCTTATACTTTTACCGGTCCACTGAAATTACCCAACCGCCCCCCCCCCCCCCTCCCCAAACCCCCAGAAAAAGAAAAAAAAAAGAGAAAAAGAATAAGCAGGGGAAAACGCTCCCTCCACTCAAGACTGATTTGTTGTAGTGACATTAATATCTCTGTTATTTAAGGACGAAAATTTTTGTACCCAAAGTCTGATTTGTTGTAGTGTGTACACTAATATTTTGGAATTTCATGAAATTTATTTCTTATTTCTCCTCTACGGAGCCAAAATTCCCTTGCACACATAAATTAGTAAACCAAATCATCCATCAACTAATTATATTAAAAAAATATCCATCAACCTCCATGAGTTACAATTAGACCAAAAAATAAAACATGACTCAATCAATCAATTCAATTATTAATCCTCAAAATAGATTAAACTTTCTTTTATTAGCACACGCCATTAGTCTTCTTCTTGTCAGCAACCATTTTCCTCCAAGCAGTAGTGATCTCCCTCTGCACATCAATGGCAGTTTTCTTAACAACAGTTGGGTGGTGCTCCACCACATTCATGGCGAGCTTCTCCGTAACCCTAGAAGGCATCGAGTCGAGCTCGTGCAGAACTTTCTGAATATCGGCGACAAGCCTCTCAGCAAGTGTCCTTGAAAAGTCCTCGCGGATAACTACACGTAGAACCGTCACATGTTGTGCATCAGGCGGCATGGTGTAGGCAGGCACGATCCAACCAAAGCGACGGAGCATGTCAGAGACTTCGAACTCGTTGTGGCGGCTATTGTCCTTGAGGCTAAACGCCACTAAAGGCACACCGTTGTCTTTTGAGACGATGTTAAAGCGTCCTGTTAGTTCAAGGCCTTCTTTTAGTACCATTGCGTTTTCTTGGCAATTTTCCATAATGTTAGTGTATCCCTGCAAAATGCATATTTAATTGTCATTCAATAATAATGTCTTAAAAGTTGTAGTGCATATATAAGCATAACTTGGAAGATAAAAATTAATTTAAGCTGAGTCAAATAACGTTAAAGAACGTAGAAGAATCAGATTCACTTCTACTTACCTCGTGGCCGAGGCGAATCAGTTGATAGTACTGAGCAATAACTTGATTCGAACCTGCAAAAAATTGAGTAACATATAATTATTCCACATTCTGATAATAAAAACGACACATATTGAATGCAATTTAATTTGAAAGTTATATATATATGCTACGTGATTGAATCCCTTAACTTTGTTAAAAATATAAGTTTCAATTAAATTAAAGGTAAATTGAATGTTTGGTTTGTATTATTGGAATCAATACTTATTGACTTAAACATAAATTAATTTGTTGAAGATGTAATTAATAAAATGATGCATACCTTTAGAAAAATTGAGAGTGAAAGTAGGTTGATCAGCTCCAAGATAATTAATATGAAATATTAATTCATCGGGTAAATCCTCTTTGTTCCTCCAAATGGCCCACCCAATACCAGCATATACGAGCCCATATTTGTGACCACTTACATTTATACTCTTCACCAATGGCAACCTGAAATCCCACTCTAATTCCGGGTACAAAAATGGTGCAATAAATCCACCACTTGCTGCATCCACGTGAATTGGTGTATCCCATCTGCATTCATTCATCCATGTTAATTATGATAATTGTGCACATACATTAGTATTGGGTGATTTATTCATGGACCCCCAAGATTTTCGTAATTACATAAAACATTCCCTATAGTTTCAAAAGTTATAAGGACATTCCTTATAGGGGTTTTCTGTAAACATTTTCAGAAGTTGTAAGGGTGTCCTTGTAAATATTGTTAAAGTTGTAAGGAGTATTTTGATATATAGTCTAAATTAGAGGGGGTCTCGTTGTATTTTTTGAAACGTCAGTGGGATTCTTGTAATACGACTAAACCTCATGTGAGTATAAATCACCCTTATATTATATTAAAGAAAAATTATAGTGCAAACTAGTAATCTTAACTCTCTAACAGTTTAAACAACGTACCCTGTTTGTTTGTTCTTTTCGACCAAAAGGTCGTTTAGACGCTTAACATCTTCAAATTCACCATTAAGGGTAGAACCCAAAATCGCGGCAACACAAATAGTATTCTCGTCCACCATTTCCACGGCTTTGTCGGGGTCCATAACATAGTATCCATCGCTCAACTTCACTTCCTTTAGTTCAACTTCAAAATAACGTGCGAATTTCTCCCAACACACTTGGACATTGGCACCGGTGACAATGTTAGGCTTGTCGTATGGTTTTCCGAGTTGTTTCATTTTGTTCTGCCATTTTCTTTTGAAAGCTAAACCGGCAAGCATTATGGCTTCTGAGGAGCCAACCGTTCCGACTCCGACTGCAGCCTCGCCTTTTCCCAATGGTGCGTTAAATAGATGTGCAATCATGTTGACGCACCTATTCTGTTTGATCCAAAAATGATTAATTATGAGTACAATACCAACAAGGTTATAGATACAACTATGTGTAACGCGTAAAGAATTGTTTAGAGTTGAAATGCAAAAATACCCTGTATTTTTTCTAATTATTTAAAAAACAAAATCATGTAGTATTATTTGTATTAGCCAAAAAACTCCTGTATTAACAAGTAAAGACATTCACCGCATTCATTATTGTAATGTATTTTATTCACTCTAAGTGCAAGTATTATTCATGATTTGTAGAGAAAATGACAAATATACCCTAAATGTTATTTTTTCTTTAAAATAAATACGAGAACATCATTTTTAACTTAAAAAATTAACATTGACCTCCCTGTAAACCTTAAAAATTGACAAGAATCCCATATTCTCTTAAAATTTTGGCAATAACCCCACTTGCGGTCAAATCTTATTTTTTTCCAATTGATTTCTCGAATTTAAATCCCTAAACTCAAATGGAGCCTAATTAAGTTTACTTGCCTGCAGCTCAGTGGTAATGGGGTACTCATCCATATCAACGTAGTTTTTGTTAATGGAAGCCATCATCAACTTATCACACTCCGGCTCCATCCATGTCGTCACGAACGATGCCAGGTTCAGCCGGGGGTTCCCGTCTAGCATTAGCTCATCGTTAATAATCTGGTACGCGGCTTCCTTCGGAATCGAACTCTCCGGCATCCTAAACCTGTATTATTAATAAAAAAATTATCAGGATAATATACTAAACAATCAACATAATAAGAGATCTGCATTAGTAGTACTATATTTTTCTTTTTAAATACACTTTAATAAATAATTCGGCCGAGCATGGTTGTAAGTTTGATATTTTTGTCAATTTGATATAAAAATTAGTCTAAGCTATGTATTTGGTACAAACAAATCAATCGTTTCTAACAAAATTGCATATTTGGTACCATACAATAAGGAACTTTTCAATCTTCATACCGAATATTTAATGTGTATTAATCTTGAAGAAAACTATTATTCATTTGCCTCATAGTACGTACCAAAAATAAAAAAATTTACGTACGAAATACATAGCTTAGAATGACTGATTCTTGCATGTGACTGATACAAGAATTATATCATTAAAAATTACTTAAACAAAATATAGTTTCTCTTTTAAAATTATAATGCATTCGTTTCTTTATTTTTGCTCCCGTTATTTTTGGCATAGAGTTTTATGAAACAGTGAAATTTTTAAATTTCTTCATATCTTTCCCTTAAAAGTAGTTTTTTGTCAAATTATTATTTATTTGAGATAATATTTTGACCAAAAAAAATCATTTTAGGAAATGAAATCTTGACTTTGGGCGTCTTAAAAATAAAATATAAAAGTTAGAATTCAGAGACGAAATGGGTAAAACGTAACATTATCTCGGGAGAGAGTTTTAGTGGTATCAAATTATTATTTCATGTGAGATGATATTATAAGAAAAATATCTTCATTTCAGTAAATGAAATCTTATTTTCGGTATCTCAAAAAAGAAAAAAAAAATAGGAGTAAAAATTAAAAGACGAAATGGGTAAAACGTAACATTACCTCGGGAGAGAATCCCGAACATATCGAGAAGCAAAGGTGGAGTGAATGGAAACGTCAGTTTGGGAGATGGTCTTGGAAAGAACCATGTTGATCAATATGTTGCAGGAACAAGAACAATAATAGGAAAAGATTAAGAAAGAGTTGTCAATATTGAAGGGTTATATTAATATTGTGCATATAAGTTATGTAGGAATTAGACTTATTTATAGGGATGACAATCGGGAGAGTTGGTACGCGTTTATTATTATTAAACTGTAATTCAACTGTAATAAATGAAAGGAAAAATTTCACTTTGCCCCCTAACATTTAAATGTTTTATCATTTTTCCCTCTAACTTTTGCGAGTTCCCACTTAACCCCTCGGTTATTAAATATGTCTCAAGCAGCCCCCTAAGAAGTAAAAAAATAGAATCTAATAGAATATTCCGTCCAACTTTAATAATGTGCCTTTGACCGTTTTCCCATTTTGCCACCCAACCTTTGAATGTTTTCCCGCTTTGCCGCCCAACATTTGAATATATTTCGCCAGAAAACGTCCAAAAGTAGTGATTTGAGATATTTTTAGTAGCTGAGGGGTTAAGTGGGAACACACAAAGATTAGGGGATAAAGTGAAAAAATTTCAAAAATTAGGGGGCAGAATTTGCCCTAAATAAAAATAGGTTCGGTTTTTCAAAAAGGAACATGCATGGGTGGTGGGCAACTTCAACATTCAAAAAGCCAACTTCAACAAGTCAAAAGGAACATGCATGGGTGGTGGAACAAACGCGGATTTCTTTTTTAATTTGAACAAGAAAGAACTTGCTTTTTTTAGAATAAAAATACTATTACAATTACAATACTTGTTGAGCAAGAATCGTATTAAATGCAAGAAGAGGCATCTTTTACTCAATATTCCAATTACAATTCTTTTAATATTTCAATTACAATTCTTTTAATATTTCAAAGTTGCTACTCAATATTTTTCAACTTTGAATTGCAGAATTGGTCTCGTTTACTAGTCACCATTAGACGCACATTAATTAAACTATGGGTACTTGGCTTCTAGACTAGGAATTGACTTTTTCGTGTTAAAAATGTAGGATTTGGGTCAAATGATTTTGTGAATATGCATTGGACTTTATGATATTTAAAAATGTAAAATGTATCTAGATTTATTTTAAAATATATGTAAATATTGTAGATCAATTTTTTTTTTTTTTTTTTTTTTGCCTGAACAAATAGAGATTTTAGTCTTAGAGTCACTACAAAAAAAAATGGTTTTAACTTTAAGCGATAAAATATTAAGTTATAATTCAAGGTTGTCACTATTAAATACTAAGTGACAACTACTTAAAGTATGTCACTAAAATGATTATCCAAAGCTTATTATTGACAATAATTATAATTAAATTGTCACTATTGACATTCAGTATACAAAAAAAAGTTACAAGAAAAATATTGTCACTAGATCATTGTGACAATAATTATTATCACTATAAAAAAATATCAGTAATTGTCAACAGTGAGAACTCAAATTATCACATATTTGTCACTAAAATCTATTAGTGACAATTAAAAACAAAATTATGTCGCTATTATAGTTGTCACAAATTATTATTATGACAAAACCAAAAATATTGTCACACAAAATATGCAAAGAGTGAAACTTTTAGGGTCTACTTGGATGGGTTTTGGCTCGGTTTAAAAAAAATGGTTTGGGTGGTTTCAATGAAACCTTTGAGACTTTATTTGGATGAGTTTTGACTGTTGGGTTTTGTGGTTTGAATAAGTTGAAACCCCACTTGAATTGGGTTTGGATGTTGGGGTTTAGGGGAAAAAGTAGGTAGTAGGTGTCAAAGTTATGTCTTTTTTAGTGAGATTTGGGAGAAAATGTATATGGTAGGTGTCAAATCAATGTTTTATAGGTTTGAAGAGTTTGAGTGTGAGTTTCTGAATTTGAACTGATTTTGGCTCAGTCTCACGAAACCCGTTCTGTGTTAGTGATAAAAATATTAATCAAAATGTCAACGGGGCCTTAACGTTCAAAACTAACATATGTTCTGTGTTACGTACATAATTTGAAAACTTTATTCATATAAGTAAAAGTAATATACACAACAATTATTAAAAAAAAAAAAGGGTAATATATACAACAATGTGCATGTATTATAACTAACATATGTCCCGCGCTAGCTATGTGATATAAGTTTTAATTTGTAGGCAGTGGGGGTGCAATGATCCCACTCAAAACTTTAATTTTAATGTAATTTGTAGTTACAATAATATAGGAGTATTAGTTAGTAATATCATGATATTGGAAAATTGTAATAAATGCTACTTACCCAAAGGTAAATTTGCAAGTTGTTCAAACTTATTATTTTATTTTTTTTGATTTCTCAATGGTTTAATCCCTTTCGAGGCGCGTCGGGCACATAAAGTGGGAACCTCTCTCGACAGGAATTCGAACATGAATCCGCTACTTTGTAGTAATTAGTCCATTACACTAGATGAATCACCTGTTGATTCAAACTTATCATTTATCACACTTAAACACTGCCATAAATATGGACAAGACAACAAATATAATTTGAATATATTTTCTATTATTAAAATATAAAAGTGGACAAGACAAGCAAAAAAACTATAATGGCAAAGTATAGACAACATTGTATTGATGAAAATTGGACCGATTAATGAATTGAGTCTGATTAGCGATTGAGTCGATTGTTATTATTTAAAAAACCGAACTCAGACTAAATAGATACCAATCGAAGCCGAAACATTTTGGTAATCATGCATAGCTGGACCGACCCTGCCAGATCTTTTTTAGCCATATCAAAAAGTTATAATAATAAAAATAGAGTTAACGACAATCTACCTCTATAATATTCAATTCACATTCATGTGATTTTAAAAGAAATATTTTATCCTCTATAGTCTTATAAAAATTTCACATCGCCTCTCTGATATTTTTATATATATCACTTTACTCCCCTATATTATGATAATATGATAGTTTATCCTCTATATTATGATAAATATGACAATTTACCCCCTATGTTATGACAAGTATGGCAATTTACCCCTTACGTTACAAAAATATTTTTCATGCCCACTCTCAATTTTGTCAAGTGAGTTACGCTATCCTACTTAAATAGGTAAATTGGTTCTTTAAAATTTTCACATAAAGTAAATTGCTCTTTTTCAAATGATAGTAGGATAAAAATAACATTATGCATTTCAAGGGACTAAAATTGGCATTAGCCACTAAAAATATGTCCTTTTTGACCATTTCTAATTCCCCCTGTACAAGGGGGAACCAGTTCCAAGCAGAGTTCCTTCTTCTTCTTAATATTTTATCGGATGAGGAAGTTTGGCGCCAGAACCTCACTGTTTCTGCTTACCACCACTGGCCTCGCCGCCTTCAGCTCTACTGAAACTCTCGAATCACCATCCAACTTCTTAAACGGCGTCGTTCGCTCCTCTCGTGCCCTCTTCAGTGTACCTACAAAATACCCTACTTTGCACCTCTATTTATGAACTTTTTCCTTTCTTTTTCCTTTTTCATTTAATTCGTGTTGATTTGAATTTGGCAGATCACTTCATGCGTGGTGGATTATAAGTATTCGTTGCATAGTTTACCCGCCGATTCTGAGGAATACGGACGTACACTGTCTGAGGTTTGGCAATTAGGTTTTTTAATTCTTACACCCTGAGTTAATTTCTCTGTTCTGAGCTAGTGAAATTAGAAATATAGTAATCGTTTGATACCAAAATCACAATTCGTTAAGTAGAGAAGACTTGGTTTGGCTTTAAGATGAAAGTTTATATGGACTCATCTGTGAAGTCCCTTTGTGTTGAATTTGATTCTTTCTGGCCCTTTTTAGATTCATCAACGGTCAGCTAGGAGGATCTTAAGATTATGTGATGTCAACAAAGGTTTCTATGTCAAAGCTGGTCAGTTTGTTGCAGCCATGCGTCAAGTTCCACAAGAATACTCGTCAACTCTTTCATCTTTACAGGATCAGGTTATAGTTTTTCCTCGATTAATTGTTTTTTTAAGAACTTCGGGTTGTGTTTATTGTTATAACTGAATTTATTGTTGCTCTAATACGTGCACGTTGATGCTTTAGGCAGTTCCTTGTAATTTCGAAGCCATAAAAAAGGTTGTATTCAAGAGCCTGGGAAAGGATTTGTCAGAGATGTAAGTTATAACGAGTTAATTCATCTTAAATTTGATGGTAAAATTGCTTCCTCATTTTGTCAGATAATGAAAATATTTCAGTTTTGCTGCTCAGACAAAGCCTATTGAATGTCTTATGTCACCTCTTATATTACCTTTACTTTTCTTGTACTAGTATCTTTGGCCGGTATTAATTTTAGAGATTTCTTGATCAGTGAGAAAAGGAGTATCTTAGCATCTGACAAGTTTCTTGGCTCTCCTTTTATGTGGTGACCCACCTGCCAATACAGCTGACAAGTTATATGTACTCTTTTGATTAATGAGATTGGATTGGGTTTTTTAGTATATGAACTCCGTTTAGTGCAAGTGTGAAAATTTTATTCGGCTTTAGGAGTTTTAATGTACGATTGGCTTCTCGGAGAGCATGATAATAACCTTTGTTGGATAAATCCTAACTCAATGATGGTTGAAGGAATTGAGTGGCAGATAAGAATATTTGAGATAGCTATTGTATTGGTTAAAAAAATCAAAAAGAAGGGGAGGGGAGGACCTTATGTCAGTAACTCCTATTATTGAAGAATCATGTGACTGCTGTATTTGGCATTGGTAACTCCTATTATGTAAATGCACCAAACCATTTTGGGCCAGTCGGCTTGGCTGTCCATATATGTTGACAGGGCTGAGAATCTGACCTGTTATCTAGATTTGCGGATTGGGTCATGGACCTGAGTTTGACTCCAAAACAGACATCACATATTTAAGCAAGAGAGCTTGTAACACCTTATGAAACATTGGTGTAGCTAGTTAAGCTTTGATAATTAGTACTTTACTTTAGAAAGCCTTTGTAACTAGACTTGTATTCATGGGCTTATTTTAATTCAGTTTGATATGGCAAGACTATTAGGTCCTTTATATTAATAGGCTTAGCATTCTGACCCAAACTTGATATGCAAATCTCTTATGGCCTTATTGTGAAGGATAATTATCTTGTAGCATTGGTTGTCTGAGAAAAGTAGCAAGCTTTGGGAGGTACTAGTCTTCTTGGTTCAAGGGAAGTTCCCCTATTGGAAAATGAAGCTCTTCATAACAATAGGTTTAACTGCAAAGATCCAGATTTGATGTCATTGCTTAAGCTTTGAGAGTGGTTGTGAGCCATTGGACCATTATAATCCTTGGTAATACAATCCCCAAACAGTTTTAAGCACTAAAGCCTTCTCCAATTTTCACTAAATTTACTTGAATTGCCTAAATGGAAGAAAGCCATTGTTCTGATACGGATTTAAGCATTGAAGCCTACTAATAGGTGTATTGTGGAGGGACCATGTTGTTGAAGTAAATGCTTTGTCTCTCGTCCCCAAAGCCATTCTGGAATATGGATATTACTCATCTCTCTCTTCCATGGAAGTTTGGAACGTACTCTCTGATAAGGCAGTACCATTTGTACTTATTTTTCCTTTTGGACAGAGATCATTGATTCATTCTAGAAACTGTTAAATTGAGCTTGGAGCCTAAGACATGAAGGTGACAATTTGATAGCCATTGCACCTAGTTGCATGACTGCCAACTGTTTTCCTATTCATGTGCACATAACAATAATGCATTAGTTTAATATTTCGGCTGGAGACGGTTGTGGAAATAGTTTGAGGAACAATGCAATGAACCTATTGGAATTCCGTGCTTTAGCATTCATGATAGGTGTGAAACATGCCGTTTTAAAATTTTATGATAGATTTCTAAGAACTGTTGAGCCTCGTTAAAAAATGGACTGCATGTCACATATATTTTCTCTCAGAAAATATGATAATTCCAACTTCCTTTTCTTCTTTCTGCTTTTCTAATGCTAAAATCTGCAACATTTTTTTTTTTGGTTATAAGTTTTTTGCATAAAGACCACACAAACTTGTCGACTTATGGAATGGAAACATGAATCTCAGATTCTTGTCGTTTGATGAACAACCTGTTGCTGCTGCTTCAATTGCTCAAGTACACCATGCCTTATTGAAAGACGGTCAGGAAGTTGCGGTCAAGGTTTGTCTATGGAATGATGCTTATTTAAGTTGTATTGTTTCACTTTTGATTATGTCAAGCAATGATTCGAAACACTAGTATGCATATATGGGTCTCTTCTGCTTCCTGGAATCTTTAGATTCGGTTTAAAGTTTATCCACATGGTTTGCTGCATGAAAGTTCGTTTCCTTCTTTTGGACCTTTCTCGGTGTGGTGTGTGTCAGTTGGGGGGGGGGGGGGGTTCTGAGCAGCCGATTCTATCCATATGATGATTTTTACCATATATATTTCCAATTTACTAAATGAGCACCTCTCTTTGGTGGAACAAAAACATTATAATTTATTTTGGTCTGACGAATTACGGCTTGAAGTCGGGATATCCATTGTTCAACGCGGTTGGTTGGCTTCTTATTCCGCAAGACTAAGTTATTTCAGTGGTTCAGACAATGAGCTTCAATGGTGTTCATAATGTAAAGTTTGATCCTCATTTTACAACGGATACTAGTCATGTCCTAAAAGGACAGTGCATTTTGGTTGAACTTGAAACATATCCTACTTACTGAAGCACTTAAACTTATTACTGAAAGCCATCTTTGTAACCAAAAATTTGAGGGAAAAAAAAAGAGGAAGAAGAAGCCATCTTCTCATATTAAGTTTGAACTAGAATAGTAGTTTTGAATTAGATACATTAATTACCAGATTCCCTATCTCTTGCAACAAATAGTTATGGTCCATTAATATCAAGATTAGAGTATGTGCCTTCTCTTAAATTGCTTAATTCTGTTTCCTTTAATGAGTAAGGAATATCAAGATTAGAGTATTAATGCGTGCTGTTTCATTGTTTGTATCACAGGTGCAATATCCAGGATTAGAGTATCAGATGCAATATGACTTTGCAACCATGACTTTCCTGTCTAGATTAGTTGCATGGGTATGTATTTTTAACCCTCATTAACTTTTAAGGTCAACAAGTGTGTGAATCCACTGTAATGTATTCTTCAGCATGAGTACCTTTCCTATTTATTTTTTATGCTTATGCAGATTCTCAAATATTTTCAATTAATAATGATGCTAAATTCATAGAATAAGTTGTATCACTACCGTCTTATTGACTATTTTTATCTCCACTTTTGTTCCCTCTTTTCTCTCTCCCACTTGAAGCTTATAAGCTGCAACACATGTCATAAACTGCTAAACTCATCCTTTATTTGAGGGACAGAAGGAATAGATTATGGCTAATAGAATCTTCAAGTAAGAAAAAGCTGGTATTATGGTCACAAACTGTCAGAAAAAAATTTAAGTACACGCTGAAAAATCTACATTTATTCCTTATTCATGATCTGGCTTCTAATTACTAACTAGTACTGAAAAGTTGCTAAAACAATGGTGAGGAACTGAAGCTCTTTTTAATGGGTAGTGGCTGAAAGCCTCGAGTCATTTAACCTGTTTTTTTTTTTCAATCTTTACTCTTACTATTACTGTTGTGGCTCGTAATGTATTTACAATAATGAATATACTGGAGATAATGTGCAAATAGGCCTCATATTCTCTAGACCTTTCTGTGATAGGTCCACCATTTATGCTTGTTTTTAATATCATTCCAACGAATGCAAGACAATAAAGTATTTCGTTTGGTGGCAGAACATTTTGACAAAATATCACCAATGTGCCCTTCACCTAAACTCATGGAAAGAAAAAAATTGCAATAACATCGGAAAATATTAAATTACAGAGCCTTTCATGATCACCATCACTAGTTTATTCTTTTTCTAAAAGTTATAAATTCCATAAAAAAGCTTAGAAACTTTCCCATTAGTAAGACACCGTTATAACTGGTTATCACTATATTGTATTTCCATTTCTCAAAGCTTTTTCATTGCACAATCATTGACCGCCTCAACTGCTAATGAATGCACTGCTTGAACGGTGCCCTACCCATTGTACACTATCACTCTCCAGTTCAGCTTTGCCTCTCTGAACCAAGATCAAACTCAAATATGAAAGATTGATTCGTTCTGAATTCTCTTACCAAAGTTCAGTTGTGCACTTTATTTCATAGAAGAGAAAATGTCAGTAAACCTAGAACCTTTCTCCTGAAGAAATATAAACTACATAACTATGCCAATATTCTCGATAGAGTACTATAAAGTTTTGAAGTTGTTCTTTTACGAATGCATGTGTGGGTTGAGAGGGGGGTTAGAATAGCACGCATGATAATACTGATTGAAATTCAACTTTAATGTGGATTGAATTTTAAGTTCATTTTATCTTGCTACTACTTGGAGAACCACCATCTATAGATGCTGCACGTGTTCTGACTTCTGCATATGTATCTAACACATAATTAGGTGGAGACATGTTGAGCCCCGCATTTTCGGTGGAATGTGTATTTCAAGACAACGTAAAGAATAAAATTTAATTTGAAGTAGAGTCCTGAATTTAGTGGCCAGTCGTCATATTTTAAGTTGTTGGGCTCTTTTCCGTCTCGTGTTTCATATCAAGATGATTAAAAAATTGTTTATGCCTCTTTTTCTAGATTTTTCCAGACTACAGGTTTGAATGGATGGTATCAGAGTTTGAGAAGTCTATTGCTTCTGAACTAGGTGAGTTATATTCTGGCATTTCCCGTTATATGTCATCAAATATGGTTTTGCGAATTGTTTTTTCATTATGCTATCTTCTTGAAGTTATTATATACTGTTGGGTCATAAATCATTTTAGATGTTTCTAACCTTATGTCTATAGTAGTTTTCTTTCTTCAGGGAACTCTAATATACTGCAGTAATTTACTCTGAGATGTTGATTAAGCTAAGTTACAATCTAATTGATTTCTGGATTGTGTTTTTCGGTGTAGATTTCATTCAAGAGGCTAAAAACTCAGAAAGGACAGCAATTTCTTTTAAAAAGAACAATATGGTCAGGATCCCCTGTATTTATTGGGTATGCTACATCATTGACAGTTCATTTGCACCAATCATGTCTGCACTATCTATGAGATATTATTGTTTCTTTAGATTTAACATTTCAAAATCTTTTTTTATCTGCTAACTTACCTTCGACCTCACCATTATGGTAATATCTCCAGGATTTTACAAGCAGCCAGGTTATCACTATGCAGTTTTGTGAAGGACAAAAGGTATAACAAACAACTTGCTTTATATGAAATAGAGATCATGGACCTTGTGTGACTCTAGTCAGTGTCCAAGATTTTTCTGTAGGCTTATTTGACCGCCAAACTTATGAAGTACATGAATTATTCTTCCTCTTACGCTTGTCATTCCTTTTACGTTCTGAACCAGGATAGTTTAAAGGATCTCTTTTTACATAGTGATGTGAGAATGGAGGAAGTAGGTTAGATATTATGAAACGGATATGTGATGTCATATGGTTAATATAATAAACGCCAGTTTGCATTTAGCTGGCCGTTTCCTTTCATATATTATTATTATTAAGTTTAGTGAGTCGTGATATAAGAAAACAGTCTAGCTGTTGGTTGCCTGTGCTGGCATGTCAATATCTTCTTTAAAAATATGGTATAAATATGATGTCTCAATTTGCAAATTGGTAATTTTGACCAACAAAAGTGAAAGAAAACAATAAACACTTGTGAAGGGATGAATACCTGATTTCTGCGAGCTGCAGCCCTGATTATATAGATGAAAAGTAGCAACTTTTTCTTTTGGTTCATGATGTTAATTGACCCAAGTATTTTAACATCCTGCAATTTTATGCGGTTGGACTTAAGTATGAATACAACTTGCAAATACGAGTGTTTTAATTCAACAAATTGAGGGTTTATTTACTTTTAACAAAAATAGATTTTGGTTTTTTTTTTTTTGACGTATTTGTTCACTAAATGTTCACCAGTACAGGGTGAATATTGATATATTCTTAATATCAAGCTTAATGTAAGTAGGCCAGTTGATGTTTTGTCAATGTATATTAAGCTGCAAATCTGCAACCTCACTGATAGTCGCCTATAATTCTTTGAACAGTTTAAACAAATTTCTGCTGAACCAGATTTCTTTATTTTTCGATGTATTGGCGACAAGCATGAGTATGTATATGAGATTTCTTGATATTCTAGTTAAATCTACTCCTAACAGGAAATTTCTAACTTTCAGGTTGACAACTTGGAATATTTTGAGCAAATGGGGATCAAGCCTGTTGAGGTTTGCATGTTTGGTAAACTGTTCTGTGCATCTCATATTATACAACTGTTTCTGTATTATATTTTTGGAAATACACTTCGGATTGTCAAATTACGCAGAGCGGTTAAACTCTTCGAATGAAGTTCTGATGATGCAAGAGTTATCTGCAAAGTTTGTGCATATAGTGTCTTGTCAATGTATCACGCTCATCTCTTCTACTCTCTTCTTGGTTGGTATGTTAGGTAGCAAAAGCCCTGGTGGAAGTCTACGCAGAGATGATATTTATTCACGGTTTCGTGCATGGTGATCCACATCCTGGCAATATATTAGTTTCTTCACGGGGGCCCAATGGGTTTTCATTAGGTATGAATCCATTGATTTACTTTTAGCATTTCTTTTATAGGATAGAAGCCAGTCATGTTTAATGCTGATTTGAAATTGACATATTTGCATAACATAAATAAATGTAGTCATTCTGGATCATGGGATCTATAAACAGTTGACTGAAGATTTCAGACAAAGCTATTGCCACCTCTGGGAGGCTTTGATTTTACTGGATGCACAAAAAATACAGCAGCTGGGTGAAACTTTTGGCGTTGGGAAGTACGCTAGATATTTCCCCGTCATATTTACTGGAAGAACCATTAATAGGTGAAAGTCATTTACTCTTGTTTGTCTATCTCTTTATTTTTGTTTTCTAATATATATATATTATTATTATTATTATTTTCACTTATCATGGATGAGATAATAGCTTTTTATAACCAAGGACAATGAGATAAATATACATTAAGATTCGCATACCTGTATTAATTTGATTCCTCAAAACAGTGAATAACTATTTGACACCACTCACTGATCTAGTTATAGATAAAGCTGGCTAAATTAGAGACTGTAGTATAATAAGCTGATGTGTACATGCTGAGGTGGAAATAAGATGTGATGGTGACATTGGATGTAAATATACAACAGCAGCACTATATACTGATTTCTAATCTATCCGATTTATAAATTTAAGATATCATTATGATCTTAAAGGTGCTGATGTTATCAAAACACTGACTTCAGCATTCAGTTGTTTGATCTCAACAGCTGCTGTTTTAATGTCTAGAAGTAATTGATACTTCAAACGTAGATAGCAGATATGTAATATACTGTTGATGCTATGAAGTGTGCTTGAGGTAGGAGAAAAAGGAAAATAAAATGCTTCCAAGGGTGCAGACTGCAGAGCCTTGAAACCCTACTCTACCACCCAAGAGTATTTTCATACATTATTGTAATGTAAATTACTAATATTCCCCTTACTTAAATAAGTTCCCACGATCTATTTTGCTACTTATACGCTTGCTAGAAAGATTCGCATCCCACATGATCCTCATTGTGGAGTGTGGACAAGAACTTGCTCAGAGTTCCGTGTTCACTCATAGACATAGGAGAAAGTGTATCAAATCCAATCACTCCTCTGTAGAAATGCATATCCAGATCCACCAAAATTGCTTCTGAAGCACCTAGGATTGATTGAAAAACCTCGTATTATTATTAGTGGTTGTTGAACCAGAATATATTAGGCTGAAAAGTCAATGAATGGAAGTGCATTGGATTTCACTCGAACTCCACAAACACAGCTATGAATGATCCAGGCACCCCCAAATACACCCCCCCCCCCCTAAAAAAAGGAACGGCTAGCAGATTTTGCTCGTAGTTGAGAATGTGACTAAAGTAACATGGCCCTATTTTGTTATTTACCAGATCAGTGCTTTACATAACTTAGATTGCCTTTTGAACTAATTTTGATCTTATATATGCAAATGATTAAAGTAAATCTGTGCTTGGGAGAGGAATGTCGCCTGAAGAGAAAAAATATCTAAAGGAGGACCTGAAGTCTCTGAAAATGGAGGACATATCTTCCTTTATGGAGTCCTTGCCCCCTGACTTTCTTACCATATTACGAACTGAGTAAGAATGATTCTAGTTCTTTAGTCCTATTATTGGATATTCAACTTTTGATGCATAATGTATCTAGTCAGTTGCTTTTGTTTCTTCTGTTAGTGGGCTACTACGGTCTTTGATCAGCAAGTTGGGTGCTCCTCAACGGATACGACTACTAGCTTATGCTAAATGTGCATTGCGTGGCCTCTCGAGGGAGGCAAGTCCCGAATCAGGTGAAGCATGTATAGACTAGATAATACTAGTCTATTAATATATTTTATCACATCGAATATGACGATATTAAATAATATTGAATGCAGGTGGAATAAGATAAGTATGTGGTCTTATAAGAACTATATAAATAGTTATGCTCTTATAAGAATATACAATTATCTATTTAATCAGATTTCGCCAATTTTAGCTTGTTAGTTTATAGAGTCAATTAATTCATATACACACTTCTTTCAAAATTTTAAAGGACAATTATAACTTTGGCACTATTTCCTCAAATTTAGGAATAAAGGATTGAAACTCTCGGATATGTTAAACTCCCTTTTACTTTCACTTTGTTGTTCGTAAAATGGGCTAAATGAATTTGTTTGGAGGTTCTGCAGTCATTTGACCAAGGATGGATTGATGAATATCTTGATCGAGGCTTTGAATCATGCCTACCGTGTCAAATAATATTCCCACATAAAAGTTTTATGTCTAGCATGATGTGCAGTTAATAGACTGCGGCATCTAAAAGTTTAAGATGATAGAGATGAAAGGTACTTTGGTAAATTACATCTCTATGGAGGTTTACCCAAATTAAAGTATCCTCTTGTTTACTAAGTAACAATGACCCCCTTATGATCTTGGATGTCCAGCATTTATCTCTGCAGGTTTCTTTCATTTCTTTTTTGGGTAATTTATCCTAATATTTATTCTTTGCAACACCGCAGGCATGAGTAATATTATTTTTGAAGCATAGCTCGTGATGTGTTAGATATGAGCTGACTGTTAACGAATCTTCTCATATTTTCTTATACAACTTTCAGATTCTGCAGTATTACCCGTGTTCAGATTTAAGACGAGCATCAAATATTTACAACTGAGGTTTCGTGTAGGTAAGAAAGTGTGTGTCATTATTCCTAGAATGTAACTTGCTTACCATTTCAAAAAATGTTATGGATAATATGAAATTTCATCACAGAAATGATCGAGTTTGTTGCTTACATGGATGATATGAGTCGTTCCTTGAATACAAGGTTTAAGCGTATCATTTTAGCAGCTGGGGATCTTATCTGGAGTTTACGCCGCCTTGTAATGGTGAGTTCTTAATCTGGTAACCTTGTGCTCGAGAAAGGGAAGACATTTTTCACATAAAAATAGATGAACGAAATATTTAATGAGTGCATAAAAAATAAAAATAGACATTTAATACTACATTTAAATTGGACAATAATAGAACTGTTACAGTTTATGAGTGATGTATCTTTTGAAGAAGCCTTTTGTTGATAACCATGTTACTTTTTTTTAATATTAAATGATCGAACAGATGTTTTATTTGCCCCCACTTGATTGAGAAAAATGGGATTCTTTTCTTCTGTGGAGTTTTTCTACTTCCATGCAAAGTTGCAAACTTACAAAACTTTCCTAAGCTCTTTTGTTAGGATTCTACGGTTGTGCTTTGAATTTTATTGAGGAAGCATTAAAGATGTTTTCCCCCTTTAATCTTGAAGGTAAGGTAGGGTTGTCAATAGGGCGGATATCAATTCAAATTCAATCCGTATTCGGTCCGATTTATTAGCATTTTAGTTCGATTAGAAATTCGATGGATTTGATCTAATTATAAAAATTTGTAATCCAAACTACGTGGAACGAATATGGATCTATGTCGATCCGATTCATTAAAGATCTGTATCCGAAAAAAAATTAAGTGTTTTGTAACATGATAGAGAGCTTTCACTCAAAAAAAAAAAAAAAACATGATAGATTGCTTGGATTTGTATGATTAATTCCTCTTATCCTCTTGTAAATACTTCAGTACCAACAAATTTTAGACATTTTCCTCCAAAATTGAGGAAACTTTTTTCAGCAATTTCAAGTAGGGCCAGTCAGTGGGTCGAATTTGGGTTGGATCAGGTTTGACCTACATTCAAATTTATTTATGTCGGGTCGAATCCAGATTTTACTAGGATCGCTAAATTTCCTAAGTTCATTGGATATTGTTTGGATTCGGTTTTCAGTTTCAATAAAATCTCAACATTCAAAATTCACACCACTATTTTTTTTCCTAAAATAAGTTTGTTAACGTTATTTCATTTAGTTTAGCTCACATTTTCAAAATTCCTAACTAATATTTATATTTTCAGATAAAAAAATAGGCATAAAAATTAAATTAGAACGAACAATTAATTAACATCTTCTTAAACTAATGATAAAATATTTCTTCCTCTGTGCCTTTTTCTATCCTTTTAGATTTTGCATGGAGTTTTAGGTAGGAGTTAAAAATGTGAAAAATTTAGGTATTTTAATATATATGCTCTTCAAAGTAGTGTTTGAGAGTTTGTGGTGTCAAATCATTACTTTATATGAGAGGAAATTTTTGAGAAAATAATTTTTATTTATAGAAAGGGATGATTATTTTGGGACATCCAGAAAGGAAATAATAGTGAAAAGTTAGGGACAAATGGAGCATTAATATTAGTTATTTTAATGACATATATAATTTTATTTATTTATTGTCGGATACAAATCTATAGTGGATCGGATCGACTAAGATTCATATTTGTTCCACATACGCAATTCGAATTACGAATTTATAATCGAATCAGATTCGTCAAATTTCTAATTAGCAAAGATCCTAATAATTTGAATTGGATACATATCGGATTTATATTGATATCCACCAAGCCCTAGTTTCAAGGATTTACTTTCAAGATTAATGGGGAATATATGTTAAATGCTTCCTCAATAAAATTCAAAACACAACCGTAACATTTTTCTTAGCTTTTAGAGAACACTAATGTATGTAGTTCTAACTTTTTAAACCTATTAATGGTAGCCTGTTAATTCTTTATTAGCGACATAAGTAGTCTTGTATCTTTTGACTAAGTTGATTCTTTTTCTTCACATTTGATTTTTGACTTTTTAGACTAAGCACATCGAATAATTATTCATTATATAAAGGACATTTAGTCATATGTAATTAACTTCGTGTTGTATTTAATTTCACCAAGCACTAGTTTAATAAACTATCATCTACGGATACACCTACGACAATATGTATAGATACGAATCATACGATACAAACACACCGTTATAAACTTTTAAAATTTACAGGATACTATACAATATATATTATAGTTAAAATGTACGGTAGCAATTGCTTATTATTTTAAGTAATATAGTTAATTAGTTATTTCTCAACTAATTACGATTAATATATATTGCAAACATGATTTTTGTACTACACAAGGATAAAATAATTGAAAATGAAAAGAGAAGAATTGTTAAAGCCCAAATAAAAGTGTTTATCATATTCTCAAAGAATATAGTCAGTTTATTATGGTACCTTGACAATATACGTCATTTACTGTGTCACCATCATCAGTTTAAGACCTATTTGACCGGAAAATTTAACTTTCGCCGGAAAATCATCAATTTATGTCCTATTTGATTGAAAAATTTAATTTCCGCCAAAAATATCATGTACCGAGCCTGTGACACTTAGAAATTTGAGATTTCAGATTCTGACTCCGAAATTTGCACTTTAATTTTTTTTAAAACCGGTTAAAATTCCCCCATAAAACAAAATACCTAATTTTATTTATAGAAAAAATCAAATTCACAATCACATTTCGCTCAAAAAAAAATTATACATTCAAAACTGTAATCCCCTTCAACAAAATATACTATACTACACGCCCAAGCCTCTAAAATGTCATACCAATTTCAAATTTTCATTTTGAATTTTTTTGATGTCGCTGATACGTATTATCCAAAATTGGTATGACATTTTAAAGGCTTGGGCGTATAGTATAATATATTTCGTTCAAGAGATGACATTTTTTTATGTTTAGAGCAAATTTGAGGCAAATGTGATTGTGAATTTGGTCAATCTTTTTTTTTTTTAAAAAAAAAAATAGGTATTTCATTTTTTGGGGGAACTTTAACTATTATTTCATCCAAAATTAAAGTGTAAATTTCGGAGTCGGAATCTGAAATCCCCAATTTTTATGTGGGCTCGATAATATTAAGTTGTACGTTGTAATGTCCACCCTTGAGTATTCTAGACTCACTATGCTCTCCAGTCGTATTCGACATAATATTATGTTTTATTGATTTTATGAATATGCCCCTTGGCATGTACAAGATACACCAGATGCATATTGGAACCGTATCATATCCGACCGTATCAAGGTCATATAATATTTTGTGCCTATCGGAGCCATGTCGTATTATTATTATAATATATTTTTTTTTTTTAGAAGGAGCCATAATAGCTAATAAACTTTGACCGAATTAATTCACTCGCATTAAACTTAAGAAAAAATTACATCACACAAAACTCAAATGAGAGATGGTCAAAATATATTGGGCGTGGGATTATATATGTTGGGCTCTTAAATAAGTAAATGATTTAATTTAAATGCATGTGTCTTAATTTGAGAAAAAAAAGGCCATATATATTGGGGCAGACTATTTTTTGCCGTAGGTGAAAAGCTAAAGGACCAATATGGAATTTTGCACCTATAAATCACCTTCCTGAAATAGTGAAACTCGTCTGTTTAGGAATTAGGACAATATCTAAAGCTACTGATTCATCAGTGTTCAAAATTGACCATTGTCTGTGAATCTGGTCCTCCTACAAAAAAATGTCCTCAAATTATATTGTATATAAAATGTCCAAGTACATAACAAGATAAAATCTTTTCATTTGAATAAGACTAAGACATTGCCCCCAGATTATATACAGTATGGACCACAAATTATTAAACCAAGAAAATCACATATGGTCCCCCGATTATTTATGTATGTTGTCGATTGATCAAATCAAATGGTGTTATTTTAGCATCCCACGAGAACCATCAATGAAAGACTACAGATAAAATACACTTAAAAATCGAGCCACGGGTCTCCGCGGGGATGCTCAGGGTCTCCCGCGAAATTATGGCTTATTATGGAAATAGTTTGTTCCAGTTTTGACTCAATTAAATTGGATCAAATCACATTTGGTATAAGTTTGGGCAAATCTCTACTCAAATAGTTTGTCCCAGTTATTGTTTTGACATTTTTTCTTCCCGGAACCCCTACAATCAACCCCTACAATCAAACTTCAATCCATGCTTATCACCTATTTTTATCACCTATCATGTTATAAATTTAACATTTTTTCTCCCCAAACCCCTACAATCAAACTTCAATCCAAATCATATCTTAAATTTTCAAAATTCATTAGCTATATATCTATATCTATATCTATATCTATATCTATACTATATCTAAAAGTGTGAATAATTTAAGTTTTTTATTTTTTTGTGAAGGTTAATATACCCTTATTTGAGTTGTAAAGTGATATTTAATTCAATGATAAATATGTAAAAATAGTTGAAGAAGAGTAATTGGACATGGAACCTTATTATATTAATTATGGTAAAGGTATAATTACATGGAATCTTATTACATTTATCTTCAACATTAACTCCTAAAATTTAGAAATTATCTTTTATATCAACTTTTATAATTTCAATCTTCTTCTCATATAACACATAAAAAAACTATAATAAAAAGTTCCAATAGAATCGCATCTTACCTATAAATAAACCAAAAATGTTTATGACTTAGCTATGTACTTAATGTTTATTTGGTTAAAGAAGCAAAATATAAAGAATGTCATGACATGCATAGCCTCGCACTTTAATGGAATTCTTTTCGTGAAAAACGAGTGAAATTGGTCAAAAAACTGGTGAAATTAATGAAAATTGCAGAAATGAGTTAAAAAATATATGAAATCGACGAAAATATGTGGATCGATGAAATTCCGGGTAATTTGATGAATACTGGTGAAGTTGGTGAAACAACGGGTGGAACCGTTAAAAAAAATGCATGTGAAACTTGTAAATACATTTAAAATCGATAAAAAAAAATCGAGTGAAATTTGTGAAAAATAGATGAAAATGCTTAAATTAGTGAAAAATGGTGAAATTGGTAAAAAAAAACAGGTAAAATCACTTAAATAAAAGGTAAAGTTGGTGAAAAAGTAATTCGAGTGAAATTTATAAGAAAAATGATGAAACTGGTGAAATCTAGTGAGAAAATGGTAAAATCGGTCAAAAAATCTTAAAGTGGGTAAAAACATATTTAATTAAGGGTGAAATACAGTTTTCCCCCTTAGAGTATGGGAGTGGTATTAGTTACCCCCCTAAAGTATCATTTGTAACACTTACCCCCCTCTATTATAGTTTTAGAGTTTTTATTCCAAAAATACCCCCGCCCCTTTTATAAATAATAATTTCTTTATTAATTTATCAAAAAAAAAAAGTATCTCTTTATTAATTATGAATACATCCATCCACCAAGCAACATTATGTTTCAATCTCTTCATTTCTTTTGTTTCCTTCCGTTTTTCGATATCAAATTTCTTCTTTATTTTCATCTTATTTTTTTCTTTATTTATGTTCAATTTGCTTTCATTATTTTCTATTTCAGTGTTTTTATTTCTATCTCAGTTTTTTGCTTTATATTTTTCTTAGTTTTTATTTGCTGATAATTATCTCATTTATTTTCAGTACGATTCTTGATCAAATTTTGAATTATAATTTGTAACAAAAATTAAGGAGATAATTATCACCAAATAAAATTTAAGACAAATTGTAATGAAAAATCGAGATATAAATGAAGAAAAATATTGAAATAAAAAATAAAGAAAACAAATTGAAACGGAAAAAAAAAAGAATTAGATGAAAATGAAGATAAAATTGAGACCAGAATGTCGAAAAAAGACATGAAGAAATTGAAACATAATATTGTTAGGTGAATGGAACAATTCTTTATTAATAAAGTTTTTTTTTTGATAAATTAATAAAGGAACAATTTATTTTTATAAAAGGGACGGGGGTAGTTATGGAATAAAATGTTCAATACTATAACAGAGGGGGGTAAGTGTTACAAGTGATACTTTAGGGGGTAATTGATACCACCTCCATACTTTAAGGGGGTAAACTGTATTTCACCCTTTAATCAATGAAAAATTCAGGTGAATAACATGTGAAATCAGTGAAAAAACATGGAAAATAGGTAAAAACGAGTGAAATTAGTTAAAAATAATAATTTAACTATAAAAAACGAGGTGAAATCGGCTGAAAATTATTTAAATCGGAAAAAAAATAAAAGAAATCAATCAAAAAGGGGAAAATAATGAAAAATATTATAACGATAAAAAAGGGGTAAATCGCTAAAAAAATATAAATTGCTAAAAAAAATTAAACAGTGAGAACATATGAATCCATGAAATTTTGGGTGAAATTTTTACAGAAACAGATAAAAAATAGGTAAAATCAGTGAAAAAAGGTAAAATTGGTCAAAAAAGCGTAAAGTCGGTGAAAACATGTTTAATCAATGAAAAATTCAGGTGGATAACATATAAAATCAGTGAAATAGGTGAAAATGAGTAACACTTTAACCAACAAAAACTAGATGAAATCGGTGAAAAAATGGTTTAAATCGAAAAAAACCGACGAAAAACGGGAAATCAATGAAAAAGGTTATAAACCGATTAAAAAAATGGGTAAATCGCTAAAAAAAATATATTAACTGATTAAAAAAATATTAAACAGTGAAAATATATGAACCGATGAAAATTCGGGTGAAATTGATGAAACACTGGTGAAGTTGGTGAAACCAGTAAAAAGAAGTGCTCGTAAAATCGATGAGTACATGTGAAATCGATGAAAATTCGATTGAAATTTGTGAAAAATCGAATGAAACCGTGTCATCAGTGAATAACTGAAAAACTTAAAATAAAAACTACTATTATGTAATGAACTAAATAATGTTCTTATGATATTATTGTAGAACAAATTTTATAAAATGTCATGACCAAATCAGTCATAATTTATATTTATTACAACAATTTAAAGCCATTATTTTTTTTTTTGATAAATCAATAATAATTAATAAAAAAAATTGAATATCAATCATAAATTTGTGCTATTTTGTGACATAAGAAAGTTATTATTAGTCCAATTTACAAAAAAATATCTATGAAATTAATTAGGCACGTACAACTTACGTGCACTTTTCTAGTTATTTTAAAAATATTTTACTTTCTTAATATTCCATTGAAACCATTTTCCAAATAAGTTTTCAAAAGTTTCACCAAAAACTTTCGTACCAATTTGTTAGACCAAACAAGAACGGAACTTAACCAAACTTTTCCATGATTGACATATAAGTTGGATTAAATCATAAATCAAGTTAATACCAACAAATTCCAACCCTACCCCAAAATAAGAGATAATGAGAAAGCACAAACATAAAAGTTGATTTAATTTAGAACATTGTAAATGTTTCTTCAAATAATGTTTTGTGCCTGCCTCAATAACATTAACCAATACTCATTTAAACAAAGAAAACCCAGAAAAAGCACTCTGCAAATATAGCATATAAAATGAAGATAAATTATTGATATGGTGTGCAGCCTCAATTTATGCTCAGCCGGAAAGTTTTGCTTTGAGCTCATCAGCTACCGCATCAATGAACTCTTCCGTGTTCAGATACTTGTCTCTGCCGAGCCTACATTTATACAAACAACATACAATTAGTTTGAAACTTTTTTGGTGAGTTAACATATACAGTTTATCGGTTGAAACCTTTTTTAATAGTCACTCACTTGGATCCATGGATGATAAGGGCAAGATCTTTTGTCATTTTTCCGGATTCCACAACACCAATACACGCTGCTTCTAATTTCTCAGTGAACTCCAATAGTTTTGCATTGTTGTCCAACTTTGCTCTATAAATAAGTTTGGTTGCTCGTTAGCCGTTATTATTGCTTTATTATAAATAATATATTTGAGATTAGATTACCTGTGGGCAAGCCCACGAGTCCAAGCAAAGATTGAGGCAATGCTATTTGTACTCGTTTCACCTCCTTTTTGGTGAACTCTGTAGTGGCGTGTAACAGTTCCATGGGCAGCTTCAGCCTCGATTGTCTTACCATCAGGGCACACCTGCACTCAACCAATGCCAGTAACGAGTAAGATTCTAACCGGTAATACAATTTAAGCACAGAACTAGATAACTTTCTGTGAGTAACACGATTTGACAATGTTATATATATATAGAGATCGATATGATGGAAGTTCAGGGCCAAAAATTGAACATGTGAGAATAAATTTAAAAACATAGAGAAAAGGTGGAAAAATAAGAGCTAAATGCTAAAACACCCCCTGTGCTTTGCCTAATTGGCAAAAAAAAAAAATGTGTTATATTGATTAGCAGAAAAAACCATGTGTTTTTTTTATTAGCAAAAAACCCCATTTGAAATTCCTTCACAAGTCAATAGGAAGGTTATCGTCAATTTTTTTAGTGAGGAGGAGGGTTATTGCCAGTTTTCAAACTTAACAGGGGGGTTCTTGTCAATTTTTATGTGAATAGGGGTGTTTTGCATTTTATGGTGGGGGTAAATTGGTCATTTTTCCTGTAAAATATGTTCTCAGACATGGGAGGGGGCTTTTTGTTTATAAAAAAACAGCACAAAGGGTTTTTTTGCTAATAAAAATAACAATAAAAATAACACGGGGTTGGGGGTGGAGTTGGATAATTAGAGGCAAAGCATAGAGGGTATTTTTGCATTTGACTAGAAAAATAGTACATGGGAACCAAAAGAAAGTAGCATCTACAGAAGAGAATCACACTTACCAAAACTGATGTCATCAGCCCAAGTGATCCAAATCCTGTGAAAATCCAATAAAATAGATTAATCGAGACAACAACTCAAAATGAAAAATATACGTGCACGTGTGTTTATACATATATGTGTGTGTGCATGTGTGTAGGTTTGTTTATATACCTTGTGCTAAGAAATCACTCTGCACATCACCATCGTAGTTTTTGCAAGCCCATACGTAACCTCCTTCGCTCTTTAGAGCATATGCAACCATATCATCAATAAGACGGTGCTCATACCTAAATGTATAATTATACAAATGTAACTATTAGCCACTCTTTAAGATATTTATGAAAACGAGATGACCAAAATTATAATATATATAAGGAAACTCACCATATCCCTGCTTCCTCAAACTTGGTTTTCCAGTTTGATTCATACACTTCTTGAAATATGTCCTTGAATCTTTACCCAATATGCAAATAGTTATAATCATTATGTCGAAGGAAAGTGTAATTTAATCAAGGAATGTTGACTTAATTCATTCATACCTGCCATCATATTTCTTCAGAATTGTGTTCTTTGTGCTAAGATACAATGGCCATTTTTTAAGGTAGGCAGTGTTCATTGAAGCCTCGGCAAAAGCTTGAATGGACTGTGTTCCATAATTTGAGTATTATTAAATATGAGTTGGTCACTAATAAGTGAATAATGTAATGTCAAAATTTCATGATAAAATTCACAAAGCTAACCTCGTCAGTGTTGTACATTGACAAAGCAACACCACCAGCACCGGTGAAATCAAAGACCTCAAATTCTGTCTTCTCATCCTTCCCTTCTGGCACTGCAAATATATAAATTCTATTAAAAAAGCAAGCATCAATGCATAACAAATTAATGGACCACAAATCCATTATTTGGGTTAGGAATATCTAAATGTAAAATGAAAAAAAAATGAAAAAGTCTGAAAAAATTTAAAAATAATTAAAACAAAGTCATACCAAACACAAGTTTGAGCTTTCCAGGTCCCTTAATAACTGTATCAGTTGCTCGGTATTGATCTCCGAAAGCATGCCTTCCAATGCAAATTGGTTTTGTCCATCCTAATAGGCAACCACAGAATTATTAAAAGATTTACATAATTGTGAAAGCACGATCATTTTAAAGAATGTTGCTTATACCTGGGACGAGCCTTGGGACATTCTTACACATAATTGGTTCTCTGAATACCGTGCCTGCAAGGAAGCATATTTAGCAATTAAGCAATGTTTACTAATAAACATAAAAACGGTAATGGTCAACTTTACTTACCATTCAATATGTTCCTAATTGTACCATTTGGACTCCTCCACATACTCTTCAAGTTAAACTCCTTAACACGAGTCTCATCTGCAAAAATTGAATTTCATAGTTGATCATTTCTTATGAGGTTTAAGACCATCCAAAATAAATACATTCAAAAAATTTAAGAATGGCTACCTGGAGTGATGGTTGCACACTTGATTGCTACATTATACCTGCAATTATTAACCATATAGACTTGTTAAATCCTACATATGAAAGGTTAGATATTTATTTAGAGAAATTATTTTTACAGAGATGACTTACTTGAGAGTAGCCTCTGCACTTTCAACGGTAACTTTATCGTCTGTGGCGTCTCGGTGAGGTAGGCCAAGGTCGTAATACTTTATATCCAACTCCAAGAAAGGCAATATCAACTGCATTTACATAAAACAAGTTAGTATGAACTCACTCAAATGGACCCAGAGCTTGGCCAAAAAAGTAGAAATCAAATTAAATCAAAATTATTACCTTGTCTTTAATAAAAGCCCAGATGACCCTTGTCATCTCATCTCCTGAAAAAGACAGATAACAAGAAATCAAATAATATTGTCAGAACATCAATATGCTTTACATAAAGAACTAAAGTTAAATCCATGTTGGCCCAAAAGAAGATTTACAAAAAGAATAATTCAAATACTAAGACTCAAACTTCTATCAATGAATTAACATGGGATCACAGCTTTAGCTTTAAAAGTAAAAAATAAATAAATAAATAAAATGTCCTGAGTCCTGACTGAATTAAAAAGATGAGATCTTTATTGATTTTACTTTCTCATTTACATCAATTATTCAATTTACAAGTTAGTATTGCAATCAGCCATCTACTTACAAACACGCACAGAAAGTTAAAAATTAAAGCAAACCAATGAAAATCAAGAAAAGCCCAGATCGAAACGAGTGTAAATCAACCATAAAAACATGTCTAAAGAAGATTGAGATCTGAATCTAACCGTCCATTTCAACGATGGGGTTGGCCACCTTGATCTTTTCAAAAGCCATGATTTTTCGTTTTAGTATGTTCAGTAAAGTTCTTGAAGTTTGGACAGAGACTAGAAGAGAAATCTCCGCCTGCTATTGACTCAAAATATGCAGAAGAAAGCTGAAGTGAGGTTTTTGCTAAGTTCAAAGAGTGAAATCAAGACGCAATTTATAGCACTAGTAGTGTATTAGTTGTGTATAACATTATTTTGTATTCATGAGTTTACCAAAAAATACCCATTGAAAATTGAAATTGTATCAACATAATAATTGACATTTCTAATTTCTTTGGTCCTACACTCCTACTTTTACCTAATTATTCTTAGTTGGTGTGTAGTCTCTAGTGTGGTTTTAGAGTTAATCGCACTTTTCATCCTATTTATGAGCCAACTTTTAAACATTCGTCCTTTTAAATTTTTCGTAACAAATTTGTCATTCTTATCAATGTAATGTAACACATCTGTCTCTCTAAAATTTTTCGTAGCAGATGCGTCCCTCTCATCAATGTAGTGTAACACATTTATTCGTCTTAAATTCAAAATACATCCTAAAATGGACGAAAATTTATGTATTTTGGATTTAAGAGGGACAAATGTATTAAACAATATTGATGAGAGGGCCACATCTACTACGAAAAAATTAAGAGGGATAAATGTGTTACACTATATTGATAAGAGGAACGAATTTGCTACGAAAATTTAAGAGAGACGAATGGACAAATATTGGTCCATAAGAAGGACGAAAAGTGTGATTTACTCACGATTTTATTTAGTTTTAGTTGGTGTTTACTCTATACTGTGGTTTCAATTAAATTAGACCCGTCCCCAATTAATTAAAGGATAAATTGCGGGAGGTAAAGCTTAATTACAAAAAGAGAGAATTGCAATTGTGGTACCAACTATATACTGATTCTCACTTGTGATGCCATAAAAATCGAGGCCGACATATTTGGTACCACAATTTAAGAAATCAATTACTTTTGGTACCACCGTTAAAATTGGACGTTAACTGATGACGTGGCAGTTAAGTTTTATTGCAAAATTAATACCATTATTTATGTTGACTGACAATTATACCCCTAACATTTCAGGTTGTCAAAATAGCCCCACATTTTCAAATTTACTGACAATTTTAGTCCACATTATTGCCAAATTTCAAAATTCGCTCGAATAAGACACGTGCGAACCAATTTAGAGATTTTACTTATTATATTTACATATTTATTAACTTATTTAGTTTTATAAATAATATTAACAAACTAAATAATACTTTAATATAAATCCTACAAAATATTAATTAAATCTAAAATTTATGTAATAATATTAGTATATTTAATATTTATTAAAAAATAAAGTTTTATATTATTAATAAAATAATTATAATTTTTTTTTAAAAAAAAACCAAACCATCCCCTATCCCTGCCCCCCACCCCCCCCCCCCCCCCCCCCCCCCACACCCCAAACCCCAACCCCCCGTAAACCCCCCCCCCCGCCGGCCTGGGATCGTTCGTCCCAGGCCGCCGGCCACCGCGGCCTGGGATCGTCCGTCCCAGGCCACGGTGGCCTGGGATCGAAAAACCCAGGCCGCGGTGGCCTGGGACCGACAATCCCAGGCCGGCGGCCTGGGACGAACTATCCCAGGCCGCCGCCGGCCTGGGATGGGGTTGGGGGGGTTGGGGTTTGGGGTGGGGTGGGGTGGGGTGGGGTGGGGGGTGGGGTGAGGGGTAGGGATGGTTTGGTTTTTTTTTTTTTTTTAAATTATAATTATTTTATTAATAATATATAACTTTATTTTTTAATAAATATTAAATATACTAATATTATTACATAAATTTTAAATTTAATTAATATTTTGTAGGATTTATATTAAAGTATTATTTGGTTTGTTAATATTATTTATAACTAAATAAGTTAAATAAATATGTAAATATAATAAGTAAAATCTCTAAATTGGATTTCACGTGTCTTATTCGAGCCAATTTTGAAATTTGGCAACAATGTGGACTAAAATTATCAGTAAATTTGAAAATGTGGAGCTATTTTGACAACCTGAAATGTTAGGGGTATAATTGTCAATCAACATAAGTAATGGTATCAATTTTGCAATAAAACTTAACTGCCACATCATCAGTTAACGTCCAATTTTAACGGTGGTACCAAAAGTGATTGATTTCTTAAATTGTGGTACCAAATGTGTCGGTCTCGATTTTTATGGTACCACAAGTGAGAATCGGTATTTAGTTTGGTATCACAATTGCAATTCTCTCATTACAAAAAGAATCCCCAAATATTTGGTACTATAGAAATTTCCCTCTATCGTCTAACAATAGGTCCTTGCGTCGTTAACTATGATAACATGTGGAACATTTTCTAGAATGTTCAATTATTGTTTTTGGGGTTATTTCATATTTGTAAAGCTTATATTATCATATATAATTTTAAAACTTGTGTACTATTTATAATATTTCATAAATTTACCTAAAAGAGCCAACAAAATTACATAAATACGCAAAAAAGTTCAATAGGTATTAAATAATTGAACAACTATTATTGCAATAATTATCTACACACCTAAAATAAGTGAAATAAATATTAAATAAAAAATATGTTGCAAATCTATCAACTCAAATTAAACTGATAAAATATCAACAAATTTGTTACTATAAAATTCTATATATCATTTTATAGAATATTAAATAAAAGTTAGCTACATTTTTCAATATAAATTTTTAATAAAGTATTGATAATTTAAATAAAATTATTAATTATAAAACATAAAAATAAATTAAAAAAAATACCCAAAGATGATCACCCCTCTCCTTCCTACCTGTCCCCAAATCCCAGCCACCCAACCGTCTGGACTTGGATCGAAGATCTGTAGTTTATCCATTATTTAATGCAATGACTACATGAAATGGTAGGTTCTATAAAAGAAAAAATGTTATATGACGTGATATTATAAATTTTAGAATTGGTTTTGACGCGAGGTTGGTTGACCTTACTATGAATTGTGTTCATAATCGGTCCTAGACATTTGGGACCCAGACGAATCTAAAATCGAGGTCTACGTTATAAAAAATATACTCAATTTTTTTTAAATGTAAACATACTAATTAAATATTGACATGTTATTTTTTCTAACATATTACTTTCCAGATAGATAATTAAATGACGAATCCATTCAATCTTTTTGATAGAATTATTTGTAAATATATTCTTATAATCCGTAAGTTTGAAAACATTCTTTTAGCAGTAGCTAAGTTTACAAAATGTACTTAATTTATTAAAATTCCATTACATGTTTACATAAGTAAGTTAGAATTTTTTTTACAAAAGAAGAAAAAAGAGGTTTAAAGTACCATTTAAGAGCATTTCTTTTTTCGTATAATGGGCCTTATCGATACTTCCATTTCTTAAATGGGTGTAAATCAGGGCATTGTACGTATAAATGTTGAGCTATTGACAAAGACCTCGTGGTTTTTAAGCGATCCAAACTACTCTTCAACATTTCATCCAATACGTTGAAAACTGCACTATTTGGCTTACCTTCGTCATCTGAAATTTCCTTCTTCTCATTTTGATCGTTATTTAGAGTCCCAAGTATCCACATAAATTACAAATGAATAATAATTAATAAATAAACAAAATGTGGTTACCTTGAGTCAATTGCATTGATGTTGGATTTGGAGGAGTAATATTGGGTAAAATACAGGAAACATTTATCTTTCAAGGAGTCTATTCTATGGTTTGGGAACTTCTGTTCAATATTCGGAGAAGAAAACAGGATTCTTGAGCGGGTATTAGAACCTATTAATTTAAATAAAAGATCAATAAGTTAATAGTATAAAAAGTCAACCTGAAAGGAAAAAAAAAGGAAATATTTACGGAATACATTGATGACGGTGGAGCGACGCCGTATAGGGTGGCGACGGCGGCTCTAGCTGCTGAGACTGGAAGAAGGAAGGGCTCAGTTTGGGCCTAGTTTGGGCCAACCTAGTCCAACAATAACTGATACACGGAGGTATTAAATTAAAGAGTAAATTGTGGTTTTGGTTCTCCTTATAGGTGAACTTTTGTATTTTCGTCTCCCTTAAATTTTTTGTAACAGATTCGTCCCTCTTATTTATGTAGTATAACATATTCGTCCTTCTTATCAATCTAGTGTAGCATGTTCGTCCCTCTTAAATTTTTTATAGTGGACTCGTCCCTCTTATCAATGTAATGTAATACACTAGTCCCTTTAAATATAAAATACATTACTTAAATTCAAAATATATTCTAAAATAAACGAAATTAAAATAAACGAAATTAATGTATTTTGGATTTAAGAGGGACAAATGTGTTACACTACATTGATAAGAGGGACGAATGTTTTATAAGAGAGACAAATGTGTTACACTACATTGATTAAAGTAATGAATCTGCTATAAAAAATTTAAAAGGAACAAAAGTGCAAAATTTGGCCAGACCAAAAATGCCATTCACTCTAAATTAAATAATAATATTGTAGAGTGTAGTTTTTGTTGTCGGGCTTCCAAAAGGTAACGGAGGGAGCAAATGTTTCCTCGGGCCAGACCAAGATTAGCCCTAGATTGCAAAGGTAGAAGGGATTTTCTTTTGAAAATTCTTTATAGTCTTTAGGTATGGTTTGAGTTGGACTTAAAAAGCTCAAAATATCATATTATATAATAATATTAAGTTGTTCGAACTCAATTCATATTTTATAAATTCTTTGAGCATGATCTATTTTAGAATATGTTTAATCCAAAGACAATTTCAATTTTTATAATAAATAAACCTTGCTTGAAAAAATTTGGACTTAATAAATTCATTCCATATCAACCAAACATTTGTCCACTTGTCAATCTTGGATATAACTTAACTTCCTATGCAGATTTTGCACAACACATGACCATTATATATCCTAAATGGAGCAATTCTCCTGCACCATCGTTAAGAAAAATTTAAAATCTCTTATTATAAACCCTGTAAATAATTAATCTTTGTTCTAGTAAGACCTCTGTTTTACTCAATTTGATGGAAGAATTAAGCTTAAAAGGTTTTATATATGTTGAATTACTTATTTTCTTGGAATGACTTTTAGGTTTTCAAAACAAATAACTAACAAACACATTTTCAAAATTCAGAAATAAATGCAAGAAACTCCCTCTCCTGTATTATGTGAAACATGCACGAAACTACCTCTAAAATATATATTTGGGAATCTTTATGTAATTTTAACCAAGAGGACACTTAAGAACATATATGGAATCCTCAATATGAACATCTATATATGTAATTAATTCACCCTTATTTAGATGTAGTGATGAGATATTTTGTTGATTGAATCTTGTCCACAAACAAACTAATATACAAAAGAAGTTTAGGTAGGAAAGAAAAGTGAAGTGATTAAGATATTACATACACATCATATATATATACATCTAAGATGTTAATATACAGGGCCCGGGTCTTAATTACTTTCATAATTAATGACACCAATATTGTTAATTAGTGATAGAGGTGGTGCGGGAATATTATTATTCAAATCCAATAGTTCTTCAACCATTTGCATTGCAACTTTGTTCTCTTCATCCATAGCTTCATCAATAATTTGTGTTTGAATAATATTCTTTTTGAGTTCGATTTTGGTCACCCAATACGAGGCAGAATCCTTACCTGCTCTCTTTTGCCAAACTCCAATGTTAGAACTATCATTGTCGAGACGTAAACAAGTGATGGAAGAAGCTGATGGATTCTTGCAACATTTTCTGAGTTTTGCTCCTAGAATATTATTGTCCGAAAGTTTTGATGATGGGTCTTTACCTGTAGTAGTTGATGGTACTACTGGAAAATTTGTCTTTGCATTTTGTCCACTCAATAAAATAGATGCTTCATCATATGCTCTTGCTGCTTCCTCTGCTGTCTCAAAAGTCCCCAACCAAATCCTCTTCTTCCTATATATATATATAGAAAAAAATTAGTGAGTAAAGGAAAATGTTTTTCTAATCATTTTATTAACTGGAATTTGAAAAGGAACTTACAGTAAAGGGTGGCGAATTTCTGAGACCCAAGAACCCCACTGGCGCTGCCTGACACCTCTGAACTTGTTTGATTGTACCATTTTTGATTTCCTTAAAATCTTTCTAAATTTGTTGAGAGAAGAATTAATGTTTCTCCTATCCTATAGTATTATATAGTATAACAAACAAGTGGTTTACTTGAATTGATCTTGTCGGTGTTGGAAAAAAAATTGTACTATTGTGAGGATGCAATAAAAGCTTTCACCTGCACTGCAATTACATATTAATGCAGATGTAGTGTATTTTTCTCCTTGAATAGCATTTTTGGTCCTCCGGTCCAAATTTTGCATTTTCGTCCCTCTTAAATTTTTTGTAGCAGATTCGTCCCTCTTACCAATGTAGTGTAACACATTGGTCCCTCTTAAATTCAAAATACATCAACTTTCGTCCATTTTAGAATATATTTTGGATTTAAGTGATGTATTTTGTATTTAAAAGGGACTAATGTGTTACACTATATTGATAAGAGGGACAAATCCGCTATGAAAAATTTAAGAGGGACGAACATGTTACAATAGATTGATAAGAGGGATGAATATGTTACACTACATTGATAAGAGGGACGAATCTGCTATAAAAAATTTAAGAGGGACGAAAGTACAAAAGTTAATCCATAAGGAGGACCAAAAGTGCGATTTACTCTTTCTCCTTCCTACTTTTGATCCTAATGCTCATGTGGTTGTCCTCTGGTACCATTTTGTCTACTACAAGTGTAAAGTGAGTGTTGTGAGGTCATACAATCTCTTGATTTTTCAAGATTAGGTGGAATATTTATGAGTGTTCGGTGAAATTTGACTTTTCTTTCCCACCTAACCCCTCGTGGAAACCTAAGCATTGTATATTTCTAATATTTTAAAGAATTTAGGAAAAGGTTTAGGAATTTGTTCATCTTTCTACATCCAAAAACTATCGATCGATAAAAGTTCGTTTGAGCTCGGTTCACTAAGAAATCAAATCAAATTCAAATATAAAATTTCAAGCTCAATAAAATTCAAACCAAGTTTGAACAGTGTGGCGTTAGATACTACTCGACTCGTTTACTCCCCTAATGCCCTTGAAAAAATTTGATAATTAATTGTGGAGGATATAAGTTAAGCCACTTTCATCTGTTGATTTTATTCAACAATAATTTAGTAAATGCCTATTCTTTCATCAAATATGTTACAAAAGATTATGTTGTTGATAACAGTATTTGTCTTTTCATCTATAATTTATTAATTTATGTATTCAATGACCTCTTGCCGTGATTCGGACATTAATTCACACAATAAACCACGGGAGAAATAATGGAGAGGAACAAATTTGAAATAACTTTTAGAGGTTACAAAATATATTTTTGTTTTTAGGGTTTTTAGCAATTTGCACCTTGAAAATATAAGGGTTTGGCACTTTGTAATCTGACTTTAAATTGTGGCACTTTGCACCTAGGAAATATAATTTATTTGACACTTTGCAACTTAGTGTGCGTTTTGATGAGAAAATTTAGTTGCAGGAAGGGTAGAATAGTCGTTTTCGATGTTTCTTGGCACTTTGCACCCTATAAATATAAATTTTGACACTTATACCCTAAAAATATAGATTGTTGGCACTTTGCACCATGAAAATATAATCTTTTTGCACTTTCCACCCCAGATTAAAATTCTGGCACATTTTTTTTTATTTTAACCACATTATTAAGCTATTAGTAATTAGGTAAGAACTTTTTTTTTTTTTGTAATTCCTAAATTTGAAATGCTAGTTGATAATAATTATAGATTTTTAGAGTATGTCTTGTAGATATATTTTGGAAACAAAAAAAATAATACTTGATCTATTTGTATAATTTTGTATGAATATCACAACTGATGCAAATCAGTGTCTATTTAAGGACAAAATGTACATATAATTTGCAAAAAAAAAAATGATTATTTTTGTGATTGAACTTGAAATAAAAATATTTTTTTCATGTGTTTGATTGATGTGCATTGAAAATGATCATTTTATCTCTTCACGAACGACATTCAGGGGCCTTTTTTTCAAAGGAAAATATTAGGGTGCAAAATGCCAAAAAAATACATTTTTAAGTTGCAAAATGCCAAATTTTTAGAATCGGGGTGGAATGTACAAAAAATTATATTTTTCATGGTGTATAAGTGCCAACATTTTATATTTGTAGGGTGCAAGTGCCAAAATTTATATTTTCAAGGTGCAAAGTGTCAAAAAATATTCAAAAATGACTATTATACCCTTCGACTAACAAATTTTCTCACTAAAACACACACTAGGGTGCAAAGTGCCAATTGAATTGTATTTCCAGGGTGCGATGTACCAAAATATTTATGTCAGGATGCAAAGTGCCAAAATCTTATATTTTCAAAATGCAAAATGCCAAAAGCCCTTATTTTTACTATAAACCAACTTGCAGGATAGACAAGTTTTGCACGTAAAGGCGTTGATTATAACATTTAAGTATTTAACGTCCAACTTGAGTTGGTAGAAAAATGCTTACTGTTAGTAAGATTCATACTTTCAATTTTTGGATAAACACCACTAATAATCCTTCTTATCATTAACTTTTTACAGAGTGGTTCCTCTTGTGTTTTTTTTCCCACGTTAGTCCTCACTATGAATTATTTGTTTCACTTTGGTCATTTACAAGGGGCCTTTTACTTATAGTGTTACGCTTTAGTCCCTCATAAAATTGTGTTGTATCAATTTAGTCTCTCATAAAACTGTTTATTTATCAATTTAGTCCCTAATAAAACTATTTATTTATCACTTTAGTCCCTCATAAAACTGTTTTGACACTTTAGTTCACCTTGGACCACCTGAAAATGATAAAAGTGAAACAAATAATTCATAGTGGGGACTAACGTGGGAAAAAAAACACAAGAGGGATCACTCTGTATAAAATTAATGATAGGAAAGACCATTAGTGAGATTTTTTTTTTTAGGAAACCTAATAGAACAAATTTTATTTATAATCAATATTGTCAAATACAAAATCATCAGCAATAAAAGCACAAAACCTAGTGAGAATTATATGCCTGTTTTTGAACCAAAAATTTTGGCCCAACATTTTCGAGTTTTCGCTGGGCCAAAATTGGTTTGGAACAATTTTCGTCCGGTCCAAACACTGAAAATATCCAAACAGTCCGATTTCGTTCATTTGCTGATGAGAGAAGAGGTCTGCATAACCTTTCACTTTCTTGCACTGCTCCTTCATCAGTCATTGTCTCCCTATTTTTACTTATATAGGACTCCCTATTTTTACTTATACATATACATATAGTATTTACTAGTATATAATATAATTCTAAATCCTATAAAATACATATTTAATCAATTTCTGAATCTTTTAATTTTAAATTATTAAATTTTCAATCATTACCTCATTTACTACACAATATAATATCAATTAATCTATTTAAAAAAAATGATTTGACACATATCAACTAACTTTTACCAAAATTTCAACATTCAATTATACATTCAAATCATAACTAAAATTTTCAACTCAACTACTCATTTAATTAATCATATTTTACATACAAAAGATTCCATCCAAAATACATCTAATTATTATTTCAATTATTTCACACATATTTCAAGAAGAATGTTCAAAACATCCAACCAAAATAATTTTCATCCAAACATAGTGAAACTGAACCAAAATATATCCAAACAGGGCTGCCTTTTGAGTTCACTTTCAACTAGGGGTGTAAACGAGCCGAGTAGTATCGAACGACACGTTGTTCAAGCTTGGTTTGAATTTTATCGAGCTTGAAATTTTGGGTTTGAACTTGGTTTGATTTCTTAACGAACCGAGCTCAAACGAGCTTTTATCGAATGAGTTCGAACCGAGTATCGAGTAGTTTGGTATTTCACATGTATTTTTTCAATTTTAAGTTTATCGAGTCGAGCTCGAGCCGAGCTTCAAAAGTTATCGAATAAAATCTTGTTCAAGCTTGTTTGATTTGTTTGACGAACCGAGCTCAAACGAGCTTTTATCGAACGAGCTCGAGCCGAGTATCGAGTAGCTTGGTTTGATTTTCAGCCCTACTTTCAACTGATTTGCTACACATATTCAATTAGCACTCCACTAAGAAGAGTGATGATTCAGGATTAAGATAAGGTGTATGATGTATTATTTTACGAGAAATTATACTCATATTATGTATTCTCTCCGTCCCAATTTTTTACTCCATTAGCTACAGTGAGTTAAACTTTTTAATATTTTAAGTGATTTATTAAGTTGAATTTTTTTTTTTACATTTTTTGCAATTTAAAGCTTTCAAATAATAATATCTATGGTGTGATATACTATTATTAAATTATTATTGAAATAAACTAATTGGAATATTTATTACTTCAATTTTTTAAAATTTGATCAAGTTGACTGGTCAATTGTACGAATGGATAGAGATCATGGGATGGAGGTAGTATTATATTTAGCTTGAAACGTTGAATGCACAATACTATACTTATTGATCCAGTATCTGTCATTATCTACATTACAAATAATTAAGGATCCTCATTAAGAAATTGCAGATTGCGATAGTAAATGCCCAAATCCATAATATGAAATTTTAATTACTAATAAACCTTATAAGTCAAAGAAAATAAAAGGAAAACCACGAATTATTGCCATATAGGTCTATATCCTATTTATTAATAGTGTCCATACATGTTGCATTTTCGAATCAGGAAGTAAATAAATATTGGAGATTTGCTTTATGCTCTCCTTTATAATTAGCATGATGTTTTAAATCCCAATTTCCTTACCACCTTTGGTAGACTATCAACAATTAGGTAACTTCTAGAAAGTAATTTTAATTAGTTGTCATTTACTTCATCTAATCTTAATGATTTTATTCCGAAAGTTGGTCCCTAAATCCAAAAGCAATTATCTTCTAATTTAAGTAAGTGAATATTTAAAGTGACAGATTGCGTCCCTACTTGAATTTGTGCAATTCATAAATAGTTGAAAATCATACACCACATGCATTTGCTTTGTTATATTTCAGATAGAGTATATCCTTAACTCATGATATATACTCTCGTATTTTTCAAATAGGTTTATATGAACAATTACTATACCATGTATTCCATTTTGTCGAGTCACACATAATTAACTTGAATTCATATTGAAACAAGAAAACAAATGTTAACTTTCATATGTTTATTTGTTTTTTCATATAGTTTATGCTATTGTAAACCCTTGTGAAATTTTATAATTAGGAATTAAAAGAATTATTATTGTTTTTTAGTCGAGAAGATGGATTTAACGCATGGAGGAAGTGGATCCGGAGATGAAGGCACCTCGAACTCTCGAAAGGGCAAGAAGCAATACCATCGTCACTCGGCACAACAAATTCAACACCTTGAAACGTACATTTGAACTTTGCAACTCGTGCATTTCTATGAAAATAATATCTATTTTTCTTCAAAATTTTCATGGAGCTGGCACAAATTTCTCTATCTTTTTCCTCCATGCAATGATATTGGAAAAAGAAATTCATGATTATAACAATTGTTGTTTCAGTAATTCAACATTCCAAGTTCGATGTTTTGAAACATATCTAGCAATTTTTTTTTTTTTTATTTGAGTTTCATCATGTACACTATTTTTCAGTTTTTCTTCTTTCTTTAAATTTTTTTCTTAATGAAAGGTTCTTTCGGGTTTATGTTATTCATATAGGTTTTTTAGCGAATGTCCACACCCAGACGAGAACCAACGACGACAATTGAGCAAGGAACTCGGCCTTGACCCGAAGCAAATCAAGTTTTGGTTTCAAAATAAGAGAACTCAGCTAAAGGTTATAGACTTTATATACGAAGTGCAAAAACACTTCTTGTGCTTTGCCTAACTAAAAAAAAAAAAAAAAACTGTGTTATTTTTATTAGAAAAATCTCCCCCCACCCACAACCCCTCCCCTTTTTTTTTTTAATTAGCGAAAAGCCCTCTCCCAAGCTAAATAATAATAATACACCTATTAAAGGCTCCAAAAACACCCTTCTTTAATCTAAAAATTTACCAATAACCTCCTGTTAACTTTGAGTATTGGCAATAATCCCCATGTTCACTTCAAAAATCGACAAAAACCTCCCTATGATTTCTGAAAGAATTTCAAAGCTAATACTAAAAGAACACGGGGGAATTTTTGCTGGTAAAAATAATACAGGGGAGTTTTTAATAGTTGGACATAGCACAAGGGGTGTGTTTTTGCATTTAGCTCCGTAGAAATATGCACTATATATTTCTTGTCTCACACTCATATTATATATAAATGGTGATCTAATAATTTGTTTTCAATATATTTTTAGACTCATAATGAGAGAGCGGACAACAATACCCTTCGTGCTGAAAATGAGAGAATTCAATGTGAGAATCTTGCAATGCGAGAGGCCCTTAGAAACACCATTTGTTCAGCTTGTAGTGGTTCAAGTAATATTTGCGAAGAAGAGAAACATCACAATTTACAGAAATTGAGGACGGAAAACATGCGATTGAAAGAAGAGGTGATTGTTACCAATTAATTTTTTTTCCCTTACAGAAGAACTTAATAAAATTAATAATGGTTATTTATGATTGAGTTTTACTCCCTCTGTCCCAAATTATTTGTCATTTTACATGTTTTCATACATATTAAGGTACCTACTAGATAACCCCATGATTAGGGAAAAAATAAATTATATACCTAAAATACCCTTATTCTTTATTTATCTCACCATTAGCTATTTACACGTTATTCAAGTTTCACACTTTCTCTCTTACTTTTTCTCTTACATACCTAAAATATGTACTTTAATAGTGCATTAAAATCCTAAAATGACAATTAATTTGGGACAATTTTTTTCTCTAACGACAAATAATTTGGGACAGAGGGAGTATTATTTAATAAACATATTTACAAGAATCATATGTTAAGTTTACTGAGACTCTGCACAGGGTTACTGTCAGTTTAACCCATGTAATATGTATAATGTTCGATTTATCCCTTGTGATTTGAAAAATAACAATTTATTCCTTTGTAAAATTTTTAAAGAAGCAATTTAACTCCTTCCAACAGAGAGTGTAAACACTCGTCGAAATTGAGAATTGCATGAAAGTTTTGCATAAAAAGATAAAAGTACCCATAGGGAGGCAAAGTGCATATTCATCATAACACGGGGATGGAGGGAGGGGGGAGTGTGCCATATTTATTATAACACATGGGTAATGTGTCACGTTTATCATAACACATAGGTAAAATGCCACATTTATAATAATATACGGGGTGCAAAGTGCTACATTTATAAGTTGATTAAGTCAAATTATAGTATATAAAGGGGTAGTTTGGTCAACTCGTGTTCTTTTAAGTTTGAAAATTCCAGGGCGGCGGTGTGAAACTTATATAAGATTATAGGAGAAGTAAAGTACTATTTTTCAAATTATAGGGTGATAAATCGAACATTATGCATTAGATGTTTATTTCTGGAATATTGTTGAGTGAATTTTTTGGTACACTTTTTCAGTATGAAAGAACGATCAGCTTTTTCTCCAATTATTCAACTATGCCTCCACAAGGAGTTGAGCCACTTCCAAATATGAATGGAAAAAACATTCAACGTGAAGGGTTTGGAATTAACTCTCCAATTGATCTCGAACAAATGCCTCGGAATCCCGAGATCGATTCTCCGTCACCGTATCGATCGATTGGAATACAAGATACGGATAAGTCTTTAATCATCGAGACGGCCATTGCCGCGATGGACGAACTTGTGGAGCTTTTACGTGTGAACGAGCCCGTGTGGATCAAGTCTCAAACTGATGGGAGATATATGTTACATCGTGATAGTTATGATAAGCTTTTTCCCAAGCCAAGTCATGTCAAAACTGCAAGTGCTCGGATTGAATCGTCTAGAGATTCTGGCGAGGTGGCAATGACCGCATTGCATTTAATTGAAATGCTTCTGGATTCGGTATTAAATTTAATTATTCTACTTTTCCAACTCAATTTAATTAAATTCAAATGTCTAATTCTAGGAAAAAAAGGTAAAAATGGTCCCATAAATATAGTCTGCTGGCAAGTTTACCCAATATATTTTCTGATCGGCAATTTTATCCTACAATTTACAAATTGGGATATTTGCATTCGGACTCACTGAGATTTACTGTAATTATAGAAACTCTCATGTGGTTCCAGAAATTAAAAGAAAAACCCTTCTGGGTTTACTTTATAAACATTTTCATAAGTTAAGGGGGTGTCCTTGTAAGGATTTTTGAAGCCGCAAGGGGTGTTTTGATACATAATCTAAAGCAAATGAGATCTCTTTGTAATTTCTGAAACGCCAGGGAATTCTTTATAAGACGAATAAACCTCATGAGCTTACAAATTTGAAGCAATTTCTATCCAAGTTGGGCCCAAATGCAAAAAACTAGCTAGTTTTAGCTCATGTGAGGACCATGTGCTCAATAATTTGAGGATTTTTACATTTGGGGCAAATTTTGACTAGATGTCTAAGTTACTAATTGCATAGTAGCCCCTGAACTTTAATAAATTTTAATTTAGATATAAATTCCAAATGAAAATATATTTTACCTATGTTGCAGAATAAATGGAAAGACACGTTTCCTAATATCGTTACAAAAGCCAGGACCATTGAAGTACTTGACATTGGAAACTTAGGCGGTTCTCTACATTTGGTAAAGAACTCAATTTCATTGTTACATGTGTTAATTTAATTTTGAGTTATTGACAATTTACCCCCTTTTATATTCATAATGTTCAATTTACCTCCCTGTAATTTAAAAAATAGCACTTTACCCCCTATAATCTTATAAAAGTTTCACACCGCTACCCTGACATTTTTATATGTGGCAGTGTACCCCCTTAGTTATGATAATATCTCAGTTTACCCCCTTATGTGATGATAAATGTGCAATTTATCCCCCTATGTTACAATTTCATGCCCACTCTCAATTTTGACAAGTGAGTTACACTCTTCAGCTGTAGGGGGTAAATTGCTTCTTTAAAATTTTCACAGGAAGATAAAATGCTCGATTAACTCATTTAATTTCCTATGGATAAAGTTTGATTGCATAATTGTATTGATGTAGATGTATGCAAAAATGCATATTTTGTCACCTCTCGTGGCTCCTCGAGAATTCTTTTTCATTCGCTATTGCCGACAAGTTAATTCAAGAACTTGGGTAATGGTAGATGTATCCTATGATTTTATTGAAGAACTCCAAGATGCTGCTCCTACTCGTTCTTGGAAGCTTCCCTCGGGGTGTATGATTGAGGACATGTCTAATGGAAAATCAACGGTGAGTCTATATTAAGTTGACTATACTCTAATTTCCATCATTGATAGCATGCATCAAGACAAAAGTATATATGTATTTAGTAAGACTTTGAATAATTCAATCCTTTCTCGGACATGGAATGAACCGGCACTACTTTTCGTTTTTCTTATATAGGCCGCATTTTGTACATTTTCCCTCCTAAATTTTTCGTAGCAGATGTATCCCTCTTATCAATGTAAGGTATTACCAATTCATTTTCTGGCTATTACACGGCGGATACGACCTCACATGTAAAGCACGTGAAGTAAATGTATGCATCATAACATTTACGTGATGCATACATTTATGCAACATTTATAATGTGGCATATAGGTAAATATGGATATTTGTGATCTGATCTAGTCTAGTTAGAAACACGCATTCATAGTCTAAATTTTGATTAATTTAGCACCAACTTTGAATTAGAAGGCAAAATATTTGGATTTTTCTTAAGAATGCTATGTAGTATGTAGGTAGGGCCAAAAAAAAAAAAAAAAAATGGATCGGGTCGGATTTGGTTCAGATCCGGGTTGGATCGGGTCCAACCATAATCACATGACTGGTCTACAATGGGTCCATGTCCAGATCTAGAAAATTAATTTAAATAAGTTATATCATGCTCTGGAACCCAACCTTTGACAGGCCTACACCAAGTATATAATTAATATAACGCGTCGTGGCAATGATCATATACCGAAGAAACCATAACATTTGCCTTTATGTTATTACAACTTATATAGTTCCTAAAATTGTTAATTCCTAAATTAAGTTCTTCAAGATCGATATTACCTCGTATTATCATATCTAGTTACATTTCTTATTTTTCTTGATAGATTTCATGGATTGAACATGTTCAAGTTGACGACAAAACATTGACTCATCGTCTATATAGAGACCTAGTATGTGGTTGTCAAGCATATGGAGCCAAAAGGTGGATTACTACTCTTCAGAGGATGTGCGAAAGATTCGCATTCTCAATGGGACTAACTTCTTCACCAAGACATGAACTTGAAGGAGGTATTATTCAATTATTATAAAACGAGTTGGCAATTAACCCCCTGTGATTTTTATAATGTTCAGTTTACTTCCCTGTTATTTTATAAAAATTTCACACCGTCTCCCTGACATTTCTATAGATGGCAATTTATGTTTTATGATAACGTGACAGTTTGCCCCCCTGTATTATGATAAACGTGACAAATTAAATTTTATTTCTTTTTCTCTATTAGTCATTGACTCCGCGGAAGGTCGAAGAAATCTAATGAAGCTTTCTCATAGAATGGTGAGGAATTTTTGTGAAGTTTTGGGCATGTCAGATAAACTAGAATTTCCCAATTTATCAGAATTGAATAATAGCGGCGTTGGAGTCTCGTTACGAAAAAGTGATGGACTAGGCCAACCGGATGGCTTGATAGTTAGTGCAACTACATCTCTTTGGCTTCCCATTTCGTACGAGAATCTCTTCAATTTCTTCAAAGATGAGAAAAAGAGATCCCAGGTGTGTAAATCTTTAAACTTTTTGTCTCTATACAACAAATTACATTTCATTTTCTTTAATATATAGGGCTAATGGCAATTTACCCCCCTTTGATTATTATAATGTTCAATTTATCTCATCGTGATTTGAAAAAGAGCAATTTACCCCCCTGTGACTTTTTTAAAGGAGCAATTTACCACCGTGAGTTGGAGAGTGTATCTCACTAGCTCAAATATGAAAGTAGGCGTGAATTATATTGTGTTAAAAGACGTAATTACCCTTTTGGGGGTAATATGGTCCACATAAAGGGGTAAATGTCACATTAATAATAACCAGGGAGGTAAATTGCCATATTTATTATAACAAAAATTGCCACATTTTTTGTCAATTCATTTTTTTCTGAAGGCTTAAAAAGGGGTATTATTGTCGGTTCAATTATTTCTGAACGCTTAAAAGGGGGATATTATTGTCAATTCATTTTTTATGAAGGCTTAAAATTTCTAGAAAGGCAATGTGAATAATTTTTAAAATCACAAGGGAATAAATTTTTTTTTTTCAAATTACAAATGGTAAATTGCACATTATGGTAATCACCGGGGGTAAAATGGTATTAACCCTTAATATATATATATATATGCAATAAGCTATAATGTAATCTAATTGTTTTTTTTTTTCATGCAGTGGGATGTCTTATCTAGTGGAAATCCTGTAAATGCAATTGCACACATTTCAACTGGGACACATTCTGGAAATTGTATCTCCATCATTCAGGTAAATGTAATTTTTTGACCTATTGCATTTATATGTTATGTTCAAATAATAGAACAGTAAATACTATAAGCAATTGAACACATTGTTTACAAGATCAAAGATTGAAGCAAAAAAATATTAAAATAAGTGTATATATTCTTTGTTAATACTGAAGAATTTAAAATTGGAATCAGTTGGTGTGCGGTGCATGTGCACCAATTAGAGTTAGTGATTAAATCTTGCTTGCACATAATTAGCACAACAATAATAGCAAATACTATTTGGTTAAAAATAGTTATATCTTCTATTACACTCAACTTTTATTAAGCATATTAAATTGCATTTAAATGTGGAACTCCTACATTCTTTAATGGTTATGATTTATCTACATTTTGGGGTTCAAATATAATATTTTTTACTCCCAATTGATTTCAATAGATTTAATGAACGAATGATGGTGATCCAAATAAGTATTATAAATATTTTCCGAGAATGTGAGTTGGTTATACTTGTGCAAAATACATGAATTTTAAGCTATAACGAGAATTTAAATATCTAATAATGCAAGAATAGTATAGACAAATATTTGGTAGAATTTCAATTCGAGGTTTTTGATGAATTGAAGTTGACCCACATTATGGTTAAACATAATACTTATAAACAAGTTGCATATATTTTGTAAAGTTTATGATATATATATATATATATATATATATATATATATTTTTATCCAAATTACTAATTTTTTTCCGATTCCTAACGTTGTCCTAAATCAGCCATTTGTACCAAAAGAAAACAACATGTTAATGCTTCAAGAAAGTAGCATCGATCAACTAGGAGCAATAATGATATATGCTCCAATGGATTTGCCGTCTATCACTGCAGTTGTTAATGGCGAGGACACGAGGAAAGTACCGATCCTTCCTTCAGGATATGTAATCTCTAGCGATGGCCGCTCCGGGAAAGGAATCCGAGCTTCGAGTAGTTCGACTACGAGTAACTCGAGTGGCTCGCTCCTAACGGTTGCTTTTCAAATATTAGTTTGTTGTAGTACATTGTCAAAGCAATTAAACATGGAATATGTGGCCACTGTTCATACTCTTATTAGCTCCACAATTCAAAAGATTAAAGTGGCTCTTGATTGTTCTGAGTTGGATTGATCATAATCTCACTTATTGTACTACGTTATGAAAATATATTTTATTGACTTTTAGGTTTTTAATTTATTTCATTTTAAAATTCTTCTTGTTACTACTTCAATTTTACAATGATTCTCTTATCTACTGTCTTGCATTACTGATCTTTTTGGTTAAATCATGTGATAAGAACAAATACAAGATCATTATATTTCGCATGAAAATTAGTGCGATATCTATTAAGTTAATATATGTGATAAATTTATTTTTCTTGTTGTTTTTACATGTAAAATATGGTAAAAGGTCTAGTGATCATAATTATCGCCACAAAATCTTCTAGAAATTGTACACGTTAGGAAGTTTTCATGTGCAATCTATAATTAAATTAAAGAATAACCTTGTTTAAGGATAACGGAAATTTTTTTATTGTCACAACAATTTTTCTGTCCGATAAAAATACATTAAAATGACAAGGTGCACATGATATGTACATTAATTGTATCATTATTGCTGTATAGTCGCGATAGTTAGGTTTGTTTTGATAGAATTTCATATATGAATTGGCAAAATATGTCATTCTTTCATTTTTGTATATTCTTACAACAACAAACTGTATATACTTAATACTACAAAATAAAACTATTTTTGTCTATAAATTGTCTAAGGCTATAATTATGGATTATAATCAATTTCCACTAACTACTCCTCCAAATCTTCGTGTTAAACGCATCGAAATGGATTAAACCCTTGAGAAAAAAGAAAACAAAATCTCATACAACGTTCCCCCTCAAATTGGTGCATAGATATCTCTAATGCCCAAATTGTCAAGTGAGTCATAGAAAATTTTGCATGTAACAACCTTTGTAAGCATATCTACTAGTTGGTCTTCAAATCTAACAAATGGAAATCGGTCTATCTTCTCTTCAAGATTTTGTTTGATGAAATGACGATCAACCTCGATGTGTGCTGAATCGGATTGCGAGATATATCGATATCCATCTTATTATCACAAACAAGTCCATTTATGCTCTGGGAGCTAGCAAAGCCAATCTCGGTCAACAATCTTTTAAGCCAAAGGAGTTCACAAAGACCTTTAACTATACCTCTATACTCGACTTCAACACTAGACAATGGCACGACCTTTTGCTTCTTGTACCTCCATGTTACAAAATTACCTCCAACAAAAGTAAAATAATCAGATGTCGACTTCCTATCAGTCATACTACTTGCCCAATCTGCATATGTATCCATAAATATTCAGGTGCTTATTTTTTTAGAACATAAGTCCCTTTTCCAGATCCTAAGGTGGCGCGTAATGTGCTTATATACGGGAAAATGAATGGAAAGTTAACGCACAAAATTTTAAATTTCAATTGCTAATATAACAATGCAATACATTGATACAATATTAGAATTCATCACATGGATTGTGTAAAGTCCACTTATAGTACTTGACCCTGACTTAACATCAAAAGCTAGCTTCTGAGGTGATGATTGCCCAAAACCTTATAAGGTGGACTTAAATATTGTTTTCAACCAATCCATGTATAACAACAGGCAAAAAGTTACTTTATGTCCTTTAACTTTCTCAAAGACGCGGGATCATGATATTTGGTTTTCCGCTTTCCAACAAGTAAAGTACATCTTATATATTTTTTTACCAACAATTTGAGTCCAATTTCCCGCAAATTGAGTACCTATTTCACCAAAATTTACATCGCTTTTCAAAAGTTGCCATTTGTACTAACAATTTATGCAGATGAAGGTTATTGCATATTTTTATAGAGGCAAAAAATATTGCAAAGTTGGCAATTTCAAGTGGACTGAAATTGTGGTACAAAAAGATATAGAATATAATTTGCTCGTCGAAAAATAAAATGTCCTGATCCCGCTTGTCTGTAAAAGTTATATGACCTAAAATGTGTTTTTCCTATAAAAACATGATATAATTTTGGTTAAGTACAAAGTTGGGACTAGTTAGAAATTTAAAACATAATTAGTAAACGATAACCCATTACGCTTGTCTCATATAGTTCTTTCAAATAAAATTAAGCCCACTACCTGCTAGCTCTGATAAAACCGTAATCGGTCCAAAGTTGAAACAAGCCCTAATCAAACCTTCATTGGAGGATAATTTGAAATATTTGATCATCACCTAATCGTTGATCATAGGTAAAAATTGTGGCAAAAAGTACGTATATAATTTTTATTAGCTTAAACAAACATTAAGAATATTATTAGTTTATATCGTATATAATTTTTATTCTTTTTAGGAACAAACATGTGTAGTTCATCATGTGAAAACTCATACGAATGAAACTTGAAAAGTATTAATTGGGCGGCCTAAAGTACATAGGGATTGTATGAAAAGAATGTGAATTTGATAATGTAATTTAATTACTACCTTTTAATTCGCAAAGTCCTAAAGTATATATTCACTTATGGGAGCTAGTATTGAATTAGGGGAAATTAGCATAAAAGTATCCGATTTTATTCATAAATGAATCACAGATGTAGCTCAATTTGGCTGGACTTTAAGGCAACCTAAACTAGTTAAATACTTAAATTATCAGCTGAAAATTTGCTTTTTAAATACTTCAATCCCTATTTGTTGTTCCAAAGAAAATGTTGCCGGAGCATCTTATTGCAATTCTAATCAAACATTTTTAATTAGGGTTTTTACTATATTTGAATATACAGTAGAACAATTAAAACAAAGTTTGACATATATAGATTAGGATAGTGTTGGGTCTATGATAGCAAAATTCCGGTTTGATTCCGGCCCGGCAGCACACTTTGATGGCAACACTCCCAACTCTTTATTGCCTTGTATTGATGGAGATGGAGAAGGATATTATTTTTTCAAAAGACTCTCTATATTGGTTGCGATAGAGCAGGAGAAGTGGATGGAATAATCGTGTGTAATGCCAGATAATGAAATTGGACAAATGTCAATTAATTAGAAATGGGACACAGGATGGTACACCTACTTTGGGATAGGAGATCCACACCAAAAATCTGACGGTGTACGAGCCTGATTAATTTTATGGGTATTTTTTGTAAATTAGAGTAAACTTAATTTAATTATGTCATAAAATAGAGCAAATTAATCCGTTTTCACCTATTATTAGTTTAATTCATTTTCACCGATTTGACCTTTTTTTTAGCCGATTTTATTCATTTTTACCAGTTGATTTTTTTCTTCTTCTGATTTAACCATTTTTTCTTATCGGTTATAACTTATTTTTACCGTTTTCACGATTTCGTCCTCTTGTTTTTTCCATTTTAAACATTTTTCTACCGGTTTCACCTTATTTTATCGGTTAAACTTTTTCTTTTTACTGATTTTTCACACATTTTTATCATACTAAATCGTTTTCACCTATTTTGCACATTTTTTTTAACTAATATCACATGTTCTTTTCACCAACCTGAATTTTCATCAATCTGAAACATTTTCACCACTTTATTCATTTTTCACCGGTTTCACCTGCTTTTCATTGATGTTGTCGTTTCACCGGTTTCATCATTTTTTCACGAATTTGACCCAAATTTTCATCGATTTTACATGTGTTTATTGATTTTAGGGGCACTTTTTTACCGGTTTCACCTAAACTTTCACCAATTTCGTTAGTGTTCACCAATTTCAACCGAATTTTCATCGATTTCACATATTTTCAATGATTTCATATTTTTTTTTATCGATTTCACCCTTTTCCACCAATTTCACCTGTTTTTGACGAAAAGAATTCCACGAAAATTCGAGGTTATGCATGTCTTGATATTATTGAATATTCTTTATATTTTTTCTATTCTAGCCAAAGTAAAATTACGTAATTAGCTAAGTCATAAGTATTTTTATTTCTATCATAGTAAGATGCGATTCAATTTTAACTTTTTTTTTGTAGCATCACGATATTTTAGAGAATTTATTTTAAATTTTTATATTTAGAGAGTTTATGACTTATGTTGCACTAAAATTTTAAATTAACATTTTCTTGCTTAAATAAATATTGATGCTATAATATTATAATTTGTATCTATTATTTAGGGGCTATTTAAAATAATATAGTGTTTTTATGGTTCATTTTTATCTATTATAAGAGAAGATTAAAATAACAAAAATTGATGTAAAAGAGAATTTATAAATTTTAGAGTTCATGTAGAAGATAAATATAATAAGACTTTATGTTTAATACACCTCTTCAATTACTTTTATATATTTACCATTGAATTAAATAACAATTCAAATAAGGGTATTTTAGTCAGCACAAAAAATTTAGGAAAATATTCATGCTTTTATAATAGTAATGATTAATATATGTAGTAGGACAGGGTCGAAATTAAACAAAGCTATTCTTTTGAATTCGTCTTATGTTCATTGTACATGACGTGAAATATGATGAAATACACAAAAGAATATTAATTTGTTCGATCTCAACTCGTAATTAATTCAATTAAATATTGCTTGAGCTCTTTATTAATGAGTATAAGTATAATTTAACGTTATTTGACTCAGATTACATTAATTTTTATCTTCCTAGTTATGCTTATATACACTACAACTTTTAAGACATTATTGAATGACAATTATGGGGACTTCTAAGGTGACGTCACGTTATGTGACGTCAATTTAATTTAAGGCATTGGATCATAAATATGTAATCACAACCACATAAATTAATTATGAGTTACCTGTTTAACAGGTTAAAATATTATCTTATATTCTTTAATATATTTAAGTTAGCTACCATAAATATTTCTACTTTTTTTTTTCCTACCCAAATTAATATCAAATCACCATAAAAATTGTATGCTTCCACATTGTCTGGTACTAGTTCATATATAATAGTACAATACCACCAATGTGTAAAATTATTTACATTACATAGTATAATATCTCACATGTAATAGTATTGAATCCACATACTTGATACGGTCTCATATTAGTAGTAATTACTCACATTATATAATATTACCATTACTACTAATCAATTTACGGATAATTCTTCACATTACATGATATATGTCTCACATGTAGTAGTATAGACTCACATAGCATAGTATTGACTCCATAAACTTAGTACGGTCGACCCTTATTAGTAGTAATTAGCCACATTATGAAGTATTATCAGTATTATTAACCAATGTGTATAATTCTTCACATTACATAGTATAAAGTCTCACATGTAATAGTATTGACTCCACATACTTAGTAAGGTCTCATATTAGTAATAATTAATCACATTATATAGTATTATCATTAGTACTAACCAATTTACTAATAATTCTTCACATTACATGATATATGTCTCATATGTAGTAGTATAGACTCACATAGCATAGTATTGACTCCACAAACTTAGTACGGTCCTATATTAGTAGTAATTAGTCACATTATGAAATATTATCATTAGCATTAACCAATGTGTATAATTCTTCACATTACATAGTATAATGTCTCACATGTAATAGTATTGACTCCACATACTTAGTACGGTCTTATATTAGTAATAATTAATCACATAGTATTACCATTAGTACTAACCAATTTAATAATAATTCTTCACATTACATGTTATATGTCACACATTTAGTAGTATAGACTCACATAGCATAGTATTGACTCCACAAACTTAGTACGGTCTCATATTAGTAATAATTAATCACACTATATAGTATTACAATTAGTACTAAACAGTTTACTAATAATTCTTCACATTACATGATATATGTCTCACATGTAGTAGTATATACTCACATAGCATAGTACTGATTCCACAAACTTAGTACGGTCCCATATTAGTAATAATTAACCACATTATGAAGTATTATCATTAATACTAATCAATGTGTATAATTCTTCATATTACATAGTATCTTTTCTCACATGTAATAATATTGACTACACATACTTAGTACGGTCTCATATTAGTAGTAATTAGTCACATTATATAATATTACTATTAGTACTAATCAATTTACTGATAATTATTCACATTACATGATAGATGAATCACATGTAGTTGTATAGACACATAACAATGTATTGACTCCACATACTTAGTATGGTGTCATATTAGTAGTAATTAGTCACTATATAGTATTATCATTAGTCATAACCAAATTACTGATAATCATTCACATTACATGATATATGTCTCACATGTAGTAGTATAAACTCACATAGCATAGTATTGACTCCACATACTTAGTACGGTCTCATATTAATAGTAATTAACCACATTATGAAGTAATTACCATTAGTACTAACCAATGTGTATAATTCTTCACATTACATGGTATATGTCTTACATGTAGTAGTATAGACACACATAGCACAATATTGACTCCACATACATAGTAAGGTCTCATATTAGTAGTAAATTAATGAAGTATTACAATTAGTACTATCCAAAATGTATTAAAATATAAATTATGTGTATTAAAATATATTATGAATTTTTTTTCAAAAGTTAATATTAATTATTCAACACGAAATATTATATATCGTTTATTATAAAATATTATTATGCACAATTATTTGTTTATTTCTATAATAATTTATTAGTTTGTAATTTATTATTGATGTGGTTAAATATTACAATGAATGTGGTCAAATAATAGTATAGTACAACTACTTATGGTAATAGTATAATGACTTGTTAGTAACCTGTTAAGTAGGTAATTTATTAATGAGGTGTCATAATTCTATTGGTGACGTCACCCTAGAATTTTCCGACAATTATATATGCATTTTGCAGGGATACACTAACACTACAAAATACGGGGCTTCATCTATGACCTGATTCCAACAAAGACAAATTTATCACTATTAGTGACGGATTAGTAACCAAATACCAACATAATTTCAATTAAAAAATATACCTTCAATAAAAGAGACAAATTACCGACGGAATGTCGAAAAAAAATATTTTTTGTAGAAATTCGATTGTTAAGTTGTAGGGAAAAGTTATCCATAGCGACGAAATCATTCCAACGGAAAATTATCCGTCGCTATTTAGATTTTAGTAACTGAACAGCGACGGAACCATCAACAAAAATATGTTCCGCCAATAATAACGACAAATTACCAACAAAAAATTGGGAAAATTTTTTTTTCATAGGAATTCGGTTGTTAAGTTGTAGGAAAAAGTTATCCATAGCGATGAAATTGTTCCAACGGAAAATTTCCGTTGCTATTTATCTCTAGTAACAAATGTGTAACTGAACAGTGACAAAACCAACGATAGAAATATGTTTCACGAATAATAACAGCAAATTACCAAAGAAATTTTGAAATAAAAAATATTCTATGTATGACATTCGTTATTAAGTTGTCGGGAAAGGTGATCCACAGTAGTGAAATCATTTCGGTGAAAAAAATACGTCACTACTTCTCTTTCATAACACACAAAAGTTTAGATGATAACGATGATATACATTGATGAAATTAGTGAGAAAAAACTAATGATAATTAAAAAAAAATTGTTTAAGTCGACGAAACTAGTGATAACGATGATTAAACAAGTTAAATCGGTAAAAAATAACTTAAATCGATAAAACTAGTAAAAGGAGGATGAAAATGGTGAAAAAACTAGTTAAATTGGTCAAAATGATTTAAATCGATGAAATTAAGGGGAAAAACTAATTATATCGGTAAAAAATTAAATCAATGAATTGGTGAAAAAAATGGGGGAAATCAATGGAAAAATAGGTTCAATCGATGAAATTGAAAAAAAACTTATGAGATTGGTGGAAAAACGAGTTAAATTGGTCCAAAAAAGTTTAAATCGCTGAAATTTGTGAACAAAACGGGTTAAATCAATCAAATATATTTATAATCGACGAATTTAATGAAAAACAGATGAAATCGATAAGAAATGGGTCAAACGATTAAAAATGGTTTAAATCGATGAAAAATTGGTGAAAATAATTTAAATCGATCAAAACAGTGCAACTCGATGAAATTATTGAAAAAAAAAAGATGAAATTGATGAAAATTAGGTTAAATCGATCATAATCGTGACGATGAAAAATAGTGAAAAAAATGGGTTAAATCGATCAATAATATTTTAATTCGATGAAATTAGCGTAAGGACAAATGATATCGGTGAATAATCGGATACCTTGGTAAAAAACGGTTTAAATCGATGAAAATGGTGAAAAATGAGTTGAACCGGTAAAAAATAGCTTAAATTGATGAAATTAGGGAAAAATATGATAGATTGGTCAAAAAGGGGTTAAACTGGTGAAAACGGTGAGTAAACATGTTAGATAGGTCAAAAAAGGTTTAAATCAACGAAATTAGTGAAAAAAATTGATGAAAACCGTGGGAAATGTCAAAATGATTTAAATCGATCAAACTAATGAAAAATGAGTTAAATCATTGAAAAAATTGATGAAATAAACTATTAAATGGCTCATATATATAATTGTTTAATGAAAATACAACAAAGTTGTCCAGCTCAACTGGTTTGATCCTTTAATATGTATATATATGAGGTCAATGGTTCAAATCCCACATCCAACAAGTTAATTAAAAATACATTGCCTAGTCGCCCAGGCGCACATTGCCTAGGCCAACCCCAGGCTAGAGCTAGGCACCCGGGGCAGCCCCATGAGTGGCCCGGGCGACCGGGCCAGAACCAGGCGTGGCATTGGCGCTTAGGCCAATCCCAGGCGATACCGAGGCGCCCGAGGCAGCTCCATGAGTGGTCTGGGCTCCTGGGCCGAACCAAACATGGCCTAGGCGCCTCAGCCAAGCACAGACGAGACCTAGGCGCCATAGTCAGGCTTAGGCGCGCCCAGGAATGACTCAGTCAATGCTAAGTCGAAGTTCAATTTTTTGCTCCGACCCGATTGCTAGTAACGGAATTAACAACAAAAACCAAGCATGGCCTAGGCGCCTCAACCAAGCCCAGGCGAGACCTAGGCACCCCGGTCAGAGGCTCAGGCGCGCCCAGGAACGACTGAGTCAATGCTAAGTCGAGGTTCAATTTTTTGCTCCGACCCGATTGGCGATAAAATACCGGCATATTTTATCCAACGGAATAGTTTTGATGCTATATTCCGTCACAATGTTTCTAACAGATTGCCAAGAAAACGCAATGGTACTACAAGAAGGCCTCGAACTAACAGGACGCTTTAACATCGTCTCAAAAGACAACGGTGTGCCTTTAGTGGCGTTTAGCCTCAAGGATAATAGTCGCCACAACAAGTTCGAAGTCTCCGACATGCTCCGTCGCTTTGGCTGGATCGTGCCTGCCTACACCATGCCGCCTGATGCACAACACGTGACCGTTCTACGTGTAGTTATCCGCGAGGACTTTTCCAGGACACTTGTTGAGAGGCTTGTCGCCGATATTCAGAAAGTTCTGCACGAGCTCGACTCGATGCCTTCTAGGGTTATAGAGAAGCTCGGCGTGAATGTGGTGGAGCACCACCCAACTGTTAAGAAAACTGCCATTGATGTGCAGAGGGAGATCACTACTGCTTTGAGGAAAATGGTTGCTGACAAGAAGAAGACTAATGGCGTGTGCTAATAAAAGAAAGTTTAATTTATTTTGAGGGATTAATAATTGAATTGATTGATTCATGTTGTATTTTTTGAGGGAAAAACACTTTTGATACCAAACTTTAGTCCAAAAAACACATTTGGTACTAAGCTTTTTGAAAAAAACACATTTCATACCATAATTCACACAATCTTGACACATTTAGTTTTGTCGTCAATTTTCGGACGAAATTCAACACGTGCCGATCATGTGCCTATTAAGTTGACAATGGGAGGGAAAACATGCAAGGGTTTTACAGACCCACAATTGACTGTACGTGCTGAATTCCGTCCGAAAATTGACGACAAAAGTAAATGTGTCAAGATGGTGTGAATCATAGTATGAAATGTGTTTTTCCGAAAAGTTTGGTATCAAATGTGTTTTTTGGACTAAAGTTTGATATCAAAAGTGTTTTTCCTTCTTTATTTTTTTTGTTTAGTTGTAACTCATGGATGTTGATGGATGATTTAGCTTCACTAATTTATGTGTTTATGTGAGCAAAGGAATTTTGGCTTTGTGGAAGAGAAATAAATTTAATGAAATTCCAAAATATTAATATATGATTTATGAAATTATTTAATTAGTCATAAATTTGACTTGTTTATAAGTGTCCCCTCGAGACTTGTTCTTGAATAACACAGTCTGAGTGCCAACTCGACGGCTTGTTGCCAAATTTACGTTTTGGCTTCAATGCTGCAATGCCGATATCAAGGACAATCTGAGATTCATATTATGATAAACAATAGTAATATGCTACAATTGCATTTGATATAGACATTATGCATGGATGAGCCTTAAGGAAAGAAAGCAAAACCTTGTTACATTGAATAAGAAAAAATGATGTTTATTGTCCCGCCTTGTTGGCAAATGGCACACAAGGCTTCGATGAACATAAATGAAAAAAATTATATGCCAACAATCACATTTGTGGGGAAAAAAAACATGTTTGCTAGAATAGATGAGTCGATTAGTGGTAACATCAAATCTTGGGGATTTGTCAAATGCTACAATCAATGATGAAATTCAGAGTCCATAATTTCATCTCAGATGTTCTTTAAGTGTCAATTTTGAAGACTGGTTATGGTATTTGATGCTCAAATTCTTTAGCTCTGATGGACTAAAGATGTAATCAAAAAAGAAAATGGTCAAAAATCGGTTGTGGTGTGATGAACAGGGCCGCCTTGTTTCAAATTTACAAAATAAACTTCACAGAGTCATCTTAGAGGCCGTTTGACCATGCGGTGGAACAACGCTTTGTATATTTGTATATCAAACGTGTAATATGGGACAAATTATTTAGTGCAATCGTTTCACCACGTCATCAAGTACACGTGGTGCAACCAACCAATACACTTGGGATATGTGGAGTGATAATCCACATCACCCATGTTCTGGCAATGTGAACATAATTTTTTGAAATCCTATTTTTTGGGAACATGGCCAGAACATGCGGTGATGTGGATTATCACTCCACATGTCCCAAGTGTAATGGTGGGCTGCACCACGTGTACTTAATGACGTGGTGCAGCGATTGTACTAAATAATTTCTCGTAATATGGACTGTTTGGCAGCCACTTAGAATTTGAAATTGATGGTGCAACATGGGAGAAGCCCACGTTCAAGAAAAGCTATTCTTTAGCTGCTTTTGGCAGCGCAACTTTGAAAAAATAATATTTTCTCAATTTTGTCCCTCAATTACCCAACGGCCACGCGTTCACATAATTGTTCACATGCCTCTCTTTCATTTATCAATCTTTTGACTTTTAATTCCTGAACCTATCAAATAACTTTGATAGTATATTTTTCTTTTTAATTTGTTTTTTTTTTGTTTCATAAACAAATGTGTTCAAAACACCTTATCAAGTTAAATATTTACTCTTTTTAAATAATCTAATTCATGTTCTTTTGAAATTTGTTTTTACGTTTAATGCAATAGCTATCTAATTGTGTAATTATTTTATAAATGAGGTTAGTTTTGTAAATTTGATCAAAATATAAAATTCTAAAAGCAACTTTAAAATGGTGTATCCAAACGTTTAATTGATTTTCCTATAATCAATTACTCTATAATCGATTTTTCTATAATTGATTATACGATAATCAATTCTATGACAGCTAGGCTAAATCCATGCACCTTTAATTTGCATTGCATTATACATGAGAAACTGCATGATATTATCCTGTGTTATGCAAAACCTGCACCAAACAAGGTTAGCAAAATAACCTGCACATTTATTAGCTTCCCTAAAAATGTGTTCAACTCGACAGTTCATATTTTGTAACAATCTTCAAACTTTTAAAACTGAGTTAATGAAATTTCCAACACCATAAGGCCAAGGCCTTTTCATGAATCATTTTAATAATCACTTGAGAATCAATTTCCACAATCAAGTTAAGTATGCCAACCATTATTCCAACAAAATTCCAAGCCAACTAAAATAGCATGTAATTCAGCTTCATTATTAGGCCATCTCCAATCGAACTCCATGCTTAATTGTCCTTGCCCTTTGGCCTGGTCCTCATGCCTTTTCGACCCACTTAAAAACTCATCTCCAACTGAAGGACAATCAATCTCCATTTAATTCAATTTGACAATTTTTCTCACTCTCACTTTCCCCACTCTCCCCACTCTCACTAATAATAATAATAATAATAATATTTTTTTAATAGTTAAAAAATCATAAAAATTACAGGTCTTTGTGGAATTATATTCTACTCCGTGAGTAGATTAAAACGATATATTGTATATCCAAATCGGAGTACGGGTGAATGAGAAATTGAAACTCAAAGATCATCATTTGGAATGGAAGAAAAGAAATGGGAAGAACTTTCATCCCACATGGGAAGATGAGTAATGAATTTTGAGGTTTATATATAATTTGTCAACCAAGATGTGTAACAACTTAGCAACCAAAAAGCTCTTCCCTCAAATCATAGATCAAAGTCACACCTAAGACCTTGAAAACTTGTGTAATGCCACGACCTGCGAACACAAATGCCTTCCCGATAAACCCAATTCGTACAAGCCCAGTTTTGCCATTATTTTTATATTTGCAATTTTTATAAAGTCATTAGATATAACTATCTTTTTTTAAAAAAAATTCATTCTATTAAAATACAAAACAATGGGATTTTTTCATTTTTAAAAATAATTAAAATTTATTCTACTTAAAATACAAAAAAAAAAAAAAAAAAAATCAACGGGTGGCGTCCACCCAAACCATTTCGTGTCCAGGCGAGTTTGCTCGCCAGCAATCGAGCACGCAATCATTGTTCGCCCAATTGCCGTCTTGCCTGCCCTGACTCCCCTGCCCGCCCTGCCCTTGTACTCGCCCAATTTCCACCAGCCGTCTCCAACCGAACACCGTCGACAATCCCCCCTCATACCAGATTACCGACTCGGTTGGAGATGCCCTTAGTGCAGACACCCAAGTAAAGATGATAAACAAAAACCATTTTCCTAAGATCATTCCTAACTATTCCACATGCCCCTCCCTCCCAAAAATAACAACCATCAAATGCCTAGGAGGGGTCTTAAAACAACCATCAATCTTAAGCTTTAAAAAATACAATGCGGCCTAGGAGGGGGCTAAATGCCTTTGACTTTTTAATATATGAACTTTTTTGTTAATAAAAATAACATATATATTTTTTTTATCAATTAAAAATAATACAAGAAGTACTTTTGCATTTCACTCATTATTTTTGTAACATTTTAGGATGTCTTATAATTTTCTACGATGTAACATTTTACGATGTCTTATAGTTTTCTCCAAAAAAGAATTGACAATTTGATTAAATAATAAGTAACTGGGACTATTGCATTTTTTGTGCTACAATTATAGCTCGCTGGTGTTTCTACCCCGTATCTTTTCGGGTTGGTACATTTGGTGCCACAACTTTAACATCGGTGACAATTTTGGTGCCAATTGAGGCCCAATTCCAAAAGTGGCTCCAAATCCCTCATGAGTGGGCCAATTTTAATGTCTCATATTGGCATTTTCGTGATGAAACAATTACTTTTTGGCCCAGTTCTTTTTTGAGGCAAAAAGTTTTTTTTTTGTAGTGCATCACATATCCTCGTGAATCAACATATCTCAAAACAATCGTTATTTGCTCCCTACAAGATCTATCACGAGATTCATCGACAAGAATAGCAAATAACCCATCACCTAGCTCTCTAATAACAGCATTAATAGTTTCACTGGAGGAAGCATTGACCATGTCTTTTTGAATTGATGAAGCCGTCAACTTAAGATTATCTGGGGCATTCTGTAATATAACGGCTCTAGCAACCTCAATTTAACCCGCTCAAAAACTTAATAGCTCAAAATAGTTTTATTGGTTGCTTGAAAATTTCGATTTATCATGTACATGAATGCAAGTATTTGTTTAAGAAGAAACTGAATGCAATCGATTGATGCAATCAATCAAATTTGATAGCCATTCGACAAGGATTTTTGGGATGATTTGGACTTATGATGGGTCAAGTTTTTTAGTTTAACTTAAAATTGAGCCAGTTATTTTATTTGATCTGAGAAAATTATCATATTTAAGCTTGTATTTTGAAACCAAGATAAATATTACAACTATATTAAAAAAAAAAAAAAAAAAAAAAATTTGAGGGGGTTCTATACCCCCCTCCCCCCGGTCCCAATGTGCATCCGCCATTGGCCACAACTATAGTTCGCTGGTATTTTTACCCCGTATCTTTTCGGTCTGACATATTTGGTGCCACAACTTCAACAATGGTGGCAATTTTGGTGCCAATTATTAGAATTCACCACATGAATTGGGCTAAGTCCACTTACATGGTTTGGGCCTAACTCAACCTCAAAAGCTAGCTTATAAGGTGAGGATTGCCAAAGACCTTATAAAGTGGACTTAACTATTGTTTTCAACCAATGTGGGACATTTAGTCTCAATACTCCCCCTTCACGTGTGGGCGGGCTGAATGTGTGGGAGAAACAAGCCCAACACGTGACATATGAAAGCCCAACCTTGTGAATTTGCGACATGTGGGTGAAGACCCAACACACGAATAAAGACACTCCGGGCCTTTGTTAACCGGAGGAATAATGAATCTCCAAGCCTTGAATAACTGGAGGATTAATGACAACCTAGGCATTTGATATCTGGGTGAAGTGTGTTGGTAGATATTGAAGTCCATCATGCGTACAAGGAGGTGGCCCACTTTGACCTGGGCTCTGATACCATATTAGAATTCACCACATGGATTGGGCTAAGTCCACTTACATGGTTTGGGCCTAACTCAACCTCAAAAGCTAGCTTATAAGGTGAGGATTGCCCAAGACCTTATAAAGTGGACTTAACTATAGTTTTCAACTAATGTGGGACATTTAGTCTCAATACCAATTGAGGCCCAATTTCAAAATTGGCCCAAAATCTCCACGCGCGGATCACGTGACATGAAAATTGGCCCGCACATGGGGGATTTCAGGCCAATTTTAAAATTGGGCCTCAATTGGCGCCAAAATTGTCACCTGAAGTTGTGGCATCAAATGTGTCAACCCAGAAAAATACGGGGTGGAAATACCACTTGTGGCACAATCCCATTAAATATTTGTTAAGGAGGTGTAGATTTATCTGAGTTGGTGCTTCAATTAATAATAGACTAATAGCTATGATCAATATTAAAATTAAATTTAGATCCTTTAGTAATAGCCACAAAGGATTTTACAATAATAAGTATGTTTTATCACAGAAATACTAAATTGACCAGTGTTAATAATAATTACTAACTTTTTTTTTGATAAATTTAATGACTACTAACTCTCCCCCCCCCCCCCCACTCCCCCCCCCCCCCCCCCCCCCCCCCCCCCCCCCCCCCCCCCTTCCCCCCCCCCCCCCCCCCCCCCCCCCTCCTCCCCATCCACCCCCCCCTCCCCCCCCCCACCCCCCCCCTCCCCCCCCCACCCCCCCCCCCCCCCCCTCCCTCCCCTCCCCCCCCCCACCCCCCCCCCCCCCCACCCCAACCCCCCCCCCTTTCCCCCCCCCCCCCCCACCCCCCCCCCCCCCCACCCCCCCCCCCCCCCACCCCCCCCCCCCCCCACCCCCCCCCCCCCCCACCCCCCCCCCCCCCCACCCCCCCCCCCCCCCACCCCCCCCCCCCCCCACCCCCCCCCCCCCCCACCCCCCCCCCCCCCCACCCCCCCCCCCCCCCACCCCCCCCCCCCCCCACCCCCCCCCCCCCCCACCACCCCCACACCCCACCCCCCCCCCCCCCACCCTCCCCCCCCCCCCCCCCCCCCCCCCCCCCCCCCCCCCCCCCCCCACCCCCACTCACATGAAATAATAATTTGATACCACTAAAACTCTATATATACCAAAAGTAAAGGAGGCAATATATGTCTAAAGCTAGACTATATTTTGTTTGGGTCATTTCTTAATGACTCTTGTACCAATCATATGCAAGAATAGTCACACTATGCATTTTATGTGTAAATTCTTTTTGGTACCATGATTTAAATGACATGAATTCAATAGTAATAGTATAAAAAATGCAATTATGTTGATATTAAGTATATTATCATGATAATTTTTTTATTAATAAAACAGGTTTAGGATGCCGGAGAGTTCGATTCCGAAGGAAGCCGCGTACCAAATCATAAACGATGAGCTAATGCTAGACGGGAACCCACGGCTGAACCTGGCATCGTTCGTGACAACGTGGATGGAGCCGGAGTGTGATAAGTTGATGATGGCTTCCATTAACAAAAACTACGTTGATATGGATGAGTACCCCATTACCACTGAGCTGCAGGCAAGTAAACTTAATTAGGCTCCATTTCAGTTTAGGGATTTAAATTTGAGAAATGATTTGGAAAAAATTAAGATTTTACCGCAAGTGGGGTTATTGCTAAAATTTTAAGAGAACATGGGGTTTTGTCAATTTTTAAAGTTTACAGGGAGGTCAATGTTATTTTTTAAGTTAAAAATGATGTTTTCGTATTTATTTTAAAGAAAAAATAATATTTAGGGTATATTTGTCATTTCCTCTACATTTCATGAATAATACTTGCACTTAGAGTGAATAAAATACGTTACAATAATGGAAGGCGGTGAATGTCTTTACTTGTTAATGCAGGGGTTTTTTGGTAATAAAAATAATACTACAAGATTTTGTTTTTTAAATAATTAGGAAAAATACAGGGTGATATTTTGCATTTCAACTCTTAAACAATTCTTTACGCGTTACATATAGTTGTATCTATGTACCTTGTTGGTATTGTACTCATAATTTATCATTTTTGGATCAAACAGAATAGGTGCGTCAACATGATTGCACATCTATTTAACGCACCATTGGGAAATGGCGAGGCTGCAGTCGGAGTCGGAACGGTTGGCTCCTCAGAAGCCATAATGCTTGCCGGTTTAGCTTTCAAAAGAAAATGGCAGAACAAAATGAAACAACTCGGAAAACCATACGATAAGCCTAACATTGTCACCGGTGCCAATGTCCAAGTGTGTTGGGAGAAATTCGCACGTTATTTTGAAGTTGAACTAAAGGAAGTGAAGTTGAGCGATGGATACTATGTTATGGACCCCGACAAAGCCGTGGAAATGGTGGACGAGAATACTATTTGTGTTGCCGCGATTTTGGGTTCTACCCTGAATGGTGAATTTGAAGATGTTAAGCGTCTCAACGACCTTTTGGTCGAAAAGAACAAACAAACAGGGTACGTTTTAAACTGTGAGAGAGTTGAGATTACTAGTTTACACTATAATTTTTCTTTAATATAATATAAGGCTGATTTATACTCACATGAGGTGTAGTCGTATTACAAGAATCCCCCTGACGTTTCAAAAAATACAAGAGACCCCCTCTATTTAGACTATATATCAAAATACTCCTTACAACTTTAACAATATTTACAAGGACACCCCTACAACTTGTGAAAATATTTACAGAAACCCCTATAAGGAATGTTTTATGTAATTACGAAAATCTTGGGGGTCCAAGAATAAATCACCCAATACTAATGTATGTGAACATGGATGAATGAATGCAGATGGGATACACCAATTCACGTGGATGCAGCAAGTGGTGGATTTATTGCACCATTTTTGTACCCGGAATTAGAGTGGGATTTCAGGTTGCCATTGGTGAAGAGTATAAATGTAAGTGGGCACAAATATGGGCTCGTATATGCTGGTATTGGGTGGGCCATTTGGAGGAACAAAGAGGATTTACCCGATGAATTAATATTTCATATTAATTATCTTGGAGCTGATCAACCTACTTTCACTCTCAATTTTTCTAAAGGTATGCATATTATTTAATTACATCTTTGAGTCAATTAGTATGGATTCCAGAAATATAAATCAAACATTCAATTTACCTTTAATTTAATTGAAATTTATATCTTTAACAAAGTTATGAAATTAAATTTCATACAATAGTTTATTATCAGAATGTGGAATAATTATTTATTACTCAAATTTCTTGCAGGTTCGAGTCAAGTTATTGCTCAGTACTATCAACTGATTCGCCTAGGCCACGAGGTAAGTAGAAGTGAATCTGATTCTTCTACGTTCTTTAACGTTATTTGACTCAGCTTAAATTAATTTTTATCTTCCAAGTTATGCTTATATATGCACTACAACTTTTAAGACATTATTATTGAATGACAATTATATATGCATTTTGCAGGGATACACTAACATCATGGAAAATTGCCAAGAAAACGCAATGGTACTAAAAGAAGGCCTCGAACTAACAGGACGCTTTAACATCGTCTCAAAAGACAACGGTGTGCCTTTAGTGGCGTTTAGCCTCAAGGACAACAGTCGCCACAACGAGTTCGAAGTCTCCGACATGCTCCGTCGCTTCGGCTGGATCGTGCCTGCATACACTATGCCGCCTGATGCTCAACATGTGACGGTTCTACGTGTAGTTATCCGCGAGGACTTTTCAAGGACACTTGCTGAGAGGCTAGTCGCCGATATTCAGAAAGTTCTGCATGAGCTCGACTCGATGCCTTCTAGGATTACAGAGAAGCTCTCCGTGAATGTGGTGGAGCACCACCCAGGTGTCGTTAAGAAAACTGCCATTGAAGTGCAAAGGGAGATCACTGCTGCTTGGAGGAAAATGGTTGCTGACAAGAAGAAGACAAATGGTGTGTGCTAAGAAAAGAAAGTTTAATTTATTTTGAGGGGATTAATAATTGAATTGATTGATTCATGTTTTATTTTTTGATAATTAGTTGATTGATGATTTGGCTTTACTAATTTATGTGTGCAAAGGAATTTTAGCTCTATGGAGGAGAAATAAACTTAATGAAATTCCAAAATATTAAATATTAAAATATGATTGATAAGTATTTAATTGGTCATAGATTTGACTTGTCTAAAAATCCTCCCCCCCCCCCCTCCAGAGACTTGTTCTTGAATAACACAACTTGGGTGCAACGTTGACGGTTTGTTGCCAAATTTACGATTTGGCTTCAATGTTGAGTAATATATTGCATTTGATCAATGTTTTTAGAATCGGATCGGACAATGAACCGGTGAGCCGACTAGCTACAAGTTCTTCTAATCGAATCGATCGGACCACTGATCGGATCGAATGATGTCATAATGATATACTAAATATATTTAACTTTAAAGTATATACAATATGCATAAAATTTAAACATTATCCTACAATTGATTAAAAATATAAAAAAAAATTAGAATATATTTAAATTATACCATATAATATTTGTCTAACTTATATCATAACGGTAATATGATACTAATTAGTAAGCTCATATAAAATATAATATGATTATATTTATTTAATTAAAAATATAAAAGTGTAAGTTAAAAATACAACAAACTAAGAGATTAATAAATTTTAAAATATAATTATGTATACAATTCTAATATTTAAAATTAAATTTGAATAATATATCGATTTGACTTTTAAACTTTGACACTCTTTCTCCTAAAAATAATATAGTTGGAAATAAATATCTTATAGAAAATTTTTTAATAAGAAATTATGCCATAAAACTAAATTTAGTTTTAATTTTAATTAATTGATAATGTGTAAAATATTAATTTGAGTTAATTATCATAATCTAAATTATAAATAAATTTGGTTACAAGTTTTCTACAATTTATAAATTTCTATATGAAAAGTTCAACTAAAATGATGTAGTTCAAATGGTAAGGATGTTGTGTTTTATTCAAGAGGTTATGTATTTATTCAAATCACTCTTTCTACAAAAGTTTTTAATTTATTTTTAATATTAAAAAAAATTAAAAAATAAAAAACGGAAAATCAGAACCGGTTTGAACCGATCCAATTCGGTTCGCCTGTTCTTCGGTTCAACCCGATTTACACTAGTTTTTTAATGGTCATAGGGGGTTCACTGAACCGGACATGACAGATCTCTGGTTCGCGATCGAACCGATTGGACCGGCCGGTCCAGTCCGATTTTAATAACATTGCATTTGATATAGACATTATGCATATAATTATATCGACGAGTCTTAAGAAGAGAAAGCAAAACCTGTTTACATTGAGTAAGAAATAAAATGATGTCAATGTTCCCGTCTTGTTGGCACATGGCACACATTCCATTGACATCAAATCTTGGGAATACCTCAAATGATACAATCAGTGGAAAAGGAAAGACTCGTATTTGGATGAAATTCAGATGCCATAATTTCATCCCTGATATTCTTTATGTGCCAATTTGGAGACCAATCTTTTGAATGTTGGACAACTATTAGGCAAAGGATATGACATCCACATGGAGGATCAAAATCTCATTTTGAGAGATTTGAAAAGGATCTTGTTAGCTTGTATTATGATGTTGAGCAACTATATTTCTAAATGAACATCCATCATGATGTCACGAAGTGTTTGAAATTCTATCTTGAAGACTGGTTATGGTATATGAGGCTTAGATTCCTAAGCTTTAATGGACTAAAGATGTAATCAAAAAAGAAAATGGTGAAGTTGTGATCAATATACCATACGACCATTTATGTGAATGTTGTCTTATTAATTGGATATCAATACCAACAATGTTTTCCATAATAACCGAAATCAAGAACAAAAACAACCGTAGGAATTGATCCATGATGATGTGTGTGGTCCGATTCAGACAACCATCAATATGAAAGAACATGTATTTTTTGACGTTTATTGATGACTTGAAAACCACGATATTCTTTCTAAAATAGACATTAGAGGTTTGTATCCAAAAGGTTTACATGCTTATGTCGAGAAGTATAGTAGTTATCACAATATATGGATTATATCTGACCATGGGGTGAGTTCATACTGAAAGAATTCACGACATTCTATGATGAGAAAAGTATACGTTGAATCCTTACCACTTCATGTTGGAAAATGGCAGTTTTAATTTAAAAAAAAAACAATCATGAACAGAAACCAATAACATACAAACTAATTCGAAAAAACAATAGGAATGTACTATTAGTTAAAGAACAAAATAGATAAATTTAAATAAACTTATCTTGCAATTATGTATAGTAACAAAATTGATTAACCAAATCGCAGAAAGAATTCTGCTTGCCTTGAAGAAATTATCGACCCACCTTTGGTGCAATTAGGCAACACGAGAACTCCTTCCAGTATAATTTGGCTACAGAAATTACTCCACTGCACAGTGGTAGAAATTCCACCTCGAAGAACACTCAGAAGCAAAAAAGAATCCAAAGATAATTTTTCGGAAAGGGAACAGAGAGTGTATCAAGTATGTTTCGTATTGTGTTGTGTTCTTCTGAAATCATAAACAACATATATATATATATATATAGGTGGGGAGTGGACAAATTAAAACTGCAAAATTAATTTTGTAACTGAAAAAGAAAAAACGGCAGAAACGTTTTAACAATCAATTTCTGTAACTAAAACATTTGACTCAATTGAATTTGCATAATTAATATTGTAACTGAATTATTCAAAAGTTTTATAAGTTCAAAATTTCAAATTAATTTTGTAAAACATTTTAATTCAAAATTCCTCCAAAAATATAAGTCCAAGACGAGACATGTACAATTCGCCTAAACACCAGAGCCCGATCCGAGCTGGGCGGCGACGGCGCGTACATGTGATTTATTCATATGACCATCTTTATAGACACTTATACCAAATATTTACACTTAAGTTCATATATACTAGTACAAGTTACTACAAACTCCCAATGTGGGACAAGTGAACTAGTTAAATCACCTTAGTCTCAAAGCAATGTGGGACAAACCCACACACACATTATCTCTTTGAACTTTGTCTTCCCCACTATTCATTATATAAATTTATCTATGGATTTCAACCATGTAATTAGGCATCCATCCAAAATAAATTAACTCTCTTTACATGTAATACAACACTTCATACTCATTACTCACCTCAGTGGAAAGTGTGATTCCTAAGTATATTTTTTATTTATGTCTTCAAAATTGTGTTGTATCGTTACATTTTAACATTAAGCAACAATATGTTGTTTGATGGTGGGGGCAAGAGCACTGGTCTTGTCCTCAAATACAGGAATTGACACGTATCCCACAAATGTGTATCAGGGACAAGACCAGTGGTCTTGTACCCAGCATCAAATAAACCGTGGGAGCGTAATTTTGAAAAAAAATTGATTTAAGAAAAATAGTACTACTATTTAACATTAAGCTACATATATATCAATTTGGAGTAAGATGCAAGAATACTCTGTGTTATTTATAATTGACAAAAAAAAAACACATTTTGTAATTTTAGTTGGCAAAAAACTCATTTTCCTAAAAATTCAAAGGAAATCACTCCCCATCCCCCCGCCGGCCCCCACCCATCCCGTATTTGAGCTTCAAGTGTTCTTCGAATTTCATGAGGAAAATGACTATAATACTTTTTTTTCTTTGAAATTTAATTGTGCAATAATCTCTCTCTTTACTTAAAAAAATTGGCAATGACACACTACTTCCCCACTCGCTTGTACATAGAATTTGGGCTATCACTCTCTGTATATTTAAAATTTGGTTATAACCCGTGTTTAGTTGTAGAATTGACAATAACTACTTAAAAATTGGGAATAACTCCAACATATAGGAAATTGTTATTAGACCATCTCCAACAAGCCATGTATAACTCAAAATTTAAGAAAATTTATAAGTTTTTTCAAAAAAGTGAGCTCCAAGGGAACTCTTATAATTTATGGAACTTTTAAATGTTTAACTTTGGACTCTCAAATATAAGAGTCCAAAGTCAAGTGGAAAATTGTGATATAAAGTAAAGTACAACACCTTTTGTACTTTCTGGTAGATTTATTAAGTGAGAATCTTAAAATATAAACGAGCTGTTGGAGTGCAGAGTAAAAAGTGGGGATGTATAACACTGTTTACCTCTTAAATTTTAAGATAAGAGGCCTGAATTTAAAAGTTCTGTTGGAGATGGCCTTACTACCCTTTTATTTAAAAGTTGGAGGTAACTTCTTTACTTCCTTCGTCGTTTTTTGTTTGCTACCTTGAGTTTGGCACAGGCCACGGAGTTTAAAACAAAAGTTGAAAAAATGAAACTTTTAGACAGTTTTACATTTATGTCCTAAAAAGTAGTAGGGGTGCACATGGTTTTTAAAATCGGACCGGACTGTTCCGTACCGTACCAAATCGTACCTAATGTTAGGTTTTTTTTTCTCAAAACCGAAGGTCTTGGTATGGATGAAAACCTTACCGAGTATTTTGGTATGGTTTTGGTTTTAGACTTCTCATTCCGTAAAAAACCGTACCGTACCGAAATTGAGAAGAAACATGCATTAACTATTCATTTTTTGATATTTAGGACTAAATTTTATAAATTTTAATTTTTCAATTTATAATTCAAATATTATCGAATACTATATTATTTATAATTTATATTATAGTCCATCATAGTTTATTGTTACTACATTGCTCGAGTTCAATTGAAAAAAGATATGCTCGAATTTAGCACAAATTAAACTTGTTATATGTTGAAAACTTAAAATGCAAAAATTCTAGACAACAAATACCAAATAGTAAGTTTCTTTACATAATAAAAACAATAATCAAATAATTAACCAATTAATTTAATTCAATTAGATCGAATTATAGCGTCAAATTTGTGAACATTTTCTTTTCATATGCTTTATTTAATGTAAAAAAATAGTTTGTAAGATATTATAATATTAATTTTCATGTAATTGTCTACTATGTAATCGACTATATAAAAAAAAATTATGAAAAAAATTTGTTCAAAAAAATCGTAAAATCGTTCCGTACCGTACCAGAACCGCACAAAACCGAGTTTGTTGTTATGGTTCATAAAACTTTAGTTTGGTTTTGAGTTTTTTAAAACCGCACTAATTGGTACGGTACAAATTTTGTTAAAAAAACCGCAAAATCGTACCATGTGCACCCCTAAAAACTAGTGATACCGAATTAGTGGTGTCAAATCAGGACTTTTGGCAGCTTGCACCCCTAAAAATGGGTATTTTGGCAGATTGCACCCTTGAAATTATATTGAAAGAATTTTAAAATTGACCTTTTAAAAAGTTTAAATTTTAAAAATGACATTTGGCAGAGTGCACTCTCGAAATACAGTTTTGACAAAGTGCACCTTTTAATTTTTTCCGACCAAATAGATCGCCTGGAAATAAAAAATCTTGATATTTACAGGGGCATAATTGTCCTTTTAACACATTTTCCTCCAAAAAATTAAGTTTTGTGCCTAAATTTTTATTTTCCTTAAATACAACCCATATTTACATCGATCTCTCAATCATTTTTGCACAGTTCTTCACCATTTCTGTTGGTCTATTTTCTGATTTTGACATCATAGTTTCTCCATATGGATTAGAATCAAATCTTGTAAATCTAAAAAATTAATATTCTTTTCATTTAACGTAAGATTTTTAAAGCTAACAAATTAATATACATTGCATTTAACATAAAAATGGTAGCCAAGACATAATAAACACAATAAATTCAGTAACCCACCAACAAGAATTAGCAAGAATATTCATACTAATCTAGGCAAATTCATAGAGCTTCAAACCAAAAGCATGGGACTGCTATAGTTTAAGTGGAGCAGATTTTTATATTTTTTCTTTTAGAATTTAAATTAATTTATTGTGTAAATGGACAAACTTAGGTGGTTTAAATTTTTGAAGAAAAATGAGTTAAAAGGATAATTATGCCCCTGTTATATCAGGGTTATTGATTTTTCAGCGATCTCTTTAGCCGAAAAAAAATTAAAGGTTGCACTCTACCAAAACTTATGTATTTCGGGAGTGCACATTGCCAAAATTTGAATTTAAGGGTGCAGTCTGCCAAAAGACTCATCTTCTAGGGTGCAATACTGCCAAAAGTCCGTCAAATCACTACTTTGGGTATTTTTGCCAAAAGTGCACAGATTGTTATACACCAACACATAATATATGTGAAAATTGCTAATAAACAGAAAAATAACATTGGAGGTGCTTGTATTTTTCAATATCTAAACCCGCGAGACCGGATCAAAACCCATCCATATAAGCCCTAATTAAAAAATAACACCGGAGGTATTTCTGCTTTTCAATATTGAATTTTGGTTAAATTTTTCGATTCGAGACTTTCTTTTCACTTCAAGCATATAGATGAGTTTCTTTTGCCTTTTCCTCTTTAATGTTTCCCATTATTGTGGCCTTACATTTGGCAAAGGCGCCGAACGATTCTTGCCAACTGTCATCATTTAAACGAAAAATTCTTCAAACCTGTTTTTCTTTTCTTTTTTGAGAAAATAAATCCCCAAACCTCTTAAAGCTAATCTACAGTTAAAACTTTTTAGCTAGGGCCTTGTGAGAATATTTTGATAGAAAAATCTGAAGCGTGTTTGTCGAAAAAGGTGAATAATGTAGTTCTTGAACACGTGTCTGGCTATATAGGCTGGGCCATGTATGGGTATGGTAGCAAAAGTTTAGGGCAAAGAATCTTTATATATATGGTAGGCTTATATAATTTGTAGATCAAATTTTTTATTGTTTTTATCGGAATTATCAAAAAATATTGTTTTTCAATTAATGAAAACCAAATATTAGATCTAATTTCTAAAATGTTTTGTTTGTTATGAGATTCTCATACAATTTTTTCTGTGTTATCGAAATATTTCCAATAAATTTTTAATATTTAGCTATCTAAAACGAAATTTCATTCATAAGTTTGGTCAACATATATATAATAAACACGTTGAATCCTTGAACTAGTATTCATCCAAAAAAATCCTTGAATCAATTTCGTAGTAGTACTTGATCAGAGTTCTCCTTAGGGCATCTCCGGTGACAATATGCAAATTTGAGTATGAATAATGCATTATGTATTCCTATATATAGTGTATTGCATACCTAGTAAAACATTTCACTCCAATGCGTGAGTATGCAAAATTAATATCCATATTTTTTTTAAATAATTTATTAATTTATAACTTCATTTATTCATTTTTCCATCAGATTTTGAAATTTAATAATAAATAGAAAAGAAAAATTTAAGCAAGTTGGAAAATCAAATTTCATAAATTATAAACAAAATTAATCACTTGTTTTTATGGTTTTATCAATTTATTGTAAAATAAAATAATAATATGTATCATCCATCATATATTAATGTCATTAATTTTTAGAATTACTGGATAGGTTAAAGTTAATTAGTTGATTATATCTCAAATTTCATCTGAAATATATATTTTGTTATATATTTACTTTCTGTATTATTCATTCCAATTAAAGTTCACACTGAAATTTATCTAACCGTAAAAATTGTTCAAGACTTAAATTTTACTAATTTAATAGAAACCATATTATAACTCTATACATTTTTCATTTAAATTGTAAAATCTGAAAATTTTGGTCCCTTTTTTTGTAGGCATGATAAAATATGTTGATATCTAATTCAAAAAAACCAAGATAGCAAGTCCAAACCTAAGACCATCTCCAACAGACCTTTTAAATTCAGGCCTCTTATCTTAAAATTTGAGGGATGAACAGTGTTATACATTCCCACTTTTTACTCTGCACTCCAACAACTTGTTTATATTTTAAGATTCTACTTTAAATAATCACACCACACCACTCCACTCCAACTTTAACACACTACTTTTACTTTAAAAATTTCACTTTGGACTCTCAAATATAAGAGTCCAAACTTATAAAATTTTGTTAGTCTTCTTTTTTAAAGACTCCCTTGGAGTACATTTTTTATGCAATTCTTATAAATTTTCTTATAAGTTGGGATATAAAGACTCTCTTGGAGATGGTCTAAGCCCATTAATAAATCCAAACAAGCCCATAATTTTTTTAACCTAAAATAACCAAAAAATAAAAAATAAAATAAATTGAAATATACCTAATTGAATTCAGACGTCGTCTTCTTCAACAAGTCGCCCCCAATTATCCATTCTCGATTTCTCTCTCCTCCGGATAATTCAAATATGAGATCTCAAATATGAAAATTCAAAATGCATTCTCCTTGTCATGGCAGTTAATTAAAATCTAAAACACCTAGATTTAAGCTTCTATATAAGCTACAACAATTACATGGAGAATTCGGATTTTACATTGAACGTACCTGCTGAAGATGAATTTTGTGAAACAATTAGCAACAACTTGAATCGGCGCCGGCAAATACACAGAGTACCATGTCATTTACGGCTGAAGAACAACAAAAACCAGAGCACATATGATCCAATTATAGTCTCCCTCGGCCCATACCACAACGGTGAACCCGACCTAAAAGCAGCCGAGGAATACAAACACGAGGTGCTCGAAATGTACGTCTCCAATCGCGGCGTAAACAGAGAATTTTTTTACAACAAAGTTTTAAATGTTGTTGATCAAGTCCGAAATTATTATATCGGAGTTTTAATATCTAACGAGGCCTTAACCGAAATGATGCTACTGGACTCGTGTTTTGTCGTAAATCTAATGGAGATTAACGCGGGGATGAACGACAATTATCGTCATTTTTGCCATTATTTGGGAAGATCAGCTTTCTCATTAATATTTCAGGATATATTCTGTTTGGAAAATCAGATTCCGTTGGTCCTGATCAAGCTCTTGATTTCCTTAATCTATAGAGATCGTGATGGAGAAGGAAATAATTTGATAAACAAGTTCTTGGGTATTACGTGCTTCGGGGATATCCAATGTGTGACAAGTGAAGATCCGATGGTCGATTATAAACCCCTTCATCTTCTCGAAGCATATCATAAAGTTTTCGTAAAGGGTAATATAAGGAGGAGTAGTACTACTAATGAAAGTACCCAACTACCCATTTGGGGGAGATGTTTGCGTCTTAGATCGACGAGAAAGAAAAAAATGAATACTACCACTACGACAATGCCATACAAACGGCAATATTTTAGATCGGTCACAGAGCTCAAATCGAAAGGGATTTATTTTAGGCCAAACTTGTACTCTGTGGAACCAAGCTTTACTCCCTATGCCTATTTTGGCGTGCTAAATCTCCCGATTTGGGTCGTGAACCACAATACTAAATCATTCTTTTCAAACATTATTGCATACGAGATGTCTCCACAGAGCGATACACAACTTGAGGTTACGTCTTATGTGAATTTCATGAAGACGTTGATAGATGGCCCCAGAGACGTTAAGGAGCTACGAGAAAAGAAGATTTTGTTTAGTAACCTTGGTAGCGACGAAGAAGTAGTGCAAGTGTTTAAGGATCTTGAAACGTTTGGAGCAGATAATGAGAACGTGTTTAAGGAATTTAAGGAGGTGTTTGATCACCATTGTATTAGCAAGGCCGAGACGTGGATGGCGGAGTTGGTTCACACTTATTTTCGGACTCCGTGGACTGCTATTGCTTTGTTCGCGGCCAGTTTGCTTCTTGTGTTAACATTTGTTCAGACCTATTTCACTATTCGTCCTGTTAAATCATGATTAATTGTAGGAGTTGTAACACAAATAATTTACTGTAGGGTTTATCAGTTTTATCGTACTTAATATTTTGTATGAATTATTAGTACAAATGAGCTTATAAAATCAAAGTGTTGATTGAGTTGGACAAAAATATGCGCCTCTCCTTTTACTTTCTTGTCTTTGTAATTAATTAATCCTTGAGAAATTGTGTGCCAAGTGCCAACTGTAAAAAGCAAAAGGGATCTTGAGAAATTTCTCATACTAGTATTAAATTAGCCTATTATTAAGGTTGGGGTTTTTGGCATTTTGTTTCCTGAAAATATGAATTAGTTTTGGCATTTTACATCCTGATTCAAAAGTAATGGCACTTTGCACCTTAGAAATACAATCTATTTGTCACTTTGTACTCTATGTGTGTTTTTATGAGAAAATTTTGTTGTAGGAAGGGTAGATAGTCATTTTCAAATATTATTGGCACTATGCATCCTAGAAATATAGATTTTGGCACTATGCACCTTAAAAATATAGATTGTTGGCACTTTACACCCTGAAAATATAAATTTTTTGCACTTTCCATCCCGACTTAAAAATTAGCACATTTTTTATTTTAACCAAATTACTAGTAATTAGTAATTAGGTAAGAACTCTTTTTTCTGTTTTGTAATTCTTAAATTTGGCATGATAAGGTGTTAGATTTGTAAAAGTATTTTTCAAATACAATTTAAGCAATCTAGAGAATACCTGGAAACAACAAGAATGCAATGTCTTCTTTTTTATTGGAAGAATTTATTAACTCAAGAGAGTTAAAATATTAATGTGAGGTAAAGGTTTTGATGATAACAAAACTAAGTCAAAAATAGACGACGCAGAAAATCATCTGACGAATCAAGAGCTAAGTGATATACTTAGTTAATATTTTCAGACAGAAGAATATTGAGAAAGTTAAGTATCATATTCAAGGGTTTGAAGAAGAAGGGTTAATCAAATGTTGGTTTTGATTGATTAATTATAGTGAAGTCTACCAGCTAAGTGATAGAATAGTGTTCTGCAAGCCAACTGTTTTGGCTGCATTTAATTTGTAAAAATTAAAATAACTATTCAATTCGATTAATAAATGCATTTATTTATATATCTTCACCTTATGATTAATTATTTAACATTATGATGAAAGTCCTTATATCACAGGGCTATGTCAGTCGTATGTAAGAATCTGTTGCACTGTATATTTTTTAGAAACGATTGATTTGTTTGTACCAAATTTAACGCATTCGACACTTTTAGTTAAACTAGAAAAGTGAACGTGCGTTGCACGTAATTAACTAATTTCTTACATTAGTTGAATTATACAATATTTTTTCATCATATTATGGTGTTAGTAACATACCACATAATTTTTTTGACTAAATCACTTTAATTATTACTATTTTGTTACCAATAATTTAAAGTTGTTATCATAAATACCTAATACAAAAACTTGAAAATAAAAACGAACTATAACTACTGAATATTTATAACCTAAAAATACATTTCTATATATTATTCTAAAACTACAATTTGAAAGAATGGACACCGTAAATTTTCTTATCCCTTGACCTTGGTACTTTTATGTAAACCAGTTTTCACTGCTTAACCCTTTTTTTTTTATCGATTTCATCGGTTTTTCAGGCTATACATGTCTTTTACTGAATTCATCCATTTTCAATTACATGCCTAATTCATTTTTAACCAATTTAACCCATTTTTATCAATTTTATCAATTTAACCCGCTTTTACATTGAGTTTAGTGTTTTTTTTATGTTATTTTAACATGTTCTTTCATCGATTTCACCCGTTCTTACATTGAGTTTACCATTTTTTTTATGATATTTTATTATGTTCTTTCACCGATTTCACCCATTTTTTTGTTGTTTACCCTATTTATTAATCAATTCACTCATTTTCTCCGATTCAACCCAAATTTATTCGATTTTACTTATTCTTTTGCTGATTTAACCTATTTTCTTGACTATTTCATCTTTTTCTTTTGTCAATTTAACTCGTTTTTGTGTTCTTGTTCTTTTATCGATTTGACCCATTTTTTGTTATCCCGTGTTTAGCCGATATCGTTCATTTTTAGTTGATTTAACTCGTTTTTCTTCGATCTAACCAATTTTCACATTGTTTTACCATTTTTTATTACATATTTTTCAATCGAATTTTGCCCGTTTTCACCAGTTTTAACCATTTATGTGTTTTAATTTTTTTACTTAAGTCAATTATAAGTTTTTCAGTTTACTAAATACTACTTAATTTTATTCACATGGCACAAAGATGACATTTTTTTTAGGTTCTTTAGTGTTTTTCAGGTTATTTAATAATTGATAATTTCTTAAGAATTGTCCATAGAAATATCCATTGCACCCGCTTTTACACTTAGTGTACAATTTCTTTTTTTGTTATTTTAATCCGTTCTTTGACCGATTTCACCCGTTTGTATGTTTTATCCCATTTGTTAATCAATTCACCCATCTCTCCGGTTTAACTCAATTTAGTCGATTTTACATATTCTTTCGTTGATTTAACCAATTTTCTCACCTATTTCACCTTTTTTTGCCAATTTAACTCATGTTTTGTTCTTTGTTCTTTTATCGATTTGATCCCTTTTTTTCTTCATGTTATCCCATGTTTAGCAAATATCATTCATTTTTTACCAATTAGCCATTTTTTTGTCGGTTTACCCCGTTGTTTTATCAATTGCACCATTTTTTTTCTTTAACTCGTTTTTCTTCTATCTAACTCAATTTTTCATTGATTTCCCATTTTTTAATCGAATTTTACCTGTTTTCACCGATTTTAACCATTCTATGTTTTGACTTATTTTGGCTTAAGCCAATTATAAATTTTCAGTTAACTAAATAGATTTTTTATTCATATAACTCGAAGCTGGCCTTTTGTTTTTAGGTTATTTAATAAATGATAATTTCTTAAGAACTTTCAAAAGAAATATCGAATTTACCTGCTTTTACACCGACTTTATCATATTTTTTTTGTTATTTTAATCCGTTCTTTCACCGAATTCACCAGTTTTTTGTGGTTCATTCCATTTGTTAATCAATCCATCCATTATCTCTAGTTTAACTCAGTTTTAATCGATTTCATCCCATTTGTTAATCAATTCACTAATTCTCTCCGATTTAATGCAATTTTATTCTGCTTTTACATATGATTTTGCTGATTTATCCTACATATATTAACTTTTTTTTTGCCAATTAACCCATTTTTTTGTTCTTGTTCTTTTATCAATTTGATCTGTTTTTTGGTATCCCGTGTTTAGTCAATGTCATTCTTTTTTTTTTTATCGGGTTTACCAATTTTTTGCCAGTTTACCTTGTTGTTTTATCAATTGCACCATTTTTGTTGCTTTAACTAGCAATTTTTTTTCTATCTAACCCATTTTTCCGTTGATTTTTACCATTTTTATCATATATTTTGTAATTGAATTTTCCCGTTTCATCGGTTTTAGCCATTTCTATGTTTCGCCAATTATAAGTTTTTTAGTTAACTGGATATAACTTTTTTTTATTCATGTAGCACGAATATGACATTTTTTTTGTTTTTGTTATTTTGAGGTTCTTTATTATTATTATCATTAATATTTAATGGCTTGTAAAACTTTAAAAGATAATTATAAGGTTGGTGTAGGAGAGACTTCTTGTTTAATTATACTTCTAGGATTCTTTTTTTTTTACTTTTTTGTCATAGAATTAAATATCACAATGTAATTTGAATAGGGATATATTAGTCATCACAAAAAATGGAAGAAATTTATTTGGCCAACTCGTACTTTTATAAATAAAATAATAAATAAATAATTTAGATATAGAAAAATCAAAAAAATGATTACCATAAATTGATGCATGCATACGTATTTCCAATTCCGTATTTCCCTTCCACTTAGACTAATTTTTATATCAAATTGACAAAAATATCAAACTTACAACCATGCTCGGTCGAATTATTTATTAAAGTGTATTTAAATAGAAACATATATATAGTACTACTAATGCAGATCTATCTCTTAATTATGTTGATTATCATGATATATGATAAATAATTATTAATACAGGTTTAGGATGCCGGAGAATTCGATTAACAAAAACTACGTTGATATGGATGAGTACCCCGTTACCACTGAGCTCAGGGCCGGCCCTGAGTTTTCAGTGGCCCTAAGCCAACTATGAATTTGTGGTCCTTAAATTTTCATATAAAAAAATCTTGCTTTGTAAAATACATCGATAATACGAGACATAATTATATTAAATAAGAAATAATTGCATTCGTGAATACAACATAAACAATTAAACTCTTAATAAAATATTATTACTTAAATATTACCCTCCTAGCATTTTTTGAAGCAAAATCACTAATTACGCTTGCATAATCAATCTTGTTTACCATATTATTTTCAATCGACAACATGGCTAACCCATTCAACCTCTCTTGTGACATGGTTGATCGGAGATAAGACTTAATCAATTTTAACTTCGAAAATGTTCTCTCTGCAGCTACAACTGTAACATGAATAGTTAACAATATTCTATAAGCAATCCATGGTTAACTTAGCAATCGAATTTCAAAAGCACAATTCACATACAAATTCTAAAAGTAGCACTCAAGCAAGCCCAACAAACATATTAAAGAAAAAAGATCAAGTCCTTACCCGAAGAAAAATTATCTATAAAGAGTGAAGATTAAGCTTGAAGATGCCTCATGTCCGTCTTGTGTTTCAATCTTTTTGCAATTAAGCTTTGCAATATGCTTGTTTAGATTTATCCCCAATTTTTGCAATTAGGGTTTGCAAATTGTTTGCTTAAATTTACCCTACAGGCCACTGTAATTTTTTTTCTTACTTTTAAGTAGAAGGACTTTTTTGCAATTATTTGTTTGTTGTCAATTTTCATATATATACACGGCAGGTAAGTCTCAAGTGTGTGTGTGTGTTTAACCGTCAATTTAAAATAAAATTAAAAAGGCCCACTTAACTTTTACTCCACCAACAAGCCCAATCAAGAATAGTAAAATTTAGGTCCATATAACACTTCCTCTTCTTCCCCAATTGCCGATCTGCAACTTTCTCCATTAACTTCCTCCATTAATATGCTACAAGCTTTGATTTCTTCATAATTCATTAATTCTAATTCTTTTTCCACAACATTAATTCGAAAATCGGCCTCTTATGCAACACTATTAGCCTATTTCTTCATAATTTTTAAAAAATATATAGTTGTATATATATATAATAGTAAAAAAATTCGGAGGCCCTCTCGGATCGGTGGCCCTAAGCGGCCGCATACGCGGCTTACACTCAGGGCCGGCCCTGACTGAGCTACATGCAAGTAATTACTGGCATAATTTCCAGCACAAGGTTCTTTATTAGAGCTTCTTGGTCAAAAGACCTAGTACTAGTAGCAGGGGCGGACCTAGACGATATTTATTGGGGGGCCAAGATTTTTTTATAGCAAACTGATAAATTTTTTGAGGTTTGGTAAAATGGCAAAAACTAAAAGTACTAAAGTTTAATATTTCAGGTATTTTAGAATGATTTATAATGTATATTTATCTTAAAAGATATATAAGTATAAACGAAAAATTTATATTTTATCATGCATTAAAAACACTACCGTAAAGTTGTGCGTATCACAAGAATTATGTCGGAATATATATAATCATATCATACGATCATAGTGATTTCAATTTGTTAACATTAATCAAATGATGGTGACATTTTTTCTTAAATTAAGGAAATCTTCCACTGACGACATACCTATTGAATTTTTTTTATAAATATATGACTATAATTTTCATAAGAAATTAATTTTTTATAAAATAATATGGTTATATAATATCCCAAATAAATTGAATTTCATGAAATATATAACCTACAAAATAAATTTGAATATCCATAAAGGAAAAAAAAAAAATCATTTGGACAAAGGGGGAAATTGAACATAGTACCTCCAAAGTCCTAAGCAAAGCCCCAACCACTCAGCCAACAGCATCATCATATTTTAATATACATATAAAAATATACATAGTATTAATTTTTCTGGGGGGACCATGGCCCCCCAGTCCCCAAAGGGATCCGCCCTTGACTAGTAGAGTATATATAATTAATAAACTCACATTCTGCTGTTGTTTAATTATTTGTTTTCATTACTAAGGTCCAATTCTATATTTTATTAATTATTATTGGAGGGTTTTTATGATTACTTATTTTGATTCCTCGATAGATAGATCCCCGAATGTCCTATTTTATTTATATTATTATATAAATAAAAGAAGCTCTTTTTATCAGCTTGGCAAATGGAGAATATATTAACAAAATTGTCATTACTTCAATATAGTATTACATAAGATAAGACTCCAAACTAATGATTTTAGTTTTAGAAGTTAGTTTACCAAATCCAGTTTGAATTAAGAATAAAAAGAATCTTTTGGATAGATACTGGGTATATTTTTAAATATTACATAAGGTAATTTAATAGTCCACAGACAAAACCCAATGGGCCTGTTTGTTTGGCGTTTGGGAAAGTAGTTTGGGAGAGTAGTGGAGGTTTGTGAAATAATCTCGATTTGCGTAATGTTGTTTGTTTGGGTTTTGAGAGAGTGATTTGAGAAATAAAGTAGGTGTAGGTTTTTTTGGAAGAGTTGGGTTGTAGGTGTAAGATGCGTAAGACTTTATGTCAAAACATGTTTGTTTCGCATTTCCCAAACACGAAAAAATTTTGGGAAACGCCAAACAAACAGGCCCATTATACCTTTAGGATTTATTATATATACTCTACTAGTACTAGGGCTATGACCAACAGCAGAATGTGAGTTTATTAATTATATAATTAATTAGGTTTATTGAACAACAAAAGGGATCTATTTTCCCACCCAAAATTGTTATTTATTCCTCTGTGTTGCCATAGATTTTGGACATAGCCCACAAGCAGAATGTGGTGTTTTTAGTTATTGGAGGAGCAAAAAAAACCCACTGCGGGAGATGCTCTCTAGAGGTTAAATTCCCTAATTTTGACCCAAATTCTGACAAAAATCTAGTAAAGCAGGGGTAATGTGAGGACCGAGATTAATTTCTATTAATCTCAGCCGTTCAATTTAAAATTGGGGAACTAAATAAAGGCCGTTGGATGGAGACACGTGGACAAATGACAATTGTTGAAGTGGGAATCGTTAGTGGAGAATTAATTGAGGAAACTCACACAAATTAAGCATATGTTTAAAGATGATTATTCCATAGCTGTTACATTTACATTTCATTTGATTTCTATTTGCATTACAATTTCTGCACTTAGTATTAATGGGAAACAGATTGTAATTTGATTTTTATCCAGCAAAATATATGAATTTCTTCTCATTTCTCTCAACTCCAATTCTCTGCTTCTATCTTCCTCACTTTTCTTGTTTGGGTCATCACACGACGATACTCCGGCTGTCTTGTCCTACCCAATTGAGTATCTCTTCAGCTTCAGTCTCTCTCTTAGGTTTGTAATGTCATGACTTTTTATTTTCATCACTGTTTCACTGATATTAATGGTCCAAGTCTCATTGCTATTGACTCTAAAATCAAGATTCAATCACTTGGTTATTTTTAGCTAAATTTTAGGGATATAGCTGATATTCCCAAAACTCCTCTCTATATATGCTTAAATTTCATTTTAATGTATAACTGGATGAATAATTATAGGGTCTGTCCAGTAAAACCCGATCCCGTACCGAAATCCCGGGATTAAATCGGTTAACCCAAGTACCGGGTTCTTGCTTATCCTAACGGGTTTCGGGGTTGTAAGTTTGAGATCCCAAAACTCGATATCCGGTCCCTAAGGCCTAATATGGATGTAGTTTGGCCCAGTCTGGTCTCACCCAGACTGAGCCAAACCCAATTTGAATAAAGGGTCTGGGCGGGTTCGGCCCAGACCCAAGTTTCGACCCATGGCAGAAACCTGCCCAAACAAGTTTTCTGGGCAAGTGTAATGTGCTAGTCTGGCAGTCTGCTGACAAATTGTCAGCATCTTTCCCTTTTAAATTTTCATTGTTCTTTGTTATGGTTTTTTGTGTTCTATTTGTTTTCCCTATTTTCTCCCTATGTCACCATTTCCCAATAGAAGTATTATAGTATTTAAATTTTATCAATTACATTAATAATTTTTATTATAGCATTCCTAAAAGAAGTATTATATTTAAATTGTATTAATTACGATTTAATTTTTATCATAGTATTTGATTTTTACATTATCAATTTTTACATTTATCGTTTGTTATCAAGATATTTAATTGTAATTTTAAATGTTATATTCGTTTATATTAGTTGAAAAAAATTATGTTCATTTTAATATTGTATATATTTTTCTCAAAATAATAATAATGTATATATTTGAACATAATTATTAATATAATCATAATAAAATAATTATAATTATTTATCAATCATCATTACAATATAATAATTCATCATCTTAATCATTACACAATATAATATACTATCTCAAATCTTATAAAAGTATTGATTTGACACCTATCACTTACTTTTCTCCCTTAAACCCCAACAACCAAACCCCAATCCAAATCAAATCTCAGATTTTCAAAATCCACTAAATATTATTTAATAATATTTTACAATCTCAATATTCCATTGAAACCATTATCCAAATCGAGTTTCAAAGGTTTCGTCGAAACCTCCGAAACCATTTGTTGAAACCAATATGAGACCAAACCCAGTCAAACTACTTCCATATTACCTCAATTCCGAAAACCAGTCCCGATCCCACGTCCCTAAAAGATATATAGCACAATGTAGTACACATGTGAAACCCAAGAACTTAAGTTTTAGGAAGATGAATAGCTTAGTCAGATAAATAGTTGAGGGGTTACTTTTAGTACTTTTGTGTTTTATATTTTAATATGATAATGAATACAGTTAATATAGTTAATATAGGTTCATGTATCCTTCTTTCATGCCAATTTGTATAATAGAATAGTATTATTTATCTTGATGTTGTTTTTATCTTTATTTATTGCTTTCTTTGTATAGTATTTTTTTTTATCTTGAATTCTCTCATTCTTCCTTAGAACTTTTCAGGTGAATTGGTAAAGTCATGAGTAGAAGTAAGAAATCTCGAAAGAATGATGGCAACGGTGGTGAAGATCGCATCAGCAATTTACCTGGAAGTGTTATAAGTAACATTCTATCCCTCATGTCCACAAAGGATGCGGTGCGAACTAGTGTTTTGTCCAAAGATTGGGAATACAATTGGTCCTCCATCTTCAACATAGACATCGACGATAGTAAGTTATATTCAAAGAAAAAGGCTCATAAGGATACAACTTTTGTTAACTTTGTGGAAAGAATACTTCTTCATTCGCAGAATATAAAAAGTTTCAATCTTACATGTTGTGAGAAGTACGACTCAAATCGCATGACAGAATGTATATCTGCTGTATTGAGGCGCAATGTTGAGAGTTTAAAAGTGAATTATCCTCACAACGGAATCATCTTACCCCGTAGCCTTCTGAATTGCACTTCATTAAGAAAATTAGAACTTAAATTGCCCTGCATTTTCAAAGTTCCAGTTAGCAATTGTTTTTACTCTAACCTCACAAATTTGTATCTCGATGGAATTGAGTTTGCTAACGAGTGTTCTAATTCGAACCAACTCATATTTACTTTTCCAGTCCTTGGAAAGTTAGAACTAAAAAGCTGCAGATGGTTGAACGTGAAGTTAGTAGAAATCTATGCTCTTAGACTAACCATGTTCAAGTGTACGACCCCGTTTGGTACTGATGGATTAAGTGACTATTTAATCAAGATTCATGCAGCCAGACCTTTTATGTTCTTATCTTTCGGCGATTTACCAGAAAATTTTGTTGTGATTGGATCACGAGTTGTTCATGCAGCTATAGTTAATTATTGGAGGGAAGATGATCTAGAGTTACTCAAAAAGATTGGATTACAAGTTCAATTGTTTCTAGAAGGAATCTCATCAAGTTTAAAGAATTTGGTGATATCATCCGAGATTGCAAAGGTTAGTTAGTTTACACTTTACACTTACTCTTATAATTACATGGAAATTAACTTGGTTTTTTGCATAAGACATTTTTGCTTATTTCACTTCATGTAATTGACTTTCAATTTGTTTGATTGATTTGTAATAAGGCTATTACCCAGTCACAGCTACAAGTTCCTATTCCCAGGTTTGATGTCCTGGTACGACTCCGTATTTGTACTTCCTGTAATGTTGAAACACTACTTGTGTTACTTAAAGCGGCGCCATCTCTCAAGTTTCTGGTCCTAGATATGGTAATCCACAAAAAACTATCTCTTTAATTATAAACTTAGCAACAAAACATGTTTTCCTTTCTTTGTTCTCTGTTTTCATTTCCCTTTTCGAATGGAGCTAATGTCAATTTATTTACCCCCTTGGGAAATGCATAGGGTCTGTTTGTTTGGCGTTTCCCAAATTTTTTTCGTGTTTGGGAAATGCCAAACAAACATGTTTTCTACTTTCTGAAATAAATTTTTCATCCATTATTTTTTTCAAACTATTCTCTCAAAAGTCAAACAAACAACAATTTTCTTTATCTCTAAACAAAACCTATACAAACTCTACTTTGATTTGACATAAAGTAACATATCTCATGGGGTAAATTGGCATGAACTCTTTTCGAATGTGTTGTTATAAATAAGCTACTAACTTGGTGCATTTGACTATTTATTTTCCAGAACGGTTTGGATGTTTATGATTACGACGGGGTGGAATTTGTACCATCGTGTATTGTATCGTACCTCAAGGAAGTCAGATTTAACAACTTTACTGGCGAGACACCTCAACTTCATCTGGCAATGTTTTTGTTGAAGAATGCAATTCATCTGAAGAAATTTTATCTTTGCAGCTCTGTTTCATCGAAACCAAGCGATGGAATTATCGAGCGGTTATTGAGATTTCCTAAAGGTTCATCTTGTTTAGCAATTATTGTGGAGAGGTCTAAATAACCCTATGAAATTAGAGAACACAATTTCTTGAGTCTAAAAATAGAGAATTCCAATTTGCTTCTGCTACTAGAAAAGTGCACGTACGTTGTACGTGTCTAGTTTTAATTTCATGGATATTTTTAGTAAATTAGAGTAAAACCACCTATTTCACCTTGTTTTTTCTGTTAAAGTTTAACCCGTTTTCACCTATTTTACATGTTATTCACATGAATTTTTCATTGATTAAACATGTTTTCACCGACTTTAATTTTTTTTACTGATTTTACCCTTTTTCATTGATTTTATCCTTTTTCCGTTTTCATCCGTTTCTTTACAAATTTCATCCAAATTTTCATCGATTCATATGTTCTCAGTGTTTAATTTTTTTTTAGCAATTTACCACCTTTTTATCGGTTATAACCTTTTTCATTGTTTTTCCATTTTTTGTCGATTTCTTTTGTTTTTTTTTCCGGCTTAAACCATATTTCTACCGATTTCATGCACCTCGTTTTTGTCTGTTAAATTTTTTTTTAACTGATTTCACTCATTTTTACCATTTTAAACCGTTTTCACCTATTACATGGTATTCGCTTGAATTTTTCAATGATTAAATATGTTTTACGCTTCTCTGATCGATTTCACCCTTTCTTCAGCGGCTTTACCCGTTTTTACTGGATTTCACATGTTTCATCATTTTTTTCTTACAAATTCAACACGAATTAATTTCCATCAATTTCGCATATTTTCACAAACTTGACCTTTTTTTAACCTATTTTATCCGTTTTCATCTATTTTTCACAAATTTCACATGATATTTTTGTCGATTTCAAATGTATGTACGGTTTCACATGCAATTTTTTTTACCGGCTTCATCCATTTTTTAACCAACTTCACCAGTGTTCACCAATTCACCCGGACTTTCATCGATGTCACATGTTTTCATTGATTTAATATATTTTTTTAATGATTTCATCAATTTTCATCGATTTCACCAGTTTTTTAACCAATTTCACTCATTTTTCACAAAACGAATTCCATGAAAGTACGAGGTTATGCATGTCTAGATATTCTTTATAATTTGCTTCTCTAGCCAAATAAACATTAAGTATTTAGCTAAGTCATAAGCATTTTTTGTTCTTTTATAGGTAAGATACGATTTTATTTAACTTTTCATTTTTTTAATTTTTCTTCTTCTTTTGTATAACAAAAGAGAATTTGATTTTAATATTTTGCTTTTAGAGGATTGTATATGACTTATATTGTACTAAATCTTTCAATGAAAAAAATAACATATTTTTACTTATCTTAAAACATATTGTTGCTAAATTAAAATAATTTTACATGTATATTATAGGAGCTATTTAAAATATCAGTGTTTTTTTCTTATGATTTTTTTATTTTGTGTTATATGAGAAGAAAATTGAAATTATAAAATTTGATGTAAAAGATAATTTCTAAATTTTAGGAGATAAACATAATAAGATTTCATGTCTATTTTTTTTTTTTTTTTTGATAATTAAGATTTCATGTCTATTGTACATTTACCATAATTAATGAGGGAAAAACACTTTTGATATCAAACTTTTGATCAAAAAACACATTTGATACCAAACTTTCTAGAAAAACACATTTCATACCATGATTTCTCACCATTTGACACATTTTCTTTCTACGTCAATTTGCTGACGGAAACCGTCACGTGGCGGTTACATCACAATTTTAAACTCTTCAGGGGGTATTTGCAATTTGATTGAGAATACCTAAAAATTAAAAGGGGATAATTGCAATTATGTCACCACAATCCCTCTCTCTTCTGCCGGGCACCACAACCACCGCATCCACCTCCTCCCTCAGGCGACACTACCACAACCCACCAAAACTCACTCCCACCGCCACCTCTCCGCCCAACCCTCCCCCAACTGAAGGGTGAACATTTCTAAAATGGAAGATTTTGTTCTCTCTGGTTTCACAATGACTAATCCCTATCATTGGAACCGCCTACCTTTTCTTCTTCATTCTTCCATGGCAGCGTATCATAATCTAATCATTTTTTTCCCCAAGTTTCATTATTCCCTCAAATTAGTCAATTTTCCAATATCAGTCAACCAAAACATGAGACTTTACCAGTCAACAAACTACTCACAAATGCCAAACCTCCAACAGGGCCAATTTCCCCAGCGGGTAGGAAGATTACCAACAAAACCATTTCCAGGAATGTCTAAAGATTTCATACCATTTTCCAAAGCTCAAAGAGTATTTTTCCAGTTAAGAAATTGGGTACAAGTCTTAAAACGAGTCAAATAATCGAGTTGATTAGGTAACTCATCACTGAATTTGTTATCACCTAAATCTAATACTTCTCGTTTTTAAATAAAAATAATCCTTTGAATCTCACTAAATCTGGAAGTAGCTATTCAGTTCACGACAAATCTAAGTTTTCTCTTATTATCTTTATTGGGGATTATATGATCTGAAAGGTGCAATGTTTCCCTTTCTTTCTAAGTTTTCTTGACTGGGCATCTGTTATTTTTATGCAAATGTACTCGAGTCATGGTTGTTGTATTGTTAATTAAGCTAAAAATCTCCTCATTTGCAATTGGGCGGAGAAGATGGAGGCGAAGGTGAAGAGAGAGATGATGATGGGGATTGAAATTGCAATTACCCCCTTTAAATTTTTAGGTATTTTCAATCAAATTGCAAATACCCCCTGAAGAGTTTAAAATTGTAATTTAACGGCCATGTGCGTGGCACGTGGAGGATTCCGTCAAAAAATTAACAGATAAATGAAATGTGTTAAGGGGGATGAAATCATAGTATGAAATGTGTTTTAATTAAGCTAAAAATCTCCTCATTTGCAATTGGGCGGAGAAGATGGAGGCGAAGGTGAAGAGAGAGATGATGATGGGGATTGAAATTGCAATTACCCCCTTTTAAAGTGGTATCAGAGCAGGTGGATCATTTGAATCAGTTGCCTGATCAACGAGCTTGATCCAAGGTGTGTTTTCCAAATTTTTCAAAAAGAGGCATATTTTGAAAATCAAAAACCTTTTGAAAAATGGATGTCATAAGCCATGTTCCTCACATTGGCCTTATGGACTTTGAAAGCTGGAAAATCAGAATGGAAATCCTTCTTACTGCTTATAATGATGACATATTTACATGTATTACAAAAGGACCATTCAGATTTCAGAAGACTGTGAAGGTTGCTGGCCAACCAGATCAGCTAGTTGACAAAGAGCTGGATGAGCTGACACCCAAAGAAGTCAAGTTAGTAAACCTTGATAAAAAGGCTAAGCTCATCATGTTCAAAGCTGTAGACGAAGACAGATTCCAGAAGATCAAGCATTTCAAAACTGCCAAGAAGATGTGGGATAAAGTCTGCGAGCTAAGCAAAGGAAACGACGCTATCAAAGAACACAAGCTCAATGTGGCTCTTGAGGAGTTTGAAAATTTCAAGATGAAGTCTGGTGAAACGATTGATCAGATGGATACCAGATTTACCAAAGCTCTGAATGAAGTTCTAAGGTTTGGTAAAGAATTTTCGAATAAGGAGATCACAGCAAAGGTTCTCAAGGCCTTGCCACCCAAATTCAACATGAAGGTGACAGCCATGGAAGAATCAAGGGATTTCGAGAAGATTTCTCTTTCCAAACTGTTCTCATCCCTCAAAGCATATGAGTATCAAATGCCAAGAATGGGATTAGATGTATCAACCAGTTCAGACCATGCTGCTGCTCTAATGGCGTCAGACAAGTCAAGAAAATCAGCAGACAAGTTAAAACAGAAGACTCTGCTGAGTTCAGAAAAAGTCTACACTGCTGACGACGTTACCCTGCTGCTGAATGATTTTGAGAAGTTCTACAAGAAGAAAATGAAATTAAAATATAAAAATGCTACTTCATCTTCTTCTGATCATTTTCAGGAAAACAGGGATTCCTCCAAGGCAAAACTTAGAGACAACAATAAAGAGGAGTATGGACTCTTGATCAAAGATCATCCACACTTATCATCAGAGAAGTTTGCTGAAAAGGAAAAGCGTGCCAAAAAGGAGCGTAAGCTAAGTAAGAGCAAATCAAGGTTAGCTGATGCAGCAAAGCTAATAAACTCCTTCACATCTTGTTCAGACCGTCAGTCGTCTGATAAAGAATTTGAAGAAGTACCTGAAACCATATGCTTAACTGTCATAGAGTCTGATGATTCTGAAAATTGAGGTAACTTCTACTGATTAATGAAATGCACTATTTGAATCGTATGAATAAATGCTGAATTACAAATTCAAATATTGTTTGTGCATTTGCCAAGCTTAATGAAGAGAAGACTCTGCTGAAAAGAGCGAATCAGATCACTGAAACTTCAGGATGAAAAACCTCAAGAATCAGCTGACTATAAAAAGCTTGAGCATGAGAATGAAACTCTAAAAGCTGAGTATGCAATTTGTATTGAAAGTATAAATAAACTTAAAAGAAGAGATTGCATAATTCTCTAAAAGAAAATCAGAGGCTTAAAAGAAGAAGTCTACTGATGCTCAATAGGTTAGAAAACCTAGTAAGCTACCTAAGACTAATCAGACTACTGAAACCCATCAGCCGAGTAAGCTGAAATAGGCTGCTGATAGGAGTAAAATTAAAATGTCAAAGTCTGTTGAATCTAAGGAGAGTTATTAAATAACTCGGGTAAGAAATTGAGGCAAAAATGAAATATTTGGCAAGAATTTGAGTCACATTATGATAATTGTTATTATGACATGCACTATGCTTATTCATATTATCATGTTGATCATGTTCACTGTACTGATTGCCATCCTCATTTCAATATGCATGCTTATCACATATTTCATGCATCTTACCTTGCTTATGAGCATTGTTTTAATCATGACTAACAAGTGGTATTATCATGATAAAACATAAGTCACTAGATCATCACATGTTAAAGGTTTTACTAACCATGCTGGACCCAATAAACAAGGGGTACCAAAAATTGTCATCTCTTTTACAGGTGAAGTACATGTGGGATGACAAAGATGAGTTGACTGCCTTGCAAATTTCACCAAGTTCAACAAGTGGTCTCACCAACAAGCATATATCAACAAATGTGTTATCAAATAAGTGGTATCAACAATTGGTATAATTCAAGTGGTAGACTCTACATTTGGAGATTTCAAGGAACGCAAGATTGTTGAAAATTTGAAGATTATCAAAGAATAATAAGTGGTATTAGAGACCAACAACTGATCGCAACAAGCAGTATCACCAACAAGTGTGGTATCAGTCAACCATGTGACAAAGAAATTGGTTCGTTGACTTTGGATTCATAAGTTGAGAGGGAACTTATTAGAAGACTAACCCAGAACAACTTACTGGAATTCAATGGCTGAGTGTCTTTGAAGAGAAACTCTCATCAAACTACTTGACCACTGATTCTTGAACTTAGGGGGAACGTGTACGATTAGCAGTACTCCTGACTAAAGATGAAGTTTTCAATAAGTCAAAATGAAGTTATCAGAAGACTGCTTCTCATCAGCCGACTGAAACTCAACAACCAAGTGTTATTCAAGAATGTACTACACCAAGTGGTATCAGCGAGTGTTATCACATCAACAAGTGGTATCAGCTGACTAATCTGATTTACATTCATACAAGTAGTATCAGACTACAAGTAGCATCAGACTACAAGTGAAATCAGACCACAAATGGTATCAAGTGGTATCAATTCTTGAAGTTAGGGGGAATTTTCTAGCTGGAGTGATAAACAGCAACGAAGACTACCTCGATCAGCCTAGTACTCACTTAATTGTCTTCAGCATACTAAGTTTGCAATCCTATAAAGAGAAAAAGGGGAAGAAAAGAGGCAACTCAAGTATTGGTGTTGATGACAAAAAGGGGGAAGATAAAGGATGCAACTAAGAACCCTTTAAGCAGAAGATCAAAAAAGGGAAAAGGATGCAACTAAGAACCCTTTAAGCAGAAGATCAGAAAAGGGAAAAGAAAGAACCAACTATTGGTATTTTTTTTTAAAGTTGTATCAGATCAATAAATTTCCATCTCAAGGTATGAAGACTAAATCTGAAGACTTAGAAGACGTTCTTAGTTGAAGGTTTTGTCATCATCAAAAAGGGAGAAATTGTTGGTGTTATTTGGAGAAAGTTTTGAAGATGACAAAAAGGCCATAATGGTTTTGAAGATCAGAAGGTTAAGTCATCAACTAAGAACAACTTAGTGAAACCTATCTCAAGGTCTTGAAGCGAAGTAACCGAATCAGCCGAGTGGGATATCAGATTGGTTATCATCAGCCGAGTCAAGATAGATGTGTTCATTCTTGAATCAGCCGAGTGATCATCAGGAAAGTGGTCATCATCCGAGCATTCCCATCAGCGAAGTGAAGTCGGTGAAGTAAGCTTATCAACGGTAACCAGCTGAGTTCATTAAATGCGACTGGACATAAAGTGAATATCCGTACAGCAGAGTGTACAAAGGACAGTCTGCAAAAGCAAAAGTTGCCGTCAGAGAATAAGACCGTTGCTCGGGACTAAAGAGTAATTTCGCCTTCCTTCAACGGGCAGAAATTCAAATCCGGGAGTATAAATAGAAGACTGACCGAAGATCTGAAGAGAGACTTGCAAAATTCAAGATCACATCAATAGAGCAAGATCCATCAGTTGAGTCGTCTGATCACAAGCCCAGTCATCTGTTGACAAAGCTTTTCGTTGGAGAACAGAGAACTTACGTTGTCTGTCTGAGTGACTTTCAACTGAGAAAAGAGAGAGGAGTGTATATCCATCTGTGTGAAGTGATATAGCTTCTTAGTGTAGGTTTTCTTTGTGACCTCCTATACTGAAAATAGCGTGAGGAGTGTAGATCCATCTAAGTGAGTGATCTAGCTTCGTAGAGTAGGATTTCTGTGTGATTTCTTACTGCGCACTTGTGGCCATTTCATTTGTTGTTTGGCGCAAGCATTGTATACTGTTAACTTTGTGTTTTCTAGTATAACCCAAGATCTGTGTGACTTGGAAAAGTGGACTAAAGGATTTTCATCCATATAACCACTATAAAAATTATGTGTGTTTGATTTACTGTTGTTTACTTTGCATATCTTCAAAAGAACTCAAACATACGAACTGAACCAAAAGATTTTAAAAGGAGTTGTAAAAACTGGGGATAAAATCTTTTGTGTGAGAAAACTTAAAGAGGAACAGATTGGTTGAAAAACACTTGACAAATCCGCTGCCAACTAGTTTCTAAAACTCTGATATTTCATCTGAATCAGCTGAGTGAAATCAGATGAGTGGTCAACTCTGCTGCTCAAAGCTTTGTGCGCGAACAGCTTAGTAGTCTTACGAATTCGAGATCAGCTTAGTCTGCTAACAGAAAAAGTTAGAGAAATTTTTTTAAAGTTTTCAGAGGTCTATTCACCCCCCCTCTAGACCTCATTGACCACTTTTGGGACCAACAGCAAAGGTGAAGAGAGAGATGATGATGGGGATTGAAATTGCAATTACCCCCTTTTAATAATTAGGTATTTTCAATCAAATTGCAAATACCCCCTGAAGAGTTTAAAATTGTAATTTATGTGCGTGGCACGTGGCGGATTCCGTCAAAAAATTAACAGATAAATGAAATGTGTTAAGGGGATGAAATCATAGTATGAAATGTGTTTTTCCAAAAAGTTTGGTATCAAATGTGTTTTTTGACCAAAAGTTTGGTATCAAAAGTGTTTTTCACTCCATAATTAATATAAAAAGATTCCATGTATAATTATTCTTCTTCAACTATTTTTATATATTTACCATTGAATTAAATATCACTTTACAACTTAAATAAGGGTATATTAGTCATCACAAAAAAAGGAAAAAAACTTAAATTATTCACACTTTTATAAAAAAATAAGTATAGATATACTCCTGCAAGTTCACTACTTTGCAATTATCATCTTGTTTACCTATATATAATTCTGCTGCACCAATTTATGTTTTGCGATTTCATATTGATATTCAAAAGGCTATATTGTTTATGCTCATTTCTTATGATGGATGTATGTGTTGTTTACATAAATTAGCCAAAAAACTTAAGTCCCTTGTAATTTTGGTCAATGTACTGGTCAAGAATTTAACCAAATATTTTGAACTTTGGAAGGGGTGTCTATGCAATTAATATCGGCATAATGAAAAAATACAAATTCTGAAATATGTCAAACTTTATGGTTTCAGAGTGTAGGTGTCCAATTTTAACTAATAGAATATATTTTAATTATTTGATTTTTTTATTTACATAATAATTTATCATTAATGTACAATATAAGCATGTTTTATGAAATGTCGCACAATTATGACTTATGAGCAACTTGACTTCATATATGACGATATTCATTTTGATTTGGCTTAATCCGACTTTGCACCCTGAAAATATATTAATTTGACACTTTGCACCCTAAAAAAAAGTAATCCCACTTTGCACCCTCAAAACATATTTCATCTTTTACTTTGTACCCTGAGTAAGTTTTGTCACTCCCTTCAAAAGTCAACATATATTCCCTCCAAAATACAATAATGTGAGATTCATGTGCAATTAAGAGCAAATTTGACAAATTACCCATTAAAATAACTCCCAAAAAAATATAAAATTAAAAAAAAATGAGACATCACATGTTGTAAATATAAATTTGAAAGACCGATATCAAATGATATTTTACCAATGTTAGAGTTTAGGGATCCTTCTTTTATTTGAATGCTCGAAGCTCTAATATATATATATTGTTACATAGACCTTCATATATTATATTTCTTACGGGACACAATTTTAACCCAGCTACGTTAATTATTTAGATCACTACAAGAAAAACGTCAATTTTCGATGGATTTTTCGAAAAAATTGTCACGGCGAAAATTGGGACAGAAAGATTTCGTCGAAAAACATCGTGTCGGAATTTTTTTTGATGATTTTTTCGAGTGACAAGTATATTCGACTGTCGTTCCAACGGATTTCTTGGCGCTATATTTACTCACACTCTACCACTTTACAGTGAAAACAAGACTACGTTTTTTTTATTATTATATTTTCTTATTTCAAGTTATATAAATATTTTTTTAGAATAGTACTTTATAGTAGGTCGAGTATCAAATAAGTATTCATTTGGTTGCCCTCCAAAATGATTTTTTAGAGTTATTTTAATTTATCAATTTTACTCTTAATTGCACATGATTATCACATTATTATATTTTGGAGGGAATATATATTGACTTTTGAATGAAGGGACAAAAATAACCCGTTCTTTTTGGCCTAAAATTCACCAGGGTGCAAATTGAAAGACAATATATATTTTAAGGGTGTAAAGTGGAATTTTTTATCGAGAGTGCAAAGTGCCAAATTAATACATTTTCAGGCTGCAAAGTGGAATTAAGCCATTTTGATTTAATTAAATTATGATTGATTGAGAGGGGTCAAATATTAAAAGACTCAATGAATAAGGTTTGATATGTCAAAGACTTAGGACATCTCTAATGACTCGGAGGGGAATACCCTCTCCCTCTCCCTCTCCCTCTCCCCCTAGTTTTTTAGTCATCTCTAATGACTCATTCTATTAAACCCATTTTATTATTATTATTATTATTACACCAAAAATAAATTTAAAATTGACATTAATTTAAAATCAAAAGTACATTAGAGAAATAGAAAAGAAAAAATTACATTAAATATTAAATTAACCCATATAAGGAAATTCATCGTCTCCACCATATAAGAAACAACTAGTATAACGAAATTAATTCATATGTTTTTCACAAATAAAAAATTAAAAACAAAAGTACTTGATAGGTTAAATTTGAATAGTTGATTTATATCTCAAATTTCGACTGAAACGTATAATTTGATATATATTTAGTTTCTTTATTATTCATTCAAATTAAAGTTCACATTGAAATTTATCTAACCGTAAAAATTGTACTATTTTAATAGAAACCAAACTATATCTAGATTTTTCATTTAATTTGTAAAATCTGAAAATTTTGGTCCATTTTTTTTAGGCATGATAAATTGATATGTAATTCGGAAAAAAAAAGATAACAAGTCCATACCTAAGCCCATAACAAATCCAAACTTAAGCCCATAATTAACCTAAAATAACCCAAAAAAATAAAATGAAATATACCTAATTGAATTCAGACTGTCGGCTGCGCCTCAATTATCCATTATCGATTTCTCTAGAGATCCAAATAGGGCAACACTATGCTTACCGCCCACTGACAAGGCTGTGAATGTACAGCCGGTTTCTCCATTTAATTTCTTTCCTTTTTCTTGTTTTGGTACCACACTCAGTTCTAGTCGTCAAATTAGAACTTCAATATCAGAAAATTAATAAAAGACCCCACAAACAATTATATAGAAAACAAGAAGATTTGCCCACAAAAAACATCATTGTGAAGCCATAAACTTTATCTATTATGTCTTTTTATCCGAAAAAGAAAACTAAATGCAAAAACATCATCTGTTCTTTGCATAATTTGCAAAAATTCCAGTGTTATTTTTATTAGCAAAGTCCTCTTATATTCTTTTTTTTATTATCAAATAACCCAACATGAAATATTTATAATGATTAATTAACTTTTGAAACCTGAAGAATCCATGTTTACATGAGTGATATCACTAAATTCATTAATCTTTCATGCTCAAATTGAGTTTTTAAATATGATTAAGTTATAATTGTTATTTAAACTTGGTATGATTTGTTAATGAATCGTGCTCAAACGAGTTAAACTTGAATCAATACCTCATAATTTTATTTAACTCCCTATTTTTAAGAAATTCAACTTCATATCCAATACTTCCTCCATCCCATTTTTCTTTATCCCTTGTTACAGTTGACAAGTCAACTTGACAAAATTTATAAAAAATAAATAATTAATTTAATTAATATATTTCACTAATAAGTTGATAATATTAGATGACACAATATATATTAATATTTAAAAGGTTCTATACAACATAAATGTGAATAATTTAACATGATAAGTCACATAAAATATTAAAAAATTTGACCAAGTACCGTAGCTAGTGGAGTAAAAATAATGGGACGGATGGAGTATAATTCATTTTGTAAAACAAAATAAGAATTTTTAATAAATACAAAACTTTACAAATTCTAGTGCCGTTTTGTAATTTCCGGAAATAGTGTGTATGTAAAATAGACTAAAATGATATTTTACCATAAACTTGTTGCATAGGTGGCCGGTGAGTATAATAGAGCGATATGATTACAGCTCTGTCAGACAGAATTTTTTTTTTTTTTCATCCAAAATATCTCAAATCTGAAAATGCGAAATGCAAATTCTCTTTTTCATCTCCCCATTAAAATTGCAAAAAGGGGGTTTTGTCAATTAAAATCTCAAACACCTAGATTTAGTTAGCTACAACAATTACATGGATTTTACACTGAACATACCTGCTGAAGATGAAGTTTGTGAAAGAATTTGCAACAAAAGGCAAATACACAGAGTACCACGTCATTTACGGCTGAAGAACAACGAAAATCAGAGCACATATGATCCAATTATAGTCTCCCTCGGCCCATACCATCACGGCGAATCCGACCTAAAAGCAGCCGAGGAATACAAACACAAGGTGCTCGAAATATACGTCTCCAAAAGCGGCGTAAACAGAGAATTCTTTTACAACAAAGTTTTAAATATTGTTGATCAAATCCGAAATTATTATATCGGAGTTTCAATACCCGATGAGGCCTTGGCCGAAATGATGCTACTGGACTCGTGTTTTGTAGTAAATCTAATGGAGATTAACGCGGGGATGAGCGACAATTATCGTCATTTTTGCTATCATTTGGGAAGATCAGCATTTTCGTTAATATTTCAGGACATATTCTGTTTGGAAAATCAGATTCCGTTAGTCCTGATCAAGCTCTTGATTTCGTTAATCTATAGAGATCGTGATGGAGAAGGAAATAATTTGATAAACAAGTTCTTGGGTATTACGTGCTTCGGGGATATCCAATGTGTAACGAGTGAAGATCCGATAGTCGTCGATTATACACCCCTTCATCTTCTAGAAGCTTATCATAGAGTATTCGTAAAGGGTAATATAAGGAGGAGTACTAGTAATGAAAGTACCAAATTACCCATTTGGGGGAGATGTTTGTGTCTTAGATCGACGAGAAAGATAGAAATGAATGGTACTACTACTAATACGATGCCATACAAACAGCAAAATTTTAGATCGGTTACAGAACTCAAATCAAAAGGGATTTACTTTAGGCCAAGTCCGGGCTCTATGGAACCGAGCTTCACTCCCTACGCATGTTTTGGCGTGCTAAATCTCCCGATTTGGGTTGTGAACCACAATACTAAATCATTATTATCAAACATTATTGCATACGAGATGTCTCCACATAGCGATACACAAATTGAGGTTACCTCTTATGTGAATTTCATGAAAATGTTGATCGAAGACCCCACAGATGTGAAGGAGCTACGAGAAAAGGAGATTTTGTTTAGTAGCCTTGGTAGCGACGAACAAGTAGTGCAAGTGTTTAAGGATCTTGAAACGTTTGGAGCGGATAATGAGAACGTGTTTAAGGAATTTAAGGAGGTGTTTGATCAACATTGTATCAGCAAGGCCGAGACGTGGATGGCGGAGTTGATTTACACTTATTTTCGAACTCCGTGGACGGCTATTGCTTTGTTCGCGGCCATTTTGCTTCTTGTGTTAACATTTGTCCAGGCCTATTTCACTATTCGTCCAGTTAAATGACTAAATCATGATTGTATTGTAGGAGTTGCAACAAAAATAATTAGGGTGCAAGTTGGTACAAATTTTTGTTGTAACAGTATGACTTCTAATGTTTGGTGGTATTTAATTTATTTTATGAAAAAATTTAACTATGATAATAAATTAATTGATTTTAAAATTTTACAGCAATTGAACTTTCACACGGCTCCTCCACTTTTTGAATGGCTTTTATTTGTCATTGAAGTCGTATTTTAGTGATAAAGCTGAGACCACATGGCCAACAACTCATAGTTTCAATTTCTATTAATGTGGTTATTTGCTCTAATTTATTACTAATATTTATAATTAATTATTTATTATTAATGTAATGATTAATGTAATGATGAATGTTCGTCTACAAGAATGTTTGCATTTCTTTTCAGTGTTTCGTATTTTTTTTTTTTTTTTTTGGTTTCCTAAGGGTTTAATCTCTTTCGAGGCAGGTTGGACACATATGTGGGTACTTCTCCCAACAGAGATTCGAACATAAGTCCGCTACTTTGTAGTGACTAGTCCCTTCCACTAGACCAATCACCTGTTGGTGTTTCATATTTCTTTTCTACACGCTGAATTGACGAATTTTGGGTATCCAGAAATTCAAAATGCAAAGGAAACAATAAATTATTTCAAAAAATAATTTTATGCATTATATACTATGGTTTGAAGACTTTGTGTATCCAGGGCCCATTAAAGCGAACTGGGCTTAACTGTGTAGTTTCTGGACCTATTAGCCTCGATCAGACCTAAGTCTACTACCGGATATTTAAAAGGATTGGACCCACTATGAAATACAGAGGTAATATTCTGCCTAGGGCTGTCAATGGGGTGGATCTCAATCCGGATTCGATCCGAATTCGATTCGATTTATTAGGATAATTGTCCGATTATAACTTCGATGGACTTGATTCGATTATAAAAATTCGCAATCCAAAACACATGGAGCGAATATTTATTTAGGTCGATCCGATCCGTTAAAGATATGTATTTGACAATAAATAAAAAGAATGATATATATACATAATAATGTTTTCTAAAAGTAAGTAACATTAATAATATTTTACTGTCAATTTAGGAAGATAGTAATTTATAACTCGTTTATAAATTTATTTAAACGAATATTTTTATGAATATAGTAAAGAAGTTTGAACATGTGAGCTAAAATTAAATAAAATTGTAAAGTTAATAAACTTCTTTTAGAAAAAATATTAATGTGATTTTTTAAATAAAAATTTTAATGGATCCGAAAAATATCTGATATTCGGCCAAATTCGACCAAAATTCATTGGATTAAAAAAAATATAAATTAAAACACAATCCGAATCCTACAGGATCCGATCCGGTATAAATAGAATCGGATATGGATGAACCTGATCCAACCAGATTCCGACCCATTGACAGCCCTAATTTTGCCCCGTCTTCTCGAATCATTATATGGCCATATAGGGCCTGTCAATGAGACGGATTCAGGTCTTATATCCGAATTTCTTTATGTTGGCTTGGATCCAAATCTAGCTCATAATTTTTACTAGTCCATCGAATTTTATTCGGACTCGATTGGATGTCGATTTTTTTCGAATCCAACAAAATCTTACCATTCAAAATTCTCACCACTATATTTTTTGTAAAATAATCTTGTTAACGTTACAATTTTATTTAGTTTAGTTCACACGTTTAAAACTTTATATCATATTTTTTTAATGAAAATAGACATAAAAATTAAATCACAAGTTAATGATTAATAATATATTTTTAAACTAATAATAAAATATTAATAATACTTAATTATTTTGATAATATATATTTATTATCAGACGCAATTCGGATTAAATCTAATTAAATTCGTCAAATTTTTAATCGGACAAAGATCCGAAGAAATCGAACCCGTATTCGGATGGGGAACCACCCAATACCCCATTGTAGTCTATAGAAAAGAAACCGAATAGGTGAGCTGCAACTGAGAGTAGATCGAGACTCGATTAAGTTTTTACTTTTACTGTTTTACCTGTAATATACTCTTCCTTTCCTAAACAATAAATAAATAAACAAATAAATAGATTTGATCACATCTAGATCCACTCTTCTCTCTCTACACTACTCCATCTCTCTCTGTTAGAAAAATTACCATTGACTGTAAGAAGATGAGGAAGGGAGGGTGGTGGTACGCCGTCGTATTGCTGTTAGGTTGCATCGCCGTAGTGGTGAGATCGGACGCATCCGATCACAAATACAAATTGGGTGATTCAGTTCCTCTCTACGCCAATAAAGTCGGCCCCTTTCACAACCCTAGGTATATTATTCATCTTTTTTAATTATATAAACCGATCTTAATTCCTTGTAGTTTTTTTTCTTCCTGAATTACCAATTTACGGTGTTTGTTTGCAATTTGGCTTCGGAAATATATGAGAAATTTGGGTTAATTATGTTATGTTGAACTAAAAGGGTGAAAATTTAAGACAAGGAGTTGGAATTTGGGAAATGAAATTTTGAAATTTTACATATAGCCCTAAAAATAGAACTGAAAAAGTGGCACAACTAATTTTGCTTTATTGGATCCTCAATGAAAATCTTCGATATCGTAATTAAACATTTTCCTCAGCACTAATGCTGTGTTATTTTACTTGTTTCCAGCGAAACATACCGTTACTTTGATCTCCCCTTCTGTCATCCAGGTATTTGATTATTTTTTTTGGTTTTTGTTTGCCTTATTTGGTCAAGTCTATCTATTGTTTTTGCTGGTATTAATGGGTCTTGCGAACAGATGATGTGAAAGATAAAAGTGAAGCTCTTGGTGAAGTGCTAAATGGAGATCGTTTAGTCATTGCTCCATACAAGCTTGACTTTTTAGTTGATAAAGAGTCGGAACTCATGTGCAAAAAGCATCTTTCAACTAAAGAAGTTGCTGAGTTTCGAAGTGTGGTTGCAAATGACTATTATTTTCAGATGTACTATGATGACTTGCCCATTTGGGGTTTTTTAGGAAAGGTTGATAAAGAAGGCAAATCTGATCCTAGCGAGTATAGATATTACCTATTTAAGCATCTTCATTTTGAAATCTTTTACAACAAGGATCATGTGATTGAGATCAATGCACGCACGGACTCTAATGCTCTAGTAGACCTTACTGATGATAAGGAAATTGATGTGGAGTTCATGTACTCAGTTAAGTGGAAAGAAACCGGCATACCTTTTGAGAAAAGGATGGAGAAGTACTCTCATTCTTCTTCACTTCCTAGCCATTTGGAAATCCATTGGTTCTCAATTATCAATTCATGTGTGACTGTTCTCCTACTTACTGGGTTTCTCGCTACTATTTTGATGCGTGTTCTTAAAAATGATTTTGTCAAGTAAGAACTTCTTGCAATGTTCTACTTTGTATAATTGACACCACAATATGATCTCTACTGATATCGTTTTTGTTTCTTAAAAGATATGCACATGATGAGGAGACAGTAGATGACCAAGAAGAAACCGGGTGGAAATACATTCATGGGGATGTTTTCAGGTTCCCGAAATACAAGTCTCTATTTGCTGCAGCACTAGGAAGTGGAACCCAGCTTTTTACCCTGTAAGTATAAGTCTTTGGAGATTTCTCATTGTGTTTCCTAAGTCTTCCGTAGAAGTTGCTTTTCATAGTTTTTTTTAATTTATTGGAAAGAGATTAGCTCATCGGGTTATTCTCTATTACAGGGCGACTTTTATTTTCTTACTTGCTCTTGTTGGTGTATTTTACCCCTACAACCGAGGAGCTCTCTTTACTGCATTGGTGGTCATATATGCTCTTACATCTGGAATTGCAGGCTATACAGCAGCTTCTTTCTATTGTCAGTTAGAGGGAACAAATTGGGTAAGTAAGATTGCTATAGTCATCATGTTTTGAGTTTCAGTTATGTGGCAGTTCACGGGATTCCATCTATATACTTTTGGTGACATAACTTGCAGTTATTTCACCACATTGGAATATGATGATTTATGGATTATATTTGGTTGAAAAACCAATAAGATAAGTTGAAGTGACTTCAATCTCAAATCCAATTTTTTTTTAATTCTTTTACAGGTCCGGAATTTGTTATTGACTGGAGGGCTGTTCTGTGGGCCACTGTTTCTCACCTTTTGCTTCCTTAACACCGTTGCTATTGCTTATCATGCTACTGCAGCTCTACCATTTGGTACTATTGTTGTTATCTTTCTTATATGGGCTCTTGTGACATCACCTCTGCTAGTATTGGGAGGGATTGCGGGAAAGAATAGTAAAGCTGAGTTTCAAGCTCCTGTTCGTACCACAAAATACCCTCGAGAAATTCCACCATTGCCTTGGTACCGTTCAACACTGCCTCAGATGGCTATGGCGGGATTCTTACCATTCAGTGCCATTTATATCGAACTTTACTATATATTTGCCAGTGTTTGGGGTCACAGGATTTACACAATTTACAGTATTTTATTCATAGTCTTCATTATTCTACTGATTGTCACTGCATTTATTACCGTTGCATTGACATATTTCCAACTTGCTGCTGAAGATCACGAATGGTGGTGGAGGTAGTTAACACATGCTGCATTTTAATCTTTAAATAATAAACAAATATTTGGCATGTGCCTTAAATTTCACTTTTTTTTTTTTGCTTTCCTCTCGATTATCAGGTCTTTCCTTTGTGGTGGATCTACGGGCTTGTTTATTTATGGCTACTGCCTATATTACTACTATGCACGCTCAGATATGTCAGGATTCATGCAAACTTCATTTTTCTTTGGTTACATGGCTTCTGTGTGCTATGCTTTCTTCCTAATGCTTGGTGCTGTAGGCTTCCGTGCTTCTTTGTTCTTTGTGCGCCACATATACCGCTCAATAAAGTGTGAATGAGAACCAATAGGTATGTTTCATTTTCTGTTAGGAAAGCTTGCACAACTAGTTTGAAAGAGGCATCACTTATGCTTTCAATCTTTACAGATGCATATGTTAAGTTGGAGAATGGTTGTACGTGCGTCATAGACAACTGGGACATCGAGGATTGATTATAGCAGCATCCAGGAGGAAAATCTCACTTTCGTTTATTTGCATGTGGAAAGAAGCTTTCGATATGGAGCATAAAGTTGTCTATTGTTGTCTAGGATTGATAATGATATATTAGCATAGGTTTTTTTTTTTTTTTTTTTTTATTCTTGTTCAAATTTTGTAACATAAGATGTGAAAGAGATGAAATGTTGGTACTCTTCAATGGCATCATTGTTGGTACGTTTTGATGGTACAAAACGTTCACCGTTGGCATTTCCGTAGAAGCGTAAGACTTTATTGCATTAAACTTAGAGAACAAACAGAACCCTATATGAAACATTGAATAAAATAAATATTGTTAGGACGGTTGATGAGCAGATTTTAGTTTGAATTTTACCTGAATTTGAACCGTTTATTTAGTTGTATGTTTCTTTAGAAAATGTTGGTTAGAACTACATACGAGGTAAATGAAACTTACATGGGGTAGAGGTAATTTGATCCGTGATAAGTTGATAAAAGTTTATGGCAAAAGGTTTTTATGTCACTTTGTGTCACAGTTTGGTGTCGCGTAGGTGTTATATCAATGTATTAACTGACAAGTGTATGTATAGCCCTATTCAAAATTAAAATTCGAGTACTTGTCCATAAATGTATGTATGTAACACCGAAATGTGATACAAGATTCATTATTCTTATTGAATGATCCCGTGGCTTTATAGATGGAAGAGCGGCAAATAGTTATTTGTTCGGAGATTTATTTGAATCCAATTTTTTTTTTTGAAATTAGGTTAAAGTATGATTGCTCCATGGACTCGGATATTAGAAAGTATATTGAAAATTCTTTTGTTGTTAGTTATTTGTTTTCAATAAGTTTAAATAAGTTCAAATTAACCAATTAACTCAGTTTACTTTGCAGTTTTCAATACGATCATTAGTAAGAATTGCTTAATTCCCACATTAGATTGTACATATAAGCAAGACCATGTGGAATTTAAACCATTGTAATTTCCAATGTCCATTATCAAACTGAAATTTCATCCACAAACTAATGTTCATTCCAGAAGAGTTATATACAGAAGAATGATTAATATAGATCTGGTTCATAATAAAATATGTATACCATTAATACATTACACTATTCATCAATAAACATATAACAACGAGCATTTAGTCTAGTGAAAAAGAGTATTCACCACATTGTGATGAACTTGTATTTGATTCCCTACTGATGGAGGTGTACATATAATGTGTCTGACAGTGCCTCAAAAAAGAATTAAGGTAGGTCTAAAATCTTATTACATGAAAAACTCAAAAAACAAAAACAAAAAAAAAAACAAAAAAAAATCTATATTAATCTTCATAGTTCATGATCCACCAGAAACACTTCCACTAAAGATCTCAATAGTATCTCCTTGCCCAACATGATGCCATTTAAAAGATCGATCATCGTCCATTACATTTTGTTTGTAAATAAAGAAATATCCTTCTTGTGGAAGATCAAACTGCAATTGTTCCTTCATTATCTCGAGCTTCTTTCGTAGCTCCCCTACATTATCCAATGAATTCACCTCCAATGGAATCTTTTTAGAACAACACTTTGTAAAAACAATAATCCTCAGCTTACGTGATCCGTTGGATGAGGATGAGACGGGGGATGATCGAACGGTTACTATTATTTCTTCATTATCGGACATATCATATTCATGTATCGATTTATGATCATGTAACTCGATTCCATTTGAATTGATGACCAAACGACTAATTGGGATTCCTTCGATTTCGTAGATTTTCTCTTTAAGCCTCCGAATTGTATCATTTATGTCCATTTCGATGGATATGCCTTGTTTGGATGTGGGCATTTTGAGAAGAAGTTGGATCTTTGATGAGGAAGAAAACTCCGTGGCTACGAGAAGATGAATGCGTGATCGATCGAGAATGTCGGATGAGTGGACGTTGAGTTCATCATATAGTGTATTGCCATTGAAGCTTAAGGTTTGTTTGGATGTTGGAATTCCATGGAACTTTTGGATCTTCTCTTTGATCTCTAGTATTGTATCAAAGTAGCCCACTTCTAGGTAGAAAGGGTTGCCTCGATTTGGTAGGAAGATTAAATCCATTACTTGCTTGTAGTGTTGTTTTTGAGTGTGTTAATTAACAACATCCCATATATATCGATTGAAGGTTCGTTAGTATAATTGGGTTCTTTTTAAACCAAATCTTGAGAAGCGGACAACAAGATGTGATGTAGGATCTATTCTTAAAAAAAAGCATAACCAACTTTGAGCAAATTTTGCTATATCATTTGTTGACGAGGGTTGATTGATTTACCAACATTTAAATGAAATCTATACATATTTATACATATTTTATAGCACGACTGTCCGTGGACCCAAATCCTGATATTTTGATTCTGGAATTTAAATTTATTATTATTCCAAATCAGTTTTGATATTAAGAGCATTTAATTAAATCGTTTTAAGTTTTCATATTTTAAATTAGGCTAGCGATATTGTCAGAGCAACAATTGTTGCTTTCAGGCAATTTTTTTTAAAATTTCAATTATGCCCCTTTGCAGGATGTTGTTTAGTTAATTGATCTATAAACTAATTTATCCATAATTTTCTTTGCCATAATATAGTTTCTAATCCCATTAACAGAAATAGCGTTGCAACTAAATGAAATGTATACATATATTATAATATGACAGTTCGTGGACCCAAATCCTGATATTTGACCAAATAGAATTTTCTGGAAATTTTGATTTATTTTTATTCCAAATCAGTTTTGATATTAAGAGCATTTAATTAAAATCGTCTTAAGTTTTTATATTTTAAATTAGGCTATCGATATTGCCAGAGCAACAATTGTTGCTTCCAGAGCAAATATTTTTAAATTTCAATTATGCCCCTTTGCGGGAAATTGTTTAGTTAATTGATCTATAACCTAATTTATCCATAATTTTCTTTCCCATAATATACACTACAAGAAAAACAGCTTTTTCCGACGGACAAAAATTTCGTCGGAAATTAAGTAGACTTTCCGACGGACAACCAAATCCGTCGGAAAAATCAATTTTTTTTAAAAAAATAGTAGAAAATCATTTCCGACGGGTATATTCCGTCGGAAATTATATTAAAAATAATTAAAAAATGTATTATATAATTTCCGACGGGTATATTCCGTCGGAAACTCTATAATAAATAATTAAAAAATATATTATATAATTTCCGACGGAATATACCCGTCGGAAATGGCATTTAAAAAAATCCAAAATTAAATTATATAATTTCCAACGGGACATATCCGTCGGAAAATATTAAAAAAAAAAAGTAAAAAGAAATAAAAAATTTCCGACGGATTATTGCCGTAGGAAAATATATAAAAAAATATATATATATGTATTAATAATAATTCCGTCGGAAACCATTTAGGAACAAAACAAAGAAAAAATAAATAAAATTTTCCCACGGATTATTCCGTCTGAAAATATATAAAAAAATAAAAAATATATTAATAATTTCCGACGGAAATAATCCGTCGGAAAACATTTAGGAACAAAAAAAGAAAAAATAAATAATATTTTCCGACGGATTATTCCATCGAAAAATATATAAAAAAATAAAAAAATATATTAATAATTTCCGACGGAGATAATCCGTCGGAAAACATTTAGGAACAAAAAAAAGAAAAAATAAATAATATTTTCCGATGGATTATTCCGTCGGAAAATATATAAAAAAATATATTAATAATTTCCGACGGAAATAATTCGTCGGAAAATATTAAAAAAATAAAGACCTCAATAAATTGTAATTTTCCGACGGGTTATGTTCGTCGGAAAATATATATTAAAAAGAACAAATATATTTATAATTTTCGCTGGCCATAATTAAAAGGAAAATATTATGAAAAAAGATCTGTCTAAATAATTAATTAAAATATCCCGACAGGAATAATCTATCGGAAATTTTACTTAAAAGAAAAAAGTGTTGACTTTGGTCAATTCGACCTCCAATTCGAGAATCGATCGATCTAATTACGAATAACCTCAATGTACATAAACCCGAGGTCAACAGTGTTGAGTTTGGTCAATTAGACCTCCAATTCGAGAATCGATCGATCTAATTACGAATAACTTCAATGTACATAACCCCGAGGTCAACAGTGTTGACTTTGGTCAATTAGACATTCAATTCGAGAATCGATCGATCTGATTACGAATAACATCAATGTACATAACCCGAGGTCAACAGTGTTGACTTTGGTCAATTAATATTACAAATTGAGAATCGACATCGATCTAATTTTGAATAACCTCAATGTACATAACCTGGCCCTAAGGTCAACAATTAATGTTGACTTTGGTCAAGTAACGTTGCAAATCGAGAATCGATCGATCTGATTTCGAATAACCTCAGTATACATAACGAAATTGAAATAAAATAGTTTTTTTTATTGACTTAAGGGCGTTTTGCACGATTTTAGTCGTTCTTCATTTATAAAACAATTTTAATTATAAAAGTTTAATCAAGCTATGGTATTTTAAAATTGATGAATAAATTTGAATTAATTTGAAAAAAAAAAAAAATCTTGAAATTTTCGACGGGCAAACCGGTCGGAAAACTGCGCGACTAAAACCCTAGCCGCGCAGCTTTCCTTTCTTTCATTTCCTTTCATTTCTCCTTCTCTTCTCTCATCCGCCGCGACTACAAACCCCACCGCCACCACCGCCACCACCGCCATTACCGCCACCACCCATCCTCCCACTTCCCCCTCTCTCTCTCTCTCTCCCTCTCCCTCTCCCTCTCCCTTTCCCTCTCCCTCTCAACCCACCGCGTTTTTCCTCTCTCTCCCACCCACCCACCGCGTGGCCTGCCACCACGCAACAGATCCCAGCCCGTACGCCGTACGCCGCCACTCCTTCGCTTCCCTCCGGCCATCTCCTCCACTCCCCACCGACGCCTCTCTAAAATATAAGGTGAGATTGTTTAATTTGTTTTCGGAAAATTTATAATTAATGTTGGTAAAAATTTAGCCAAATCTGGTTCAATTACATTATTTGGTCAAATTCCATAATTTATGATATAGGTTTTCAGACATGGAAAATCTGCCAGGTAATTAATTAGAGAGAGTTTGCAAAGAGTATAGAATATTAGAAAGCATTCTTTACTTGTTGCCTCCCAATGAATTTTAAAGGGTAAATACCACTTTTGGTCCCTCTTATCATTAACTTTTTACAGAGTGGTCCCTCTTATGTTTTTTTTCCCGCTTTAGTCCCTACTATGAATTATTTATTTCACTTTAGTCCCTAATATGAATTATGTGTTTCACTTTAGTCCTTATCAAGTGGTTTCGGTAACACGTGACATGTATATGAATATTTTTTAGGGCATTTTTGTCCGATCACTATTGAGACTATTTGAGATATTGTTTAATTGGTGAGCAATTTTGGTGTTTAAAGAAGATTTTGGGGGAAAACTTTAGTTTGGAACGAAACGGACGATTAAGTTGGATTGGAATGAAAGCCTAGTTTGGAAGAGATTAAATATTTTTTTTAAATTAGAGAGACAAAAATATCCCTGTTAGTTTACTTGAAATGACGAAATTGCCCTCATGTGCATATAACATGTTACCGGAACCGTCTTGGATCACTTGAAAGGGACTAAACTGAAACAAATAATTCATAGTAGGGACTAAAGTGGGAAAAAAAACATAAGAGGGACCACTCTGTAAAAAGTTAATGATAAGAGGGACCAAAAGTGGTGTTTACCCAATTTTAAATGTGAGTTTTCTTTCATAAAGATAGCTTAGTTGTGTTACTCCATGCTGCATTGTGGAATATGACATCTTATATCTTATCTTTGTAACACGTTATAACTTGATTTTTTAAGACTTCAATTTTATGTGAATTCTCTGGTTATAAGGACACAGTGGTTCATTGAGCATAGAGTTCTGTTAGAGTTACGTAGAAAATGGTGTTCATCAGATCTACTCAGAAAATTGTTTTATACATTCACTATTCAAAAGGTCTTTGTTCAAAAGATCTACTGCTGCTTCATTGACGGCCAGTGTGTACAGCCTAGAATTAACTTATAATGCACATATATTATTGTCTCTCCGTTTCCCTCATTTATCCCGTCTCGAGTTTTTCTTATATAATTCATCTATCTTTATTAGATAATGGACCCAAAGATGGATTCAGGTATTGTTTCGACATACTATTCTGTTGATGAAGCCATTGACAATGGGGCTGTTCCTGTTCCATTGAGCTTTGATAGAACAATTGATATTCAACGTGTTATTGATGTGATGGATCACCTTCTAGCTTGTGATATTCAACGTCGTCGTAGTCCCTGCCCTGCTCCGAGCCCGTACGTATGCCACTAAAAAGGTACCCATACTCACTTTCTCCTCTCAATTTAAGTTGGTTTAATGGATCTACTTCATGTGTTGCTGAAAATTATTTTCTGTTTTTGCTATGTATAATTATTGTTATGTATAATTATTGCTATGTATAATTATTGTGTTCAATTAAATTAAGCCAATTTTGCTATGTATAACTATTGTGTTTAATTAAATTAAGCAAATTTTGACTCATTGTGAACTATATATAGTTTTCCTGTTTTTTGGTTTGATGCGATTTGGTTAATGTTAATGTGTTCTTAAAGTAGTTGTTTACTATTATTGGTGTTAAATTATTTCTTATAGTAGTTATGGTGCATTAGATATATTGTATATAGTAGTTATGGTGCATTAGATATATTATATCACTACTTCAACGACATTGCTTTAACGGTATTACGAGAAATATTAATTCTCTTTCAATTTATTCTTGTTCATTGCAAAACTTAATTGTATATGAAATCAGTCGATTTAAGTATAAAAGATCATTTTGACTTGTACGTAAGTGCCAAATGTATAACATGAAACTAGCTCCCAAATGTTTGTTTATTTCCTGTTAATTAAGTTGCTCGCTTTTTCTTTTTATAGCTTCTCTACTTTATTGCATAAAAAAATTGGGATGAAATGGTTGTTGTGAGCTAGTTTTTTCATGAAAGAAAAGCTTCAGTTATTTATTTTCTTGTTCATTTATTTCAGCTGATAAATATATTAATCTAACAAGAAGGTGTTATCCCATTATTTAAAATGATATTTGTTACAACTCTCAATGGAGTTGATAATTTGTATTGATTCAAAATGTACATTTTGAAAAGGTTGCTGTAAATGTGTTAACTCTCAAGGTAGATATTTGTAAGCTAAGATATCAACTCGTTGATGTTTAATCCACTTGTTTGCATAATTTGACTCAGTGTGACATTTTGTAATTATTTTGAGCTCTTTTAATGCATTATGTGTAATTGGATCTTGAATTTGTATATCGACATTATGCTCTTAAAATTATGTGTGTGAGATTTCATTGTTATTGTATCATATACTCCTTCGATAGTATATTTACTTGAATTTGTAATTTTGAGCCTATTTATTACATTTTTGTCCATCTTGTGTTTGCGCCTATTTTATTATGGAACTTTTGTTGACGATTGAGATTAATTTGATTTTGTAAGATATTTTATGATTTTCGACGTGTTTATTGATTTATTTTGCTGATTTTTATCCGTGATTTGTTGATACTTTTGTGGGATTTGTTAATTTTTGTATGGTATTTGGTGATTTAATTGATATAGGTTTAAATCAAGGAAAATAAATAAATTCATAAATAAAATTATTATTTTTTGCATAATATTTCATAATTATTTTTTTTATTTTTTTTTTGTAAATTTCCGACGGGAACAACCCGTCAGAAAATTTTTTTAAAAATTTTTAATTTAAATTTCCGACGGGTTGACCCGTCGGAAATTTAGAAAAAAAAATAAAAAAAGAAAATATTTCCGACGGAACATCCCGTCGGAAATTAAGGTCAAACAGTTGACCCGACAATAGTTTCCGACGGATAGTTCCGTCGGAAATCCCATCGGAAGTTGTCCGTCGGAAAATTTCCGACGAACTTTCCAACGAACTTGGTCCACCGGAAATTTCCCGTCGGAAAGTCGGAGATTGAAAATCTCCGACGAGCATATTTCCGACGACTTTTCCGACGAGCATTTTCCGTCGGAAAATGACGATTTCCGACGGAATTTCCGAAAAATCCGTCGAAAATTCCGTCGGAAATTCTCGTTTTTCTTGTAGTGATAGATTCTAATCCCATTAACAGAAATAGAGCTGCAAATAAACGAAACAAAGATCTTTGATTTCCTCATTGTTTCTATCTCCTTCCATTAACAATGACATTGTTTTATCACAAGATTTTTTTTTAAAATTTTATATCTAAATATGAATGCAATTGTTAGTATATAATATGTCAATTAAATTATTTTGTTGGTTTGGCTTGAATCCCAAAACCGTTTTTAGTCATCTGTATAAATCTCTTAAAATCTCAATTGTTAGAGGTACAATGGTGATAACAAAAGCATAATATATTTACGGCATTGATTTACAATTTTACATGCCTGAAATTTTCAGAATGAATCTTGATATCTAAATCTCATACTAATAAATTTTATCTCTTTCATTTAATTCAAAGATAACTTTTCATCAAGATAATATGTAAAGATTTACAAAATCCCTTACCCCATCAATACGCTCACCGAACCCACACGAATGAAGAAAAAAGGAAGAATAAACTTCTGCAGTTTGCTTATTTCTATCGGAAAAACTTTTATTCCCCGATTGAATAAATCTTCTAACGGTCTTAAATTAATATGCAGAAGCTTACACTAAACAAAATTCAAGGTGCAATCGGTTCCTTTTAATTTCCAAGAAAAGTCTAGTCAAAATAAGAAACTGAAAAACTCATATAATTATCAAATAGATTTTAGAGGGCATTTTAGGAAATTCAAAATTTTTGTTTTGACAACAACAATTCTAAATTAAGTTGTTACAATCATAAATTAGTTTTTGGTATGTAACATGATTCTAGAACTAATGTCATTAAATGACACCAATCAATATTAATTTACTGGAATAAGAATGGTAATAAATTATGTTAACAAAATAACGTCCATTAGTAAATCATAATAGAGAGAATTGTACTTTTGGTACAGCGTATTAGGTCAATTTTCATTTTCGGTACACAGTTTTTCGTGTCCAACACATTTGATACATCGTTTTGACAAATTATGACACATTTGGTACTGCCGTTAAAAAATACTGTTATGTGGTGATGTGGCAGTTAAATTTTATAGTGGCAAAGTTCATGCCATTACATATATTGACTAACAATTTTACCTCTTAAGCTTATTCGATTCATTATAGTTGCTACATCATGAAGTTTATTTCTGATAATGCATGCTGATCTCATAACAAAATTATCCCAAAAATACATTTGACAAGATTTTTCTATTCAAATATGTAAATATTAAAAAAAAAATCAGCGACCCCCCACATCACTACTCACCAACACCTACCCCACTGCCACCCCTTTTCTTTTCCCTTTCCGTCCTCCCGCTTTGACTTTCGTACACTGACAACCTTTCGCGACCAGATCTGTCGTGGAAGGTTGCAGGCGCACGAAAGGTGAACAAGGAAACGAAAGGGAATGTAAAGGGATGGGGTAAGGTGAGTTCTTTGCGGATGCTGGGAAAGGGGTTGAGGACAATAGGATATTTTTTTCTATTTCTTAAAATTATTAATTAAATTTTTTCTATTTATTTATTAAAAATATAAAATAAATATATTTTAGTAGAAAATAATTTTTTATTGAATTTAAATATTTTGTATTAGTTTAAGTATGGAAAAAAATTGTTTACTTTACTTATTGTAGATGTAATTTTAAACTAACTATATTTAATTTATGTACATATATTTAAAATATGAATATTTATTTAAGTAAAAATATATTTATTGTTTTATTTATTGATGGATTATTTTATTACTTTATTTTATTTAAATATTTTTTCAGAATAATAATTGAATGTTTACTTCTTTTAATCTAAATTTTTTTATATTATAGTATGTATAACTCAAAAATGTCTCAATGTAAGTTTATTAATATTAATAATTTGGATAATTACACAAAAGTCTGTGATTTTTTACAAGTAATTTTATAACAAAAATGGGGTTTTGATACTTTCGATAGTTCCATTAGTATTTTTGGACAGACGTTAGCCTCAAGGGTAATTTGTGTAATTTTTCAAATATGAAGAGTGGTATGTATATATACACTAAACCTTAGGGGTAGTTTGGTGTAATTCTCCCAAAAATTAAACGATGCGTCATATCGTAATGTTGGTGCTGTTGTATGAAATAATTTCTCCTTCTGATATAAACCTAATCACCCAATCTTTTCTTATTCGTTGCCACACAACATCGGATGTAACGCTCCTGTTTCCAAAAATTCTATAATTTTTCTTTTCTATCTTTTAAATCAATTAAACACACTCAACTCTTTTTCATTTTGCAGATTGTTTTCTTATTCGCCGCCATAGAACTTCGGATGTAACGCTCCCCTTTCCAAATATTCTATAATTTTTCTTTCTATGTTTTTTAAATCAATTAAACACACTCAACTCTTTCTCATTTTGCAGATTGTTTTCTTATTCACCGCCACACAACATCGGATGTAACGCTCCCTTTTCCAAAAAATCTACAATTTTTCTTTTCTCTCTTTTAAATCAATTAAACACACTCAACTCTTTCTCATTTTGCAGATTGTTGCTTAGATCTATAAGTGATCAAATCATGGATGAACCAACAATGAATCGACCTGCATTCTTGAAATTTTTCATGCCGTTATTTTCAGAAAAACAAATGGTATTTTTCTTGGCTTTTACTATTTAGGTTTTCATAATTTCTGTATTGGATTCTCGTGCTTTGAATTTATTATCTATTTTTTGTTGTTTAATTAATTTTGTTATGCCTTCTAAATTATTAAATAATTGTTATGTTTTAGTCAAGTACAAAATATTAGTGCGATATTAAAAATATTATTGAATCAATGATAAAGTTGTTCATTGATAGTTTTAATTACCTGTTTAAGTTACATGTAAAACTATATATATAGGAAATAAATTCTTAATTAAAAAGATTGAGTTGTGAATGAATAAAAAAAATTGGTTTTCTATGATATTTTGGGCAAAATTTATATGTACTAATATAATATTTTTAAGTTTGTAGCGCTCAAATTCAAAATATTTATAAGACATTGTATTTTGGGGAAACAAATATTGAAATACGATCTTATATGTTTTACTAGAAATTTCATGATTAGAATAAAATTCATCTACATTCACATGTTTAAAATCCCTCCCCATAAAAAAAAAAAAAAGAAAGAAAAAGACTATTTTCCTACATTATAATCAATCTCATACTTATTTTCAAAATTACAAACACATAAAATCTTAATTGACCTACATGTTCCTTAAAATTTGACTTTCATTTCTAATTAAAGTCAGTCTCTAGATTTCCTTGTCTAAAACTCACAAACTTGGAATTCGTGAGAAAAATTCATAGGAATCGGGCCTTAATTTTTGGTGAAGTCAGAATACTCAGTTGTGTTATGCTAAACATGCACAAAAATATTTTAAGAATTTTTAAAGCATAGAACCTCCTTGTATTTTTAAAAACTGAGCAAAAAACCCCAAAATTTGTAAAAAAAAAAAAAAATAGATAATTTTTTATCGGCATAGTTCAATGAGCCATTTTAAGTACTTCATGTTGGTCCCACAACTTCACATGAAATATTTTAAATTTATTTCTTGAAAGAAGACGATCTAAAATCACTTATTTATAACATGTTGGGGTATTCGTTGAGAGTTTTTAAAGGTACAAGGATACTGTATGCAATAAAAAATTTACAGATTAGTTTCAAGAAGGTTTCGCTTAATACCCGAGAGTATCTTCCATTTTCCCCATAGTGACAAGTAATTTATGAATGCCATTTCATAGTGTATGGTAGATTCGCATAATAAAGCATTTGCATTAATTTTAACATTTGGTTCCCACTATAGACACCAATGCTTTATGTCAATGTTCCTAAAATCTTCAATATAGTAGTAATCTAAAAAAAATTAAATATGTTCTCTATTATTAATACAGGGTCATAATGATGTTATGCATATTGATTTGGTTATTTCATTGATTTGGTTATATATTATTGTTTGTTTAGGAACTTCCTACGAGTTTTACTAATACGATTCCGAGAAAGTTACCAAAAATTGTAGTTCTTAAGGACCGATATAATCATTCGTGGCAAGTAAAGAGGAAAATAGTACATAATAAATTATACTTTCAAGATGGTTGGGTAAAATTTGTTGAAGATAATTCGATTGAAAATGGGTATATGCTAGTGTTTGAATATATTTCTCATGGAATTTTCAATGTCACATTATTTGGCTTATCGGGATGTGAGAAAAAAATAATTGAGAAATATAAAGGCACGAGAAAAGAAGAGAAAATAAAAAAGGAATCGGAAAAGAAATATACTGATGGCAACGAGGAAGAAATTGACAATGAGGAAGATGTTGTCTCATCAGAAATTGGTGATGAGGAATATATTGATGATGATGAAGAGGAAGCCGATGATGATGAAGATGACGAGGAAGATGATGAAGATCGCTTCAATAACTTTGTTGGGCAAGGAAATGTGCGTAAACGAGCGAAAAGTGGTAATAATAGTATGTTCTAAAACTTATTTTGTTCAAAAACTAATTAACCGCATTGTAATTTGCAAATTAATTTTTATTTTGACGTTAATGTTGTATTTATTTCATTTAGATGGAGCTGGTACCAGTGAAAAACGTCCTCGCAGGAAGAGAATTTCCGATATCTATGGTGTGGAGCTCCTTCAGTCTTGCGATATTCCTATACCTAAAAATCCTTATTTTCTGACACACGTAACAAATCGTAAGCGTGAAATGGTAAGTTTATTGTTTGGAGCTTCATATCTATTTCCTTATATCGTTTTGATAAGAAGTTAAATTACAAAATTATTAGGAGTGAATAGCATAGTAGCTCCATTTGATATATCTAATGGACACTTTACTCATAATCATAAATTTAAGAGCAAAACGGTTGTTTAGGCTTTTAAAATTATATCTTCAATGTCTCTTTTAGTCTTTTGAACTATACTTTTTATTTTATTTTAATTGACACTAAATTGTTCTTAAAATTGAACAAATTAAAATAATAAAACCACAATCCTCATCAACCCCGCCCACACCTTCCACCCTCTTACAAGGGGGCTAGGGTTATGATTTCATTTCTTTATTATATTTTAAAAAAATTAATATGTTATTTTGAAATTTTTATTTAGATATTATCCAATGAAGAAAAAAGTATTATAGTCTTTTCATGTCTCAAAATCAAGTCCTAAATTCAATTCTCAGTGTGTGAACAACACTACAAGCTTTAGTGTGTCGTTTTTGCGTACTCTTTACAACAAAAAACTAACCCAAGCTTTTAGGCAAGCTATTATACTTAGGAGTTGTTATTATGGAGTTTGGTGTATATATATATATATATATATATATATATATATATATATATGTTATAACTAATATTGTTAATTTATCATGTCAGTATATTCCTAAAAAAGTACTGAGGAATAAAGACTTTAAACTTCCAAAGAAGGTCACCCTCGTTGATCCTAATGGAAGGATGTATGAATTAACATATAGAGAATGGGTTGATGGGAGAGCAAATTATGCTGGAGAATGGAGATCATTCTGCAGAAAAAACGCAGTTGGAAGAAAAGATTTATGCCTTTGTGAGTTCGTGGAGGAAGATGGGGAGCATTATATTATTGTTGGTATTCTTCGTTTTGATTAGGTCCAAATATAGGCTAGTTCAGAATGGAACGTTAATGGTTACATTTGATTTTTCTTTGTTAGACTAAAATAATTTATCATAAACACTGACTTTGTTTTGAAGAAATTACATAAACTTTCTTTTGATTGTCTTTTATGTAGATATATAGATATTACTTACACTTATTTGCCGTTGATATATATGCATACCCATTTTAAAAAGTATGTTTCATACTTTCGACATGGATATAGTAATCATATTTCACGTTTAATCAAAATCAAGTTAAACAAAATATTTGTTATTTTTCTTGCGTATTTTCTTAAAACGGGGTAACTAGTAGATTTTTTTTTTGAAAATCGAATTTAGCTCATGTTTGTCTTACTTTAGGGAAAAAATATTTAATTTGTACTTGCATGCAACCGATGTAAGAATATAGACGTATTTTCTATTAATGATTATTTTCATACATGTTGCAAATGAGCATAAAATTGGATATAAATGTAGTCCAAAAGTTTGACATCTAATTCTAATTTTCTAATTATAATATTTGAAGTTATGTTTTTAGAGTTGCATTACATTCTTTCGTCTTTAGTCATTCAAGCACTCTCACTTTTTTCTAGTAGATGCATTGCATCACAATTTTTAACTAGATCCCTTGATTATTTATAAACAAAAAGTAAAAATAACATTACCTCAAATTCTCCCTTTCTAGTAAAATGATCACATAAATTTGTGTGGCGACAACAACATATTTTTTTGATTGACCAAAATTATAAAGTCACTAAAATAAGTTTAATTATGTGACAACGAAATAAGCAAGGCCAAATTAATTTAAGATTCGAATATTCTGATGAAAAATATAATTTCCCACCTTTAAAACATATTTGAATTTTATACGTATGCGAGCATATAATATGAATTAGAATTATCACAAATTTCATATAGACTGTTGGAGTATATTATTGGTAAACATGTTTAATATTGTTATTTTGAGGTTTTGTGATATTACAGGTGTAGTTTAAATTTATATTTTTAATCATTAAATTGCATATGTAAATCAGAAATTTAAATTTATACTCATCTCATACCAGCATAGCCCAAATCTTAGTGATTGTATTTGCAAATGCCTCAAGTCGCAGAAGAAGTGGAGATAGCGAAGAAAGATTTCAAAGAAATATACAACCAAACCCTAATACAAATTGTCTCTATCCAAGAATATGGGAAAACATCAAGAATTACAAAACAAAAAAAAAATTCAAGAAACATAAAAGAAAGGATTTCATAAATATCACATGACTATGATGCACCGACACTTCACTAAATGAAGAAATGTAGAGTCCGACACAGCCAAACCGCCGACATGTGTCCAACACACCATGTGGCATGACGGTGAAATTTAATGTAAAAACGAAATTATGAGGCGATCTTATAAAGAGTCCGACACGATCAATACACTACAAAGTTATTTTTACAATATTAGAAAGTCTTGTCGCAACTTGCAATTAAAAGAAATAAATATGAAATGCTAGTGGGATGCGAATAAAAACCTTCAGCTACATATTATATTCAAATCAAGACTATATAGTATCTCATGAAGTGAGGATACCAACTACTGTTGGTGATGCTTAATTTATGGATCAAAATACCTTAAAGAAACCCTTATATATATTTTACTTTTTTCTATAATCGGTGTTGTCAAAAGATACCTGGAATGATCACATCTACTATTTGAAATTTACAATATGAACAACAGTCAGATTAATGTTGATGGTCATGTGGATATTTTTTACCAAGATATAGAGACAAATATAATTATACAAAGAAATCCAAAAGTGACGTAAGAGTATACATCTCCACATTCGCAAGAATAAGAATTCAGAGTAGTTAGGCACAACCGCCAAAACGAGTGTTCTTGAGAGCCAAAAATGAAATATTGACAAAATATTTGAGTAAAATGCAAAAACACCCCTTATGGTTTGTCTAACTAACAAAAAAACCATGTGTTATTTAATTTTAACTAACAAACCCCCCTCCCCCCCGCCCCCCGCCCCCCGCCCCGCGTTATTTTTTTAGAACAAAAAGAACCCTCCCAAGCCGAAATGACATTTATACCCTTACCAAAGGATACAAAAACACCCCTCTTAACCTAAAAAAGTATCAACCCCCTTTTGACTTTGAAAACTTACAATAACCCCCATGTTCACTTAAACAATTAACAAAAATCTCTCTATGATTTATGAAGGAATTTCAAATGAGTTTTTTTGCTAATAAAAAAAGAACACATGGGTGGTTTTGTTAGTTAAAATAATGGGTTTTCTGTTAGTTAGATAAATCACAAGAGGTGTTTTTGCATTTAGCTCAAAATATGTGGACAAAAAGTGCAATCTCATAAATATGGATTGATAGTACCGAGAGTCCTGGGACTAGAAATGAAATATTGCCGATATATATATATTTATGCAAATTGAAGAGAAGAGAAATGGAGCAATAGAAACGAAAATGAAGTATCTTATAAACCACAGTTCGACATGGTAAAAGGAGATCAACTATAAATGCTGATTTATGCCCAATATTTTGTTGTATGTCACACCTGTTTTTCCAAATGATTGCAATTTATATACAAAGAAAGAATCTTTAGTTATAATAGTAGGCTCTTACATCAAAGTGTGCTACCACTACAAGTATGCTACCACTACAAAATATAGTTTTCAAGAGAAAAATTAAGTCTAAAGCTCCAGGAAACATATTATGTTTTGAGTATCCACTCATCATGGTGTTCCAAGAGACGACTGTTCGTTCAGGCATTTTGTCGAACAGATGGCGAGCATGTTCCAGCTTTGCAGTAATATGTGATTGCTTTGTTTGCGGATATCTATTGATTGGGGAAATGTGATTTTCTTTCCAACAATATGACGACTGAGTCACAATCTTGAGTGATTTCATTTTATGTTTGAAGTTGATTTGATTGTTGAACGAGTTGATCTTGAGCCGAGTATCGATTAGCTTAATACTTTACGTATATTTTATCAATTTTTAGCTTATCGAGTTGATCTCGAGCTTAGTTTTAAAAGTTATCGAACAAAAAATGATGTTCAAGCTTGTTTGATTTGTGTGACGAATCGAGATCAAACGAGTTTTTATTGAACGAGCTCGATTCGAGTATCAAGTAGCCTGTTTAATTTTCAGCCCTAGATTGGTCTAGTGGAAGGGACTAGTCACTACAAAGTAACGAACTCATGTTCAAATCTGATGCAAATACAATTTCAGAATCTTCTCCAATAGATGGGTTTATTTTGAATGATAATATTTTCTGATTTACAATGAACTAGAAGGTATGCCATATTTGGTTAAAAAGCTACAAGAGTCAAGTTTCCAACAAAATAAACGGTTTACATAACGAAGATATGTGGAAAAGGTTATTCTCATTTTACTAAAGGTTGTCAGGCTGCACTCCAAAAACAACCAATCTTGTGTCTTTTGGTATTTCTAGGTGCATTCACTTGGTTATTTAGTCTAATTTCGAGTTATCATCATTATTATCAGATATTAGAGTCGTGTGTTATGTTTTTATGACTCAAAGTCAAATCTATATATTTTCTAGATTGAAAAAATGTAAGGCCATTCAAAGTACTATTTCATATATTTTGGAGGGATGTTCCAAAACTACTATATAAACCCTCTAAATGAAAAAGGGTGATTTACACTCAGACCCCCTCAGGTTTGGGCATATTACAAGAAACCCCCCGTTGTTTTAAAAATTACAGGGACACCCTCTCATGTTTGGGCATATTACAAGAAACCCCTTACGGCGTTAAAAACAGACGAAATTTGATGACATCAGCAATTTTTTTTTATTTTCCAAATTTACCCCTGGCTAAATATACCCACATGGGGTGTCTATGTAATAATATTATACCACAGGGGGTGTCTATGTAATAATATTATACCACAGGGGGTGTATTTGAAAGATTACAATAACTTCAGGGAGTTACTTGCAGCCAACTGTCATATTTTAAAAAATGGCCGTTGGATGTTACTGTTGGCTACATATTTTGGTTATAAATAGCAGCCCAAATGTTTTTTATTTTTTTTTGCATTTCATCCCACAAATTTGATAATGTCATCATCAAATTCAAGAGGTAGTGTGAGATGCTTAAAATATCGATAATCAAAATATTCATGTGTAGGGTGTGTGAAGAATGCACCCATAATGGTTGCAGATGCACGCCGAGATTTAAAGTTGTATTATCCCTACACGTGAACATTTTGATTTATAGTCAAAATATATAGCCAACAGTAACATCAATTGGTCATTTTTTTAAAATATGACCATTGGTTATAAGTACCCCCATGAAATTTATAGTCAAAATATATGGCTAACATTAACATCCATTGGTCATTTTTGAAAATATGACCGTTGGCTATAAGTAACTCCCTGAAGTTATTGTAATCTTTCAAATACACCCCTATGGTATAATATTATTACATAGACACCCTATGTGGGTATAATTAGCCAGGGGTAAATTTGGAAAATCAAAAAAAAAATTGCTGACGTCATCAAATTTCGTCTGTTTTTAACGCCGTAAGGGGTTTCTTGTAATATGCCCAAACCTGAGGGGGTGTCCCTGTAATTTTTTAAACAGCGGGGGGTTTCTTGTAATATGCCCAAACCTGAGGGGGTCTGAGTGTAAATCACCCAATGAAAAAATTAAATGGATAAGTTTAAGTTTAAAAAAAATTGTTTGCAAGTGTTCTTGCATTAATAGTGAGTGATTTCTCTTTTAAATGTGAGTGACTTGATCGCGACAAGTGATTCCGCGATTAGAAGCGTCAAGTGAGCCGCTACCGCAGGTTGAATGATTCCCGGTCATCTATCATTTCATTACATTGACCATCGCAAGTTTTGGCCTGGATCAAGTGGCATCAGAGCGGGTCACGTAGTTCTTGCTCGTACTCTGATTAAACAACATGTCACCTCGTGGTATAAAAGATGTGGAAGATTTTGATATTTACGAAGAGATTGAAGAACTTCGAAAAATGATGTTTCAACTTATTGCCAGAAGGCCAACATCTACCTCTCGAAGTGGAGAAATTAATTTTCAAGTTCTAGAAAGTGAACTTCATTGTGAAAAAGATGTTGAAATTCAAATTACCAAAACGGAGCTAGGCACCGAAGTTGATGACGCCCCTCATTTTGATGTCGAATTCCAAGATGTTCATTAACCATTTTTTCGTGAAGAGATTGAGGAAGAAGTTGCCCAATGCTCTGATGAATAATCCAGGCAACCAAAATAGCTCAACATCTCCAAATTTAGTGACAATTTTAGTCCATATAGTTGCCAAGTTTTAAAATTGACTCGAATAGGACCACGTGCGGACCAATTTTGAGATTTTACTTATAATATTACTTAGTTAATTTAATTTTATATATAATATTTATAAATTAATATAAATCTGGAAAAAAAATATTCTTTTCGAATCTAAGATTTATATAATCGTATTACTAAAATAAATTCTTTATGAATCTAATATTTATACAATAATATTAATCTATTTAATATTTTATTAAAATAATAAGTTATATAATTAAAATTCTTTAATATTTATTAAAATAATAAATTATTGATAATTATAATTTAAGAAAAAACTAAAAACCCACTTGGCCTGGGAATTTGGGGGGAGGGGGGCATGGGGTGGGGGAGTGGGGTTTTAGTTTTTTTTTTTAAATTATACTTATTTAAATAAATATTAATAATTTTTAATTATATAATTTATTATTTTAATAAATATTAAATATATTAATACTGTTATATAAATCTTAGATTTGAAGAGAATATGTTTTCTTAATTTGTTTTTGAGATTTATGTTAAAATATTATTTATAAATTAAATTAGTTATTTAAATTTAAATGTGGACTAAAATCGTCACTAAATTTAGAAATGTGGGGCTATTTTGGTAACATGAAATATTATGGGGTAAAAATATCAGTCAATATAAGTAATTACATCAACTTTTGCAATAAAATTTAACAGCCACATCACCACTTAACAGTGATTTTAATGGCGGTACCAAATGTGTCACAATTTGTTAAAATGATGTACCAAATGTGTTGAACACAAAAAGCGATGTACCAAAAGTGGAAATTGACCTAAAGCGCGGTTAAAAAATGTAATTCTCTCAATCATAATATTAATGACTACTCAGTTAACAATAATAAGATTTCCTTCTCCGAATTTCTTCAATCTTTAGCCTAAATAACTTTCCTAATAATAATTTAGGTAGTTAATGGCCTTTTAAATACCATCAATTAAGGTATATAATAACTTTACATAACAAATGATAGTTAATGACAAAATATGTCGTCATATAGTAGAAAGCATAGAGCCTCATTCCTTTATCTTTGTTCTTCAGCATATTGTATTTTTTATTTTTTATTCAGAACAAAAATTCTATTTTTCATTTTTGTATTCATCTTATCTTATGCATTATTTGGACACGTTTGTTTACTCGGGAATGATATATTATTTGGCAATCTAATTCCTTGGAATCAGGTAAAATTGTTTGGGCAGATTTTCTGAAATTTGGGAAAGAAAAAATATTCCTACAAACCAGGAATTTTGCCATCAAAATATGAGAATTTGAAATCCAATTTTTTTATGGTATTATGATTCATTTACTGAGGGATTTGATAAAAAAAATAAAAAATACATTATTACTCATATATTCTTTCTAAATTATAATAATTTTTTTCTCCCTACGTAATATTTTCTCTCACATAGCCATTGTTTTCTTATTTCTTGCATTCTTTTCCTTCTCCAACTGCTTAAATCAAATATTAAATTCTCCCGTTCATTTACCTACTAGTTGAATCTACTGAAATAATATAAAATATTATTTAAATGTGAATTGATTTGAAAAGATGTATATAGTTTATATGTCAATTCACAGGCCAAATTCAAAGCTTATGCTTCATAGCACATTCATTCCAAATTGTATGCTTAATTTTGTTTTTGTTTTTGAAAGTGTTATCTTATTTATAACTATTAGCACACAACATTTCTTGTGATAGTTACATTCTTGGATTATTATGAGATATATATATAGCTGCAACTATATACGACTCTCCTCTAACACTAATTTCTTTTATGTTCTTTAATTTTTACTATATATTAAATATATTATATGATATAATATATGAATTTTTAAATTGATATATTATGGGTTTTTTTTAAATCAATATATTATTATTAATTCTATATAATAAATGTTGCTTTAAATTGATTTGTATTTCATATATGGGTGGGGTATTTTTGTGAACTTTTTAAATATGTAATCCATTATTTGTCATTACCAAACATTTGAAAAAGAATTCAATTAATTTCATTTGGTACAATCCCAAGTGATACCCAAACACTATAATATAATCATATTTTTAATATCAGATTACTAGAATTATAGTCATTATTTCATGTATTTACTCCATTGCTTGCACTTTTTTGTGAATTTAAATCATTTTCTATACTCGTTTTTCTTCTTCTTTATGGCTATTTCAGTAACATACTCACTTTATGTTTGAATTTAAATGGCGACATCTAGCAAAATATGCATTCGGAAGGTTCAATGTTTGATTGAATCTTGCTTTGAGTTTTTTAGAGCTTGTTTTGGAATTTTGGCAATAGGAAATTTTGTTGTAAAAATTGTAGTGAGATAGAGAAGGGAAAATGTTGAGATTTCTTTTTCTTCATTAGAAAGACATTTTTTTAAACCCAATCTAAACTGCTATTAGTACGTGAAATCCACATATTTGTATATAAAAAATACATATTATCCATTTTTTCAAATGATGAACCAAAGCTAAAATTTAATCGTTAATTTTAATAGTCCCCATTCTTTATTTTTATTCTATAACCTATTGTTCTTTTCATTATTTGTTATTATTATTTACATTCTTTAACTACTTTGAGATGGAGGATAATACGTTGATTTTCAATATAACTAATCACATTAGATTATACATTTTATTGATAATTAAAACATATTTGGCTTAAATTATTATATATTTTATTTTATTAAAATTAGTACGTGCATAGCACGGGAATATGCTAGTTTAGTTGAACTTGTAACTTATGTATAAGTAAATACCTTCAATCTCTCAAATATAACAAATATTACTTGTTTATCTTTATGATGGCCGGTCGCAGATTGAACGAATTCATATTGAGTTTTAAAAGTTTCACAAAAAGTTTCAGATCATTTTTTAAAATCAAATCGAAATGCAACCAAATCAAAATTCTTCCTCCGTAACCCTTTATTCTAACAATCACTAAATGAAATCTTAATTGAAAACTTTTGTTCATATTACATATTTGTACTAAGTTTTCTGAAAAAGTACATTTGATACCATGATTTACGTCATCTTGACATATTTCATTTGGCCGTCAAATTTTTAACAAAATTCATCCACGTGTGCTGCACATGTCCGTTAAGTGGCACGAATTTTGCACGTGCAAGGGGTAAAATTTCATTTTGGACCTACTTTACACTTTTGGTACCAAACCTTCGAAAAAGACACATTTAATACAAAAACTGAAGATCGTTTGACACATTTGCTTCGACCATCAATTTTTTGGACGGGAACTACCACGTGGTCGTTAAGTCACCAAAATTGCAAGCTTTTTGCACGTGATGTGCTCGGTCAGGGAGTATTTGGACCTAATCTTAATTTTGCCATAACTCTTTCGTAATTAGGCAAAGTTTAAATCCATTCATTTAAAATCCTAGATTCTAATTCAATGGATTTCAGCCCAATTTCAAGTGGATTTGAAATTCTTCCTAAAACCTAGTCATTTAAAATCCATTTAAAAAGAAGGGAAATTTACATAGACACCCCCTGACTATAAGGCTAATTACAGGAACTTACCCTCTTGTTTCAAAAATTACAAAAACACCCCCTTGACTTAACGGAACACTTAAAATGTCCAAAATACCCTTAGTTATTTTTAATATTTACAAAAAAAAAAAAAAAAAACTGAACGGCCGCCGCTCCACCACCAATTTAAAATTTAATAAATTTATTTACAATAATACAATTCGATAAATAAAGCTTTAATAACTTTACAATAACACAATTAGATAAATTTTTTTCAATTTATTAAAAAGAAAGTTCATATTGTATAGTTTCAGAAATTGCAATTCGTTCCCAGATTTTTCGGAAAATCTATAATTGCAATTCAATCCAGAATTTTTCAAAAAATTAAAATTTGCAATTTTCAATTTCTCTCCTATTTTCAGAAATTAAAATTTTCAATTCAGATCCTGATTTTTAGAATTCAAATTTACACTTTTGGTCCCTCAATTTTCATAAATTGCAATGTTGACCCTAGATTTTTGAAGAATCCAGAATTGCAATTCAGTCCAGAATTTTCAGAAAATTAAGCATTTCAATTCGGCCCCTGATTTTCAGAAATTTGAATTTCTACTTTTGGTCCCTCAATTTTTGGAAATTACAATTTGACCCCAGATTTTTTAAAAACCCAGAATTGCGATTCAGATCAGATTTTTCTGAAAATTAAAAAATTTCAATTTGGCCCGAGATTTTCAGAAATCCGAATTTACATTTTTGGTCCCTCATTTTTCAGAAACTGCAATTTGACCCCAGATTTTCAAAAAACCCAGAGTTGCAATTCAGTCCAGAATTTTCAGAAAATTAAGATTTTCAATTCGGCCCCATATTTTCTGAAATTCGAATTTGCACTTTTGGTCCCTCTATTTTCAAAAATTATAAGTTTGCCCCAAATCGATTTATGCGATTTTATCCAGATATCAACAACAAATAACGAGCAAGAATTAGCTCATAGAACAAATTATAAGGTATGATTGGAAATTTCAAATACCGCAAATGATATATACCAAATAATGAATTTCAAATGAATCGATTTGAAATCATTTGTAAAAAAATTATCCAAACAAGAGATTTCAAATGAATGGATTTCAAATAATTGGAATTTCAAATCCATTCATTTGAAATCCCTCTTTATTCAAATCCTTCCATCCAAATGAATTCTAAGGGGCAGCCCGACATTTTCTCAATCTCAACTTGGAGAAGCTGAGTAATGGCGGAAACACAAAAGGTTAAAAAGAAATTTCGGTGAGTGATTTCGAACTTCTTCCTAAAAATATTTGTCAAGAAATGTTCTTCAGAATTCCAGCTAGAGACATCATTCGCACTGTAAGAGTGTTTGCAAGTCATAATACAAGATCCTTCGTGAACCTAATTTTGCTATGAATTATTCAGAAAAATCACTTTTTTCTACCATCATATCTTGCAAAGCTGTAAGAAGTGTTCATGAGGTTTGGTATTTGATAGAATTTTCCGAGAAAGGTGATTTTATTCGGACACGATTTAAGCCACCAATACTTAGATTCCTTGACATAAACATCTAGATTTTTTGTTTCTAGCTCTTGCAATGGTTTACTCTGTATATCTGTACGGAAACCCGGGCTTGATATGGTTAGTATCAGTAATCCGGTTTTGGGACAGTGTTTTACACTCTCCCAACATGAAATAGACGACGAAGCATAATAGTTAATAGCGCAAATAGCGTGCACTAAATTGCGCTAATTGGATTGTGCATGCCATGTGGTGCTATCACACTATAGCGCACTATGCGAGGCGACAAATTAAGCGCGCTTTAGTTTTCCTGCCTTCAAAAGACATAAATAAAAAACATTTTGTCTTTTTTAAATAAAATCCGTGTTCTAGCTTCAGCCCTGTTTAACTTTAAACCTATTTTTTTCACAAAAGAGAAAGAAAAAAAAAAGCGCCCAACCCACTTAGTTTAAAAATTAAAAATATCATTCGCGTTCTCTCCTCCTCTTCCTCCTCCTCCGCGCCTCTCACACTACCTCCAATTCTGGCGATTGCTATAAATCTAAACTATCTAGTTCTAGGAAAGAATCTAAAGATGGAGAGTCTAGTGACAATGAAATTGATGATTAATGTTTAGGCTTTGGAGTTTAGATTCCATATTGTTAGGTTAACTAATTGTTTCTTGTTCAAAATTCCAATACTTTAACTATTAGTTTATTTGCTTGTTTTTTGGGTATTTATCTAAAGACCCGGAATTTTCGCTTTTATATTTGTTTAATCATTAAATTTATTTTTGTTAAATATATACATATATAAGTGTGTGTGTATATATATATATAAAAAACATGCTTTGAATACAGAAAATCTCAGTTTAGAACCTAATTGTACATTTTTTGACAATTCTGGGGTCAAAAATGAAAACTTCAAAATTTGCAGGATTTTTTGCAATTTCGCCAGAAATTAGCAATGTGATTAATTATAATGAAGGCAACTCAAGGTGACACTTGTTTGTAAGTTTTCATTTAATTACATTTAGTGGGAGCATGTAAGCACCCACATGTACACATTTTTAGATAAATTTGATTGGACAAACACCTCTATAAGTATTTCTATTCCCTCCTTCTTGAACTTGAATTAAGCTCAACATATTTCAGTCTCTAGTAGTGCACGAGAGAGAGTTACAAGAAAATTGAAAAGAAAGGAAGAAGAAAGAGGGGAAAGAAAATTGTGAGAAAAAGAAGTTGAAGAAACAGGAATTTTCGGGGTGAAAAGAGGGGGGAGGGAAATTTATCGCCGGAGCATCTCGACACCTCCGCTGCCATTCGCGGCGGCCATTACTGCTGCCAACGACAGCCATAAGCTGCTGCCTGCAGCAGCAACTTGGCCACCCTGAACAACAACATTTACTTGATGCCGTGAACAATAGCAATATGTTGTTGTTTCGGCAACCACTAAAGGTGGCCCCGTGACGTCGGGCCACCCACGAGTTGAAATATTTTAGAGTTCGATCCGTTTCATTTTGAGTTGTGTTTTGAATCTTTTACCACGTTTAATCGTTGAATTTATCATAATGCTCTAGGTGATAGTTTGGAGTAAATCAAGCTTTTGGTAATCCAAGTTTTCGGTGAAAAGACGAGCATAAGAATTTAAATAACGAGGAGTTAATCTCGACTCGTCGTTATTTAAACGCGTTAAATTTCATTTATATTCGTTAAGTGTAGTAATAGTTTTCTTAAACTTTAAATATAATCACTCTTCTGATAAACTTTTAATTAAACTAGTTAAAAATCTCATAACTATAGTTTATTTTAAAAGTGTTGATAGAATGTGCCCATCTATAATTAAAATGGTATGAAATTGCTATTACATGTAAACTTTTGGTAGTTTGATGGTAGATTAACGTTTTAAAAGGGGTTGGTTTTGCAATTTAAACTTGGAATATGATGATGTGCTAATTGTTGGTTTCTATTGAATAATTTTATGTTGAATTGATATTATCCGAATGTAGTACTTTATCTCATCCGGATAAAAATGTCGTTATAATAATTATTTATCTGTTGTTGTTTTGGGCCATTTGGCTTGTGTGGTCATGTGATTAAGTTGAATAGCACAGGCTATAACTCGATCATGAGCCCCTGGCCTGGCTCATATATTTGAGAGAACAGGGTCTCTTGGATATACGAAGTCGTTTTTTAATGCAATGACTAGTTATGCATAAGGTGTGTATGGAGAAAAATTAAAAGGTGTGATTGGAGAAAATTATAAGGTTTGTTTGGGGGAGCTAGCTTTGGAAGTTGGCAGACACCGAGACGTATCCTTTTATACCAATCATTAATATTTATACTTGTTTTGTTTACTTTATTTGGCATTCGTTGCTCTTTTCTTTGAGAATAATTGAATTCACGCACACCCACCTCACTAAGTTGCAAGTCAACTTACGTAATATGTTTTACTTATTTTCAGATTTTCGGAAGTAACATAGAAGCCAGGATGAAACCAGAACTTTGAAGCTTATATAAATTTACTAAGTTTATATGCAAATATTAGTTAAGTAATTTTAATCGAGGCGTTACAATTTAGGACCTATTTTGGAATTAATGAGCTAAGATGTATTGGTTTAGTAGTTTTATTATACCTAAGGTTAAATTTATGATTATTATTCCAAAAAATATATAAAATGTGCTTCATTTTCAAAAGCCATCGTTATAGCCCCAGAAGCCTTTGCGCATCGCTGCGCTATACGCCTCTGACTATTATGCGATGAAGATGTGGGTACAACACGGTATATGCTTGGTTTTGTCCCATCCATTAACAGATATAAGGTAGTGAGGATTGTCTTTGAGTTTATGCGTGAGGATAAGATAGAAAAATGTGAAATTTTCACGATTGGAGTAGACGAAGGACGGAGACATGTGGAAAATGGCTTTACTAGTTACCGTAATGGGGAGATTATGCCTTATCTTTATGGGGTGTTATACTGGATTACCAAACATGATTCCATGTGTGAAATTTATACTTTTGATCTGGAGGAAGAAAAAACAGGTCCAATTTTGAATCCTCTTTGGGTGGTGATAAAGAGATTATTTGGTGATCGACTATATCTTCTTGACAAATCTGATGGATCTCAGATTACAATATGGATAATGCAAAAGTATGGCATCGCACAGTCTTGGACAAAAGATGTCGTATGGGGAAGTTGGTTTCCTTCTGGCGTGTATTGTTTTTTTGTTTTTTGGGATTGACCTGGTAGGAAAATCACGAAATGGAGACATGTTTTTTTTTACCTCTGGCGATAGAGGTCGTACCTTTTATAGAGTTAAGGATGGAAAGTGTTTTGACATTGGGGTTTTAGGTGCTAAAATGGTTCCTGAAAGTATAATGCTATATGAACCAAGCTTTTCGTTGGTGAAGGGCAATCAAGGTGATGTTATTTTTCTCAACTAGTCCTCGATCAAATCTTCATTAGGAGTTTCCGGTTCTACTCTATTCTTTATATCCATCTTGCTTTGGAAATTACTGCCCATTTTTTTTAATTACAAACTGTTTTGTTTTCATTTGGAACATAGTTTTAAATCGTGATTTGTGTAATGTTTAATTAAATATTTTTTGTGTTCTCTGGTCGATTTGAATAGATGACGTAGCATAGTAGTCAATAGCGCAAATAGCGTGCGCTAAAAGGCGCTATTCGATATAGCCCAAGTGTATCGTGCCGTTGCGCCCTGAACAACCCCTATCCAATTAGCGCATGCCATGTGCCGCTATCGCACTATAACGCACTATGTGAGGCGACAAATTAAGCGCGTTTTTAATTTTCTTGCCTTCAAAAGGCATAATTAAAAAATGTTTGTTTTTTTTTTTAAATAAAAATCCGTGTTCGAGCTCTAGCCCTGTTTTAACTTTAAACCTTTTTGTTTTCTTTTTCCACAAAAGAGAAAAAAAAAAAGCTCGGCCCAGTTATGCTTGGTTTTGTTCCATTCGTCAACAGATATAAGGTGGTGAGGATTGTCTTTGAGTTTTTGCGGGAGGATAAGATAGAAAAATGTGTAATTTTCACGACTGGAATAGACGAATGATGGAGACATGTGAAAAATGGCTTTACTGGTTACCTTAATGGGGGGATTATGCCTTGTCATTATAGGGTGTTATACTGGATTCCGAAAGATGATTTCTCGTGTGGAATTTATACTCATGATCCGGCGAAAGAAAAAACTGGTCAAATTTTGAATCCTCCTAGGATGGTGATAAATTGGAGGACAACTTTGAGATTATTTGGTAATCAGCTATATCTTCTTGATAAATTTGATGGATCTCAGATTACTATATGGATAATGCAAAAGTATGGCATCGCAGAGTCTTGGACAAAAGATGTTGTACTGGGAAGTTGGTTTCTATCTGGCGTGTATTGTCATTCTTTTGGGATTGATCTGGTCTGAAAATCACGAAATGGAGAATTTTTTTTTTTTTACTTTTGGTGATAGAGGTCGCACCTTTTATAGAGTTAAGGATGGAAAGTGTTCTGAAATTGGGGTTTTAGGTGCTAAAATGGTTCTTGGAAGTATAATGCTATATGAACCAAGCTATTTGTCGCTCGAGGAATTTATGGTGAAGGGCAATCAAGAATGATGTTATTTTTCTCAAATAGTCATCGATCAAATTTTTATTAGGAGCTTATGGTACTACTCTATTCTTTATATCCATCTTGCTTTGGTACTTACTGACTATTTTTTTAATTACAAACTGCTTTGCTTTCAGTTGAAACATAGTTTGAAATTACGATCTGTGCTAGGTTTTTTATTATTTTGTTTGTGTTTATCTGGTCGATTTGAATAGACGACGAACCATAGTAGTCAATAGCGCAAATAGTGTGCGCTAAAACGCACTATTCGTTTTAGCCTTAGTGTATCGCATCGTTGCGCCCTCCACATCCCCTATTCAATTAGCGCGTGCCATGTGGAGATATCGCACTATGTGAGGCGACAAATTAAGCGCGCTTTTAGTTTTCCTACCTTCAAAAGGCATAAATCAAAAACGTTTTCGAGCTCCAGCCCTGTTTTAAACTTTAAACCTTTTTCCTTTTTCATTTTTCACAAAAGAGAAAAAAAAATTGCCCATCCCATTTATGTTTGGTTTGTTTCATCCATCAACATATATAAGGTGGTGAGGATTGTCTTTGAGTTTTTGCCGGAGGATAAGATAGAAAAATGTGTAATTTCACGATTGGAGTAGACGAAGGATGGAGACATGCGGAAAATGGCTTTACTGGTTACCTTTATGGGGAGATTATGCCTTGTCTTTATGGGGTGTTATACTGGTTACCAAAGATGATTCCTCGTGTGAAATTTATACTTTTGATATGGCGGAAGAAAAAGCTGGTCAAATTTTGTATCCTCCTGGGATGGTGATAAATTGGAGGACAACTTCGAGATTATTTGGTAATCAGCTATATCTTCTTGACAAATCTGATGGATCTCAGATTCCTATATGGACAATGCAAAAGTATGGCATCGTAGAGTCTTGGTCAAAAGATATCGTATTGGGAAGTTGGTTTCTATCTGGCGTGTAATGTCTTTCTTTTGGGATTGATCTGGTCGAAAAATTACGAAATGGAGACATTGTTTTTCTAACCTCTGGCGATAGAGGTCGCAGCTTTTATAGAGTTAAGGATGGAAGTGTTTTGAAATTGGGGTTCTAGGTGCTAAAATGGTTCCTGAAAGTATAATGATATATGAACCAAGCTTTTTGTCGCTTGAGGAATTTATGGTGAAGGGCAATCAATAATGATGTTAATGTCCTCGATCAAATTTTCATTAGGAGCTTCTGGTACTACTCTATTATTTATATCCATCTTGCTTTGGTAATTACTGCTCATTTTTTTTAATTACAAACTGTTTGCTTTCATTTGGAACATAGTTTTAAATCATGATTTGTGTAATGTTTCATTAAATAATTTTTGTTTTGTCCGGTGGATTTGAATAGACGACGAATCATAGTAGTCAATAGCGCAAATAGCGTGCGCTAAACCACGCTATTCGCTATAGCCCAAGTGTATCGTGTCGTTGCGCCCTAAACAGCCGCTATCCAATTAGCGCGTGCCATGTGGCGCTATCACACTATAGCGCACTATGTGAGGCGACAAATTAAGCGCGCTTTTAATTTTCTTGCCTTCAAAATGCAAAAATAAAAAAACGTTTTGTTTTTTTTTTTAAATAAAAATCCGTGTTCGAGCTCTAGCCTTGTTTTAACTTAATTTTTTTTTCACTTTTAACAAAAGAAAAAAAAGCCCCCGACCCATTATGTTTGGTTTTGTTCCATTCATCAACATATATAAGGTGGTGAGGATTGTGTTTGAGTTTTTGCGAGAGGATATGATAGAAAAATGTGTAATTTTCAAGAATGGAGTAGACGAATGATGGAGACATGTGGAAAATAGCTTTACTGGTCACCTTATTGGGGATATTATGCCTTGTCTTTATGAGGTGTTATATTGGATTCCCAAAGATGATTCCTCGTGTGGAATTTATACTCATGATGAGGCGGAAAAAAAATTAGTCAAATTTTGAATCCTCCTGGGATGGTAATAAATCGGAGGACAACTTTGAGATTATTTGGTAATCAACTATATCTTCTTGACAAATCTGATGGATCTCATATTACTATATGGACAATGCAAAAGTATGGCATCGCAGAGTCTTGGACAAAAGATGTCATACTGGGAAGTTGGTTTCCTTCTGGCGTGTATTGTCGGAAAATCACGAAATCGAGACATGTTTTTTCTGACCTCTGGCAATAGAGGTCGTACCTTTTATAGATTTAAGGATGGAAAGTGTTCTGAAATTGGGATTTTAGCAGCTAAAATGGTTCATGGAATTATAATGCTATATGAACCAAGCTTTTTGTCGTTCGAGGAATTTATGGGGAAGGGCAACAAGAATGATGTTATTTTTCTCAACTAGTCCTCGATCAAATTTTCATTAGGAGCTTCTAGTACTACTCTATTCTTTATATCCATCTTGCTTTGATAATTACTGCCCATTTTTTTTAATTCAAACTACTTTGCTTTAATTTGGAACATAGTTTTAATTCATAATATGCGTAATGTTTCTTTAAATGTTTTGTGAGTTGTCTGGTCGATTTGAATAGACGACGAAGCATAGTAGTAAATAGCGCAAACAACGTGCATTAAAGGGTGCTATTCACTATAGTCCAAGTGTATCGCGTCATTGCGCCCTGCACGGTCGCTATCCAATTAGAATGTGCCATGTGGTGCTATCACACTATAGCGCACTATGTGAGGCGACAAATTAAGCGCGCTTTTAGTTTTCTTACCTTCAAAAGGCATAAATCAAAAACATTTTTAAAAAAAAAAAAAATTCGCATTCGAGCTCTAGCCCTGTTTTAACTTTAAACCTTTTTTATTTTATTTTTCACAAAAGAGAAATAAAAAAAATGCCCAGCCCATCTATGCTTGGTTTTGTTCCATCCATCAACATATATAAGGTGGTGAGGATTGTCTTTGAGTTTTTGCGGGAGGATAAGATAGAAAAATGTGTAATTTTCACGATTGGATTAGATGAAGGATGGAGACATGTCGAAAATGGATTGGTTACCTTAATGGGGAGATTATGCCTTGTCTCTATGGGGTGTTATACTGGTTAACAAAGATGATTCCTCATGTGAAATTTATACTCATGATCAGGCGGAAAAAAAATTGGTCAAATTTTGAATCCTCCTGGGATGGTCATAAATCGGAGGACAACTTTGAGATTATTTGATAATCAGCTATATCTTCTTGACAAATTTGATGGATCTCATATTACTATATGGACAATGCAAAAGTATGGCATCGCAGAGTCTTGGACAAAAGATGTCATACTGGGAAGTTGGTTTCCTTCTGGCGTGTATTGTCTTTCTTTTGGGATTGATTTGTTCAGAAAATCACGAAATGGAGACATGTTTTTTTGAACTCTGGCGATAGAGGTCGCACCTTCTATAGAGTTAAAGATAAAAAGTGTTCTGAAATTGGGGTTTTAGGTGCTAAAATGGTTCATGGAAGTATAATGCTATATGAACCAAGTTTTTTGTCAGTCGAGGAATTTATGGTGAAGGGCAATAAAAAATGGTGTTATTTTTCTCAACTAGTCCTCGATCAAATTTTCATTAGGAGCTTCTGGTACTATTATATTCTTTATATCCATCTTGCTTTGATAATTACTGACCATTTTTTTTAATTACAAGCTACTTTGCTTTAATTTGGAACATAGTTTTAATTCATGATATGCGTAATGTTTCTTTAAATATTTTGTGAGTTGTCTGGTCTATTTGAATAGACCACGAAGCATAGTAGTAAATAGCGCAAACAACGTGCGTTAAAGGGTTCTATTCACTATAGTCCAAGTGTATCGCGTCATTGAGCCCTGCACGGTCGCTATCCAATTAGAGTGTGTCATGTGGTGCTATCGCACTATAACGCACTATGTGGCGACAAATTGAGCGAGCTTTTAGTTTTCTTACCTTCAAAAGGAATAAATCAAAAACATTTTTAAAAAAAAAATAAATTCGTGTTCGAGCTCTAGCCCTGTTTTAACTTTAAAACATTTTTATTTTTATTTTCACAAAAGAGAAATAAAAAAAAAAAGGCCCAGCCCATCTATGCTTGGTTTTGTTCCATCCATCAACATATATAAGGTGGTGAGGATTGTCTTTGAGTTTTTGCGGGAGGATAAGATAGAAAAATGTGTAATTTTCACGATTGGATTAGATGAAGGATGGAGACATGTCGAAAATGGATTGGTTACCTTAATGGGGAGATTATGCCTTGTCGCTATGGGGTGTTATACTGGTTAACAAAGATGATTCCTCGTGTGAAATTTATACTCATGATCAGGCGGAAAAAAAATTGGTCAAATTTTGAATCCTCCTGGGATGGTGATAAATCGGAGGACAACTTTGAGATTATTTGATAATCAGCTATATCTTCTTGACAAATCTGATGGATCTCATATTTCTATATGGACAATGCAAAAGTATGGCATCGCAGAGTCTTGGACAAAAGATGTCATACTGGGAAGTTGGTTTCCTTCTGGCGTGTATTGTCTTTCTTTTGGGATTGATTTGTTCAGAAAATCACGAAATGGAGACATGTTTTTTTGAACTCTGGCGATAGAGGTCGCACCTTCTATAGAGTTAAAGATGGAAAGTGTTCTGAAATTGGGGTTTTAGGTGCTAAAATGGTTCATGGAAGTATAATGCTATATGAACCAAGTTTTTTGTCGGTCGAGGAATTTATGGTGAAGGGCAATCAAAAATGGTGTTATTTTTCTCAACTAGACCTCGATCAAATTTTCATTAGGAGCTTCTGGTACTATTATATTCTTTATATCCATCTTGCTTTGATAATTACTGACCATTTTTTTTTAATTACAAGCTACTTTGCTTTAATTTGGAACATAGTTTTAATTCATGATATGCGTAATGTTTCTTTAAATATTTTGTGAGTTGTCTGGTCGATTTGAATAGACGACGAAGCATAGTAATAAATAGCGCAAACAACGTGCGTTAAAGGGTTCTATTCACTATAGTCCAAGTGTATCGCGTCATTGAGCCCTGCACGGTCGCTATCCAATTAGAGTGTGCCATGTGGTGCTATCGCACTATAACGCACTATGTGAGGCGACAAATTGAGCGCGCTTTTAGTTTTCTTACCTTCAAAAGGAATAAATCAAAAACATTTTAAAAAAAAAAAAAATTCGTGTTCGAGCTGTAACCCTGTTTTAACTTTAAACCTTTTTTATTTTTATTTTCACAAAAGAGAAATTAAAAAAAAACGCCCAGCCCATCTATGCTTGGTTTTGTTCCATCCATCAACATATATAAGGTGGTGAGGATTGTCTTTGAGTTTTTGCGGGAGGATAAGATAGAAAAATGTGTAATTTTCACGATTGGATTAGATGAAGGATGGAGACATGTCGAAAATGGATTGGTTACCTTAATGGGGAGATTATGCCTTGTCTCTATGGGGTGTTATACTGGTTATCAAAGATGATTCCTCGTGTGAAATTTATACTTTTGATATGGCGGAATAAAAAGCTGGTCAAATTTTGAATCCTCCTGGGATGGTGATAAATTGGAGGACAACTTTGAGATTATTTGATAATCAGCTATATCTTCTTGACAAATCTTATGGATATCAGATTACTTGGACAATGCAAAAGTATGGCATCGCTGAGTCTTGGACAAAAGATGTTGTACTGGGAAGTTGGTTTCCTTCAGGCATGTATTGTCTTTCTTTTGGGATTGATTTGTTCGGAAAATCACGAAATGGAGACATGTTTTTTTGAACTCTGGCGATAGAGGTCGCAACTTTTATAGAGTTAAAGATGGAAAGTGTTCTGAAATTGGGGTTTTAGGTGCTAAAATGGTTCATGGAAGTATAATGCTATATGAACCAAGTTTTTTGTCGGTCGAGGAATTTATGGTGAAGGGCAATAAAAAATGGTGTTATTTTTTTCAACTAGTCCTCGATCAAATTTTCATTAGGAGCTTCTGGTACTACTCTATTCTTTATATCCATCTTGCTTCGGTAATTACTGACCATCTTTTTTAATTACAAACTGTTATGCTTTCAGTTGAAACATAGTTTTAAATCACGATATGTGTAATGTTTCTTTTATTATTTTGTTTGTTTTGTCTTATTGATTTGAATTTTCTTTTTCTTTTGCCTTTCCCCTAATTGTCTCTTTTGTGAAGGTAAAAAATTGTGGTACTATGGTTGTAGGATTTGAACAAATTTGGTATGATCTTTCGGGTAGATTATGTTCACTTACCTTAAATCCGCTCACCCAATGAGTGATTGATGGGGTCCACTTAAAAATAAGGAACTCTGGCGTCGTTGGAGTACCATCACAATAGAAAGATCTTTAATCTTGCTTACTTATTGTATATTGGTATATTTATATGGTTTCAATTTTATATTTATATATATGAATAATATTTACATGTGCAAAAATCCATTATTATGTGTCGAGACAAGTATGGCTTTAAAATAATGATTGAAAAAGTTTTGTTTGACGAGTGTAGGATTTTTGTTAGTTTTGATAATTGGAACCGTTTTCATTACCTCCCTCGCCATCTCACGCGCTTATCTTTCTGTTTTTCTTCTTTTGACATTTTTTTGTCTCTGTGTTTCATTTTCACATTGGCTTTTAATCTAATTTCAATCACCTCAAATAAAAAACTTAGGAATTTAAACCACCACCTGATATTACAAGAAATGTTTTCCTTACGTGGTGTTCTTTGTAAACATTTTCACGGGGTGTCCTTGTAAGGATTGTTGAACCATAGAGGGTTTCCTTGTCATTTCTGAAAAGTTAAGAGTTTTTTGTAAGACGACTAAACCTGAGAGGATCCTATCGTAAATTTTTCTTTTTAATTATTCATTTAGCCTGGTCAAATGTATTTTTCAAATTCCCAGAATATATTGTAATTAAGCAAGACCAAGTGGAAATTGTAAGGTTTTGAATGCTTTGATGATGACGATTTGTAGCAATTAAATCCATTGTAATTTCCAGTGTCCTTTATTATCAAACTAACATGAGAGTTGAAAAGAAAGTGTAGTGAAATGTAATGATCCTAATTGAGGGTGACGACCTTGATCCCATATTAGTAGTATGTGATACTAAATAAGGTTTATATGATATTGAACTTGCAGTCAAACTATATGTTTATGAGATCCTTCTTTAGTGACCAAAAAGAAGAAAATATCGAAAATGAAAATTTCGGGATTGATTTTCTAATATTAATTTCACACAATAACAAATCGTAAGTGTGCAACGTGTAATCGAAAATGAAATATTATTATGCCAACAATATCTTTATATCAAGTTCAAAGTTATATGCAAATCTATTAGCCTTAAAAAAATTGGCGTTTCGCCTATATTACACTGGTAAATTAAAGTTTCCATCGAATACATCCTCAATGTTTATTAACAGAATCTGGTCTCAATGACAACTCTGTATGACCCAAGTTCTTACTCTATATAACAAATAGCTCAATAATAAACATGTATACAAGTGCCTATAAGTAACAACACGAATTATTCTGTTTTTTGTTTAACTGTTGGCGATATAATGTAGCACGACTAATTATCATCAGAAACCTTGAAAAATGTGTACGAAAGAATTAAGTTGTTGATACCATCCATTCTTGGATCTGTTTCAAACTCGGGATCTATGTAAAAGAAGACCTACAAATTCATTTTATACACATTAAACGAGATCATTACAACATCCATTCGACATTAAAGGAAGGGTAGAATAGGAAATCAATACTTACTGGCATGTCAATCTGTTCGCCAGGAAGAAGCCGCTGTTCTTCAAAGCAAAAGCATTGTATTTTATTGAAATAAACTGCCGCCTGAAAAAAAAAAAAAATCATCCATTATATCTATGTAGACACACATGCACACATCATACATGTAATCTTAGATTTTGAATAACAGTAACTTGATAACTTCCATATAATTCAGAAATTTCAAGAAAAAGTAAAGTTACAAAGCACTTCATGAAGCTAGATAAGAGTATAAGAAGATTTCCATACACTTACTATATCGTTTTGTATTTCGTAAGAATAAAGGTTCTGGAACTGTAACAATAATTACCATATAATTTTGAATGCAATTAATATTGTCATTTGTAATCCGCAAAGTTTTTGAAACACTGGGGCCTTGTTTGTTTTACATTTCAAAGAGAGTTTTCAATGATATCACAGAATTTTTTAGAATTTATTTTATATGTAGATATACCTTCATTGGAGTAACATTATAAGTAGATACACCAGTTATTGGGGCTGAACTTTTATTTTCAGCAGTGTAAAATGCAAGAGCACTCTCCCCTGGCTTCACCCTTACCTATACTCGAAAAACACAAAATTATGATAAATATATTTTCTTATAAATTCCTAACCAAAAATATTACGCACTAACAACAAAATTCTATCCTCGTTTGCATATGACAAACATGCCAATTACATTAAGTACCTCTCTCTGAGTAGGAACAAATTTCCATTGCATCCCATCAGCCACATCAGCATTGAACTGCACAACAATCTCCCTGTAACCACAAGAACCACAGATGAATCCAAATTCCAAACATAATAATCTATGAACAAAGATGGAGTGAAGTGCAAAATACCCCTTGTGCTTTGCCTAACTATCAAATAAACCCTGTGTTATTTTTATTAGCAAAAAAAAACCGTGCTTATTTTTTATTAGCAAAGAACCCCTCCCGCACCGAAATGACAATTATACCCCCACCAAAGGATGCCAAAACACCCCTCTTAACCTAAAAAATTGACAATAACACCCATTCTAAACTTTGGAAATTGTCAATAACCCCTCTGTTCACTTAAAAAATTGACAAAAACCTCCCTGTGATTTATGAAGGAATTTCAATCGGTCTTTTTGCTAATAAAAAAAGAACTCGGGGGGGGGGGGGCGAGGGGGGGGGTTGATAATAAAAGTAACACGGGGGTTTTTGATAGTTGGGCAAAGCATATGGGGTGCTTTTGCATTCAGCTCAACAAAAATGTACTAGCGGAATTTGTTAAGCTATAAAAGTCACACCTGGAAGTAACAGTGCCATCTGTGGCATGACGAGCAATCTTTTCTTCAACACTCTGAAAAACACCAAGAAAAATTGCAATTATTATTATCAAATCACAAATTGACACCACAGATAAAAATGAAGTGAAAGTCCCCCCCCCCCCCCACCCCCCCCCCCCCCCACCCCCCCCCCCCCCCACCCCCCCCCCCCCCCACCCCCCCCCCCCCCCACCCCCCCCCCCCCCCACCCCCCCCCCCCCCCACCCCCCCCCCCCCCCACCCCCCCCCCCCCCCACCCCCCCCCCCCCCCACCCCCCCCCCCCCCCACCCCCCCCCCCCCCCACCCCCCCCCCCCCCCACCCCCCCCCCCCCCCACCCCCCCCCCCCCCCACCCCCCCCCCCCCCCACCCCCCCCCCCCCCCACCCCCCCCCCCCCCCACCCCCCCCCCCCCCCACCCCCCCCCCCCCCCACCCCCCCCCCCCCCCACCCCCCCCCCCCCCCACCCCCCCCCCCCCCCACCCCCCCCCCCCCCCACCCCCCCCCCCCCCCACCCCCCCCCCCCCCCACCCCCCCCCCCCCCCACCCCCCCCCCCCCCCACCCCCCCCCCCCCCCACCCCCCCCCCCCCCCACCCCCCCCCCCCCCCTCCCCTGGCCCGATCCTAGCACCGGAGACGCCGCCCAATTGCAGCTGACAGCGCCCGACGCGCCGCCGCTGTCGGCGAAAATTGGGGTTTCTGTCGAGGACTTGGCGGCGCTGACTTCGCTTGACGTAACCGCGGATAGGAAGATCGAGAGGCTTGCGTTGAAGGTTGGTGAGAATTTGTTTAATTTTATGCAGTCGTTTTGTGGTGTTGACGGGTCGAAGCTCGTTGTGCCCATGGATATTTTGGACCGATGGTTTAAGAAGTTTCAGGAACGGGCGAAGAGAGACCCTGAGTATTTGAAAGGCTTTGCTTTGTAGCTATTTGTTTATGTTTATTTTAAATGAATTTTAGTTATGCTTTTTTGTAGCATTTTCATGTTCTTGCTTTTTTGTTGAAATGATGCAATTTGTAGTATACATTTTCTATGTACTGGGATTGTTATTATTATGCTAATTCACATAGGAATTTTTTAGTAAAAGAACAGTTCATCTGTTTCATGAATTGATGTTGTGTTTCCTTGCGGAAATAGTGAAAGAATTTAGTATAATAGAAGGTAACATCACATCTATCCATTATCCAGTATTCATATTTGGACAATTATACAGAGATGGCATTAAAATGTATTATAGGTAGTAATAGAAGATCTTGATTTGGCGCATTAGAATTGATGACCTTCTTCGTAGAATCTCCATCACTCTCAATTTGAATGAAGTAGGAATGGGAAATTCTTACCCAAACCAAGGTTAAGATCAGATTTGGTCGAACCTAAAGTAACTACATGACAAGGTTAAGATCAGATTTGGTCGAACCTAAAGTAACTACATAACAAGTGCTATACATTTGTTTTGGAATTTAATGCTACTCCTAGCAAGTGCAATACACTTGCTTTGAATGAGTTTGGTCAAGTCAGGTCTGGACAAGAATTTTTCGATGGGAATATACCCTCATGGCAATTAAGCGACAAAATACTCGTACTCGAGTGTAATTGTCGAAAAGGATAGGGTTTGGAGGGTTTATGTATTTGAATCTAAAGCACTCATACAGAAAGTCAAATTTGATTTGGGATTGAATAATGTTTTTAGGATAGTATATTTGTCTAGTGATCGGATGAGTTTTGCGATTGGATGAGTTTTGATTTTCTGCCATTACTGCATTTAGTTATTGTGTACTGGTGGGGTAGATTTAGCAACTGTCATTATTACTGTTATTTGACAGTTTTTTTTAGAACCAAAAGTGCTGCTACCATGACTCATTAGACTTATTTCCAAGTGTATTATGTTTTGTTTAAATTCGTCCTGGACGTATGTCGTCAGGACATAGTCCGGGACGAATTCGAGATGGCTAGCGATATTGCCAGAACAACAATTGTTGCTGTCAGAGCAAAATTTATAAACTACCTATTTTACCCTTTAAATTAAATTCTCACCTATTTTAAATACTATTTTATCTCTCTCTCTCTCTTCTATAATCATTAATTTATCCACATCTTCTATTAATGGTCTTCTTCCTCTTTCTTCTACAGATTCTTCTTTGTTCAAATCTCCATATCTCTCCAAGTCGTCTTCTTTCTTTTTTCGTTCAAATTCTCCATGATCCACAGACAAATTTATATAAATGAAACCCTTGAAAATTATTGAATTGTTTAGAGCTAGCAGATTTTTCAAGAAAGAAATTAGACTGTTAATTTCTAGCCCAAAATTTTTTGAATCTCTTAACTAAATTTAATTTTCCATGTTTTTGAAGTTCCATTTATATTTTTATCCTTTTACCTTTGGAGTAGATCAAAATTCATTAACACTAAATTCAAAATTATGATCTCAAATTAACATCTATTTATGTATCTCACCTCTTTCACCTTTTTTTATGGAGGAACTGAAAATCTTAGCTCTTGGAAACTCTCCATGGTGTAATTTACACAGATCTACTTTTGTTAGTTTCATATCACTCAAACAAGAGTCTAGAAAAAAAATATGAAATAAAAAAGAGTTTTCATTGATTAGTTTTCAGCTTCGGTGAGTGAAGGATTAATGCTGGTGGAAGCTTTGAATTGATGAAGTTTTAATGGTTGGTGCCACGGAGAAGGAGATGAAGCAACATTAAAAAGAATTAATATATAATAAAATCAAAATCATTAATTATTGTTCTTATTTAGAAAATCTAGGAAACATAATAAAACATTCATTTTTATGATAAGGGTGTCTCTGGAAATATATATTTTTTGCTCTGGCAGCAACAATTGCTGCTCTGGCAATATCGCTAGCCATTCGAGATTGGACATACTTCAGGGACGAATTCGAGATTGGAGAGTTAGGGGGTCAAACTTAATCATTGCTGAAAATAATTGACAATTATATTCAGTATATTATTTTTATTTTTTCTTAAGAATATGGAGTATTCACAATGAGAACTATGTTAAATTTAAAATGGAAAATCTACGTATGAATTAATTTGGTGTGTATGTTTGATAACCAATGGGAGTACTGGGACTAAACTTGCAAAGTTGCACCTGAATCGTGATTACTACCATGATTTTAGTAAAACATAATTAAATTAGATTTTTGGTTTTAATCATCGGCTATGTTAGGCCGATACCGAACATCGAGCCAAAACTTCTGTTCTAACATTCTTTACGGTTCGATCGATTTACCGTCATTATATATTATCAATTAAGTCGATTTTGTTTTTGATCTCTTTGATAGGGAGCAGAGATGTATTTTTCAAATAAGCAAACCTTTGGGATATTTTCATATTGAAACATATACAGTACATGAAAACAAACAAATGATCGAGCTTAGGAATCTTGCGAAGAAATTAACTATTATTCCTAATTGTTGCAGCTTGATCGAAAAGCCCTTTACAAGATGATCAGTCCTCGTAATGAATGTTTAATGATTAAAATTCCATCTCCAAATACGATTTTGTCTGTCTAAGCTTACCACAAATAATGATCTCATTCTTATATATTGCTTGAAAGATGAACAATGAAGAGTAACCTATTTTTTTTAGGCAAAAAGAGATCAATTCTTCAAGTATTTATTACACTTAGAACAACAACGAAATACAAAATATCATGTCAAGACCCAAAATATTGATTCATGAATTAAAAGAGTATCATAAATAAAATTAAATAGCCATATTTCAAGAATTAAGGCCATCTCCATTGATCAAGAGAGAAGCTATTCATTGCTCCAAAGGGTGGGGCAACCCACTTCCCTTGAGGTCTTCACGTGTTGTCGGCCACCTTCTCTTTCGTATTTTAATTTTTTGTTTTTATCATATTAGTTAATATTTTTTTTAAGGTTAATCTTAGTTTTAAAAATGTAGCTTTTATCTAAGAAACTTAAATAAATCAAGAAATTTACATTAATAGTTGGTAAATTTAATAACATTGTAAGAAACTTAAATTTAGTTTACAAATTTATTATAACATTATATTGTTTTAATTTAGAATCATATAATTTAAAAGTTATTTTTAAATAGTTTTAATTTAGCACATCAAACGTACAAATATGAAATTAAATACGATTATTGGAATCTTAAATACGATTTATGTGTACTAATTTTTTTAGTATTGTGTACTAATTTTTATTTCTTGAAATTAATGTCAATGTTAATTAATTTAGAAGTATTCTTAATTTTTTGCGTATTATTATTATTAGTGAGAGTGCGGAAGAATGAGAATTGGAATTAAATGGAATAGATAAATTGAATCATTGGAGATGACATGGAATTGATAGATTAAATCATGGGAGATGACTATGTAAATGAAATGAGAAGCTAGACTTGAAATCTACAGGGAAGGGGAAGGGGAAGGGGAAGGGGAAGCTGGACTTGGGCTCTTAAGTCACTGAAGATGACATTAATAAAAAGCTTGTGAACAGATGAGACTGTATTTAACTGAAAAATCGCTCAATTTGAGGTTTAGCCTAAAAGGTATTTTTGAAAAATTGTTAAAAGGCTTGGTATGATGCCCTAACTTTTATATATTTTCACTAATTTATAAAATATGTCAAGTCTACTTTTATATATTTTCACTAAATTATGAGGATTTTTTAATTCAGAAAATGAGGAGCTCTTCTCCTTTGACAAAGTCACTCATTCCCCGTGCACTAACTTCCCGTCTCTTCCAAATTAATCACATGAAACTTCCCCTGCTCTGCTGCTACATTTTGCGACAGCCAAAACCAGTGACGGAGCTATATGTAGACTGGGGGGCGACCGCCCCCCCAACAATATTAGGGTTTAATATTAGTAGTAGTAAAATTTAACATAATGATTGTGTTGGCCGGATGGTTAAGGAATTGCAAGTTCAGGTCAGAGGTATGAGTTCGACTCCTGCTTGGAGCAATTTGTTTTTAGTTCAATAATTAACCCTATTTTTAAATTTTTTCTTTCTTTCTCTTCAATTCTTAAGCCATTTCTTTTTAATTTTTCTTTCTTTCTCAATATTCAAGCCTTTCTTTTAATTTTTCTTTCTTCTTAATGATTCTATAGGGGGATATGATATTTTATTGTCATTATAATACAAGCATTTTCTTATAATTTTATTTATTTAGTGCATTATTGCTAAAAAAATTTTTAATAATTGTAAGAAGAATAAGATTTTTATTTTCTTTATAATATATAAGGGCTTCTCCTTATAATTATATTTATTTAGTGCATTTTTCATTATATAATATTATTTATTTGGTGTATTGTTTCAAAAAAAAAATTTGTTAATAATTGTAAAAAAAAATATATTATTTTCCTAATTATTTACTTTATTTAATGCTTCCCTCGAAAAAATTCGCCCCCACAATAAAACCCGTCTAGCTCCGCCACTGGCCAAAACAATGCTACTGCCATTTTGAAAATCCTGATTTAGAATCTTAAGCCATGGAAACTCGCTCCCTTTGAAATTCGAGTCAGAGACACAATGCATGTTGTTTCAAAGCAAGAGAAATTAAATGTTTTAAAGTCACTAGATGATGATACCAATATATTCTCACTGTTAATTACTGCACTCGCTCCTGTATTATACTGAATTCCACGTTTATTATATGATACGATGAAAATGTATAAAAAACGCTGCATTTTGAACGATCTGGTTTCTATTTTTCAAGAGCAATTGCAAATACCCAAGAAAAGCTTAAACAAGTCAAGACATGCTTTTGATTTCTTATGACAAACTTGTAATTATCTTTTGGACATATTTTGCAAACACTACCCACTTTTACTTCTCCATAATTTTTGACTATTTTTGTAGATTATAAGATTTAAATAAAATGACAATCTTTTGCAAAACACAATCTCATTCTTACCCGTCTAACTAAGATAATTAATAGGAGTTAAATGTAATATTTTAATAGCAGGATTAGGATTAAGAGTCCTATTAGAATTAGGATTATAAAAATTAGTTTTGTAACTAATAAAATTCATAACTTTCTTCTTTCTCTTCCTCTTCCTCTCTCTTCGTTCTATCCTCCCACTGATTCTTTCAGTTATTCTTCTTCTCCCTAGTTCTTCTTCTTCTTCTCCCTAGTTCTTCTTTGTCCTTTCTCCTAATTAATTGGTCGGGGGATAACACTATACTTTCTTGAAATTTCTTTGCAATGCCGAACGTAAGTAGTTGCCCTAATTCATCTTTATTTGTTTTTTTTTTCCAATTAGATTGTGGATCATGTTCTTAGTTGGGCGTTTCCCAGAATTTCAACAAATATTTTTTCCCTAATATTGTTTTCTTGATTTTTACTGATAGATATGATGTTATTGGTTTGTCTCAGTTGGATCGGTTCATACCAAATAGATGTATTTTACACTTATATCTCTCTTACCAAAGAATTATATTTAAGTATCTTATGTATAAAATGTGTTACATCGATCAGTTTTCGAACATTTTTTCGGCAAAAAATGCAATAACGTGACCTTTGATAAGGGTATGCTTGGGTTTTTATGTATTATAATACCCTTAATTAAAGTCACGTAACTCGCACGTGATTGTATTATAGCTAGAAAAGTGCTGGAAATTTGATCGGTGTAACATATTTTATATATGAGGGACTTAAGTGTTAATTCTTTAGCAAGAAGGATATAAGTGTAAAACAATTTATATAAAAGAGACTTAAGTGTAAAAAATTTGGCAAGAGAAATATAATTGTAGGTTAAAACACACCTATTGTCCCCAAAGAATACAATGTTTTAAAGTTATAAGATATAACATTTTTATTTTATTTTATCAACTATAGAGATATAGACATGGTAATAAAGATGTGTGGTTTCACAAAATTAAGTACTCTCCCCATTTCATCTTCAGCCCAGCCAAGGTTTGCTCTTTCTGCTCCCTTTCTTCTATCCACTCGTCTCTCTCTATACTAACACTTAGAGCAATACTAACGGTATCCAAAAATTGGTCTCAAATTATCTAGGAAAATTTACATAGACACCCCTGCCTATAGGTCTAATTACAGGAACTTACCAACCATATCAAAAATTACATCGACACCCTCTTGACATAACGACAGTTAGTCATCTTTAACGGAATGGGTCAAAATTTCGAAAGACCTTAATTATTTTCAATATTTACACAAAATTAAAAAAAAATCCAAACCCCCCAATTATAAGGGTTAAAACGTTAAATGTGTCGCCCCTTTGGGCGGAGCTCTGGAGGCAACAAAAGATAAAATTAATTCATGAAGCTTATGGCCCTTGAACACGGGAATCTATTACAACAAGAATCACTAAGTTTCGTTGAGAAATGAAAGAGAAATAGGAGTTTGAAATTTCGGATCTAGGGTTCTTCACGAACTAAACTTTGAACAACGATTTCTCCCAAATTACTCGATGAAATTTGACAAGGTCAGTGGCTATGAACTCGTATTGATGAGAGGAACAAAAGCCCCAGATTAATTTGGGTAAATAGCAGCCGAAAAATGGCAGCCGAGTTTGAAATTTCGGATCTAGGGTTCTTCGCGAACCAAACTTTGAACAACGATTTCTCCCAAATTACTTAATGAATTTTGACAAGGTTGATGGCTATGAACTCATCTTGATTAGAGGAACAAAAGCCTCAACTTAATTTTGACAAATAGATGTCGGAAATGGTGGCCAAATGAAAAGGGGTGATGGAATAAGCTTTACAAATACACCCCATGTATCATAAATTATATTACAAAGTTCTCCAAGGATAAATTTAAAAAAACATTAAAGAAGTTAGATGACGTCATCATTTAAGGTCTTACACTAAAGCCGTAATGGGTGTCCTTGTAATATAGTTTTGGCAAAGGTAAGTTCCTATAATTAGACCTATTGACAAGGGTGTCTTTATAAATTTTCCAATCATCTATCTCTGTATAAAAGTTTTTAATCCAACAATAAATGAGAGACAATTTTTAAAATCAATTTAAATTAAATTAATTCATTTAATTTACTTAAAATTAAAGCCTAGTGAAAAATGTAATCAAATGTAAATTTAAACTAGATAAAAAATAAATAAAATTCGAAACTAGATTTTTTTTTTTGATCTCCGAGCTGTAAATATAGTCTAGGAGATCAAAAAAAAAAAAAATTCATTATCCATCGATTATCCAATACTCATATTTGGACAATTATACTGATGAAGGAGATTTTCGATGATTCTTCAACAACATGAAGTTCTTGGTCGTTCAGATCGGTCCGGACTTCACTTTAATGGAACCTGACCTGCACTCAGGGCGGATCCCACCCCCTCCCCCCCAATATTTTGATTTTTATATATAATTTTAGCGCATCATTTTGCATTTATTTTTATCTCTCTAATTCAAAAGCTCAATTATAAAATTTAGTAATACAAATCATATGTTTACTAATATTATGATTTAATTAGACAGTATTTTTATAATCAACTAAATAATTATAAAGCTCAATTAAATTTTTTGAGATAATCTTTTGAACATAAAATAAAAAGAACCTCATACACCATCAATTTATTCTCCAAGTAAATTATAGTTGATAATTGTTGAAAATTTGACATTGATTTCATTATAGAGAATTTTATGATATTAAAAAATGACATACACAATTCGAATATTTTTGCACTCTGAATATAATATACTGAAAATATGTTTATGTTTTTATATCGGTCTACTTATGTAAATAAAATATATTGATTAAACTACTTATGATTTTAGTGATAATATATTACGGCCCCCTCGACTTTTGATTCCTGGATCCGTCCCTGCCTGCATTTAAAGAAACTAGTTAGGGCTCGTCGGGGTTGACCCCTCCGAAGATCCTCCGAAGCTTAAGTTAGATCAAATCAAGTAGATCAAGTAGTAGATGCATGATAGAAAATGTGTACCAGATTTTTGTGGAATTAGGGATATTTAAGGATATAGGATGGCCCATGTGAGTCAGTAGGGTCCTGATTGGGTTGACCCGGCAAAAGCGGATAGATCTTTGAATTGTTTGGTCAATATAGCAAACTTTCAGGGGGCATTATCGTCATTTTTCTTGCTTTGTTTGTTTGTGTCGATTCTGGATAGATTGACTAGGTCGATGTGGTTGAGGAGGTTGAGCAAAGCAAGTTGGTCGAGTAGAGCAAGGAGGACCGATCTGGTAGAGGAAACAGTTAGTCAAATAGATCAATTTAGTCAATCCTAATGTCAAAATATGATATGTCATATACAAAGATGTAATTCCTATTGGGTAAATTGCGTTTCCTTCTGAATTGATTTCCTTCTGAATTGATTTCCTTCTTCCTAGAATCTCCGGTACTCTCAGTGAGAATAAGCTGGTGGGGCTCTAGTACAAAATTTGTCCCCAAGAATAAGAGGTCATGGGTTAAATTTCCACTAATGTAAGTATTTATTCTAGTTTATTAATATTATTTGATAGTTGTCTATTATTTATAATTCTTAGTACTTGAGCAGTTATTTAATTGATTTCTAATGTAAATGTAATGATTAATGATGAGTGTAGTCTAAAGAAAGTATTTTTTTAATTAATTTTTTAATATTTAATTTGTGGGGACAGTGTGAAACTTCTAATCCACACATACACACATATGTGATTATGCGGTTCGTTTGATGCTTAATGCATCTGAACATGTTTTACCTAACACTCTTGGTCACTGTTGTAACATACAAGTTTTAATTTAATATGTATATTCAAAATAATTTTAATAGATTGTAGAAACACACATTGTACTTACTTTAATTGAAAAGTAATCAATAGACATTCTAGACTTGCAATTAGCAATGTCGTTAAAGTAATATTTTTGAGGTTGTCACGATGTATATACAATTTAAATTATGATAGTATGTCAAGATCATACAACGGTCTCTTGTTTGTTATTTGCATTAATAACGAATCCATGATGAACCAAAACAAACATCATTTCGATAAATATTAAAGAGTATAAGTTCGATTTAATGCTAGGAAATGGTGTGCATAATTTGCCAGATTTTATTTATAATATTTTTAGTTAATTCACCCCGCGGTCCCGTGCATACACATTTTTGGATTAAAGCTGGTTCAATATGATTCAATTCATTATTTCAATTCGAATTAGTGAACTGATAACGATGAAAATCTTGCAACTCACCTGAGTAAGAAGCCGTCTTAAAGTCAACTTGTTTTAAAAAATGTCAAAAAATAAACAAAAATAAATAAAATGACATTTCTGGTTTGGAACTTCTTAACAATGTACTAAATGAAAATTGTTTTTCTCAGATTTAAGTTTTTCAGGAATTAAGGCTGGGTGTCTTGGCCCAGGACTTTTCGGTTGGTCCATTGGTATTTTTGAAAATCACTAATGTTCACTTCTCCTTCCGTAAATTATATTGACATGAAAACAGGATTTATAATTTTTTATAGCCCACAATTGAAAGAGAAGGAAATTATCTTTCGCGTAAAAGGGTTAAATCACACTTATGATCCCCTATTATAAAGTATTTGACATATCTTTTTTATCAAAAACTTTACACTTAAGTTAATTCTACTATATCAAGTATTTTCCCTGTGACCAAAGAATTTTACACTTAACCCTCCAATATAAAATGTGAAGCAACGATCAATTTTTCGGCTCTTTTTTGATAAAAAAAATGCAATCACATGCTAGTTACGTGACTTTCAATACGGGTATTTTGGTTTTTATGTGTTATAATACCATTACTTAAAGTCACGTACCTTGCACGTGATTGTATTATAACTGAAAAAGTGTTGAAAAATTGATTGGTGTAACACATTTTATATATAAGAGACTTAAGTGTAAATTCTTTGGCAAGATGGATATTAATGTAAAACACTTTATATAGGAGGGACTTAAGTGTAAAGTTTTTGACAAGAGGAATACGAGTATAGGCTAAATCACACTTATGGTCTCCCAAGTATAAAGTATTTTAAAGTTCTAAGATATAACATTTTTATTTTATTTTAGGGAAATTTACATAGACATATATTGTAATACTTGGATGGAAGTGATATTTTTGGCAAAAGGTTGTACTATATATGAGCTAGAGACCTGTGGACCTATGGATCCATTTTCTTTTGTTGTAATGAAAAATATTAAATATTGAGATGAGATCAAGGAAAAATAAGTAGGTAGATGATAAGTCAACAATATTATTTGAGATGTTATATTGTTTATTGTCATAATCGCTGGTGTGTTGTAATATAGAATTAAATTTCAATAAACTCAATTCTTAAATTCTTATATATGAGATTACAACACACCAGCGATTATGATAATAATATAACATCTCTGGTGTGTTGTAATTCTTAAACTCAAAGTTACACATATATTTTACTATTTAGATGGAAGTGATATTTTTGGAAAAAGGTTGTACTATATATAAGCTAGAGACCTGTGAACCTTTGGATCTATTTTCTTTTGTTGTAGCGAAAAATATCAAATATTAAATTCTATATTACAACACACCAGCGATTATGACAATAAGCAATATAACATCTCAAATAATATTGTTGACTTAACATCTACCTACTTATTTTTCCTTGATCTCATCTCAATATTTGATATTTTTCACTACAATAAAAGAAAATGGATCTAAAGGTCCACAGGTCTCTAGCTCATATATAGTACAACCTTTTGCCAAAAATATCACTTCCATCTAAGTATTACAATATATGTCTAACTTTGACAAAATATATCCTTAAAGAATATGCTAGTATGAGAAACATCTATACGTATGCACAAGTAAACAACTTCTTAGTCACCCTAACATCACCTTAGTGACATCAAAATTTTCATTTTAGCTTCGCGTTCAGCTTTTTTTTCAGAGGCAGTCCTCTTCTTCTTCTTACACGGTGCATCAACATTTAATTCTTCATGCTTCTCGGGTATTGTTTCTGGTGTCGGAGAAGGCAAAACATCGTGCTCGAATGGAGCACCTGATGGAGACACAGAAGGATTATGAACAGTTTCATCCTAGACCATTGGTCTCTCGAGTTGCGTGACTTCATTTTCTCCCAAACGTTCATTTCTTATTTGAATTGCCTATGGAGAGAACCATCTCACGAAGAGTTCATATATGATACGATTATCACAGTACGTTCAAGTAAAACTTACTGAGATAGTGAGAAGTTCAAGAACATATTTGAAAACATGGTTTATTAGGCAAATCACATACAATAACTATACAAGACTATACCACATTACATATGCAAAGAAGACTTCAACACAATCAGTAATAAATAGGATACTTTGGAAGTAATAAATCTGATTATGAATGATATTTTAAGATTTCAAAAAATAAAGGCAAACACATTTAGTCGTAGTGATGATGAGCAAAGCTAGGCCTACACAACTACTCTCTACATACATTGACACGTGAAGCATCTCCGATGACAAATCAGAATCTGTTTAGAAATGACATTTTCCATAGTTTTTTGTGATGCTAATTACAGAAAACATAAGAAAATAAACTAAACGGGCTAATAAAATCCTTTCCGGCTCAAAAGAAGGCTCACACAAGATAACTTGCGATGTAAAAGTCTTCCCAGTTTGAATAGTTTCTATTATTATTCAGTGATATATAAGCTTAATTAGAAGTATTTTAGGCTGTTGTTGTTTGAGTAGTTTTTAAATGTGTAGGATGTTAGTTTATGATCCATGAGTTAGGAGTTAAAACACTATTTAAAGTATTATTTGGATTCCTAGGTCATCTAGGGTTATAGTTGAAATGAACTAATTAGAGAGTAGTTGTGTCAATGTATGTAGAGAGGGTCATCTATGGAAAATGTCATTTCTAAACAGATTCTGATTTGTCATCGGAGATGCTTCACGTGTCAATGTATGTAGAGAGTAGTTGTGTGAAATGAACTAATTATTTGTTCTATTAGTAGAAGACATGTCTTTTTCCTAATAAGATAAGTCAATAAGGTCTATATATACTTCAGAATCTAATGTAGGAATGAACAATGAATTAAACCTATTTCAACTACAATCATCATCATCATTCGACAAAAAAATGCTAATGAAAATTAACAATGAATCAAACCTATTTCAACTACAATCAGTCATAAAGATAACGAGATAAAAATAGGAAATAATTTGTTGTGATTAGGAATTTAGTTATTGAATAATTTACTATTTATCATCATATCATTCTTAATGTAGACAAAAAATAATAAAAAAATTAACAATAATCAATCATAAAGATTATGAGATACATAGGTAATTAATTGAATTTTTCAAGAATTTAAAACCTAGTTAAAATTAACATTGAATAATCTCATTCACAATTAATGAAATACCGTTATAATAGTTGTTATGTCCTGTAGAGGTCTACGCGGATACGACGGCAAATATCATCGCAGTAAGCTTGTTGCAATGCCTCAGCCGCGGCCACGTGCAGTAGGCATCATCGACTAGGCCGCTTCGTCGACGATTAACTCGGTTTCCAAATTCATCTACGGGATCCACAAGTAAAATCCGACGATCACGTCCGATCATTTTCCTCCCAAAGGTTCTAAGGGTTTCTCGTGTTAGGTGTGTGTCGTGTTTTCTGTTTGACGTAGTGGTTAAGGCACGGTAATGGCTGGGATGCCTATTGTCATGCCCCAGCACTTTACCCGACAACGGGGGCCGGGCGGACACGCCTTATGATCGAGGCAATGGCTTAAAGGGACATTACGGGACTGCCAGCAAGGCGAATGGCCTAGCCGGATGCGCATCATACCACCCTGGGCGTGGCCCAGGCAAGTCGGGGACTATCACGGATGACGACAAGGCACATGGGCAAGGAAAGGCCGTCGGGTGGCACTGGGGCATCTCTACCAAACATGGCACTTGGAGGTTCCGGAAGATTCTAGAGAGATCCACACAAGTCCGGGACGTTCAAGAAGACTCCGGGAGGTTCCACGTAACTCCGGAGAGATCAAGAAGAAGCCGGAAGGATCTGGAAGAGCCTACACATGTGTGGAACATGGCGGAATGATCTAGAACCATATGGAAGGCTCATGAACCATGTAGAACTCCCTTGTACATAGTAGGGCATTCTAGAAGTAACTACATAGTTGTAGTCTTGGTAGGATTTTGTAAAAGGGTATAGAGACTTAATCCTAGCCCTTAGATCAAATAGATCTTGGCCGTCCACTAGGGAAGGCTATTAGTATAAATGGAGGTAGGCATTAATTTGTAACTCAACCAAGTTGTAGCATCCAAGAGTTTTTCCAAGTTTGTGAATAAATAATTTAATACCCTTAAAACAACAGTAACGTCCTGTAGAGGTCTGTTAGGAAACCACGGCAGATTCCGTCGAAGCAAGTTTGTGGCAATGCCGCAGCCGCGTGGAGTTGGCGTTCCTCCCTGGCCGCGTGCAGTAGGCGTCCGTCCCTGGCCGCGTGCGGTAGGCATCTCTCCTGCTTCATAGGCATCATCGAGTAATACTTCGCCGGCGATTCCGGCGATTTGCCGCGATTAACACGAGCTAAAAATTCATCGGAGGGGATCAGTAATTACAATCCGACGATCACGTGTCATTTTCCTCCCAAAATTCTAATCGTGTTAGGTGTGTCGTGTGTGTGACATAGTGGTTAAGGCAATCCGCTTATGTTCGAAACCCGAAATTTGCATTCTTTCTTTATTTTTTTTTGCAAACTTGTATATGTGTCTTAGGTAAAATTTCATTTTTGGCCCTCTAAAGTGGCTGCATTTCAAAATTAGCCCTTTATTGTGGTATCTCGACAATATACCTCATTTATTGTGTCATCATCATCAATTTCATCCTTATCACCGATTTTTTTTAATTATCGCCAAAAATCATCAATTTATGTCATATTTGACCTATCACATGACTTGGACTTGCAAATTATGGAGTCATAATACGAAATTCTTAATTTTTAAGTGTCACTCGACAAATGATTTTTTTGTTAAAATTAAATTTTTTGGTCAGATTACACATAAGTTGGTGATTTTCGGCCAAAAAAATTAATTTTCTAGTCAATTAAGACAAAAATTGATGATTTTCGTCAATAATTAAAAAAAATCGGCAACAAGGACTGAATTTGATGATGATGACACAATAAATGATGTATATTGTCGAGGTACCACAATAGAGGGTCAATTTTGAAATGCAGCCACTTTAGAGGGTCAAAAATGAAATTTTTCATGTGGTCTTATTTGTGGAAAAAAAAAAACACCCCCTGTGCTTTTTCTAACTCCCAAAAAACTACCTATGTTATTTTAACTCACAAAATCCCCTCTGTGATCTCAAATAAGTGCCAAATACACCACCAGAAAAGAGAGTGTGTTTCAAACGTCAAAATTGTAAGTATTTGTTCACATTTTGCTTTTTATATGACAATTTTACCCCTGACATCGAAAGACAAAAACACCCATTATGCTTTGTTTAACTCCCAAAAAAACCCCCATGAGTCATGTTAAATCTCCAAAACCTCCTTGTGTTTGGTTTTAAATACCACACTTGACCCAAATAGTATATACTTAATTTTTCAAAAAGAATAAATAAATTTAAAAAAAAACAAACACATAGGGGTAATCTTGTCATTCCACCAAAAGTCAAAAGTAAAATTATACTTGGGTTGAATGTGGTATTTAAAACCACACATAGGGGGGTTTTTGGGAGTTTAAATAACACATGAATTTTTTTGAGAATTAGACAAAGCATAGGGAATGTATTTGCCTTTTGCTCTAAGGAAAAATGGTAGTCCCTGACAAATAACAAGTCGAAAGAAAGCCAATAAACTAACACTTCAAAAGTTTTCCCAGACAATTAGCTTTATTATTGACTGAAATATAAAGATAATTTTTTACTTAGTAGTATTTATTATGTTTATGCTTACAACAATTCTATTTTCCATATGAACCAAATCAGTATTAAATAAATGAAAAAGACCATAGGGTAAAAAAAGAACACAAATCTTTATATGCATACAGATTTTTGCATCGTAACTTGATGGTCCGTTTCAATATATTTTCCAGTTTGTGCTCTTTGTTGTGTCCAATAGGTACTCGTGACCAACAATATATAACAAATTAACACATAAATACTGAATTATTATTTAAAAAAAATTTAAACAAGAGTTAGATGTGTAGTACTCTTATTTACCTGTTTATTTATGTAGGAATGGAAAATCCAAATTAATGACTCCAAAATATAATATCGGAATTGTTGTAGTAATAAATTAATATTAAAGTGAATCAAGAGAAAAAAAATGATGGATGTCACAAGATAGACAAGAAAAAATATAGAGATTGAATGATAAAAAAAATTGAAGAGAAATAATGAATTTTATTTTTCTTCTTGCTTTTTTCTTGTTACTAATTTTCGGAAAGAGCCGCCCAAATGGCATTTAGGGGGTAGTTATGGGCCAGGTTACGGGCCCCAAAAATGGGGGACCTAGGCAACATCCTGAGTTGCTTGAGGCCTGGGCCGGGCCTGATATCAACACAATTGATGTTTGGACAATATAGCTATTTTAAATTTAATAGCATTATTGGTACTCCTTATAGATCAAATTTTACATTTTCGTCCCTCTTAAACTTTTTGTAGCAGATTCATCCCTTTTATCAATGTAGTGTAATACATTTGTCCCTCTTAAATTTTTTATAGCAGATTCGTCCCTCTTATCAATGTAGTGTAACACATTCGTCCCTCTTAAATCCAAAATACATCAACTTTCGTCCATTTTAAAATATATTTTGGATTTAATTTTTGTATTTTGTATTTAAAATGGACTAATGTGTTGCATTACATTGATAAGAGGTACGAATTCGCTATGAAAAATTTAAGAGGGACGAACATATTACACTAAATTGATAAGAGGGGCGAATATGTTACACTACATTGATAAGCGGGATGAATCTGCTACAAAAAATTTAAGAGGGACGAAAGTGCGAAAGTTAACCCATAAGGAGGACCAAAAGCGTGATTTACTCGGTATTTGGTAGAGTAGTTTGATAGAGTAATGAAGATTTGTGAAATAATTTTGATTTGCATGATGTTGTTTATTTGAGTTTTGGGAGAGTTGTTTGAGAAATAAAGTAGGAATAGTTTTTTTTGGAAGAATTAAGTTGTAAGTGTAAGATGTGTAAGACTTTATGTCAAATCGTGTTTGTTATGTGAGATAAGTTGTGTAACAGATGAATTACATTATGTCAAAGCAACGTAGAGTTTGTGTAAGTTTTTTTAAGATATAAGAAAATTGTTGTTTTTTGGCTTTTGAGAGAGTAGTTAGAGAAAATCGAGTGTTGATAAATTTATTTCAAAAAGTACAAAACATATTTGCTTCGCTTTTCCCAAACACAAAATAATTTTTAAAAAAGTCAAACAAACAGACCCCATCTGATCCAACGTATTTTCCTAAAACCTTCTTTTTTTAATTCTTTTTTTTTAAAATTATATAGAATTTCTTAAACAAAAGTATGTGCACGTTACGGTTGAGATGGAGGAGGCTGGTTATGGTCATAAATGAGTCATTAATATTTTGTTTACTGACTACATAACAAACATAAGGGGTTATTAATATTTAATATTCAATTTAGTCCTCTGCATTTTAGTTTATTGTTATTTAATGCCCTTTTAGATTTAAATAATAGGAAAGAGCAGAACGGCCCCGTTTGGATCGATTTTGGCTCTGTTTCGCCCTGTTTCGATGTTTCAAAAGTGTTTGGATGGTTTTGACGAAACATGTGAAACACCATTTGAATTGATTTTGATTGGAATATTGGGATGATAAAATATTAGTAAAGTAATAGATAGTGGGATTTGAAAAGTTGAGATATGGTTTGGAATGGTTTTGGGTGTTGGTGTTTGGGGGTGAAAAGTTAATGACATATGTCACATCGAAGACTTTATAAAAGTAGGATATAATATTATATAGTGTAATAATTGAGATTGTGATTGTAATAATATTGTTATGATTGAGATGATGATTATAATAATATTGTTGTAATATTAATTTAGAAAATTAATAATAATTGCAAAATATGGTGTAAATTTAAATAGTACTACATATTTTTTATTTAAAGGATATTTCAAAATTAATATATTAAATTAGTAACAATAAATTAAGAAATTTATATATATATATATATATATATATATATATATAATAATGGTTAAACAATCATTTAAAAATAATATAGTAATGATAAAACTTTTCATTTGTATATAATTAATAATTAATACACAATTATTAATATTAATTTAGAAAATTAATAATAATTGTAAAATATGGTGTAAATTTAAATAGTACTACATATTTTTTATTTAAAGGATATTTCAAAATTAATATATTAAATTAGTAACAATAAATTAAGAAATTTATATATATATATATATATATATATATATATATATATATAATAATGGTTAAACAATCATTTAAAAATAATATAGTAATGATAAAACTTTTCATTTGTATATAATTAATAATTAATACACAATTATTTAAAATAAAATAATATAACAAGTAAGAGATGAAAGAGAAAAAAGCTGGAGAGAGAGAGAGAGAGAGAGTGCAAGGAGAGAGGAAATAGTGCAGACCAACTTGTCTCTGCATTCAAAGCCCGTCATATTTTGTCGGTGTTCCATGCGTGCTTGGGCCTTGAGCCAAACACATGTCAGGCTGAAAAAATGGGCCAAACGCTTAAGTAATCCATTTTGGCCCAAATGTTGGGCGAAACACTTGGGCCAAAATGGATCCAAACGAAGCCTGAAATTCTATTTGGATTGGGTTTGGGGAAAATAGTTGGTGGTAAGCGTCAAATCAATGTCTTTTTTAAAGAGTTTGTGTGGGAAAAATAGGTGGTAGGTGTCAAATCAAAGTTTTATAGGTTTCAAGAGTTTGGGTGTTGGTTTCTGAATATGTTTGTGATGAGTTTCATGAGTTTGACGAAAACTCATTTGGAGGGGTTTTGGCCCGGTTTTGCGAAACCCGTGAGACTGGGCCAAAACCCAACCACATAGGCCTTTTATGTTCTAGATGTAAGATGTGTAATATTTTATGTCAAATCATATTTATTATGTGAGATAAGTTGTGTGAGAGAGATATTATTTTATGTCAAATCAAAGTAGAGTTGATGTAGATTTTTTTTTTAAATAAAAAAAATTGTTGTTTTTTTGGATTTTGGGAGAGTAGTTTGAGAAAATATTGAGAGGATAAATTTATTCCAGAAAATAAAAAATGTATTTATTTCACTTTTTCCAAACGCGAAATAATTTTCGAAAAGGCCAAAAAACTGGCCCTTAATAAAAAGATTATCAAGGTTGCACACAATGATTTTTCATATCATAGATTTCATCTATATGATAAAATTAGTACCAAATTTTTCAATGTAAATAATCAAACAATCTCTAAGGTATAGATCTTTGAAAGCTATTTTCACCAACTTGAAATTATTCCTCAATTGTTGAGGTGGTAACACTAACATATCATGCGAATCAAGCGATCAATCAAAGGTACACCATAGGCTTTATTGTACTTTTCAATATTAAACATAACTAAAAAAATTGTTGGATTTTTTTTTTCAATATTATTATTAATTAACTCATTGGTGACTTTATAAGGATTTATTACGGTGTAATTGTTAATTTAGCATTGGAAAAGCCAAAGAGTTGTCTGTAATTTTCTTGGGCCGGTGGATATAAGAAGAGAGAGCTTTTTGAGTTTGGAATTGTGTCAGTGGCTCGATTGTGAATATATAATAGTAGTACTCGAAAAAAGAATTCACTAATTTTTGCATGTGAAAGTAGTAGTAAAAAAAATCTAAAATTCTTGTTTTGGGGAGGAGGGTTGACAGTAGTTCATTAATACTAGTTTATTTGCTATTTTTGGCATTTTGTTTTATTGGTTATGCAAAACAATAATGGTTTTGAGAAGAGGATAGTTGATAAATTTGATACTAATTGTATTATAAATGAATTTATGGTATGAAAAAATGTTGTATACAATTTTGTTTATTTTAATTAAATTGATTTTGAATTGTAGATTATGTATAGTTGCCAATTTTATTTTTTTGTCAGTTTATGCAAATAAATTAAAATTTTACCAATACAACAAACTCTTAGTTAAAGGCTTGACCTTTGCTTTGGGTTATGTTCTTAGAAGGATGATAAAATGAAACTCGACCCCTCAGACTCTTCGGCTCTGTATGGATTTAGTATATGTATGGGTTTGAACTCACTCAAATCGGGTCAAACCCCATTAAGTAAAGTGTTTGAAGAGATTTCAGTCGAAACTCCAAGTTTCAGCCAAACTAAAACCTACACAACCTTACTTAAAACTTATAAAGTCGTTGATTTGACGCCTGTCATATATTTTTTTACACATAAAGTTATTGATTTGATATCTACCACATATTATCTCAATGTTCCATTGAAACATTATCCAAATCGAATTTCAAAAGTTTCACCAAAACTTTAAAACCACTTTTTGAGACCAAATCGAGATGAAACCAAGTCAACCCACTGACTATTATTTAATAATATTTTACTATCTCAATGTTTCATTGAAATCATTATTCAAATCGAGTTTCAAAAGTTTCACCAAAACTTTCAAATCACTTTTTTAGACCAAACCGAGATGGAACCAAGTCAAACTACTTCCATAATAACCATTGATCCATTCTTGTACTGTTTGCATGTGATGTGATAAAAAGAGCCTTAGGGTTAATATGGAAGTAGTTTGATTGGGTTTGGTCTGGAAAAGTGGTTTCGAAGGTTTGGGCGAAACCTTTGAAATTCGATTTGGATAATGGTTTCAATGGAATATTGAAATTGTAAAATATTATTAAATAATAGTTAGTGGATTTTAAAATTTGAGATTTGATTTGGATGGTGGTTTGGTTGTTGGGGTTTGGAGAAGAAAAATAGGTAGTGGATGTCAAATCAATAACTTTATAGGATTTGAAATATAATATTTTATTGTGTATTGAGATGATGAGTTATTATATTATAATGATTGAGAATTGGTTGTATTTATTTAGATGTGATTGTGATATTAATTTAGATGATGATAAATAATTGAATGCTTATTTATTTAAATAAAATTATTAATAATTTTATTATCTTGTAAATTATAAGATATATATAATATATGACACGACACACATTTTCTAGCCAACTGATAACGCCGTGAAAACGTCGTTATTACCTATCTCTTTAAGCCCAAAATGTCTTGTTTTGATCCGAGTTTCTGTTTGTCTCCGCGTGTTTTCGTGTCTTTTGTGCTTTTGGTCCCTTTGTTCGACCTTTGTTCGTTTTTCGTGTTTTGTTCGTGTTTTAATTGAGTTTATCGGTGGTTTGCAGGATTCGACACCGTGAAGCAATTTCAGGAGCGTTTACTGCGTGGAGTGCAAGTCGCTTTCAACCAAGGGGAGGCCTAACGCAAAAGAAAGAACAAGAATAGAGAATTTACACATCTGCTTCACCTCGCCTCCGCGAGATTATTCCTCGCCGCCGCGAGTTGGTGGCAGAGAGTTGTTCAAACTCTCTGCCTCAACCTCGCGGCCGCGAGCTTTTATCTCGCGGCCGCGAGATCCTGCATAACTGAAGACTCGCGGCCGCGAGACCTGCTCTGTTTTCTGCGCGGATTGGAGGGGTTTTTTGTACATATCCCCTTTCCCCCAATTGTAATTCAAAACCATTTTGGGGACTCTTTGGTCTTGTTTCCCTAGGTTAAGAGGGTCAAGAGGAGACAATATTATTCTTTCCCTCATACCTTGCCTCTCTTTTCCTCTCAAGCCTCCCTAAACTCTCTCTTTAGTTTTTCTTATTTTTCTTGTATTGAAGACTCCACCAAGGGGGTGAGTTAATCACCACCCTTGGGGAGTGATTAGGTGGTGATTAAAGGGAGGAGAATCCATCTCTCGACTTTATTCAGATTAGGTGATATCTTTCTATTTCCTAGTTGTCTATGATTAGGATATGAATGTTGTTATTTTCTATTTGGAACAAAGGTTGTGGATTTGAATTCTTTGGATTTATATATATTTATGTTATTGTTTGATTAAATGATGTTATGATGATTGGTATGGTGCTTATATGTGTTCGTTAATCCGATTCCGTGTTTATCGTTCATCTTATGGTTTGACAAACTTTGAGATGAGATTTATTGATTCTTGATTGCTAGACATAGTGATTTTGAGGATTTGATTATGAATTTGGATTGTGATTCGATTTTAGGATAGACATATACCTATGTCGTTTCATATTTGTTTAAGGTTTGAGTTTAATGCATCGATTAGAATTTAATCCACTTAGACATAAATTGGATTAGTTTAACTCGATAGGTTTGTATGCAACTCGGAAGATACATACGAACGTCCTTGAATCCTTGAGTAGCAACACGAGCATAATATATTAATTGTCAAGTCATTGTTATCGTTTGATTAGTTATGTTTTGATGTTGGGCTATGTTTGAATTGTTAGGTTTATTATTTTATCGCACTTTTTGCCAATGATTGTAGTAGATTATTGTTTAAGTACTTTGATTTGCCGTAATCATATAATCGGGTTTAATTCTACCTTGAATGCATCCTAGACATAGGACTTTGAAGGTTAGGCGAGTGACGATTTGTGGATTTCGATCTAGGATAGACATATACCTAGTGTGGTCCGTGTTTGTATAATGGGTTCGTTCGTGAATGCATCAAATAACTTATATTCTCTTTATTCGGTGATTTGGGTTAGTCTTAGGTCCCGGGTGACAACGGTACGCCTTTGAGCCCTCTGAGAGCATCGAATGACAACGATGTTTGTGATTGATCCGGAGATGGAGAGTTTGGGTAGATTGGTAGAGTTAAGTGAGACCGACAGGGAGACTTAACTAATTTAGAACTCACAAACAACAACTAAACCTGTGGTTGATTGCATAGCTAACCCAACAACCGCATGATTTATCCGCTTTAATTGATTGCTTATAAATCCTCCTTACCGCATAATTAACTCCCCAATTTACTTGCTTTCGTAGTTAGATTTACTTTACCGCTCGTAGTTAAATAAAATCACCCTTATCATATATTTGGGTTTGATAATTTTGTGTCAAGCGTTCATAACTGAAATAAGCCGTCGATTGATTCGTTTATTCCCACCTTTTACCCATTCGTGGGGATTCTATACTCGGTATGTACTTACCGTTTTATATTACTTGTAACGACCGTATACTTGCGTAGTTTGCGTATTAGTATTTGGAACGCAACACCAATATATAATCGAATATAATACGAAAAAATACAATAAAATATTTTGATAACAATTGTGAATGCAAAAATTGTAAACATCATTCACATAATGCATAATATTACCAAATAAAAACTGAGAAAAATATAAAGAAAAAAATTGAGATAGAAATAAAAAAAATGAAACAGAAAAAAAAAAGAAAAAAATTGAAATAAAAAAGCGGAAGGAAACAAAGAAATGAAGAAATTGAAACATAATGTTGTTTGGTGAATTGATCGATTCATAATTGATAAAGAAATAATTTTTTTGATAAATTAACAAAGAAATTTATTATTTATGAAAGAGGCCGGGGTATTTTTGGAATAAAAACTCCAAAACTATAACAGAGAGGGGTAAGTGCTACAAGTGATACCATACTTTAAGGGGGGAAACTATATTTCACCATAAATAAAATAATATATTTAATGAGATAATTAATACATATTTTTATGTTATATTATATACTATATATTAAGATGAACGTAATTTTTTCCAACTAATATAATCGAATGTAACGTTTAAAACTGCAGTTGGATATTTTAATAACAATTATTAAATACAAAAAATGATAATGCAAAAATCAAATAATATGACAAAAATAAATAATGCAAAAACTGGTAATGTAATTGATACTGTTAAAATATAAATTATATAAAGTTGGTATATAAAAAAATAAATTTTCTCACACGTTGTGTATGTTTATCATTATCTCACATGTTGACATATTAAAAGGGTTAAAGTTGGACTAGTTTGGAGAGTTTGGGTCTTGGTTGAAACCCTGGTTTGGACCAAAACCCATTGAAACCCATCACCAAACAAGGTTTGACCCAGTTTGGTTGAGACCAGACTGGGCCAAACTAGAACCATACAAGCCCTTAATTCCTGTCCTAAGTCCTAACCTCAAGTTGTTTAACCCAAAACTTAGAACAAACAAAAACATGATTTTTTTTAATATATAATGATTCATGAATAAGACATAATACTGCACCGGCAACAATAAAGTGGTCATACTCCACTTCAAACTCTCTACTTTTAAATTTAGAACATAAGATAATTGTCATAATATTCAAACCACAAATTAGACACCAAAAGGTCGTCAGAATCAAATTTCCATAGCTGTTACTAAGATTCCACAACCGATGATGAAGGAGCAGCATTCAACTGTGAGCTACATTGTACAGCAACAATCTTTTCTTGTGTCTAAAACGGATGCTCAGAGTTCATTTAGCCTTAATCTGGCTAACCAAAAGAGCCTCGTCAGAAGGGGCTGCTCAGAGTTCGTTTGTGCAAGAATAGCCTTAACCTGGCTACCCGAAAGTGTCTCGTGCTCGAGCAAAGCATTAGCAAGCGCATGTAGCTCATTCTTATGCGTACTAAGAATAGTTTTAGCATTTTCATTTGCCCTTTTCAAGAGTTCTCTCACTTCTTCATCAATAAGAAGCCTAGTCTCGGTGCTCATATCATCATAGTTTTGGGGTCCATCTATGGTAAGCATTGCTCTTGCTATTCCAGTTGCTAGTTCGATATCTGTCAAATCACCACCAGGAATAGATTCACCAAAGATGAGCTCTTCTGCAACTCTTCCACCCATGAGCATATCAAGCTGAGCAAGCCCTCTCTTCCGTACATAACCATCAGGGTTAGCAAGTATTTTCATCCATGATATACTTGGAAAACGCGGACACGTCAATTGCAATTGGGTAAACTTCCTAAGCCACTTGAAATCTGGAACAATAGTTACTTTGTGTAGAGGAAGTGCTCCATCGGTATGTATGGATACAAGAGCGTGGCCTCCCTCGTGGTAAGCCATAGTCTTTCTTAATTTTGGACAACTGACAGCAGATTTGAGCTCACATTCCATCATTATTTTATCCTTGGCGTGCTCAAGATCAGCCATACTCACTGCTAAGGAACAGTGTGTGCAGCAATGTTGATTAAGTTTGCAAGATCAGCACCTGAGAAAGCCAGAGTTCCTCGGGCAATGATCATTAGATCAACATCCTCCGCCTTGAGAACCTGTCAAATTTTATACCCCCAAATTAGAGGAGGTTTAAAACCCCAACCTTAGTCAAAATCTTTATGCAATATGCAATTACCTTTGACATGTGAGCTTCCAAGATATGCCTCCTTCCTTCAACATCAGGATATGGAACATGAATACAGAGGTCTAACAGTCCAGGTGGCACCAGTGCCTCATCCGATGACTCTGCAGAAAAAGTTGTTGCAATTACAATAACACCCTCGTTTCTTTTGATACCATCAAGTTCAACAAGCAACTGATTCAAAGTCATCTTCATGTCTTGCTGATCCTTTGGGTTGCGGCTCCCTCCTATGACATCAATTTCGTCAATAAAGATAACACATGGTGACCTCTTTTCTGCAGCAGCAAAGAGATCTCTCACTCTTTGGGCTCCAACACCAGCAGACATTTCCTCAAATTCACGGCCACTGCAAGAAAAAAATGGCACACCAGCTTTTCCAGCTATGGCTCTTGCCAACATAGTTTTCCCATTGCCAGGAAGGCCAACTAGCAGAACAACTTTTGCATGTGAGTCCCTCATCCAGATAAAGGGGAAGAAAGGCTAGCCAAAAACAAAACTGATTATGGAGAAGGAATGAAACCATCTAATATGATACAAATAAACACAAATCAAAATAAAAATTGCTCAAGAGATCCTTACGGGCTAACTACGTGTCTATACATAAAATATCGTTGACAATGTCCACTAGTACATTTACCAGAAGTTAGTACTGACAGGGCTACTAATGCAGGCTTAGTTCCTAAATTTAAAGTGTGTGACAGAGAGAGAAGTTTACATAATTAAATAAATGGTTATACCTTAGGATCGCGAAGGTAGTGAACAATATTTCCCAGCTCAGCTTTTGCCTCATCTAGACCCTTCACATCACTGAATTTAGTATTAGATTCCATAATGGGTTGAACTTCTTCCTGTAAACCAAGCCCTGATAAGAGCAAACAACAATGCAATGTATAATACTTCAAATTTAGCCAGAGATGCAACTAAACAACAGTAGCAGTGTTAAAGGATTTATCAGTAGCTTTACCAATTCCTCTATCCACTACGAGTACTCCAAAACCCTCTGTATCAGGCAATCGACTAGCTAGCCCGTCAGAGTAATTTGATCTTCCAAGTGTGCTCGTTCGTATAGAACTTGAAAGCTTCTGCACTGCATAAGAAAATTAAAAGTTGAGAAGCAATGGGGTGGTGCAGCACATGACATTTCCAAAATATTTCATAAGTCGAAGTTAAAGCAACATCTCCAAATTCATTGATGCACTTACCTTAGCCACTGCCCTCAACAAAGCTAACAATCTCAAATTCCGTGAAATTAAGATACCATACCATAATGTCACGGATCCCATAATGTATGCCAAATAATCTTCGAAGATCATCATTAATCTTAACTGGTAACATTATGCAGGGATTTGAGATGCATGACAAGAGTTTCTAAATGAAACCAAGTTGGTTGCTAAGAAAAAACAGGATAGGTTGTTCCCTTAGCATACAAGAGCAAACTTCTAACAAGCCTAGATACAACAACTGCGACAAACCATCAAAACCATAACCAAACATGACATTCTTTGATATGCAGAAACGACAACCCAATGTTATGGGATAAGAGAAGATTATGTCAGATAATAGATCATTTTACAAAGTATAGTTATGAAACGATCGGTAAGTTGATAATATAAAAGAAGAGAAAAAGATGAATTATGTATACCTCCTCCTCTAGCATGTTGTGAAGTTCGATAAGGTTGAGCAGCCAAATAGCTTAATTCCCTCAACGTCTCATGCCTTTTAACCTACCGTAAGAATGCAAATGGCATACAACAAATTGAAAACAGCAAATTAACCCTGAATATTAAAATGTAATGCAATGGACAATTTGATAAAATTCACAAGTGAGAGTTCGGGAGCTTTTCCTTCACGAAAATTAGTAATGCAGTGATGTATAGAAATCATCTAATTAAAAAGTCATATAGAGCCACATGAGCTGATAAAATTCCATAACCTAATAAAAACTCGAGTCTTTCCAGTAAAAACAATAAAATAAAATCCCAATATCTAATCTTTAAAATTGAACTAAGCACACTACAAATTCACATCATAGCTAATTTATCTGCTCTCCTAAACTTACATTTCTCACATCACATAAAAGACCAATGGAGGAAGAAAAGAACACTAAATAAGGGTTTTAAAAACAGAGCAAATTCCACAATAACAAGGACTGTAAACGCATAGTAGTGATAACGATGAAGATCTTGCAACTCACCTGAATAAGAAGCCGCCTTAAAGCCATCTTGTTTTAAAAAATGTCAAAAAAATAAATAAATAAATAAATAAAACGATGTTTTCTGGTTTGGAACTTCTAAACAATGTACTCCTGTGAAAATGATAATTGTTTTTCTCATATTTTATATTTTTCAGGAATTACAGTTGGGTGTGGACTCTTGGCCCAGGACTTAGATTTTTGAATTTCACTCATGTTCACTTCTACTTCCCTAATTTATGTTGAAATGAAAATTGGATTTATGATTTTTGATAGCCCACAAATGAAGGAAAAGGAAATTATCTTTGACATAAAGGGTTAAATCACTCTTATGTTCCCCACTGTGTAAAATATTTTTACAATTATATCCTTCTTATAAAAAATTTATACGTAAGTCCCTCCTATATAATGTATTTTACACTTATATCTCTCTTACCAAAGAATTTATATTTAAGTATCTTATGTATAAAATGTGTTACACCAATCAGTTTTCGAATATTTTTCAGGCAAAAAATGCAATCATGTGACCTTTTATAAGGGTATGCTTGGGTTTTTATGTATTATAATACCCTTAATTAAAGTCAATTAAAGTCACGTAACTCGTACGTGATTGCATTATAGATGGAAAAGTGCTGGAAAATTGATCAGTGTAACATATTTTATATATGAAGGACTTAAGTGTTAAATCTTTAGCAAGAGGGATATAAGTGTAAAACAATTAATATAAGAGAGACTTCATGTGACCTTTTATAAGGGTATGCTTGGGTTTTTATGTATTATAATACCCTTAATTAGAGTCAATTAAAGTCACGTAACTCGTACGTGATTGCATTATAGATGGAAAAGTGCTGGAAAATTGATCAGTGTAACATATTTTATATATGAAGGACTTAAGTGTTAAATCTTTAGCAAGAGGGATATAAGTGTAAAACAATTAATATAAGAGAGACTTAAGTAAGTGTAAAAAATTTGGCAAGAGAAATATAATTGTAGGTTAAAACACACCTATTGTCTCCAAAGAATACAATGTTTTAGAGTTATAAGATATAACATTTTTATTTTATTTTATCAACTATAGAGATATAGACATGGTAATAAAGATGTGTGGTTTCACAAAATTAAGTACTCTCCCCATTTCATCTTCAGCCCAGTCAAGATTTGCTCTTTCTGCTACCTTTCTTCTATCCACTCGTCTCTCTCTATACTCACACTTAGAGCAACACTAACGGTACCCAAAAATTGGTCTCAAATTATCTAGGAAAATTTATATAGACACCCCTGCCTATAGGTCTAATTACAGGAACTTACCAACCTTATAAAAAATTACATCAACACCCTCTTGACATAACACAGTTAGTCATCTTTAACTGAATGTGTCAAAATTTCGAAAGACCTTAACTATTTTCAATATTTACACAAAATTAAAAAGAAATCCAAACCCCCCAATTATAAGGGTTAAAACGTTAAATGTGTTGCCCCTTTGGGTGGAGCTCTGGAGGCCAGAAAAGATAAAATTAATTCATGAAGCTTATGGCCCTTGAACACATGAATCTATATATTACAACAAGAATCACTAAGTTTGGTTGAGAAATGAAAGAGAAATCGGAGTTTGAAATTTCGGATCTAGGGTTCTTCACGAACTAAACTTTGAACAACGATTTCTCCCAAATTACTCGATGAAATTTGACAAGGTCAGTGGCTATGAACTCGTATTGATGAGAGGAACAAAAGCCCCAAATTAATTTGGGTAAATAGCAGCCGGAAAATGGCAGCCGAGTTTGAAATTTCGGATCTAGGGTTCTTCGCGAACCAAACTTTGAACAACGATTTCTCCCAAATTACTTAATGAATTTTGACAAGGTTGATGGCTATGAACTCGTCTTGATGAGAGGAACAAAAACCTCAACTTAATTTTGGCAAATAGACGCCGGAAATGGTGGCCAAATGAAAAGGGGTGATGGAATAAGCTTTACAAATACACCCCATGTATCATAAATTATATTACAAAGTTCTCCAAGGATAAATTTAAAAAAACATTAAAAAAGTTAGATGACGTCATCATTTAACGTCTGACACTAAAGCCGTAATGAGTGTCCTTGTAATTTCTAATAAGGTTAGTAAGTTCCTATAATTAGACCTATTGACATCGGTGTCTTTATAAATTTTCCAATCATCTATCTCTATATAAAAGTTTTTTACTCCAACAATAAATGAGAGACAATTTTTAAAATCAATTTAAATTAAATTAATTCATTTAATTTACTTAAAATTAAAGCCTAGTGAAAAATGTAATCAAATGTAAATTTAAACTAGATAAAAAATAAATAAAATTCGAGACTAGATTTTTTTTTTTTGATCTTCGAGCTGTAAATACAGTCTAGGAGATAAAAAAAAAATTCATTATCCATCGATTATCCAATACTCATATTTGGACAATTATACTGATGAAGGAGATTTTCGATGATTCTTCAACAACATGAAGTTCTTGGTCGTTCAGATCGATCCGGACTTCACTTTAATGGAACCTGACCTGCACTCAGGGGCGGATCCCCCCCCCCCCCCCAATATTTTGATTTTTATATATAATTTTAGCGCATCATTTTGCATTTATTTTTATCTCACTAATTCAAAAACTCAATTATAAAATTTAGTAATACAAATAATATGTTTACTAATATTATGATTTAATTAGACAATATTTTTATAATCAACTAAATAATTATAAAGCTCAATTAATTTTTTTGACATAATCTTTTGAACATAAAATAAAAAGAACTTCATACACCATCAATTTATTCTCCAACTAAATTATAGTTGATAATTGTTGAAAATTTGACATTGATTTCATTATAGAGAATTTTATGATATGAAAAAATGACATACACTATTCGAATATTTTTTCACTCTGAATTTAATATACTGAAAATATGTTTATGTTTTTATATCGGTCTACTTATGTAAATAAAATATATTGATTAAACTACTTATGATTTTAGTGATAATATATTATGGCCCCCTCGACTTTTGATTCCTGGATCAGTCCCTGCCTGCATTTAAAGAAACTAGTTAGGGCTCGTCGGGGTTGACCCCTCCGAAGATCCTCCGAAGCTTAAGTTAGATCAAATCTTGTAGATTAAGTAGTAGATGCATGATAGAAAATGTGTACCAGATTTTTGTGGAATTAGGGATATTTAAAGATATAGGATGGCCCATGTGAGTCAGTCGGGTCCTGATTGGGTTGACCCGGCAAAAGTGGACATATCTTTGAATTGTTTGGTCAATATAGCAAACTTTCAGGGGCATTATCGTCATTTTGCTTACTTTGTTTGTTTGTGTCGACTCTGGATAGATTGACTAGGTCGATGTGGTTGAGGAGGTTGAGCAAAGCAAGTTGGTCGAGTAGAGCAAGGAGGTCGATCTGGTAGAGGAAATAGTTAGTCAAATAGATCAATTTAGTCAATCCTAATGTCAAAATATGATATGTCATATACAAAGATGAAATTCCTATTGGGTAAATTGCGTTTCCTTCTGAATTGATTTCCTTCTTCCTAGAATCTCTGGTACTCTCAGTGGGAATAAGCTGGTGGGGCTCTAGTATAAAATTTGTCCCCAAGAATAAGAGGTCATGGGTTAAATTTCCACTAATGTAAGTATTTATTCTAGTTTATTAATATTATTTGATAGTTGTCTATTATTTATAATTCTTAGTACTTGAGCAGTTATTTAAATGATTTCTAATGTAAATGTAATGATTAATGATGAGTATAGTCTACAGAAAGTATTTTTTTATTAATTTTTTAATATTTAATTTGTGGGGACAGTGTGAAACTTCTAATCCACACATACACACATATGTGATTATGCGGTTCGTTTGATGCTTAATGCATCTGAACATATTTTACCTAACACTCTTGGTCACTGTTTTAACATACAAGTTTTAATTTAATATGTATATTCAAAATAATTTTAATAGATTGTAGCAACACACGTTGTACTTACTTTAATTGAAAAGTAATCAGTATACATTCTAGACTTGCAATTAGCAATGTCGTTAAAGTAATATTTTTGAGGTTGTCACGATGTATTTGCATTAATGACGAATCCGTGATCGATGAACCAAAACAAACATAATTTCGATAGATATTAAAGAGTATAAGTTCGATTTAATTCTAGGAAATGGTGTGCATAATTTGCCAGATTTTATTTATAATATTTTTAGTTAATTAACCCCGTGGTCCCATACATACACATTTTTGGATTAAAGCTGGTTCAATATGATTCAATTCATTATTTCCATTCGAATTAGTGAACTGATAACGATGAAAATCTTGCAACTCACCTGAGTAAGAAGTCGTCTTAAAGTCATCTTGTTTTAAAAAATGTCAAAAAATAAATAAAAATTAAATAAAAATGGAAATAAAATGACATTTCTGGTTTGGAACTTCTTAAGAATGTACCAAATGAAATTTTTTTTTCTCAGATTTAAGTTTTTCAGGAATTAAGGCTGGGTGTTTGGCCCAGGACTTTTCGGTTTGTCCATTGGTATTTTTGAAAATCACTAATGTTCACTTCTCCTTCCGTAAATTATATTGACATGAAAACAGGATTTATAATTTTTTATAGCCCACAATTGAAAGAAAAGGAAATTATCTTTCGCGTAAAAGGGATAAATCACACTTATGATCCCCTATTATAAAGTATTTTACACTTATATCTTTTTTATCAAAAACTTTACACTTAAGTTAGTTCTACTATATCAAGTATTTTCCCTGTGACCAAATAATTTTACACTTAACCCTCCGCTGGGATTTTAGAAGTTTTTAAACTTCAAAATAAAAAATAAATTTTGTAACCTAAATTGCATTAACATCCCCCATAAATGCCATAATGTGGCCTTTAAATTTCTTTGACCTTAAAGGTCTCATGTACACTATAAATAGGTGTCCTAGAGTCTATATTACAACATACCAGCGATTATGACAATAAGCAATATAACATCTCAAATAATATTGTTGACTTAACACCTACCTACTTATTTTTCCTTGATCTCATCTCAATATTTGATATTTTTCACTACAACAAAAGAAAATGGATCCAAAGGTCCACATGTCTCTATCTCATATATAGTACAACCTTTTGCCAAAAATATGACTTCCATCTAAGTATTACAATATATGTCTAACTTTGACAAAATATATCCTTAAAGAATATGCTAGTATGAGAAACATCTATACCTATGCACAAGTAAACAACTTCTTAGTCACCCTAACATCACCTTAGTGACATCAAAATTTTCATTTTAGCTTCGCGTTGAGCTTTTTTTCAGAGGCAGTCCTCTTCTTCTTCTTACACGGTGCATCAACATTTATTTCTTCATGCTTCTCGGGTATTGTTTTTGGTGTCGGATGAGGCAAAACATCGTGCTCCAGTGGAGCACCTGATGGAGACACTGAAGGATTATGAACAGTTTCATGTTGGACCATATGTCTCTTGAGTTGCGTGACTTCATTTCTCCCAAACGCGCATTTATTCTTTGAATTGCATGTGGAGAGAACCATCTCACGAAGAGTTCATATATGATACGATTATCACAGTACGTTCAAGTAAAACTTACTGAGATAGTGAGAAGTACAAGAACATATTTGAAAACATGGTTTATTAGGCAAATCACATACAATAACTATACAAGACTATACCACATTACATATGCAAAGAAGACTTCAACACAATCAGTAATAAATAGGATACTTTAGAAGTAATAAATCTGATTATGAATGATATTTTAAGATTTCAAAAAGAAAGGTGGGCACTGTAGCAAAGGCCCTTACCCTCTTATATAGACCCAAGCAGCATAAGAAATTAAGAAGCAGCAGCGGCCACCGGAAAAACGGAAGAAAAGAGAAGCTGCTAAAATTAAAGGGAAAGTAAATTAAGCTGGTAGTGTAAATCCGGGAGAAATTAAAGAAACGATATAATATAGGTCTTAAAACGAAGTCGTTAAGAGGGTGAGGGGATAAAAAAAAGGCAAAAGAAAAGTCGGGCACTGTAGAAAATGCTCTTACCCCTTTATTAGAGAAATTGCTTTAAAGGCGTCGCTTGGAAGGCACTGGAGATATAAACTTGAACTGAGACCAATTGAGAGCTAATCGAAAATATTTTGGAAAGAAGAAAAAGAAGATAGGCAAGAAAGCAAGCGAAGAAAATTAAACTGCACCAACCAATAGAACAATTGAGGGAGAATAAAATCCAAGCAGCATAAGAAATTAAGAAGCAGCAGGGGCCACCGGAAAAAAAAAAAAAAAAAAAAAAAAGAAAAAACGAGAAGCTGCTGAAATTAAAGGGAAAGTAAATTAAGCTGGTAGGGTAAATCCGGGAGAAAGTAAAGAAACAACATAGTATAGGTCTTAAAACGACGTCGTTTAAGAAGGTGGGTGAATTAAAAAAAAAAAAGGCAAAAGAAAAGCCGGGTACTATAGCAAAGGCCCTTACCCCCTTATATGTTCTAATATATATATATATATATATATATATATATATATATATATATATATTATGATTTTGAAAAGGAAAAATAACCGTTCAACTAGACATCTTGAACATTTGAGCATATATAGTACATGCTAATTGATTTTCTATATTATTGAAGTACAAATAAATTAAAAGGTCATCTACATAAGTTTATGATGAATATTCTTCAAGATCAATTTCTTAGTTGTAAAATCCTATAGAAATTTTTTAAATTATAAGAAAATATATTTTATTTCAGATAATTCAAAATTAACGGTGTTATATAAACTTAACGATTCTAGTGATATATTAACATTTAGACAATTCAAATTACGATTAACCTAATTATACATTACCCTAAGGTCAATAATGTTGGTTGTGGTCAATTAATCGAGTCATTTATGGATTTGGACTACCATTATCCTAGTTATACATTACCTTGAGGTCAATAATATTGATACTGATGAGATTAATCGGGCAATTTGTGGATTTGGATTACGATTAACCTAATTATACATTACCATAAGGTCAATAATGTTGACCCTGGTGACATTAATCGAACCATTTATCGATTTGGATTACGATTAACATAGATATACATTACCCTAAGACACTGATGACATTAATCCAGTCATTTGTCGATTTAGATTACGATTAACCTAGTTATACTTTACCCTAAGGTCAACAATGTTGAAATTGATGACATTAATCGAGTCATTTGTCGATTTGGATTACGATTAACCTAGTTATACATTACCCTAAGATTAACAATCTTGACTTTGGTCAAATAATCGAGTCATTTGTCGATTTGTATTACATTTAGTTTAGTTATACATTACCATAAGGTCGACAATGTTGACTAATATATTATCCTTGTTTAGTTTATTCATTATATCATGACAAGAATATATGCTTTTAATATTAAGTATTAAAAATTATGAATTTGTAAAATTATAGATTAACCCTAAGGTTCCCAAATATTTTTGAATTGAATCTAATTTATATTTTACTTTTTTTAGAGTTTATTAAACTTAAGCTAACCAAATGTGTAATTTTGTTATGTTCTCATTATAGTATAAAATCGATAATATGCACATTTTGAACTAATTGGTCTAATTATTGGTTCATAGCCTTAATTATGTCGATTAAAGTCAAAATTGAAATTTGACCATATATTTTGTGGACCAATTTGTAGATTTTACTTATTATATTTACATATTTATTTAACTAATTTGATTTTATAAAAATATTAAAAAATTAAATAATACTACAATATAAATCTGAATAAAACTCTAAAATATGTATTTTTTCAAATCTAAAATTTATGTGTAGTATTAATTTATTTAATATTTATTAAAATAATGAAGTTAAATATTATTAGTAAATAATTATAATTTTCAAAAAAATTAACTAAACCTACCCTCCCTACCCTCACTCTTTAACCACCCGCCATTCAAATAATGGCAAAATAGAATTACAACTTGCTAAAGCTTACCTGTATACAGGTAACACAATTTTTTTTATTTTTTTATTTTCAAGTACAATTTGGACTTGAACTCCGGGTAGTTTTCCACAACATGAAATCCTATTAGAAGCCCCCAAATAAAAGAAAGACCCCCACTTCTTATCAATACTCCTATTAGTGGTCGGCACGGTCATTTCGACCATCTCCGATTTCGATGGGGCTCACCTTTTCTTTTCATATTGGTCAGGGTACATGTGCTCAAAATGTCGTCATAAACAGAAGTAGATAAATACAATTTGGTTAGTACATATTTGTACATAGATGAGTGTGTATATATACCCTTGTAATGCAATACAAATCAATACAATTCACCATTATTTTCATCAATATTAAACTAGAGAAAAAACTCACATTTGTGAAGTTAAATCCAGAACCTCTCGGTTCAGGGGCCTCGGTCTTACCAATGTGGGATCGAAGTCAAACCCTTCAATGAAGATCAATTACAGACAGTTTTGTGTACTCTTTGGACCGGTCTGATTTTGGCCGAATTTCATTGTTATGGAAGTTAAAATTGTATTTTTTTTATTTTACCCAATAGCATTTTTTAACTTTACAATTTCGTATAGAGGGAATTGCATTTTTCATACTAAACTTTTACCTACTTTAGACATTTGGTATCAAATCTTAAAAAAAAAGACAATTTAATACAAAAATTGAAGGACTTTTTTCACATTTTCTTTATCTGTCAATTTTTGGGGGCCAAATTTTGTGTTTTTTATATGACTGGAGAACTATTGACGTGAGTATTCTAATGGTACAAGTTTTAGTTCATGAAACACAATAAATAATTTACAAAAAATTAACAAAGTTTTGGGATATTAATGGAAATTAAATCATATCTCATATCTACAAGGAATCCTATCACAATAATTTTCAGATATGATATAGAGCCCATAAGCATGCTATGGCAAAAAAAATTGGAGCATAATTTTAGGTGTACCAAAAATCACCATTAAGGTTCAAGCAAATGTGAGAAAAAGTTTTTTCAATTTTGATAGTAAATGTGTATTTTTTGAAGGTTTAGTACCAAATGTCTAATTTAAATAAAAATTTGATATGAAAAATACAATTTCCTCATTCTATATATAAAGAGTTTTTCTCAATTCTTCGATTCTCGATATTCTTTATTAGAATCAACGAGTTTTCGAATTGCAATACTCGTTCCACTACAAGTTGCATCAAAATCTTAAAAAAGTCTGCCTAAAATCTTAAAAAGGTCTGCCTAAAATATACGAACACCAAAACCAAACATAAGTATATTCAAACTAGCCCTAAGATCTAAGGGTCTGTTTGTTTGGCATTTCTCAAATTTTTTTCGTGGTTGGGAAATGCCGAACAAACATGTTTTCTACTTTCTGAAATAAATTTTTCATTCTTTAATTTTCTCAACTACTTTCTCAAAAACCAAACAAACAACAATTTTCTTATCTCTAAACAAAACATATACAAACTCTACTCTGATTTGACATAAAGTAACCTATCTCTTACACAATTTATTTCACATAACAAACATGATTTGACATAAAGTTTTACACATATTACACTTACAACTTAACTCTTCCAAAAAAACATACACATACTTTATTTATCAAACCACTACAACTTAACTCTTCCAAAAAAACATACACATACTTTATTTATCAAACCACTATCTCAAAACTCAAACAAACAATATTACGTAAATCAAGATTCTTTCACAAACATCCACTACTCTTCCAAACTATTTTCCCAAACAGCAAACAAACATGCCCTAAATCAATACCTAATAAAGTGTGAACTCGTGGGAATTACAAATCATTATTATACTCCTCGGTCGGTACCGAAAAGGCTCCATTGAGCCGCTCCAAAAGTTATATAAATAGAATGCATTTTTTATAACAAATATATTTTATATCGATTTTCACCTATGATATATGAAAAAAAAAAAAGCTAATAAATTTGATGCCATAATTTAATAAATTGTTCCACATTTAATACTGTCATTAAAAATCAACGTTAAGTGGGTGACGTGGCCGTTAAGTCAATTTGAATTATTACAAAATTGATGTTATTACTTATGCTGACTGATAATTCTACCTCATAATATTTTGGGCTGGCAAAATAACTCCACATCTTCAAGTTGTTGGCGATTTTAGTCCACATTATTGCCCAATTTTAAAATTGCCTCGAATAAGACCACACGTGGACCAATTTGGAGTTTTTACTTATTATATATACATATATATTTAACTAATTTTATTTTATAAATAATATTAATAAATTGAATAATATTTTAATATAAATCTGAAAAAATATAGTATTTTTTTTTATTATCTAAAAATATATGTTTGTTTTTATTATCTTTGACCTATAAGTATTTGGGCTGACAATTTTACCCATTAAGTCATTAAATCGAAGCAAATTTTGGACTTTTTTCAATTGGGAAGAGTGAGCTTCATTTGGGTGTGATGAGTTTTAATTGAAGTATTTTGACCCTGATTTAAAGAACAAAAAAAGGAAAAAAATGATTTTGACTTTTAGTAGGGCTCCTAATTGCTATTTTTGTGATTTTGGAACAAAAAAGGTTGTGCATCTTAATCACGATTTTGGACAATTTCTATTTTCTATTTTCTAATCGTGATTTAGAATATATATTTTTTTGGCTCTTCCTAGTCACGATTACAAGGAGAATGGAAAAAAATGTTCCAAAATCGTGAGGAAGAGCAAAATTTTTCTTCAAATTATAAAGGTACGTGGCACTAGTCATTAATTATACAATCCTCTATCTTAGTAGACTAGCTAGCTAGCAATTACTTAATAATTTATATAAGTAAATTTTCTATTGTCATGAAGATTATTTTGATTTTTATTCCAAAGAAGCTGCTGAGAATGTGATAGTAATACAGACTTTTCTGCCAGCTGTATATGAAGTGAGCTTTTCCTACTATTAAATTAAAATTTTCCACAACGAAAAGTACAAGAAAAGAAATTTGGTCGTGTTATGATCCCAATATTCCAGGGACTAATTGTAAAGAAAAATATATGTCATATTCCAAGGACAAACCATTCGATCACTAATCATTTCATAAACCAAATAAATTAAATAGTTTCTTGACTTAGTCCATATTTGGACTATATTCATTTACCTGCCATTCCAACAACACTTTAGCTAGCTTCCAAAAGTGCTTTTGATCCTTTGGTCTAAATAATATATGTATATATATTCTAGTTATGAAATTGTGCTGATCAATTAAAGAAGAAGGATTTTTTTAAGAGCTGTAAATGCACTAAATAAGTACTAGGAGATATAAGTAATTAGTAAGGCCTCATTGATCTAATATAATGAACTAGTCATTATAAAATAATGAACTCGGGTTCGAATTCTTACTGGGAGAGATTCCCACTTAATATGTCTGACACGCTTCGAAAAAAATTAAACACTGGGAAAATTATTTTTTTGGTATCATAGGATCGACCTACTTGTAATTTTGGTACCATTGGATACGAAAATGCAAATTTGTTACCATAGGATAGGTTTTCATTACAAATTTGGTACCAAACCTAATTTTTCTCCAAGTTATTGATAATTTAACCCCTATGAAATGCATAATATTCAATTTACCCCCTCGTGGTTTAAGAAAGAGCATTTTACCCCCTAAAATTTTGTAAAAGTTTCACATCGCCTCCCTGATATTTTTATAGGCGGCACTTTATCAACTCTTACTATGATAATCTGGCATTTTACCCTCTGTGTTATGATAAATATGGCAATTTATCCCCATATGTTATAAAATAGTTTGCATGCCTACTTTCCATTTCGGCAAGTGAGTTACACTCACCGGCTGAAGGGGGTAAATTGATCTTTTTCCAAATTACAGAGGGGTAAATTGAACATTATGCATTTCATAGCGGGTAAATTGAAATTAACTTTGAAGAAAAATTGGGTTTGGTACCAAAATTGCAATGAAAACCTATCCTATGGTACTAAATTTACATTTTCGTATCTAATGGTATCAAAAGTACAAATTAACCTATCTTATGGTACCAAAAAAACAAATTTCCCCTTTTCTTACTCAATCTGCAAAAACAATCTCCTCTTAAAATTTATTTCTTATTTACAAAAGAAAGCTACAAAAGCCTTACTTTGTTCTTACATATAAACTCTGATACAACATAAATTAAAAAATTAAAAAATAGATATAGTGAACCAACCAATCTTCGGTACAATATTCCCTTGTAAGAGAAAAAAACAGAAAGAAAAAAATTACAAATTAAGCCCACAACTTTTCAAAAGAATCAAATTTCCTGATTGTATCATCTTTTCCATCTATCCAACCATGTTTTCGATCTTGATAGACAAAAATAAAAAATGAGATGAATAAAATCAACCAAAAAAAAAAAAAAGGACCTAGATCTAATTAACCATCTATATATAAAATCAATGAATTTATGTAATAACCCTTTCTCTTGTTGTTCTTGAATGCATCAGTCTCTTACTTTTCTTCGCCAACAATTTCGACAAAAAAGACCTTGATTTATTCTTCCCATTAATAATCACATCATCCTCATCATCATCATTCTCTTTTCTTCTTTGCAACACAAAAGCCATTGATCTACTTTTCTTAAGCACATTTTGGCTAAAACCCCAAGTCGATTTTCCAGACGTATCCAACTCCACACGAGGAGACGAATACGAAGAAGCATCGGATGATGTCAAAGAAGAAAGATAAGAAGAAGATGAAGATGACGATGAAGATTTCGCGACCACTTTCCGTCGTGAAAGACCTCCTTGATCACTAGTACTACTATTGGACAATTGGGAGAGTTTTTCACATAGACAAATTGAGCAAACACCTGGGGATTGCTTGTGTTTGGGATGCTTCTTGCAAACTCCATTTGCCTTTAATCTTTTTTTATTGTAATAATATTGAGGTATCTTTTTTTTCCAATATTCCATATCTTTATATATTAATTATGTGCATGTGTTTTAGCTAGTGTGTTAATTTTGCGATGGATGTATGATTATATATAGAAAGATTAAAGAAGAGGTTGTTTGTTTGTAATTTGCATGGGGAATTTCTATGAGATTTCATGTGTGGTTCGTGGTGTGCTTCATAAAATGGCTTTTTTGACAGTTTGCGAGTTTTGAAAAGTCCAATTGCAAGGTTGGATATACCTAAGCAATAAGGTGGTGGGGCTCTAGTACGTCCTTTTGTCAAGCTGTAGTGTTTGTTATTAAATTTCTTAGTATTTTATTTGTAGGGGCAGCTTGGAATTTCTAATCCATGGTCCACATAGACACGCACATATGTCATGTACCATTTTTTTATTTTTTATTTTATTTTGTAATGTATTAATTTATGCATATAGACATATAGTACATTTTACCTAATACTCTTTCCCCACTGTTTAACATACAAATTATAATTAAATAAATATACTCGAAATAATTTTATTGTATTACTTACTTTAATTTAATTGAAAAGTAATCCGTAGAACTACAAGAGAATTGTATTGGTGATACCATAAAAATTGAGGTCGACACATTTTGTATCATAATTTAAGAAATCGAATCACTTTTGGTACCACTGTTAAAAATAGACGTTAACGGATGACGTGGCAGTTAAGTGTTATTGTAAAATTGATACTATTACTTATGTTGACTGACAATTCTAGCTACCCCATAATATTTCAGGTTGTCAAAATAACCCTACATCTTCAAATTTACTGACAATTTTAGTCCACATTGTTGTCCAATTTCATAATACTTTAATATAAATCTGACAAAATATTAAAAATAAAACATATTATTTTAAATGTAAAATTTATATAATATATTTAATATTTATTAAAAAGATAAAGTTATATATTATTAACAATAATATCATTATAGTTTAAAAAAAAAAAAACTAAAATGCATCCCTACCCCCACCCCCCCAACCCCATCCCCCTCCCCAGCCCAAATCCCGACCGCTTGCGACTTGGGATCGCCAGTCCCAAGCCACCAGCGGCCGGGATCTGGGGGGAGGGGGGGGGAGGGGATGGGATTGGGGGTATTTTATAGTTTTTTTTTTAAATTTATAATTATTTTGTTAGTTATATATAACTTTATCTTTTTAATAAATATTAGATATATTATATAAATTTTAGATTTAAAAAAAATATGTTTTATTTTAATATTTTGTCGAATTTATATAAAAGTATTATTTGGTCTATTAATATTATTTATAAAACTAGATTAGTTAAATAAATATGTCAATATAATAAGTAAAATCTTCAAATTGGTCCGTACGTGTCTTATTCGAGCAAATTTTGAAATTGGGCAACAATGTGGACTAAAATTGTCAGTAAGTTTGAAGATGTGGGGTTATTTTGACAACCTGAAATGTTATGGGGTAGAATTGTCAGTCAACACAAGTAATGGCATACAATAACACTTAACTGCCACGTCATTACTTAAAGTTCATTTTTAAAGTGGTACAAAAAGTGGTTTGATTTCTTAAATTGTGGTACCAAATATGTCGGCCTCGATTTTTATGGTACCACAAGTGAGAATCGGTATATAGTTTGGTACCACAAGTACAATTCTCTCGTAGAACAACTTAGACATTCAATTAGCAATGCCCTTAAGATAATAATTTAGGGATTGTCACAATGTATACATTTTAATTCCAGATAATCAGTCAAGATACAATAGTTTGTTGTTTGTTATTTGCGCTAATAACAAATTCACGATGAATAAAAACAAACAACATTTAGAGAGAAATTACAGAGAAGAAGAAGGAAAAGTTTATGAATTATGCTAGGAAAAAATGTACATAATTTGTCTTATCTATTTACTACTTATATTCAATCCAACGAGCATACATTTACTACTTATAGTCAATCCAACGAGCATACATTTTTTGTTGGACTGAAATTGGATTCAATCATTATTTTTCGTCTCATAGCTTGAGGAAATCTCTTTTTTTCATTCGCAAATGAGCTATTATGCATAGGTAAGATGAAAAGTGATGTAATCGATAGTTCCCCGAAACTTTGAATTATTGTATCCACGTCCTGACATCTTGCAAGGGCAAAATGACACGATATATGGACTAACCGGTTAGGGGCATGGCATGGCTTGAAGAGTTGGGAACATGATTTATCATCAAGCGAAGGCTAACGGGAGGACTTAACAATCAAAGGCGATGCTTTGCAGGGATGGTACGTGGCTCATTGAATGACCTAGAGAGCTAGACAAGTTGTACGGATGACCAAGCAATCGGTATTGGCAGCTATATAGGCAGATGGTCCGGTCGGCCCTGCACGGACCAATCGCGTTAGGCGCGTAACACGAGCTGCTAGGAAGGCGACCCAACCAAACAACGAAGGGACTTACAATTTTATGGGCCAACCCAATGGTCCTACCTGTGAAACACATCATGCAAACAATGCTACAGCCACACATTAGGCCATGACCAAGTCAGGGTTCCAGCCAAATTTGCCATGAGTTGCAGTTGGATTATAAGTTTTCTTGGAGGTTCAAGAACATTCTAAACAAGTGTGAAAACTCCATGAAATATCCTTGGTCCGTTCTAGAAGTATCCTTGAAAAAGAATAGAAGGATGTAAATACAATTGAGGAATATTATAGAATATGTAAAGAAGCTTCTTGTTGGTAGGAATATTGTAGAGCTTTAGTTTAACTATATTAATCTCAAACATCATTAGGGATGTTATTGGTATAAAGAGTTGTAGAAGTTCATTTGTAAATCAATCAATTCATTCCTTGGAAGTTATTTTGGATTGTCACAGTTTCTCTTGTTATGTGAATAGTAAACTAAAATATTGTCCTCTTTGATAACATGGATCCGCTTAACACTATTCAGTCTCGCTATTGAGTGCTCTACTGATAAATAGTGTAGCACCGTCAGGTTGTTTATCTACAAGAGAAGATATGATCTTGATTGACAGCTTTGACTAACGACTTGTTGTAACACCATCGTGGGAACGATCTCGCAATTCTCTCGCTGACCTGACCGAGTACTGCATTTCATAAAAAAATTAACTCATAGGTCTACTTAACTAGATATTCTGTAGGTTTGACTTGACTAAGCCTCTTTAGTTAGAAGTAGGAGGGAGATGAAGGGCCTATAATCATACCTGAAGTGAGGTTGTTTAAGTTGAGGTAGAAGGATATTGTTATGGGATTGGCGAAAGCTAAACTGTAGGTGTTTTTGTCCAGTTTGCTCAACTATATGGTTTCTGCAACATATTCCTTCTCTCATGGAAATCCCACATGTTTGTTTCAGCATTAGTGGGATAAAGGCTCCAACATATACGATATTTGCCAGCCTTTTTATCCCTTGACAATTTTTGGTGTTTATCCATGTTATGAGAGATCATCCCTGCTTCATTGAAACCCTTCACGCAATGTTGGGCATGCTGTTAGGCCTGGGAATGATGTTGGACCTGTTTCGTCAAGAGTCTGGCAATATGGATCTCCAAAATCACAGTTATTCACAAATTCCTTCAACCCGATTTGAAATTTTATGTCATCCTCACATCTAGTTTGCGCAGAGTGGGTGTAATTGGGTTTGTTGATATTTTTTAAAATGTTTTTATTTCAAAAAAAATATATCCCCTTATACTAATATATAATTCTTTTGTGAAGAAGATTTTGATATGAATGCAATGGAAATGGAATATGACTTAACTTGGGAGATGCTTCACCACTAGATCATCGAAAACAAGAATTTTTTTTTTGAAAGTGTGAAAAACTTTCGAAAAGTTACCCACTGGTGAGGATAAAAAAAAAAGACAAAGTGTAAAAAGTGTAGTGCTATATTTGCATGTGGTTCTACTAATGTGACTAGTATGACAAGCAACATCAGTTCCCGTTGTCCCTTTCATGATTCGAATGAGGGTGAGGTAGATAGTTCACATAATATTGATAAAATGTGAATTGAGATAATATGGCTAACGCGATGGTTAAACATAATTTGTCATTTAAATATGTTGAACATGAAGAGTAAGAAGTATTCACATTTACTTAAACCCTACTGTACAACTAATATTAAGAAATACAGTCAAAGCAGATGTTCTAAAGCTATTGTAGGACCTCATGCGCTATCAGTTGCCTCAAAATCAATTGGTGTTAGGAAAGGCGCCTACCGTTCCCTTATAGTGCATTCACACAAGCGCCCATGATATTCGATTGTGACTCCACCCGCACACTCAATTTGGGTGCCACGGAACAATTGTTGTCACCCGCACACTCAATTTGGATGCCCAACAATCTCCCTCAGCAATTGCTCCTGCTGGGAATCGAACACGTGACCTTGGCTCTGATACTACTTGTAGGACCTCAGGCGCTAGCAGTTGCCCCAAAATCAATTGGTGTTAGAAAAGGCCATACACTTCCCTTATAGTGCATTCACACAAGCGTTCATGATATTCGATTGTGTCTCCACCCGCACACTCAGTTTGGGTGCCACGGGACAATTGTTGTCACTCGAACACTCAGTTTAGATGCCCAACAGATGTATACAAAGAAAAAGAAAAACTTAAAAATGTTTTTGGGTCAGTATCTAGTTGTATAAGCTTAACTTTAAACTTGTGATTTTCGATAATCCCATATTGCTATATAACTTTCAAACACATTATGTCTATGAAAATTGATGATTCATATTTTTTTTATATGCCTTCATCTTAGTGTTGGCTAAATAGCTGATTGATTTCTTGAAATAAAGGAATATTGAAAAAGAAATATTCAACATTACTTTAGATAATGCAATATGTAATGGTGGATTAGTTGTTGTGCTTAAAGATCATTTTTTAATTAATGGGTCTACAATTTGTAGTTGTGAATTCAAGTGAGGTGTTGTGCTCATATATTAAATCTCATCGTGCAAGAGCCAAAACGACTACTGACAAAACTAAGGATAGTGTAAAGTATGTGACGGAGTCAAAATTGAGGTCCTTATAAGTGGTGTACAACTACACATTAGATGTCATATATTTGATAGTTTTCTAAAGGTTTAATCATTTTCGAGGTGCGTCGAATACATTAAATGGAAACATCTCTCACCAAGTTCGCTAAGGGAGTCTTATAGCATAGCTATGGTGACTTGGATTCTACTTCATGTGTATAATTGTAATATTGTTTTGGAAATTTCAAATTCAAACCTTATTAAAAAGTGTCACCTGAATGAGAGAAAAATTTCTCTTTATATTCATTGTTAAGATTGATACAAGTGTCCTTGTTAGTATTCCCTCCATTTTTTTTATTTGTCGCTTTGGAGGATTGCACTCGAATTAAGGAATACCATAAATAGTCACTTTTTTGAAGCAAAAATTTTAAAATACCCTTTTAATCAAATAATCTTAGCATTAATTAGCATTAATGACAAGTATTAGTAAGAAGGATAAAATTGGTAAAAGGGCATTAATTTTACATTGAAATCGTAAAGCGACAAATAAAGTAAACAAGAAAATTTTGCCAAGCGACAAATAAAAAAAAACGGAGGGAGTAATTTTTATTAGAGGAATGCTAGATAAATTTGAAATCCCATGAAATAATTGTATAACCCCATGTTTATCTTGTTATCCTTTATGGTGATCATATGAATGATATCATGATATAAACTGAAATTCTGCAAATTATAGTGTTGTGGTACTTCGGAAACTGGTATGGAATTTTGGAACTATGTTTGATTTTATGAAATTTTAGTCGATTAAACTCGACAATTATGTTACTGGATCTAATAAAATATGATTTTATCTATATTATTGCTATTTCCTTTAAGGTTTGAAAAATTGATAAATGGTTCCAAAAAGAAAATCAAGAAAATAAAGGATAGAAGAATTAATTTATTAATTTTATATACCGTACATCATAAATGGAATTAAATTTGTTACACGTTGTTTTCTATACGGGAGGAACATGTGTAGAGGAATTTTATTTTTTGTCGAGATATTTATTTTGAGGGAAAATCTATGTTAATTTTACTCGAACAACTCTTAACCACTAACTTTTTCTTTATAGAACTATAATATGGGTCCAAAGGAGATGTAGAAGTGGGCTTGTATCGTCCACAATCCATATTTAAATATTTAAAAGGTTTGGTCAAATCTTGATCTGCTTAAAAAATAGAAAAAAGAAAAAGACTTACACTAGCCCAGACTGCACAAATGACTTTAGAATAGTTAACCAACACAAATATATTTGGTGTAGTACTTTTTTTAGTTTTTGCGATTACTAAAATTATGTGCTTGATATTTGCATGTCTTGGAATATATTTAGCTATTTTTTGCAATTGGTTAGCTATCATTCCTCTGTTTAAATGAATTAGCTATTAATTATCCCTGAAATTTATGTGTGAGGCATGCATGTTTTTGGTCCATCTTTTTGGCAAGTTTAATTATAATTTTGAAGTTATTATTCATTTGCCCTATTGAGCATATGGTGTTTCATTAATTTATTGCAAATTTACATAAGTTTATTATATTTGGAAAGGGGCTTGGTTTAAGTTTCTGATTTGTAATTTGCAATTTTTTTTGTCGATTCATTTATTTATCATGTTTTATCTTTGGGGCATAAGTTTCCAAATTGTATGGTTTATTGGCTTTGTTTTTATGTTTTCTCTTATGTCTTGTGTTTTATGGTGGTATATAATTGCATGATAAATGAATGTGAGTAAACCTGGGGTTCATGGATAGTAGAACTGGAGTTTCCCCGGATTAAAACCACATAGTTCATTATAAATTAATAAATGGAACCAAATGGGTTCAATTATAATTACTTATGGTGGCTATAAGCCTGTAATATACATATACTTAAATGGGATCAAGTAAATTACTTATGGAGGCTATATGCCCGTAAGAAACTAAGCATACGATTGTCGGGGACAATTTGCTAATTGATGCCCAAAATATTAAGGTTATGGTTCTGATCTAGAAAAACTTGGATGAGAACATTAGGTTGGACTACTCATCAATTGAGGATCCCATAAACTTTGGGATGCTCTGGCCAATCTATCATCCAAAGACTATTTTTATTGCCAGAAGCTACGAATAGGTGGAATATTTTGATGTTTTGGGTGGTCAGAACCACATTTATATTTGAACTATGTTTGGTTTGTTTTGGACCACATTCTGGGTGGCTTCATTTTTAATTCGATTATTGTGGTATTTAGTGGCATTAGATTACGTTACTTTTTTCAAGTAAATGTTAAATGGAAGATTTTCTAGGCAAGACATGTGAGGAAGAATGTCTGACAGATAGTGCAACCACGCACACTATCCTAAGAGATAGATCATACTCTGTTAAGTAATGCCTAGTAAGACCCCTATGAAAATGATATCTGACAAATGTGATTTGATAGATGGCTTTGAAAATGCCCACCTTATGTTGTCAAATGGCATGATTTTAGCCATTAAAGAGTCTCTTTATGCTCCACGTTCAAGGAGAACGTTGTTGAGTTTTGAAAATATTCGAGCTAATGGTTACCATGTTGAAACCACAGAGAAAAAAAGAATAAGATATAATGTGCATTGCCTCTAATTTGTACAGCCAGAGCGTGCTTTTGAGAAATTAGAGGGACACTCGACTGGGTTATATAAGACCACTATACGAGTGTCTGAGGCACACATTGCTGGTAGTTCGAAGTCAAGTGATTCGAGCAGTTGTTTTCTATGCCATGATCGGTTGGGACATTCAGGTTAAATTGTGATGCGTCGTATCATTAATACTTATATCGAGCATTCATTAACGAATAAGGATCTAGTACACAGTGATAGGTTATGTGTATCATATTCTACTGGAAAATTAGATCATATGCCAACTTATGCACAAACGAGTAAGGATTCCCTCACTTTCTTGAAGAGTATCCAAGGGGATATATGTGGACCCATCACACTACCTTGTGGACCTTTCTTTAGGTATTTTATGATAATGCTTGATGCTTCGACTAAGTGGTCACATGTTGATATATTGTCCACGAGAAATGCTACATATGCTAAACTCCTGACTCGGAATATACGGTTGAGAGCACACTATCCAGATTATCCCATTAAGTCTATTAGACTGGATAATATATATCGTGGGATTTATGTTGCGATCCTTCAAATACTATTGCATATCCCTGGGTATTGATGTAGAATATTTGGTAGCACATGTTCATACCCAAAATGGCCTAGCGAATGCACTTATTAAAAATGTTATAGAGAATAGCTCGGACTTTTGTTATGAGCACCAAACTCCCAATCTCTGCTTGGGGCTACACAATATTGCATGCAGAGATGTTAGTATGTTTGAGGCTCACTGCAACTCGACCTTACCATGCGTTACAATTGGTGTCCAGGAATACACCAAACTTCATTTACGTACATTTGGGTGCGCAGTATATGTGTCGATTGCTCTGCCACAAAGGACTAAATGGGACCTCAACGTCTAATGGACATATATGTGGAGTATGTATTGCATCCATTATATATTATTTGGAACCCTTGACAGACGATTTTTTTATTGTCACTTTGATGGGACTGTCTTTTCGCCGTTAGGGGGAGGAAAGAACGTTCACACTAATAATCATGATGAACGGCGTGTAGTCGTTTGAATGGCGTGTAGTTTTGTGGAACGACCCCACCGTGTTTCATCAAGATCCCCCTACAACAGTCAGAGAATCTGAAGTACGTAAAATAATCGAACTTCAGAAAGTAGTCTATAACATACCATACTCATTCTCTGACTTGGCTAAAGAGACGAGATATCATATACCAGCTTCAAATGTGCCTGCAAAGAGAAATGTCCAAGAGGAACAAAATATGGGAAGACCATCAATCCCAAACAAATATCTCCCGACCCATAAGAGGGGGAGACCAATTGGATCAAAGGATTCGCATCCCCAAAAGCGAACGAATGCACAACTATTGAATTTGGTTAGCATCGGTAATAATGGGATCCCACCCTATCCATCTCATGAAATACTTATGGGCTATGGATCCATCTTGGAGACGACAATGTGGATGCCTCGATATTAGTATCCATCCTTGAGAATAGGAAAATCTCGGTTGGTTATTCATGCATGAATAAAAATATGGCATCGGGATGAAATAATCATCAATGATGTGCTTACTTACACAGTGACTACTGAAATTATATCAAGTGATGATATAAAGCCTCGGTCGGTGGATGAGTGCGAATAAAGGGATGATTGGAAAAAATGGAAAAAGAAATCCAAGTTGAGTTTGATTCATTAGTGAAAAGAGAAGTGTTTGGACCAATTTCCCCTACACCTCCCGGAGTTCTACCCGTGAGACACAAATGGGTATTTACGAGGAAAAAAAACGAGAAAAATGAGATTGTGAGGTACAAGACTCGTCTTGTTGCACAAGGCTTTTCTCAACGACCTGGAATTGACTTAGAGGGGACATACTCTCATGTGATGGAAATTATTACGTTCAGATACTCAGTCAGTTTAGTAGTATCAGATGAACTGACTATGTAGCTCATGGATGTGGTCACAACGTATCTATATGGGGATCTGGATATAATTATCTATATGAAAGTCCCGGATGCACTTATGGTACCTGAAGCAAGTAGTTTTAGATGACGAAACACGCTCTCTGTAAGGTTGAGACGTTCACTTTATGGCTTGAAACAATCCGTCAGGATGTGATATAATCGTCTAAGTGAGTACTTCCTCAAACCGAGGTATGTGTATAACGATATTCGTCCTTGCTTCATCAAGAGGACAAGTTTTGGGTTTGCTATTGTTCTCGTTTATGTCGATGACATGAATTTGATCGGGACTCCCGAAAAGGTTAGGGAGATAGCTCAGCTCCTGAAATTCGAATTTGAGATGAAGGATCTCAGACGGACTAATTTTTGTCTCGGGCATGAGATAGTACACCGTGCTGATGGGATTTTGGTACATCTATCGAATTACATCCAAAAGATGTAATATGCATTAATGAGGATAAAACGAAGCCATCAAGCACAGCAATGGTAGTTCGATTATTGGATAGGTCGAAGGATCCAATTCATCCTGTGGAGGAGGGCGAGGAAATGTTAGCACCCGATGTGTCATATCTAAGTGCCATAGGCACATTAATGTACTTAGCTCACTGTACTCGACATGATATTATGTTTCTGATAAATCTGCTAGATAGGTTTAGCTCAGCACTGACACACCGCCATTGGAATGGCATAAAAGACATATTTTGATACCTTCGTGGTACAACATACATGGGTTTGTTCTATCCATATGCGTCATTAAAGGACGCGAAGCTTGTGGGGTATGCCGATGCTGGTTATCATCGGACCTGCACAAAGCTCATTTCCAGACTGCGTATGTCTTTACGATTGGGAACACATTTGTGTCTTGGAGGTCGACAAAACAAACTTTAGTTGCCACTTCGTCGAACAATGCCATGATTTTAGCGCTTCACGAGGCAGTGTCTTAGGGTCGTGATTGGGCATCTTCGAGGTTCCTGTGAATTGGCTACCACAGAAGATCCTATGGTTATATTTGAGGATAATATGGTCTGGATCGAGCAAATGAAAACGGACTTTATTAAGGGTGACAACACCAAACACATAGCTCCGAAATTTTCTTCAATCAGTAATAACAAGAGCTCAAGCAAATAGTTATCCAACAGATCAGAAGTTAGGACAACTGCGTTGATTTATTTACTAAGTCATTACTGTAAGCCACTTTTGAGAAACATGTTAAAGCTATTGTCTTGCGCAGGTTATCTGAGCTTGCTCCATTATAGGTTTTTGTGGAGTTAACTTGAGGAGGAGTGCCGTGTAGACATTTCATGTTGTACTCTTTTTCCTTTGAGCGGGATTTATTTTCCCCATAGGGTTTTTGTTACCCGCCAAGGGTTTAAAGAGGCTACATTTGCTGGTTGAAAAGATTATGCGTTGTACTCTTTTTCCTAACCGATGTTCTTTTTTCCCACTGGGTTTTTACTACGCAGGAGGTTTTAATGAGGCAACATGAAAAGCATAATAGAGGCTCAATAGGAATACCCAAGGGGGAGTGTTATAAATAGTATATATTAGTGGGTATTCCTATTAAGTACTTATATAGTTTAGGGACTTATTTTGTAATAGTTATCCACTATCTTTCATCTCAAATTATGTGAGATTTGTAACCTCTCCATGTAATTGGCTTTATTATTAACAAGATCTCTCCCCTCCCCAAATAATATCTCTCAATTCTTTCTACGTTTCTTTTCTTTGTATTCTTATAACTCTCTTTACAGTTATTAATATTATTATTGTTCATCAATCTCTTCACATCTAATTACATAAACCTAGGAGTTATAATAAATAATTTACAACATATTGTTCCTTTATTTTATTTTCATTTTTTTTTATCAAATACTCATTCATATAGCATATGTTATATTCTTACATGAGTTTGATAATTCTCAAAACTCCGACAACGAAATGGAAAAACAAAAAAAAACCCTTGACATAAGGTTGCAAGCAATGCGTAGGACATACACTTGAGGCGGTGCATGGAAACCCCATCCCCCCTCTGTATTTTCTAATAAAAATAGCTGTGGTTTTTGTAAAACTAAGATTTTCACTAATTTAAAAAATATTTATAAATTATTTTTTATTACGTACCTTTTTGATAAATAAGGTATTGGACAAAATCACTATCATAATTTTATATATATGTGTGAAATTTTGACAAAGTCAAATGCTACAAATTAAAAAAAGACTTCAACTAGTTTTTAAATATCACGAATCACTCGAGTTTCACACATTCAATCTCAACCTCCATCCCCCATAAAAGATAGTTTAGAAATCACGATAATTTTTGGCAAGTGCTAGAAGAACCGCGAAAAGACATTTTCTGCTATGAAATATATCAGAATTCAGAAGTTTAATAGAGAATCAAATGAACAATGAATGATTAAATAACTTGATGGTTAACTGACTTGACTGGATAAAGATGTGTTTGACGCTGTTTCAAATGGTTCAATCGTGAAATAATTTCAATCCATGATAAACTAACCTAGATTCTTATAAATATTTTTGCATCTAACTAATTGATTTTTTAGTTTGAATTAATTTTATTCAAATTTTCGATGTTGTTGAGTTTTTCTAAGTAATTTTTTTTTTTATTAATATCTAATTTTATAAAGACCCGCTAAAATAGTTTTTTGGAAACACCACTGGTTGGAAGAAGAAAATCACACATTTCAAATCTAAATATACCCGATCACTGGAAATAAAATTGTACAAAATATCCCGAGCTCTAGCTTGTGGCTCATGATGACCTAAGTATCCCAATCACTAATGTTGCTTACAAATCGACAATTAGTCATAGAGGTCGAGTTATTAGAAAATTTTGATATTCAACACCCTTGTCGGAGCACCAAATACTTCTTTCTTTTTATAATAAATAGTCAAAGTAGCTGCCTTAGCTCCATAGCTCGTAGCTCAACCGATTGCAACTAATGGGGCCGGTCAGAAGCTTCTTTACGCTGCTGATACCCGGTGCGGTTCTTACTCGCTCCCCCCTGGTGCGGTGGCCTTCTATTTCTATATAGAATACGTCCAACCAGTCCCCACACGCCCGATCACGAACACAGGTCCCGAAAACCGGGCACAAGTCTAGGACCAAACCAGGCTCCATAGCCTGCCATAAAATGCTAAAACATCTCTATGTATTCGTGATTGGCTCAAATGTTATATTATAATTTTTATTACAATGTTTAATATATATATATATATTGTATATTTTTCGTTTTTTAATTATGTATTTTCGTAACATTTCTTAATTATGACAGGAAAGTTTTGACGAAGAAGACGTAGAAAAAGGACGCCATATATGGACATTGAAACTTTGGTTGTGCAACTTGGAAGTGCTCGTTTTAATGGATTAGAAATGTTTCACTTAACACAATTTTGATTGGAAATTATTCTTCATTTAAAGTTTCTACATATTAAGTATTTGTGATGTAATGAAATGTTTGAATTTACATTGTACATAGCATGTTATGCAAGGAACTATTTTATTTCAATTAAATCAGAAACTGATGTTATGTAATTAAAAATAAAAAATTGAGTTACAAAAAATAGTGAATTATTGAAAAAAATTAAAGTTTTATGAAGTCACTACAAGAAACTTGTGTATTAGTAATAAAGTAAAAGTTATCACTACTATTTGTATTAGTAACAAAATATTTTTTTAAGTTGTCACTATTGACAATTATCGACACCCCTTTAGCCACAACTTAGTTACAATAAATATTGTCACAATGATTTAGTGCCTAATTTGAATATCACTAAATGTCAATAATGATAATTTATTCCCAATTCATTAATATATCTATGAATTATCACTTAATAAATATAAAAAGTAACAAGTTTAACTTACCATTTAATATTTTATAACAAAAATTCAATCTTCTAGTAGTGAGTTGATAACATATATTACTTGGATTTGGATGGATCAATGAAAAAAAAAAAACTAATGTCAACCATGGCCCGGCCCAGCCTGTATTTTGCTTGCCCGTTTGAACCCGGTCCATTTTCAACCAGTTTAATGACCTTTTGTAGACCAAATATGTATTTGACCCACCCAGACCCAACCCGACATGTCCATTTGCCACCCCTAAATTAGTTTTAACACGGTTCAGTTATTATATTTCTCAATAAAAACGTACATGCAGTATAGTAAAACCCCATAAAAAGGAAAGGAGAAAACGAAAAGAATACACAAGTTTAATCAAGAGAAAACTAGAGAGAATTTTTATTTACCCACTTATATATTCAGTGGGAGCGCTACCAACACCTTTTCTACTTAGCACAATCAAATAAGATTGTCCAGAATAATATTTTCTTTGTGGTGCCTTGCAAAAGGTATACGACATAAAATTCGAACAAAGAATGAAAAATACAAAAAACAATGACGTGCATTCAAATCGACACGACAAAGTGGCGTACAAGAAAAGAGAATGAGCGTACTATATCCTGCTCTTTCTCGGCTTCAGTCTCTTAAAAGCCATGAAAGTTACTGCAGCCGACAAAGAGTACCTGCGTAATACACCTATGTTAAATCGCTGTTGATTAATTATTCTGGATTAGTATCTAAATATAAAGTGGATATTTGAATTTAAAGATATATCATAGTGAAAAAAATGAAAGATAAATACCATGTTAGTGTATAGTTGAGATGATCCCGTGGCATTACTGAATTACGAATCAAAGTATTGACTTCCTTTGGAATGGGGTAAGGTTTACTTGGATTGAAATTTTCATTGATTTCTTCGACATATAGTGTTTTCTCCGGAAGTCCACAAGCACGAGCAATAGCAGGAACATCAACATAAAACCACTGCGAGTTATTAGGATCATTTACTGGAACAAATATGCTAGGCTTCTCACTGTCACGCATAACTCCAATCACTTCTTCTACATTGATAATAGTTGGAAGGGGATCCTGCGGGCTTCAATACAATGTAAGTTAATTCTGAATTTTGAATAGGGAGAATTACTCAAAGGTTTAGTGTAATTACACCGACCACCCTCCATGCTTGGAAATTACACAAACTACCCCTAAGGTATTAGATTCATGCGTTAATTTCTGAAGGAACATGCCATTGTCATAAAAAACACTTTTAAAATGAAACAAAAAACGAGTGAAATTGGGTTAAATCGGTAAAAAATGAGTGAAATGACTGAAATCAGTGAAAAAAAAGGGAGAAATCGATGGAGAAATGGGTGAAATCTGTTTGTTTGCCACTGTCAAGGTTTGTGATCTCTTAGATAGTACCTGGAATTCAAGCTTTTTTCGATGAAATTAATGCCGTATGAGGGTAACTATAATAAATCCAATACCTCAGGGGTAGTTCAAGTAATTTCTCAAACATGGAGGTTGGTTAGTGTAATTATACTAAACCTCAAGGGTAATTTGAGAATTCTCCTTTTTGAATATTTCATCGTAAATAAAAATGTGAAGGAGCATGAGTTACAACCTCGATAACTTGTGGCTTCTTAGACCAAAAACGCCATGAAGAAATTTGTGTATTTTCTTGGCTAGTGCTGGATGAGCTATTTGACACATTTTCCACATCTTCTGAAGCATTTAACGCCTTATCTCTCCAACTCCGTGGGACCCATCCTCGATTGACAAGTATAGGTGACTGTACACTGCAAGAATTTTAGTTTGATGCTCAATGGTGAGAAGAATGTATGTCAAATACATCAAACATCTAATAATTCATACTTTATCACAATGACCGAAGTTCCCTTCTGAAACTTATTCGATTAAAACTACAAAACTTTAGAAAACGAAGCTCAGTTAAGACATAGTCATAGTATGTAGCCACTTCCCTAATCAACAATATCTGAAACAAAGTGATTGAATTACACAATGATAATATTACTCAAACTACCCTTGAGGTTTAGTGTAAATACACTAACCACCCTCCATGTTTAGGAAATTACTCAAACTACCCTGAGGTATTGTATTCATTACAGTTAAGTTACCCCTTGCAAAATTAATTTTATTAAAAAAAGGTTTGAAATCCAGAAATACCCCTGGGTACTATCTAAGAAATCACAAACCACAAGAGTGGCAAACCAATTTCACCAGTTTCTTCACCCATTTCCTTGAACGTGGGCCAATATAAATTGACTTCTTTTCTCCACCGACTTAACCCAATTTCACCCCTTTTTCAAACCAACTTTACCCGATTTTTCACATCAAAAATTGTTTGACTACGTTGGCATGCGTCGTCAGAAATTAACGACGTAAAGGGTGTCATTGTAATGAATCTAATACCTCAGGGGTAGTTTGTGTAATATTCCAAACATGGAGGATGGTCAATGTAATTACACTAAACTTCAAGGTAGATTGAGTAATTCTCCCTTTTAACTATATTAGCAAGAAAGAGAAATTATTTTTCCATCTTAAAGTATAATATTCTTACGAACACCAATATGGAAAAACTAGAAGAACTTAACCATCAGATATACCTCGATGTCATGACACACATACATAGCAATAAGCTTACAACAAATTGTAGATAATTATTTCAATTTACAAGTACTTCCAAGTTTTCCGCATTCGTCAAAAAACTTGTCTAATGTCCACTTAAAAAATCACATTTCAGAGGCCGAAACTAAACAAGACATAGAATCTTTCTTCAAATAACAGTCTATTCACTTCTCCAATTTCAGCAAACAATCACATTAGAATCCCATAGTTTACATAACTATTTACTATTTTCTTTGTTTTTAAAATTACTTACCTTTCAGGATCACCGGGGATCGGGACAAGTGGAGTAATGATATAGTATCCATTTTCAGTCACACCAGAAATGCTCCTTGAACGTGGGCCAATATAAATTGACTTCTTTTCGTCAAATACTCCTTTACATTGTATTCTCCTAAACTCCAGGGAATCCAAGTTCCCACTAGAAGGTACAATCTGATTGCCCTTAAGAGGCTCCATTCCTAGTCTACTCTGCCGATACTCGAGCATCTTTATCTGTTATAGATTAAAAAGATTCAAAAATCAACTAAAGCACGAGCCCATATGGCAACAACCAAATTTCACATTTACAAAATCCCATCCAAAATGAAAATTATATGCACGAAGAACAAGAGGCTATTCTTAAAGTTCGTGGACGAAATATCATAATATTTGTAATAAAACAAGTTAATTTAGTAAGCTTGTATAATTATCCAATACCACTAGATCTCAAAACCATATCATATGCAAATACATTAGACATGCAGGCCATCATCATATAAGCATAAATGAAGGTAAAATTGCTGATTTCACAAATAAAATAAAATAAAATAAAATAAAAACAGAATTGACCTTTTCTTGTCTTCTGATGATTTGCCAGGTGCCAAGGCCAAATGTCATGGCTCCTGGTATAAACAGAAACATCTTTGACCATGTTGACCTTCCATCTTTCTCTGAAAACCATAAAATCCAAAAAGATCATTTTTTCAGAGACATAATTGACAAAAGAAAATCAATTACAATTGAATATCATCTAATTCTAACATAACTCCAACAGCAAGAAAAATAATAAATCTGGCCGCAGTTGAAGCATTTTATCGACCTAAATTATAGTTATTCAATTTAGACACATGTATATCTTTTTACCATTTGCTCCCACAAAATTGTTTGTTGAACCTACACCATCAACCAGACACCTTGATTAACAAAAAAAGATTAGGCATAATCAATTAATTGAGCCATTCTTCTATATTTATAAAAATATAAGATATAAAAATAATAGAGAAGGGTTGATTTTTACCTGGATAATGGGGGGCGATGAATATGAGTCTTAATACAAGAGAAGAAATGGGTTCCTCTGGAAAGTCGGGAAAATGACATTGGATGAGGGATTTAATGAGGGTTTTGTATTTGGCGAAGAAGAAGAAGAAAATGGGGGAGAGTAAAGAAAAGGTTTTAAGAAAAATAAAAGGTTTAAGAAAAAAGAAAACCAAAAACTGAAGGAAATGTTATTTGCTAGCCATTGACTAAAATGACATTTATGCCCCCGTTCTTTCTTCCTATGCTCTCGGCTCTCCCCGTGTTAATGACCAACTTAACCCCTTTAGATATAAGACCATCTTTAATGGTGGGATCGAGTTAAACTTATATTTTAACCTTTCAAAATATCATTATTTATTTATACATTAAGTTTTTTTTCTCAACTCTTGAAATTATATTTTAGATTTCTTGGATCCTGTTTTTTAATAATTACTAAATATTTGTTTTGATTAACTCTTTTTTTTAGACTTTTTTAATTTATTTCTTTGCATATTTCGATGTAAAAAGGTTTAAATTTTGTTAAATTTTTTTTTTTAAGTCATATCTTTGTACCATATCATATGTTTGCCCTACTTCTACAAAAGAAGTAGAGTTTTCATGATGATAAAAGAGAAGAATTTTGACACGTGGATTATTGAAGTAGTGTGAAGTAATTATTTATGAAATTATAAAAAAAAAGAAATATATTTCTACATAAAGCTATAATTTTCATGATGATTAAATAGAATATATATTGACATGTGAATAAAAGTTGAGTACATGTGTTTGAAAAAATTTATAATAAGAAAAAAAATGTAAAATATTTATCATAGAAAATTATAAAAAAGAAATAATTAAACAAAAGAAAAATTATTTATCTTTCTCTGTTCTCTTCACATAAGTTAATTGTATCTACTTTATCTAGACTAAAAAGTGGTCTCAAACATGAAATTAAATTTGAGCCAACTTAAAATTTGGACTCCCAAAATACTTGCATTGGGAGATTTTTTTTTAGTCTTGATCTTATATTATAAGTTTAGCATTTGGAGATGGTCTAAACGGATAATATTAGCTCTTTTGTAAATTCTTACTTGTGAGTACATCTTCTTCTTTGAATTGTGATGCACGATGAATTTGAACTCTCGCTGTGAAATCCTCTATCATATTTTTTTTAATGTCACATGATAAATCTACCCTTTTAAATTAATGTGTGAGCCTACATAAATTTTGAATTTGAACATTTGTCGAAAAATCTATTTGTATGACACAAAAATGTGGCACCAAAGTGTGATAGATAATCCTTCCCAAGTTCGTTAATATTCTACAATCAACAATTATTTAATTTGATCAAAGCTGGCTAAAGTGCCATACAACTTGGGACTGGGTCGACGATTTATGTAGCATGGTTAAAAAAATATAAGGAATTAATTTATGTTGTTTGACAAGTTATAAGTTAAATTTGCTAATTTACACTTCTTATGATTTATATTCCATGTATATACTTCAAAAAAATTGTTTATGCTAAAAGAATGTTTTCACAATTAGAATTATGAAAAATTGAAAATAAAATTACAATTAAATGAATTTGTCATTTTATATACCTGGAAAATGATATATTAGAAAAAGTAATATAACAATATTTAATTGGGATTATGCATTTTTTGTGCCACAACTATAGTCCACTAGCATGTCTATCCCGTAACTTTTCGGGTTGGAACATTTGGTGCCACAACTTCAACATCAGTGGCAATTTTGGTGCCAATTGAGGCCCAATTTCAAAATTGGCCCGAAATTCCCCCATGTGCGGGCCATGTAACATAAAAAATTGGGATTCTGACCATTCAATGTTTTTTTCATTAAAAAAAAAATACCAAAATCTTTAACTTTTCTTATAATATTCACTAAACATTCCTTTAATTAAATTGTTACCTCCCTTCTTCTTCTTCCCCAAATAAAAACATCCAAGTAGCCTAGTTCTTGATGGATGAAAATAATTTTTTTTTTTAATGAAAAATGCGTTGAATGATCAAAATTCCCAATTTTCATGTCACATGGCTCGCACATGGGAGAATTTCGGGCCAATTTTGAAATTGGGCTTCAATTGGCACCAAAATTGCCACTGATGTTGAAGTTGTGGCACCAAATGTGCCAGTCCGAAAAGTTATGGGGTAGAAACGCTAGGTGGCTATAGTTGTGGCACCAAAAATGCAATAATCCCATGTTTAATTAGTATTTTTTATTTTTTTAAAATAAAAAATTTTATTTGAATACATAATTTTTTCACCCTCTAATGTATAAGATAAGCCTGTTAATGGGTGGGCTTTTTCCTAGCCAACCCAATTACTCGTCCAATACCTGCCCAGAAGCACCAGTCCCAAATTCGGTCGAACCCGACCCGAACCCGAAAAATTTAGGGGACCAAAAAACCCAATTCGACCCAATTCAAAATTCGACCCAGTCATATACTATAGGACCTCTTCCGATCAAACAACTCAAGAGAAATATAATCTTCAGTATTCTCGAATTAGTAATTATATGATTCCAGTTTTTTATTTTACCTCTTGTCAATTTCCCTATAGGGCAATAAAACTAGCAACCCTTTTGATTTTTCCGTCGTATAGAGAGTCCACATGAAACTATGTCATGCAAAATATACTATTGTATTTAATATACAACGTATTATCAACAAACAAACAAAAATACAACGTATTGTATATAAACTAAATCGATCTTGATGTATTATTTTTCTACAATTCAAAGTTCAAACACTACTAAATAATAATTATAAATAAAAGAAAAGCACTACTATTATCATTCTCTCCTGCATTATAATTTTCGTAAGAATCGATATTTACAAACGTTCACATCGATTTAGTGGCGGAGCCAGAAACTTTTTTCACCGGGGTCCATTATAAAATCGAAATTATACTTATTAACTAAAATAAAAATAAAATAAATTACTAAAAAAAATTTATACAATAACAATTAAATTTGAACAATCAATTCAACCTCATAATCACACGGAACAAATCTTATTTGAATATAGACCCTAATCGACCTTCATAATACAAATGTATCGAAATACTAAATTAAGAAAAAGAATAAAAACCACCAGAAATAAATCATATTTGAAAGTAAGTAGGAGTACTATATTTGTTTTTTTTTTCCTTTTGTTGAGAAAACTAAATCTATATATTTGTTGAATAAAAAAAAATCTTTTGTGTAACCTCAGTTTAGTAGAGATGAGATGGGAGAGATATTGGTATGAAATTAGATTTTTAAAAAGTGTGTTCCTTCCCAAAATATATTGTTTGTCTATTTTATTATTCAAATTACAATATAAAAAAGAATAATTCACATTATTACCATGACTATTAATTTCATGACGCATTAATAATAAATACGGACCCCTCTCATATAAGATTTTAGTTTTCATTATAGGGATCCGCTAGAAGAAAATTATAAATTATACTCCAAAGTTGTCTATATTCTTTAATAAAACATAATATTTCCGCCACTGCATCGATTCCAGAATATATTCTCCTCACTTGTGGCTAAATATAATAAGATCAAGACTACTCTTAGGCCCATCTGGTTAGGCTCAGAGAATGAACCTGTTCAATATTTGGGCCTAACTTAGGCCCATTAAATTAGGTTCATAGGATTGGACCCAGTTACCATTTGGCCCCAACTGACCTATAGGCCTAACCTAACTATTTTGTAGCCTTCTTGGTTTTATTTTTGGCCCATTATAGGAATTAAACAATTTTGTGTTTCATTAACAAGATGCAACCATATTGCATGTGATTGAATCAAAATGCCCCCATGTTTTATTGAGCCTAATTTACTTTTCTCTTGGTTGAAACCGAATCTCTTCACTTGTTCTTAGGCGATTAAGGGGAAAATATATCTAAGGTTAGCAACAATTGATTCTTTCCATTATTGATTATTCACTTAATTTTATCTTTTTGAATAATATGGCTAAAGTTTCTTTTGTTTCGTTTTGTAATATTGAACTAAAATTTCGATTTGATATTTCATGTATATCCGACAAAAAAAATCAGTTTTCGTCATAGTTTGACCGATTTATGGCATTGTGCACCCTATTCCTATTATTTATTTATTAAAAAAAAATGTTTAGTCTATTGAAAAATGACATATCACATGCATGAGTTTTTTTTTTTTTAAATTAAAAAATATAAATTTTACTATTTATGTTCTAACATGTTCAACATTTTCTTATATCTAATTGATACCATGTTTTAGGTCTGTCAAGGGTTGGGTTTGGACCTGATTCTATCAGGACCCGCACAAAGTGTTCTTGTTCTTGTCGGACTCAGCATAGGCTTGGACCATGCAAAACCCGATCATCGGTGTTTATTGGACCAGGACCCGACCCGCTTGGATGTTCATTAAATCTAACCCGTCTTCAGTCTGTTTTGTTGTTTTTCATCGGAGTTTTTCTCAAATAATTTTTTTAAGATAAGAAGAAACAACAAGATTTGATTATTTTCTACTTCGGCCCCTTCCGTTTCCACTACCCCTCAACAAGAACAAGATTGTTTTTAGCTTCTGCAGTTAGAAGTATTTTCTTAAAAATGAAGTTTTTACAAACAAACATGATATGTCATCTATCCCGTGCTATGTAAGCAAAATCAAAATTCTTTAAATAATTTTAGTCTAAACATCATGCAACATCGTCCATGCATTCAATTAAGAAATAAATATATATATATGTATTGCTTGGCCATTCTTCTAAAATTGTGTGTCATATCATTCACAAAGAGTTTTTACCACGTATGAAATGCATAATGTTTAATTTACCATCTGTAATTTATAAAAGAGCATTTTATCCCCTTGTGAAAATATTAAAGAAGCAATTTACCTCATTCAACCGGAGAGTCACTACAACAAAAATGATTTTTGGTGGCACCATGCTTGATGGCATTTTGAAGAAAATGTCACAAAATATTAATATAGTCATACTTTTGAAAAATGTCACAAACTATAAATGTTAATTTGACTGATTAGTGACATTTTTATACTATAGTGATATTTTATAATGTTATTTTTAATTACAATTGTGACATTGATACATTTAGCCACACCGCTACAGGTGGCATTTTGCTAGTGACATTTTATATATAACGACATTTTTCTAACTGCCACTTGTAGCGATGTGGCTAAAAGTGAAATGTCACTATCATAACAAGAGGTAACGTTATAAAATGTCATAATAATATAAAAATGTCACTAAACAGTATGATTAACATTTATAATTCTTGACATATTTAAAAAATGTAACTATATTCATTTTTTGTGACATTTTCTTCAAAATGCCATCAAGCATGATGCCACCAATGATCATTTTTGTTGTAGTGAGTGTAACTCACTTGCCGAAATTGAGAGTGTACATGAAAAATATGTGTGTAACATAAAGGGGTAAATTGCCACATTTAATATATCACACAACATTTATCATAACACATGGGTGTAAACTGTCACATCATCATAACAAAAGGGAGTTAAAGGCCACTTATAAATATATCAGGGAAACGGTGTGAGACTTTTATGAAATTATAGGGACGGTAAAGTATCCCTTTTCAAATTACGAGGAGATAATTGAACATTATATATATCACATGGGATAAATTGCCATTAAGTCCATTCACAAGACGATATACAATTGCATGTCATAGTTAATACATCAAGTCCGTGTGATTACTCACATGCACGGTAGAAGTACATTCATTTGTTGTGATAGATCGCGTGCCATTACACTTAGATAGTTTATCGTTACATAATAATAATATTTAAGATTTAATGTTTTAACTTCATAAAAATTGTCAAAACACTTACAATGACATTGTAAAATAAGCCTTTCCCGGTCCATTATTGAATACATACACTTATTTGCATCTTAATTGATTCTCAAAACTCAAAAAATGAAAAAAATTAAATTTTTAAAAAAAAACTTTGCTAAAATAGGGACATTAACCACATTCCATGTAGGTTTACTTAAGGAAACTCGTCCGCAACCAAAATCTCAACAAAAAGAAACCCCCAAAAAAGAAAGAAAAAAAACTACATCTACATTCTCCCAATCTCCTAAAAGGAGAAAAAATGGAGGAAAATTAAATGGAAATTAAAATAAACTAACCGAAAAATGTTTACTAAACTATGAGAGAACAAGCTTAGATATCCAATGAAATCACCTCTTTATAAATAAGGAAAATACGTATAAAGTATAATTTGCTAATGGCGCTCTTTTTCATCATTCCAATCTGCTCTGCCCAATCCTAGTGTAAATTCCAAGCTCGGATTCTTGTAATTATTTTCAGAATTGGGCATTGCATAACTCTTTGAACGCGAAAATTCGTTTTCCTGCACCAATTTGTTGAGAGTCATGCATTTATCTAAATTAAATAAATACAAAAAATAAATTACATGTATAAACGTGGAATTGTGAGTGTGGAGATCATCAGATTAATTAGTAAATAGTATTTTATGTTTATTGTTTAATTTTGCTAACTATTACAACATATTTGAGGAACATTATCTTAGGCATGCCCAAATAGATTGAGCATGGGACAAGCTAGGTTCAATATGATATCCTATCTTGTTAATTAAATTAATTGGTAGTAAGTGAAGGGGAAGGAAAGGCGTGAAAAAATATTTTATGCAGTCGTTGCACACGTTTTTAGTGCAACACATCAATCCGAATTTGGAATTTTCATATTATAGGATGTTATAAACTCCATGAATACATCCCAACTACGCATTGTAAAAAGATTGAGTTGGTTGTACAATTTCATAATAGTTATGATATTGTGCAATAAATTCAATTTTTTCATGGAACATGGTGGGATGGAGATGATTGCATGGTGTATTATATGATTTATAATTGAAAATCTTTAAATTGATGTGTTGTACTAAAAACGTGTGCACCAACTGCATAAAATAATTTTCCGATAAAGCTATCAGGGGAAAAACGATTCCCTCCATTTCCTTCCCTACGAATCTACTTATCCAAACACAAATAATTGGACTGCCTAGTATTTTCCCCTTCTACAATGACAATTTTTCCTAGAATAAACATATTAAACACATCTATTTGGCTAAGTACCCTAATTGAATTGGACCTAACTCACGTCAATTCTCAGCTCAAGAAGTGAAGATTGCGCAATTTCATGTAAGGATCACTTACTCATAGTTTTGATATCCAATCAATGTGAGACTTTTATTCTCGAAACTTCATTTTCTCGTGAGACCAGACTCAACGTGCGGGGTGAAATAAGTCCGGACATGTAGGTAAGGGCCAACAGGCAGACACGTGAACAAAGACAAATGAAGCCCATCACGGAAGGAGATGACCTAACTTGAGGGTCTAACACTATATTAAACACATGGATGGGCTAACTCCTCCAAAATAAATTGGAGTAAGTCAACTCAAAGCTAGCTCAGAAAATGTGGATCGCGCAAGATCATATAATTATTATCTCTTAGTCTTGATATATAATTTATTAGGAATTATATTCTCAACAAAATGCAAAATAAAACTCTTGAATAATCGAAATAATGATGATAAATTATGTAACATATTTACCTCTATCAAGCGACCAGAATTTGATTGAGATGGAAAAGACGATGATCTATTGAGGCCGTGCAACTCACCAGCATTAGTTTGTGGCCAACCCTCTCGGCTACTATAAACAAAGAAGAAAATTATTGTCATATAAAATTAAAATAGAAGAACTAGATTTTTGGATTAATAGTGTGCAATTAGCATAACTAAATCTAAAGGTGATAAATATTTTGTTTATTTTCCAATTACCATTGCATTATTGTTGGTTACGTGAAAATGATATATAAATTCATAACGTACAAATATGTTTACGACTTATTGTAGTAGTTAAATCTATATTTTGATAAAAGAATGTACTACAACACAATTCTCTTTACATTGTGGTGATAAAAAATGTAACAATCTTATGTGCATATTTAAAGTATGCCCATGTTGAAATAATTATTACAAAAAAAAAAAAAATCATTAAATTTTTTTCTTTGCAGACAAGTCCTTTAGTCAAAATTTGAATAAGGAGAAATTTGTTGGCCAAATTCAGACTTTAAATGATGGGAAATCTATTATGCCTAAAAATGGAAAAATGTAACTTCAAAAAGTAAAGTGTACGAGTAAAACCAGAAAGCCTCCTACTGATAAGAGAACGTACAAAAAATTAAACTGTGTCAAAATTTAGAAAAATAATCCTTACATGGATTTTATGGAAATGATTTTGGAGAAAAGAAATATAATATTATAAATTAGTTGTGTACGTAACAAATCATAATATATTTCTAAATACACTAAATTTGAAAATAAGCATATTTTATTTATGACTTTTATATTTAACAATTTAATGTCCTTTTTTTTGTCACATTTGCATATATAAAGACAAATATATTAATTTAAATTTCTGTTGACAACTCATGTCATTAAATTATGGGTGTAACATCAAAGTGAGATAGATAATTTTTCGTTTGCGGATGACCTAGATGTGGGCCCACCTATAACATAATTCATGAAAAGAAAAGGAGAGCACTTAAGTCAAGATACATCTCCTTTTCCGGTCCTATAAGCAGATATATTACCTCGTGAAGAGAATAAATTAAAACAAGTGTTTAAGAACTGCAATAATTTAAGGAGAAAAAGAAAAGTATATATAGCAGTGGTTGCTTTCTCATCTTTGTTTATCTTAATTTAGCTTTTGATTTTAATTTTTAACTTCATATTCAGCACCCCATTTGGCTAAAGCTAATCTCAGGTGAAAATCTTTCAAAAAGATTATTAAAGAATATATTTAATAATAAAAGAAAAAACGGAACAAAACAAAAGCAAAAGCTGCCATAAGAACACTTTTATTCCTTGAAAAATTGTGGACGTCAGTTCACATTTTCTAAGTTGTACCATGCAAAAGGAAAAGGGAAGGAATTCATTATTATTCCATCATAAGCATCCTATTTTTTTCTTTATAAGATTAGTACGTGGGCATTTAACTAGTATATCTATATATATATTGATATCACATATGTATGATTTGCACAAAAACACACACATACATATACAAGAATTTAGATTCTACATGTCTGTGCAATATAAAAGTGCATTTCCCAATGACGTTGTCGCCACAATAATTTGTTACATACGTCATTTAAAAAATACGTTTATACTCCTTCCGTTTCACTAATATTTGAGAAAATTAAGAAAATCATTGAATATAGCTGAATTCTAGAGGGAAATAAATGAAAAAGACTAAGATACCATTTTAATTAATTATCCTCCACTAATGTTTGAGAAAATTATGAGCATAAAGGGCAAAAATGGAAAAAGAGTAATTAATGCTTTATTGGAAATCTAAAGTGACAGATAATATGACACAAGAAAAACTTTTCAAAGTGACAGATATTATGAAACGGAGGGAGTACATTGCAGACAGTGTAATATCTGAGTTTCAGCATGTGTGTCTATGAGCAAGTTCAGTCATTTGCCAAAGTAAAGTTTATTTTTTTTTTACCAATTTTATCCTTCTTGCTAATGCTTGTAATTATTTGGTTAAAAGGGTGTTTTGAATTTTTACTTTTAAAAAATGATTATTTATTACATTTCTTAATCTGCGTACAATCCATCAAAATGACAAATAGAAAAAAACCGGAGGGAGTAGTAATTAATTATGTACCTTGAAGAATTACTCCACAATGTACTTGCAGTGGAAGGGTAATTATTCTCAACAACATCTTGTTGCAAATTCGACCCATCATGAGACGGGCCTCTCGGATCCATGAACCGTCGAAGCCCGGCCCGATCTCCTCCTCCTCCTCCTCCTCCTCCTCCGGTACTTCCTATAGTAGAAAGGTCATCTTCCCCAGACCCATCTGAATGTCCTTAAACAAACAAATAAACAAACCCAAAATGTCAAAAAATGCATGAACTAAAAATGGGTTGAAAACAAGATTACAATTAATTAATTGGAAAAGCTTTAACTTTAAAGAAAGACCGTGTGTGTACCTGATGAAGCTGCAGGCTTGTCAGTTGTTTTAACAGTTCTATACATCTGCATTACATTCCGAATGATTTAATTAATTAATTAATTAATTAAGAAATCATTAAACACGAGGTAGGTGTTTTGATAAAGAGGAGGAGGTAGTAATTATGAGCTGTAAAATAATAGTATCATTGAAAAATGATGGATGGGGTTTTTGTCTTCTGCAACTTTTCTTTAATTTCTCTTTCTCTCTCTTCTGACTGCTTCCTAAGACTTCTCTTTAATTAATTCATTCATTCAGTCTCTGCATTCATTGGCTACTGTGCCGGAGAAATATACGGACTCACTCCACCCCCCAACCACCCACCCACCCCCTAGACAGACACCATAAACCGACACAAAGAGAAGGAGAGAGATGTGAAAGTATATGTGTACATTTGATTTTAATGGATTGCTCAACCTGATTTTCTGGGTTTTTCTTCTCATTTTTGGTATGTTTTGGAGTCGATCGAAACAAAAAATATAAAATAACTAGTTTTTGATTCAAAGTGTTTCATTGATGTACAATTTTTTCGTATGTTTTGAGAAAGTATCTGAGAATTTCTTTTAAAAAATTTAATATTTTTAGCTGACTGAAATGAAAATTCTTTTTTTTTTTTTGATGAGATATATAAATGTGATTGAAATTGATTCTACCTGTAAATGGCTCTTGACATGAGCAAGAGTGAGATCCTTAACATCCATGAGTTCCAGCACTGATTTTGGAGTAGCCCCTAAAAAGATTAAAAAAAACAACAAAATGTGCTATTTAAAAACCACTCCACCAAATAAAAAACATATTTGAACAAAGAAAAGCAAAAAAGAACAAAAAAGGACTTGTGAAAATGATAATTAATTATAGAATAATTACTTTCATGGCCGCCAAGAAGCTCAACTGCATGAACAAACCGCGCGTGAAGTGTAGTCGTCCATCTCATTCTCGGCGCCCTCATGCTCCTCTTCGGCGGCATCTTCGTCGGCAAAAACCTCGATCTCATCATCCCATAATTATGATTATTATAATTATGATTAAAATGATGATTATTCGATACAACCTCATTTGTACTATGTAAGTGATGTTGGTTCATCATCCCATTAATAAACCTCCCACCACCACCACCACCACCAACACCAACACCAACACCAACTCCACTAGGTATTCGATAACCCGAACCCGATGGGTTCAACAATGGCATACGATGTTCCAAAGAAGACGAAGACGAAGAAGAAGTATAAGGCATTTGATGATAGAAACACATCTTGGGATCTCTGGTGTCTACTTCTAGAGGTGAGAATTGGAATGGACGGTTAGGATAAACCGGAATACCCTTTATGGGCCTTAACGCGTTGTTGTCGGATACATCTAACACGGATACTCCATGATTTATGTGGTTTAGATGAAGAAAAGGGTTTTGTGTATGTACCGTTTCCAATTGATGATGATGATTAATTGTTCCTCCTGAGCCTATTCCATTGTTGAAGCTTCTTTGAAGTCGCCCGAATTCGTTGTTTGACGGATGAGCGTTGCCTAAAGAAAGCTCGATGAAAGAGTTGTTGTTGGTGTTTTTGTTGGGTTTGTTTTTGTTTAGTAAATCGAAGGTTGAAACATTAAATTGTTCACCAATTGTTGAGGTTGAGGATGAAGAAGTAGTGTTTGGTAGACTAATGTGTAGAGAAAGATCAGGTACTGGCTCTAAGGGCATCTTTTTTTTTTTTTTTTTTTTTTTTTGTACTAGCAAGAAGATTTTCTTGAAATGAAACTAGATGAACAATTTTTCTTTTTTTTTATATAATTCCAAATGGTTTGGAAAAAGTGAAATAAAATATATAAAAAAAAAAAAAAAACACACGGACACAAAAAGGGAACAAAGATTGACAAATCCGCCAACTAGAGATTTGTAAGAACAGAACAAGATTAGTAAATTTCTTTGAAGAGTGAAGTTGTAGAAATGAAGAATAATTAATATTCTTTATTTCTTTAAAAGATTTAAAGCAAAGCCATGGAAAGATAAATGGATAAAACCTAAATCTTTTTTGTTGATTCAAGTGAAAAGATTAGTAGAAGAACTTTTGTGGTTAGAAAGCTAAAGGAGAAATAGGGAACATAAAAGATGTGAAGAAAGTGAAGATTTTTGGTGGAGGAATTTCAGAAGCAAAGATAATAACAAGAGTAGAAGAATTGGAGAATTCCAGATTTGAAGAGATAGGAGAAGGAGAAGAAGGGGAGGTGGGTGGGTGGGTGGGTGGGTGGGTGTGGGGGGTAAGAGGATGATTTGGTGTCTGGTGTAATTCCTCGAGAGTATATCTCAGAAAATGACAGTAGAACAAGGCCTCTCACTCACTAGTCAAAACACGCAAACAAAAATACAAAAAATATAATAATAAAAATTAAATTATTTATTATTATTATTTATTTAGTACTAAAAAAGCATAAAAAGATATGTTGTCACTTTTTGATTTCCTTCCCCGTAGACGACGGGTTAAAAATTCTTGAAACAGAAAGTAACTCAACCCCTCTCCTCTTCTCTTTAATCTGTGATCCCTTTTCCCCCACCCTCTTCGCTTCTTTCTCTCTCTCACACACACACATAAAGAAAAATAGTTACACACACGTACACATATTATTCTTTTAATTACTAATTGATTTAATATATTATTATTAAAGAAATCCCTTTTCATTGAGGAAGTCAAATAATGATATTTTGACGTTGAACGACCATTCCAAAACTTGGAATTAATCGTATTTATTTAATATGTGAATCATAGTGTACTCTTTATAGTTTACACACTTGTATTATATTATTACCCTCATCCTTTATTTTTTTCTCCTTTTATTTTTATCATGAAATTTTCGGTAAGAATTAAAAGTAGAAATTTTAGATGACTTACACTTACGCCCTTAATAGTAATGATAAATTATTATTTTACATAAAAGAGTGATTTCGAAAAATATATTTCAATTTTAGAAAACAGTCTTGTCATGAGACGTGTCATAACTGAAATAAAAGTGAAAACTTAAGGACGGATGGGGTATATAATTGGGCTTATACATCATTATTTTTATGTTATAAAAAAGTTCTATTCTGGACTCAACAATGTTTATATATTAAAAATTAATCAAAACAAGTATGTTTAAATGCAATGGTCTTTTCGTTGTGTGTGTATATATGCAATATAAGTTTGTGTGTATACATTTTAACTTTTTAAGTCAGATATGATTTAAAATTCCTGTCGCTATATTGAAACGTTACATTTATGATGATTAGTATATTCTAAGGCAAAATATAACTAAAAAATTAAATGATACATATGCTAGGAGCTTAATTGATTGTTGGTCATAATCAAAAATATATTAGTACTATACTCTATAATAGTTGCATCTATTTTTTTTAATAAAGTATATAAATGTACGTACTCAAATATATGCAGATAGATAGAGTACAAATAGATGCATTGACCTTGAGTGAGAGAACCCACGAATTAAAGGGGTGTTTTTTTTTTTTTTTTTTTTTTTTTCTTTTTCTTTTTTAGAGCAAAAGGAGTGTTTGTTTGCTTGTGTTGTGGGTTTAGCATGTGCCTAAATCAAAATAAACCCACATTACTACCTTTTAATTCCTCTTCCATACTCCCAAATATTCCCTTCTAATCTTTCAACAACTTTGTCTGGCATCTTAGCAAGGTTTTATTATGTCTTCCTCCACATGAAAATCTCTCATTAATTAATTCTTCAATATCCACCTTTAAAGGGTTGAGGATTTTTAATTTTTGCAAAGCCCTAGGTTGAATCAAAGGGTAAGGATAATATTATTTTCAAATTATGTGTATCCTTATGCCCAATTTATGTATTAAAAATTTTAAGTTTCAAAAAATTCAATATGAGAACATATAAGTTTTCTCAAAAACGAATCCACGTCGAATTTTGCATTTTCAAATTCAAATTGTTGGCCCCTCTATTTTACAATTTCTGTCGTTTTAGAATGTTGCAATAAATAAGGACTAAATTGGAAAATGGGTAATTAATATTGCATTGGAAACCTAAAGCAACATATATTTTGGAACAAAAAAAATTCTTTAAAACGACAGAAATTGTGGAACAGAGGAAGTACATGACTTTCTTGATACCCAACATTCAAAATAGATTAAAGTGCATTTCCGAAATAATACATTACAAATTTCTTATCCAAACCGAATTTAATTATTTTATTCTTCAAAATTATCAAATCTTGAACCCATGAGCCAAGATACATAGAAATTGGAAATTTATAAGTTTCTATATAGTACTTAATTATATATCTTGGGAACTAACTTCTCTAGAACTTTTAATGCCTAGTGAGATTAAGAACTAGGTCTTGGGATTCCAATTGAACATCTTTAATATTGAATTGTGCATTCATTTTTACTTTCTACGATGTAACACAAGTCCATAGAAGGTGTTTGGCTGGTGCATTTAATGCTATGAAAAATATGGTTTGGTTAATGCTGTTTTTGGTGTTCCACTTTTCCAAAACAAATTAAGAATTAAAAAAATATTCTCTATCAAGGAAAATCATGCACATTAATTTTCACGAGGTATGCTGGTTTTAAACTACGAATTTCTTGCTATGAATTTTTGAAGTTTGGTTCTCTTTTGTCTGCTTTTCGTTCAAATTTGCTTTGCATTAATTAGCCTTTGCAGCTAATCCCCTTGTTCAATAATTTAAAAATAAACTATTTCCTATGGAAAACGTAAAATATGAAATTGTACTAATTGAAATCTTTTAAGAGTTGTAACACAGTTCCAATGGGATTATTGCATTTTTGGTGCCACAACTATAGCCCACTGGAATTTTTACCCCGTAATTTTTCGGGCTGGCACATTTGGTGCCACAACTTCAACATCAGTGGCAATTTTGGTGCCAATTGAGGCCCAATTTTGAATTGGCCCGAAATTCCTCCATTTACGGGCCATGTGACCATAAAAATTGGGGATTTTAACCATTCAACACCTTTCTCATGAAAAAAAAAATTCCACCCACCAAGAACTAGGCTACTTGGATGTTTTTACTTGGGGAAGAATAAGAAAGCGGGTAACAATTTAATTAAGGGAATGTTTGGTGAATTTTATAGGAAAAGTTAGAATTTTAAATTTTGGTATTGGGCCTTTATTGAAAAAGACGTTGAATGGTCAATTTTGGTATATTACTAAATCACATGGCCCGCATATGGGGAATGCCAATTTTGAAATTGGGCCTCAATTGGCACCAAAATTGCCACTGATGTTGAAGTTGTGGCACCAAATGTGCCAGCACGAAAAGTTACGGGGTAGAAACGCCAGTGGACTATAGTTGTGGCACCAAAAATGCATTAATCCCCAGTTCCAATTATTTTATAGCTTATTCTATAAGACGGGTAAAACACATAAAATTCACTTGTGTTTTGGAAAGCTGCACAAAACTTTCGTTTTATTGCATAAAATTCCGTTGATTTTTACAAATTGTTGTACACTCTACATTTGGTCATTAAATTATTAACTTCTTTAGTTTTTTTAAGTTAAGCACTATTTACCCTCCATACTATCTATGTGAGGGAATTGCATTTTTCATACCAAATTTTTACCTACTTTAGATATTTGGTATCAAACCTTAAAAAATGACACATTTAATACAAAAATTGAAGGATTTTTTACATTTTCTTTCTGCGTCAATTTTTAGGGGCCAAATTTCTTTATATGACTGAAAATCTCTTGACGATAGCTTCTAATGGTACACATTCCAATTCATGAAACACAATAAATAATCCACATAAAATTAACAAAGTGTCGGGATATTAATCAAAAAATCATGTCTCATAATCTACAAGGAATTCATGCCACAATAATTTTCAGATATGATATAGGGGATATAAGAATATATATGCTATGGTAAAAAATTTGGACCATATTTAAGTATACGAAAAATCATCATTAAAGCTCAAGCAAATATGAAAAACCCCCTTCAATTTTGGTATTAAATGTGTCTTTTTTAAAGATTTGATACCAAATGTATAAAGTAGTTAAAAATTTAGTATGAAAAATACAATTCCCTCCTATCTGTTTGTTCTTATATATAATATTAATAAATTTAATAAAACTTTAGTATAAAATCTGAAAAAAATACTAAAATATTTATATTTATGTATTATTAATATTATTTAATATTGTTATAATAATAAATTTAATATATTATTAATAATATACCTACCCCACCAAAACCCAGGTCGTCGATAACCTGGGATTGTCAATCCCAGACCTTCATCGACCTAGTTCGCCAGTCCAGGCTACCACGGCTTGGATTTTCAAAATTTTTGAAACCCACCCAAGTCATGGTGACTTGGGTTATTTGATCTCAGGCCACAACAGCCTAGAACTGACAATACCAGGCCACCGCAACCTAGGTTCCGATGAAGGGATGGGTGTGTAAGGGTTATGGGAGAGGAAGACCATGACAATTAGAGTCTTTTATAAAATTTAAGGATGTAAAATAATTTTTGTTTAATCAACGTTAGTAAGTTGAACATTATAAATATCACAGGGTAAATTGTTCTTGAATCAAAATATTTGATATATTGGTTCTGTTTAAAATATCCTATAGTAGAAGAGTTGTTTTGACTTCGAAGGAACCAAGCAACTTGACTTAAATCTATGAGAATTTTTCCTCTATGGGGAAAAATTCATTAAGAAACGTCTTATAAGTATTTAATGTTCTTTTCATTCTTTCATGACTTTTCCATCTTGTCATCTACGAATGCATTTCAGGCCCAAAAAAGCATTGCTTTCTTCCATGTGATAAGACAATGACCAAATGGAAGAAACTGATGGTAACAAGTTACTTGGTGGAGTTTGAGAGAAATGAACACAATTGAGGGAAAGTCTTTCTCCAAAGGTGAAGCAAAAATGTTGGTTTGCCTAATGAATATGAAAGATGAATGAAATCGATCGATCTGCTGGAAATCATGATTACATGTTTGTTAGTGATCGGATAATATAACATGACAAAAATAATATAATTATATATATATTTTTTTATTTTTCATAACTTAATGTTCAATATCGATAGGGGCGGAGTTGGACGAATTTTATTGGGACGGGATTTTTGAAACAGTGCACTAATAATAATAATAATAACAATAATAACAAAAATAGTAATTATAATAATAATATTGTCGGTGTGTTTAACAATACGAGTAATTGAAATATAACTTTATATTTCTTTTAATAAACTATATTAAGAAAGTTAATTATGACAAAAAAAAATGACAATAGAAAGTATAATATAATACTTATATATTCAGACAATTTCGTGGATGTTTAAAGTATATTTATACAATTTCGTGGATATTCCATTCAAATTAGACAGTTAATAAAACAAAAAAAAACATAAAATAAACATCTTTTATGGTTTGATATTCTAAATAGCAATTCTATGGTTACATGTTCGTTCGGGATAGGATAAATAAACATGATAAACTTAATATATATAAGTAATTTATTGTTTGATAACGTAATGTTCAATATCGGTAGGGGGGAGTTGGACGAATTTTATAGGGACGAGATTTTTGAAACAGTGCACTAATAATAATAATAATAATATAAAAATAACAAAAATAGTAATTATTATAATGATATTGTCAGTCGTGTTTAACAATATGCGTAATTGAAATATAACTTTATATTTCCTTTAATAAACTATATTAAGAAAATTAATTATGATAAAAAAAAATGACAATAGAAAGTATAATATATTACTTATATATTCAGACAATGTCGTGGATGTTTAAAGTATAATTAAAACCGTAACCTTTTGAATTTGGAATAAAGAATGCATGGTAACTAAGTTAGAAAATATAATAGGCTTTAGTTATAAAAAGGCAGACGATTAATGGATGAAAGCAGAAACTTTAAAGTTCAAACTTATTATTGAAACATACACTGAAAGACTAATTCAAAAGAACTGACAGAAATGGTATTCGAAATTAGGAAATAAGAAATAAGAAATAAGATTGAGGCTACGAATGCATTCTCCTTAAGACAATATTTTTGGGATTGTAGAATAAAGAACGGAAGAGAGAGGAGAGAATATTTATGCTTTATTTGCTAAAAAATGGTGTGCAGAATTGACCAGATTATTCTCCTATTTATAGCATTTGAAAGAGTGTCCTGGAAGGGTATATTTGTTCGAATTAACCATGTTGCACTGGTAAGATCTTAACAGGTATCGATTCGTTTTACGCACGGATCTTGTTTGATCAAACGAGTCATCTCCCAGATCCTATTCGGATCAACCGCGAATCTTATTTGTTGGGTTTAATTCATTGAACTTTAGTAATTGGGCCAAAAAGTTTAATTGATATTTCTACAAAAAAATAATAATTTCTTTTAAAGCCCCAAACACAAACCCAAGTCCAAGCTTGAACCCGTGATTCGTGTTCGTGCCGAGCCGGCCAGTCGATCAGACAGACGGCGGCGCACATGTTCGTACCGAGGCTCACCTAGGTCCTCTCCTCTTTAAAACCTTGTAAACCCCAAGGAGTAGTGGGCAGGTTGGGGGTAGCTGGGGAGCTACCCCGGCAGGCGCGTCTATGCGCTTGCCAACTGCCTGGGCCCGTGCGACTAGGCAACAGTCAGGGGGCGCCACTTGGCGTCCCCTGATTAAAATATATTTTTGTTTTTATTTTTTAGTTTGTATTATTGTTTAATAGTGTAGTGCATTTATGAGATTTGTGATATAATTTTTTGTTCAAATTTTTTGATTTAACTTTTATTGTTCACATTTTTTTTGGCATTTTAATTTGTTAAATTAAAATTTTAATTTCTTTGTAAAAATTGACAATTAAAACTAAATCATTTAATTAGAATATAGATGGTTATATATTTGAATAATATGATTTTTCAATTTAATTGAAAATACAATATTTTTGTAAACATATTTTTGTGTTGAAATTTTTGTTGATATATTTATCACATTAAATCACCAACATGAATTTTAAAAACTTGCAATGAAAAATAATTGGAACAAGACGATTTAATTTTATTAATAAAATAAGAACAAACAAGTTAACATACACTTAAGCAAGAAAACATTTAAACAAAATAAAAACAAACAAGTGGACAAACACTTAAGCAAGATAACACCGAAACAAAATACGAATTAATTTGAAATACATTTCACAAACACGGCTTATGCATGCTGATAGAAATAGTGTCCGGCAAGCCAACTGTATGGCTGTCATTTATTGCATTAAATGAAGTAACTATTCAATTTAGATTAATAAATGCATTTTTATTATATGGTCAACTTTATCTTATGTAATAATTATCTACGCATAAGGATAGGAGTCCTTAGATCACAGGGCTATGGGACAACCCGTGGACTGATCTCCAAGGCCGTGATCTAGAACATATTCAAGAGTCGTGGAATCCAATCGAGATAGGACATCGTTGAATTCGGTTAGACTCTCACTAATGTGTATACTCCGATGAACTGGAGAACGCTGAGGTCCACGAGCGTGACTGGGATAGTCGATAAACATAAGTGGGTGACTTGCTGGGATGGCATGTGCACTGAATACCCCAATTAGGAAATAACTCACCATGGAAGCGGTAGTCGCATATCGGAGTTGTAGTTATTCCAATTTACAATAGTATACGAGGAATGATCCCTAAATACTTGAGGTGATAGGGTTTATCTGGTGCGAGAACGTCTATACTTAGATGTGAGTTCCGACCGACTGGAGATTACCAGAAAGTCTCTGTGGATTCACGTTGGGTATAAAGGGACTCGTATGCAGGTTCATATCATCAACAAAGGATCCATTGACCCGACTTGATAGGTTGGGAAATTCTCCTATGGATTTCTGTGAGAAATTAATTCTGGTAAAATCATTGGCCAAGGTATCTGACGGCTTTATGAAAGTAGCTCATAAAGATTAAGTCAAAGAGAATTATTTCAAGATCAGAATGCATAAGGTCAAAACGAAATAAAAGGGAACCGATGAAAAATTCATGCCCTTAAGTTGTGACTGGGAGATCGATCGATGGAGAGATTATAGCGTATATGGAAATTGTAAATGATTAAAAGGTTCACTGAATTAATTCACCAGTGATTGGGCTCCATGGGCTTGTGGCCAGACATCGACCGTGGAGTGTGGGAGAATTTCCAAATTAGCAGGGGTGCTAATTTTGGAATGATCAGTCGACAGAGTGTTCAATTGATTTAGAGTATTTAATACTCGAGTAATTAAATGAATATTTAATTATAACCCACGGCCAATTATGTGGTGAACCTACGGGGGCATACACAATATACATGAAGCGAAAGCGAGGAGATGGAGAACAACTGAGTCAACTAAATCGACTGGGTCGATTGGGGTGACTGGGTCGACTGGGTCGACCCAATTGGAGCGAAAGTGATCCAATTGGAATTGGATCTGGACTGGAAATTAAATTGGAATTTAATTTGTAAGTTAATTAATTAAATCGGATTTAATTAATTATGGAAATATTTAATTAAATAGACTTAGAGTCTAATTTAATTAAATGAGAGAGAAATAAATTAATTGGGTCATTTAATTGAGAAATTAAATAAAGACCCAATTAATTAAATCAAGTATGGGCCATGAATTAATTAGAAGACTTGGTCTTCCAATTAAAAGGGCCATGGCCCATGTAGGAGAGTTAGAAGACTTAGGAGTTCTAATCCTAGGAGGATTATGATTATGAGATTTCTATAAATAGGAGACTTGAGGTCATATCTCATATACACAATTCAAGAGCCAAAATACTAAGTCAAGAAAAACACTCTCTCCCTCTCTCACCTAGAAATCGGCCGAACTCTTCTTCCCTTTTGGAAGAGTTTTCGTTTTTTCGATTCCTGCTCCATATTGTTCTCTAGTCCAAGATATTAATATATCTTATGTTCTAGCCGATTAGGATATATTAATTTTCATGATATTGTGGTGTATCAACCCGTAGAGGCGCAACACGTGGGGCGCTACTAGGAGCTTGGGATCGAGCCAGTCGAGGGTGAATCACAACGACTTTTCTGACAGTTTGGATTTGCAAGGAGACAGGTATAATTTAGATCTGAATTATTCCAGTCGTTTTTATTATTCATATATATACAACCAGTTTAGTATCCTGGCAAGATTCCGTAAGAGGTCCTAAAAATTTTAATTTCCGCTGCGTTAAGGGCTGTTTATCTTACCGAATCCCAACAGTGGTATCAGAGCCAACTCTGGCTTTGTATATATATGAATTTGCAAATTCTGTGGATTAGAATCATATGTTTGATTTTAGCTGTTGATTAGATTAACATGCATGTTAGATCTGTAGATTAGATCTGTTGGATAGATCTTTAGTTTTTAACTGGATTGTTAAAACTGTAATTTTAGATTCGTTAATGTTATCATGTTTTTAATTTTGGATTAAATTAATTAAAACTGTTGATTTTAATTAATTAAGGAATCAAGAAATTGTTATATAAAAACGTATTGGGAACCGAAATCTGAAAATTGCACAGCAGTTGCACGACGACTGCACGGCGATTGCACGGCAGTTGCACGGCAGACGCACGGCAGTTGCACGGCAGACGCACGGCGGTTGCACGGCGACTGCACGACAGTTGCACGGCTACTGCACGGCAGATGCACGGCGGCTGCACGGCAGTTGCACGTAAACTGCACGCGCGCGATAGTGGAAAAATTTAGGTTTCGGGAATTTTCGTTTTTGGATAATCTTGAACAAAATCTTGGAGATTTGGTTGTTATGGAATCTTGGTGAATCTTGGATTGATCTTAGAGATCTAATTAACTAGGAAACTTAGAGTTTCATTTAAGATAAGACATTTAATTAAAATTAATGTCTTCTAGTTAATTACCAAGATTAAAGATCTTAGAGATCTTATTAAACAAGGAAACTTAGAGTTTCATTTGTGATAAGACATTTAATTAAAATTAATGTCTTCTAGTTAATTACCAAGATTAAAGATCTTAGAGATCTTATTAAACAAGGAAACTTAGAGTTTCATTTGTGATAAGACATTTAATTAAAATTAATGTCTTCTAGTAAGTTACCATGATTATAGATCTTAGAGATCTAATTAAACAAGGAAACTTAGAGTTTCATTTGTGTTAAGACATTTAATTAAAATTAATGTCTTCTAGTAAGTTACCATGATTATAGATCTTAGAGATCTTATTAAACAAGGAAACTTAGAGTTTCAAGATAAGGATAGATAATTAAATTAGATCTTAATTAAATTGCAAGATTAGATTCCTTGATGCTCAAGCAAGAGCATAATAGTCCTTTTTTTTTTTTTAAATATTGGACAATTCAAAATTAATTATATGGATAATTTTTCGAATTAAAATTTAAAGAAGCCGGTAAATTTATATTATTGCCCTTATGTGAATTTATGCATGTTCTTGCTTGAATATGTGGATTGATCGAATTGCCCTTAAGCCCTGTGTAGTTTATTATTGGTTTTTCCATTATGGGTTGTAATTAAATGGGCCTGATTGGTGCCCCCTCTTTGTTGAATTTAAATGTAATAGAATAGGGTCTTAAGTTAGACTTAGATTAGGCTTGGAGCCCGATAGACCTCATGGAGACTTTGGAGATCAACATGGAGGCCCATTACCTTGGAGGACATGGAGGCCCAATTCTGAAAGATGGTGGACATTACAAGTGAAGACCCATGTATGCATGGGATTTATTTTGTAATAGAATTAGGCCATTTATTTTCACCCTAGACTGACCAATTGGTCCATCACGTGGCTCGTGATGGATCGCATAGGATGGGAAATCGATCAATCGTACGTGCAATGCTAGGTGATGAATGTTTACTTTTTGTATTTATTCTTTGATGTATGAGATGCATGCTTAGGATAGAAAAACGTAAACAAGATAATTGATAATCTGATGAGACCTCGCACTTGAACATTTCATAAAACCTCCAATTGAACCTATAAGTTCAATTATAATATTAAATCGAAAAACGGGCGCATAGAATGGTGTTTATGGTCCGAGCCTATCCAATTACTAGGTCTTAGGCATATTATACGAATATATCTCGATGTCTCACGAGTCGTGGGTCGAGTTATAGGAAGATGGTATGTCTATTGCCTCGATGCAGAGTTTAGTGCCAAGGGAGGGGATAGCAAGGTTCTAGGCGCTGTCTCACGAGTCGTGGGGCGTCTAGGATTGAACTATTTCTCTTCACGAGTATAGGACATGATTTAACGTGAGTAAGTATGGATGTCTCACGAGTCGTGGGTCCATAACGAAAAACGAGGTTAAATGAACTCAAGGGTTAGCTGCGATGGTTAACCGGCGACGTGATCGCCCACCAAGTGGATCAATTGGTATGGCCAACGAGTCGTGGGTACTGAGCGATTGCATTTGGGCCTTGAGCCCATTAGGAAATTTTTATTTCCCGAACCTTATGTGGGGGCATAAGTATTCGATAAAAATAGTGGGAGTAATTTACAAATAAAAACCATGTTTGTAAATTATGCATTGATATTAATCTGCCGCGTATTTATTTCTTTTAATCGTCATGTTTATGATAGTTTTTCATAAGTGATATATCCTAGAATATTTACCATCATACTTGAATCAAATAAATTGACTGAACCCAAATGAATTTTGATTGACTTCAAAACTTGAGAAATTATTCTCGAGTCCAAGCAAGGACTCATCTCCTTACAAAGATTTCATTGGTTATCCTTTTGAAGTTATGCTTCGATTGGAATGGTGATAGGTTTCACCAAGCTGCCTTTTTTCGAAGTTACTCTTCAAATAAGAAAGGTGATAAGTTTCACCAATGGGTTTAGGATGGTTCTCAAGCCCAAATTTTCATGAAGGCAAACATGAAGTCTCCCTTAAATGGGAAATAACATCTCGTTGAAAGGCCCCAAAAGTCTCGAGAGATGGAAGAAGAGGAATGGATCCTCTCTGAAGGGAAATAACCTTAGAGGTTTTTCTGTAAGGATGATAAGTTGAAAAGTCAATCAAAATGGTTCTTCCATGGATTAAGATCAAGGGAAAGAAGGAATTGAACATACTCATCCCGTAAGGGATGAATAAATTTTATTGAACTTAACCTTATGGTCAAGTAATGCATAAGGGTGTTGGACACCCGATGAAGTACTCATTGATGCATTGAATGCATCTAAAGCCATGAATTATTTAGATCGTTAGAATTTGCTTAGAACATCCCTTGTCTTAAGGGAGGTGATGGTTCCATAATGGTTGGAACTGGTTGCGCTATAAGACCTATACGCAAAAGGTATGCATACGCAAATGGGTATGAATACTCATATAACGACTAAATATAATATGCATAGTCAATAAAATATAAATAATCAAGATTTCACACACTTGAGTCATTGTATAACCGAAAGGCGGTACACGAGCACTAAAATAAATTTCTGAATTAAAGATTCAAAAGATTGAGCTCGACTAGGTCGAGCTTGACAGGGACACTAGAAATAGTAACCGACTTTCGAATCTTACTTAAACGGAAATCAAATTTAGTAGTTGGTTGCTAGGCAACCAAGAGGAATGAACAATTGTAATGGATTTAATCCATTTAAAAGTGTGTGAAAACACTAAAGCATTAGTGGGAGATAAGGCGTCTCTTGTACCCTCATGGGTAAAAGTACGTTGTGAAGTACAATTCCAAATTATTTTTGGAGTAAAGAAGAGAGCCTAATCAATGAAAGCATGTAAGAGATTTGGATCGATTCAAAATCGAAAATGCATTGGCAAATACGCCATTGATTATTTAATAGAGAATTAGATTCTCAATATGTAAGACCCGCTCGAAACATCGTCAGTTGTCGAGCATTCTGGATATGAAAATGTCCATTAGGAAATCTTACATGAAATTCCTTATTCAATCAATTAGAACTTGATCGAGAAAATCGAAGATACTGAGCTAAGTATCTATGAAGCCAGTTCCAAAACATATCAAGTGATATGGGTTTTGGTATTGTACCTTCATATGCATTCATGCGCATATGAGGTCTCCCGCTTATGTGAATAAGCTAGTGGGAGATAAGCTGGAAATAAAATCCATCTTATGCATTTCGTGGAGTATCCAAAATCTCAATAGGATACGAGTTCTATGGTCTTGTAAGACAAACAAACTCTGTCTCAAGGAAAAACTAACTTCTTGGAGAAGGATTTCTTGTTGGACAAGAAAGAAAACAACATAGAACTAGATGAGGTTCATAAAATCGACCCATCACCACAGGCAGTGGGAGAACCTGAGCATGAAAATGAACCAACTAGTACACATGAACTTCGAAGGTCTGAAAGACAACGTAGGAAACCCGAGAGGTTCTACAGTCTGCTGCATGAAATTGGACAGTATGAGACTAATCCAAGGACCTACGAAGAAGCTATGCATGACATAGACTTGGGAAGGTGGCACAAAGCCATGGAATCTGAAATGGATTTCATGCACTCTAACAAGGTTTATACCTCAGTGGATCCACCAGTGGGAGTAGCTCCCTTGGGTTGCAAGTGGATCTATAAGCGAAAGCTTGGAGTGAACGGAGAGGTTATCACCTACAAGGCACGACTAGTTGCAAAATAATACATTCAAATGTCGAGCGTTGACTTTGATGAATTTTTGCATGCATCGATGCCCAAATCCATTCAGATATTGTTGGACATATCAGCATAGTATTAACTAAGAGATATGGTAGATGGATGTAAAGATCGTCTTTTTAAATGGAGACATTGATAAATAGATCTACATGAAGCAACCAAAAAGGGATATACATACAAGAGAGATAAGCACAAAGTGTGCAAACTCCGAAGGTCCATATATGGACTTAAGCAAGCTTCCCAAAGCCGGAACGTACGTTTTGATGATATAATCCAAACCTTTGGATTCGTCAAAAACGTGTTCAAGCAGTGTGTGTACAAGAAGGTTAGTGGGAGTACAATTGAATTTTTATGCTTTATGATGATAACTTTTTGCTCATTGGATATGGTGCAAAAGTGTTATCCGAAACGAAAGCATGGTTTTCTACACAATTCTCAATGAAGGATTTGGGAGAAGCATCCTTTGTACTGGGTACAAGGATCTACATGGATAGATCGAAAGGACTGCTGGGCCTCTCCCAATCAAAGTACATAGATAAAATACTGAAGAAATTCAGTATGGAAGAATCCAAGAGAGACATAGTATTGCTCTCTCTAAGTCTATGACCCCAAAGACCTCTGAGGAGAGAAGCAAGATGTCTAAGATACCACATGCCTCTATGAAAGGAAGCATAATATCATATGCTATGTACAAGACCAGACATAGCGTACGCCCTGAGCGTAACTAACCGCTATTTGTCTGACCCAGGAGAGCAGCACTGGGTAGCCGTAAAGTCAATTCTGAAGTACCTGAAAAGGACTAAAGAATTGTTCTTAGTATACGGCGGGGGAGAATTGAAATTGGAAGGCTATACTGATTCTAGCTTCCAATGTGATGTAGATGATTTCAAGTCAACATCTGGATATATCTGCTTCAAAGGTGGTGCGGTGAGTTGGATACTACCGCAAATTCAACCACCGAGGCATAAAATATTGTAGCATGTGAAGCTGCAAAGGAATGTGTTTGGATGAAAACCTTCGTCCAAGAATTGGACGTCGTACCTAGCATTGTCGAGCCATTACTATCTTCTGTGATAATAATGGAGCTATCTCGCAAGCGAAGGACTCTAGATCTCATCAGAAATCCGAGCACAAAATAAGACGATACCATTTGATATGTTATATCATTGGTAGAGGAGACATAAAGATGGAACGTGTCACCTCAAAGAATAATACGGCGGACCCGCTAACTAAGCCATTGCCTCAAAGGCATTCAAGAAATATCTGCCTAAGATGGGAATCAGAAATATGAAAAGTTGGCTTTAGTACAAGTGGGAGATTGATAGAAATAGTGTCCGGCAAGCCAACTGTATGGCTGTCATTTATTGCATTAAATGAAGTAACTATTCAATTTAGATTAATAAATGCATTTTTATTATATGGTCAACTTTATCTTATGTAATAATTATCTACGCATAAGAATAGAAGTCCTTAGATCACAGGGCTATGGGACAACCCGTGCACTGATCTCCAAGGCCGTGATCTAGAACATATTCAAGAGTCGTGGAATCCAATCGAGATAGGACATCGTTGGATTCGGTTAGACTCTCACTAATGTGTATACTCCGATGAACTGGAGAACGCTGGGGTCCACGAGCGTGACTGGGATAGTCGATACACATAAGTGGGTGACTTGCTGGGATGGCAAGTGCACTGAATACCCCAATTAGGAAATAACTCACCATGGAAGCGGTAGTCGCATATCGGAGTTGTAGTTATTCCAATTTACAATAGTACACGAGGAATGATCCCTAAATACTTGAGGTGATAGGGTTTATCTGGTGCGAGAACGTCTATACTTAGATGTGAGTTCCGACCGACTGGAGATTACCAGAAAGTCTCTGTGGATTCACGTTGGGTATAGAGGGACTCGTATGCAGGTTCATATCATCAACAAAGGATCCATTGACCCGACTTGATAGGTTGGGAAATTCTCCTATGGATTTCTGTGAGAAATTAATTCTGGTAAAATCATTGGCCAAGGTATCTGACGGCTTTATGAAAGTAGCTCATAAAGATTAAGTCAAAGAGAATTATTTCAAGATCAGAATGCATAAGGTCAAAACGAAATAAAAGGGAACCGATGAAAAATCCATGCCCTTAAGTTGTGACTGGGAGATCGATCGATGGAGAGATTATAGCGTATATGGAAATTGTAAATGATTAAAAGGTTCACTGAATTAATTCACCAGTGATTGGGCTCCATGGGCTTGTGGCCAGACATCGACCGTGGAGTGTGGGAGAATTCCCAAATTAGCAGGGGTGCTAATTTTGGAATGATCAGTCGACAGAGTGTTCGATTGATTTAGAGTATTTAATACTCGAGTAATTAAATGAATATTTAATTATAACCCACGGCCAATTATGTGGTGAACCTACGGGGGCATACACGATACACATGAAGCGAAAGCGAGGAAATGGAGAACAACTGAGTCAACTAAATCGACTGGGTCGATTGGGTGACTGGGTCGACTGGGTCGACCCAATTGGAGCGAAAGTGATCCAATTGGAATTGGATCTGGACTGGAAATTAAATTGGAATTTAATTTGTAAGTTAATTAATTAAATTGGATTTAATTAATTGTGGGAATATTTAATTAAATAGACTTAGAGTCTAATTTAATTAAATGAGAGAGAAATAAATTAATTGGGTCATTTAATTGAGAAATTAAATAAAGACCCAATTAATTAAATCAAGTATGGGCCATGAATTAATTAGAAGACTTGGTCTTCCAATTAAAAGGGTCATGGCCCATGTAGGAGAGTTAGAAGACTTAGGAGTCCTAATCCTAGGAGGATTAGGATTATGAGATTCCTATAAATAGGAGACTTGAGGTCATATCTCATATACACAATTCAAGAGCCAAAATACTAAGTCAAGAAAAACACTCTCTCCCTCTCTCACCTAGAAATCGGCCGAACTCTTCTTCCCTTTTGGAAGAGTTTTCGTTTTTCGATTCTTGCTCCATATTGTTCTCTAGTTCAAGATCTTAATATATCTTATGTTCTAGCCGATTAGGATATATTAATTTTCGTGTTATTGTGGTGTATCAACCCGTAGAGGCGCAACACGTGGGGCGCTACTAGGAGCTTGGGATCGAGCCAGTCGAGGGTGAATCACAACGACTTTTCTGACAGTTTGGATTTGCAAGGAGACAGGTATAATTTAGATCTGAATTATTCCAGTCGTTTTTATTATTCATATATATACAACCAGTTTAGTATCCTGGCAAGATTCCGTAAGAGGTCCTAAAAATTTTAATTTCCGCTGCGTTAAGGGCTGTTTATCTTACCGAATCCCAACACATGCAATCTATATCTTGCCCACACATGGGCCATTAAGTCATTTTGAAGTCTACCATTGATATCTATCGATCGTATTGTGTTATGACGCAACATATAATCATCCAATGTTTGTTTTCTTATTACTGGATTTTCGCTATCAACCTCACCTACATCATAAATCTTTGCACGGGCCCGAAAGATGTTCTTCAGTTTGTATCATCGTCGTTTGAGTCATTATCGTTGTAATCATCACCTGCGTCCTCGATAATCATATTATGAAGTACTACACAAGACAACATAATATTGGACAAGTCTTCCGTATGCCAGACTCTTCCGGGTTGATTATAATTTGGAACCGAGCTTGAAGAATTCCGAAAGCTCGTTCAACATCCTTTCAATATGATTCTTGATACTTTGAGAATAGTTGTTGTTGAGGGGTTCTGGGGTTCCTAAATGATTGGATTAACGTTCCCCATTTATGATATATACCATCAACAAGATAGTATGACATATAGTATTTGTTGCCATTCACCACATAGTCAACACCCGAGAATTTTTCAGAAGTGAGTTCATCGAACAAAGGTGAACAACCAAGGACAGTTGTATCGTTCATTGCTCCAGGCACGCCAAAAAAGGCATGTTATATCCAAGTATCATGTGAAGCCACTACTTCAAGAACAATGATGGGTTTGTTGGTTCTTCCCGAATAGCTCCCTTGCCATGCAGTTGGACAATTTTTCCATGTCCAATGCATGCAATCTAGGGAATCGATCATCCCGGGGAATCCACTCCTTTCAGCTTTGCCCATAAGTCTTGCTAGATCCGCATGCGTTGGGGGGCACGAAGGTACACGTCTTTGTTCAGTCTTAAAATGGTAGTGTAGAACTCGTGCACCATCTCGGTAGCCATCGTCTCCGCAACATGAAGATTTTCGTCAAGGGAATCATATGTGTATGCATAAGCTAATAAACGCATAGCAATCGTTACCTTTAATATAGGTGAATTCCTTGGTCGCTTTACGACATCAAATCTTTGTGGAAAGTATGGGTTTACTTGGTCGCAGTCCGCAAGAATACGAAGGAGTAGGGGACGCTTTATGCGGAAACGGCGTCGAAAATTCTCATTCGAGTACAACGGTCTTTCCACGAATAATCTACCATTAGTGTTATGTGCCGTTGTTGGTGGTTCCTGTTCCTAAATTCAACAAAACCACGATATGCAGAAGCTTCATTACTTTGAGCTAAGGTAATGGAAACAGAATGTTGTTGAACCTCATCAAATAATTCAGCAAATTTTTCGTCAAATTAATTTTGTTCTTCTACATCTTCATTATATTGAGTACACTGGCTTGAAGTTGAACTATAACCATCACGAGACCAATTGCGAGACATTTTCAGTTTGAAAATTTGTGTTTATTCAGAAGAGGTGGATGTTGAATGAAGTTATGATACCAAAGTACCCATTTAAATAGAGAAATTCGGATAATGGATGAAGATTTCCAAGCTTACGTGGCAGCTTACAATTCGTTGATGATATTTGATCTGATATTCGGCAATCCAGGTACCAAATTGTGGAGGAAAATTAATGTTCTGGAAAAGTTGATGATATTTGATCAGATATTCTGCAATCTAAATACCAAATTGTGGATGAAAATTTAAGTTCATAAAAAGTTAAAAATATATGATCAAACATTCTGCAAACAAAATGCCAAATTGTGGAGGAAAAATAAAGCATAATTATTGTATCAGAAAAATACCAAACTGATAATACTTCAAAAAAAAGTTCAATAATGTAGCTTTGCCCATATCTCTGACAAAGTTGATAATTGACAGAGAATCTTATAAAGTTCAAAGGCAGAAAATAAATGGGTTGCAGAACTTGGTAAATATCTCAAATAAATACAAATTGCAAACAAATATCTCTGCCTATAGAATTGTTGCAATTCATGGATATCATTGCAAAGATTACGAGGATATGTTTTGTATAGTTGTTGTAGAATGTTCGTGATACCTATATTACTCTCTCGTGAGATTCAGAAAAATGTGAAGTGTTTAGTGCTTATGAGATGATTTACAAGTCATCCAAGTAGTCTTCTAGCGCCTGTCGTCCAACCTCATACGTTCCCTATAACATCCACTTGGTGAATCGAATATATACAACAAGTGATTCAGTGAAGAGGGTGATGGAATGGTTCACATAGTCATAATCTCTCTGTTGTGTCTTATGCAACAACACTCAACTATAATATGATAAACCAAAGAAACACCAGTGTTCGCGCAAAATCGGGGTGGCCAAGGAAAAGTAATGTTCCAAGAAACACGTGAGCGATAAACATATTTGAAGGATTAGAGAGACTATAGTGACCCAAGGTAGAGTAGATCATAGCCTCATGAAACAATGGATGCCAACTAGAAACAAAGAAAGGCCAAAGATATCACCATAAGTATGGTTGGACTAACAACAAGGAACCTTTGTAACCCCCAAGGACCAAAAGAAGGCCATCCAAAGAATGCAACAACGACCAAGAGACGGATCATTATCCTCTTATTCGATGGGGCAACAGAGTAAAACCATATAATGGTCACAACAAATATACAAACAAGATTCCTTTAGTATAGCCATTAAGACTCAAGAAGAATCCTAAAGCTGAAGCTGCCAAAGCCCTATGCAGTACGAGATAAACCCTTCCCAAATGTGTTCTACAGAGCGGTGATGCAGTATTCTCTAGTAACCTTGCTACATTAAAATCAATGTTGAAATTCACTTTTTCGTTTTTCTTTTTCCAAAACACTTGTATGTGAGATTGTTACCTTTTTAAAGAGAATTATTTCATGTCAGATGTAGCGCACACATATTAAATTTGGTTATGCAAGATGGTCTCAAGCAAATTATTGATTTTCTTGAAAATATTCGTGAAACTGTGAGATATTTGAAGAGGTCCCTTGCTGCGAGGCAAAAAATTTACTAAGTCAGAAGCAATATGAGATAAGGCATACAAAAAAAATGGCCATGGATGTGCCTAACCGGTGGAACACTAATTTTAATATGCTACAGACAACATTGCCTTTTAGAGATGCTTTAGGTCGTTTTAGAAATTATTGATACACATTATGTTTATAATCCAGATTCTTCGGAATGAGACATAGCTAAAGTCGTATCAGAGTGTTAACGAATATTATATGAAGCTATTCATCATTTTAGTGGTCGCATGTATCCCTCATCTAATTTTATTTTATGTTTGTTATATTCACTTAAAGATGATTGAGTGGAGTAATAGTGATATCTTGATAATGATGTGTGGTCCCATGAATGAAAATTTTGACAAATAGTGGGTTGAATGTAATTTAGCTTTAGCTGTTGCGGTGGTTTTTTACCCAGGTTCAAGATGCAAATTGAGAAATATTTCTATATCAAGATTTAGGGTTCAAAAGTTGCTTGTACATATATTCGTCAAGTTTATGATTCTTTGCAGGAATTGATCTTCTATATGGAGGTATTGTTCCCTCTTCATTGAATGAAACCGCCATGTCAAGTGACTATGTTGTTGAAACCACCGACATATTCGATGATAATTTTGATAGATGGTATGATATTTCTTTTCCTTTCTCAGACATAGAAAAGTCGGAGTTTGATACTTATCTTAATGAAAAAAGATTTCCTACTAAAGCGAAGGAATTTGATATTTTGAATTGATGGAAGACTAACTAACCGAAATACCTTATTTTGGGAATTACAGCGCGCGATATTTTAGTTGTTCTGGCTACTACAATCGCATCAGAAGCAGCATTCGGTGTTGAGATAAGAGTACTAGACCCGCAACGTGCTTCTATGCTTCCAGATGCACTAGAGACATTTATAGTAGGAGGTGATTGACTTCCACTGAGAAAGAAAATAAGTAGATTTATTAGTTCATGTTGTAAAGTCTTATTGTTTTCTTAAAGTTAAGTTTATGTAATATTTCTACTGCATTTTGGCTACGTAGGTTATTGTGATGTGGGGACATCCGAAACTTAAGCAGATAGCATAATGACATTATGATTTGCTATGTGATAGCATAATGACATTATGATTTGCTATGTTGGAAGTAAATTGTATAATTTAAATAGTCTTCAAATAGGATGCAATAAATTGTAATTAAGTTGTAATAAAATTGTAAAATTTGTAATTAGGTTAAGTTGATAACCAAAGGACAAATTATATATCATCATCATAAAAGAAATTATGTACTATGTAGAAGATAGGATTAAAACAACTTAGTACAAAAAGAACAACCAGCCAGTTGAGTTGCAAGAGATGAAGTTTAAAGTCTTAACATGAATCAATTGTTAGTGAATTGATTCACTCGTCATAGCTGCTAAGCAAATAAGCCAACATATTAGTAAAATATGAAGAGCGTAAAGATCCTAACAACCAAGAAGATTGTCAATAGAGCAGATGACAAGGATGTAAGAGATGTGTACTCTCAATAGATTTGTTAAAATGTTCTTCAACAGATTTCAGGAATTGGACTTCAACAGACTTGAAGAAAAGTACTTCAACTTATCATATGAATGATAAGAGCATAGTACGAGGATAAGCCGTATGGACAAACAAACAAAATTAATGTAGCATTAAAATATCAAGGTTCAGGGGGTATTTAAGTCTAATCATCAACCTTTTATTCGAAATTCGCTGATAAGTATCATCACATTTAATACAAAGGTCAACTTGATAAGCAAAGTCAAACTATAAGACTAAGCCATACGACAGACGCCGAACTGCAGTGAGTCGTTCTTGATGTGACTAGTTTAGTTGGAGGGCGTATTAGTAATTTGTTTCCTTCAACAGGCAAATTAATAACCAATATAAATAGAGGCTTGGAGAGATTTGAAGATAACAACACAACATCGAAAAATTCTAAGTGCTTAAAAAGATTTAAGCTATCTTCGATCAAGCTTCATACAATTGAAAAACACAAACCAACCTTACAAATCTATATGTGTACAACTTAGTGTTGTGATAGGAAACCATCTTTGTGAACAGAGTTTCATGGGGCCTACTTTGTGATCTGCTTTTAGACCTACTTTGTGATCTTGTTGTGCTTGTGATTGACTTAGTGTTCAAAGTCCAAGCCACAGTGGTTTGTGATATTAGTGAATTTCTTCAGCTGTCTGAGAAGAGTGGACTAGGGGGATTACACCATCTCTGAACCACTATAATCCTTGTGTTCTTTATTTCTTCACTTACTTATATGTTTATATGAATTGTGATATTAATTATTTATAATTTGTGCAGAAAGAACCAAGTATATATCCGATGCCTAACTCAAACTCTTATTTACTTTGATAATCGAACTGTCTTAAGCCTTAAAAGTTTTCAAGCTGAAGAAAAAATTTGATTAGGGGTGAACGCGATCGGGTTTGCATGAAAAAATCAACTCGACCCAACACATGTGGGTTGCCAAATTTTCAAACTTCACCCACATTGTTATTTTCATAAATCGCCCGGTTCGGGTGGAACGGGTGCGGGAGGGTTGAACGAAACATACAAATTTTTAAGATCACACTTCAATAAGTTAAACTATTTATCTTTGCAATAATATCTATTCTTACCAACTTATGTATTGTTTATAATTTAGAGATAAATTCGAGTAAAAATATGATTACTAACTTATGTGTCAACATATTCATACCATGAACTTAAATATAAACAAGAACTTGAAGAAAGTTTATTTTTTGTTCATAACCTTTTGTGAATAAATGTGATTTATTTAACACTTTTATTGAAACATGAATAAAAAGTACATCAATGTTGATTAACTGCATGTTGCGGGTGGATCGGTTTTTTAACACCCATCTCCCGACCTATACTATGCGGATTTACATGTTACCAACCCGCAATTAATTATTTCAAAAATAAAACCGACCGATTACAAACGACTTGGGTCAGGTTGGGCAATTGGGTTGGGTGCAACGGGTTTATTAACACCCTTAGATTTGATATTTTGAAGTCTGTCTAACCTATAACAGATTCAGGAAGACAAACTTGATAAATTTGCCTTAGAAAGCAAAATTGTATAAGGTTTATTCAACCACCTTCTGGACCATATTGACCACTTGGGACCTATATGCTAGCATGATGAGGCAATATTCATAGTTTTAATTTTTGGCATAGTTTAGTATTACTAATTTAAAATTAATTATTTTGAACAGGGTTCTTATTTTTAATTAATTTCATGTTTCTAGGCATTTTTCATAATTTCATGAATACAACTTTGCAGAATTGTGTTAACTATTTGTTTTGCATGAAAGATTATATGTTTTTGCTGTATATTTTTTTTTATTGAAGTCTGGAAGAATTTAGCAAATATAGTTGTTTCTCGCCTTCTTTTAGTATTATGATGATCATTATATTGCTTTGTTTGAATTGTTTCTTATTCGTTTCAAACTCCGAGGATAAAATTCTAGTTTTGTGACATTTGTTTTGTGTTTGTCTGTATATACAAAACATAGCATTGGAATAGAGAGATTTGCATTTGTAATATTAAATTATATGTCGATTCTCACTTGTGGTACCATAAAATTGAGGTCGACACATATAACAATTTAAGAAATCGACTCACTTTTGGTACCGTCGCTTAAAATCAGCGTTAAGTGACGATGTGGTTAATTAAGTCTTATTGCAAAATTAATGTCATTACTTTTGTTGACTGACAATTCTAACCCATAACATTTTAGGTTGGCAAAATAACCCTACATCTTCAAATTTACTGACAATTTTAATCCACATTGTTGTCCAATTTCAAAATTGGCTCGAATAAGACACCTGCGAACCAATTTGGATATTTTACTTATTATATTTACATATTTATTTAACTAATTTGGTATTATAAACGATATTAATAGATCAAGTAATAGTTTAATATAAATCCGACAAAAAATTAAAAAATATATTTTTTTAAAAACTAATATTTAATAAAATAATAGTATTACTATAGTTAATATTTATTAAAATAATAAAGTTATATATTATTAATAAATATTTATAATTTAAAAAAACCAAAACCCATCCCCCCAAACCCACCCCCACCAGCCAAATCCCAGGTCGAAGACGGTATCAAATGTGTCGGTATCAATTTTTATGGTATCACAATTGTAAATCGACATATAATTTGATACCACAAATGCAATTCTCTCTATTGTAATATAAAAATTCTGATTTGTAGAGTAAGGGTCAGGCTAGATCGAACCGCGTTGGGTTGGGTCCGGAACATGTTGCCAAAACATATTAAAGGAAAAAGTAAAAGGGTTCCCCATTGCACCTGACAATGGCTATTTCCACGTGCCACTAATTCTTCATGTGGAACTTTTTATACAATTATTGAACTAATGATGCCACCAGAGTCAAAAATAAAAGTTACCAACTTTTGTTCACAGATGTGCTTGTTTGACGTATTATATAGTTTGTGCGTGTTTGTGAACATATATAGCATTATTTATATTAAAGAAAGAGGGTTCTGATTTGAAAGAAAGAGTAGCAATGCAGTAGTGGTTGAAAGTAGCTTCAAGAGACAGGAAAATTCGTGTGGGATTAGCAGATTTAGGTTGAGAGAAAAAGCTAGATTCCCGGAAGTCATGTGAGAGAAAGATTCATCACATGACCTCTCCTTTATAATATTTTTATAATGTTTTAATAATTAATAATTACATGCTGGTCTATTTACGGTTTACATATATGATAATAATTGGGATTATTGCATTTTTGGTGTCACAACTATAGTTCATTGGCGTTTCTACCCCGTAACCTTTTGGACTGACTCATTTTATGCCATAACGTCAACATCAGTTACAATTTTGACGTCAATTGAGGCCCAATTTCAAATTGGCTCGAAATTACCCACATGTGCAAGCCATATGACATGAACAACGGGGATTTTGACCATTTAATGTCTTTTTCATTAAAAAAAATTTAACAAAATTCAAAATTCTAACTTTTCTTATAAAATTCACCAAACATGCCCTTTATAAATTGTTACCCGCATTCTTCGTCTTCCCAAAATAAAAACATCAAAGTAGCCTAGTTCTTGATGGATGAAATTTTTTTTTAATGAAAAAAGGCATTGAATGGTCAAAATTTTCAATTTTCATGTCACATGGCCCGCATGGGGGAATTTCGGGCCATTTTGAAATTGGGCATCAATTGGCACCAAAATTGTCACTTTGTTGAAGTTGTGGCACCAAATGTATCAGCCCGAAAAGTTACGGGGAAGAAACGCCAGTGGCCTATAGTTGTGGTACCAAAAATGAAATAATCCCGATAATAATTAGTTAAGTTTTCTTTAGGTGAAATGCTGAATAAATTATTAAATTATAAAATATAATTTATTACTATCAAAGTTAAATAAATTTTCAATCAACAAATATAAAATAATATTTACTACTGAGACTGGTATTAAATTAAAAAAAAAGGCTCATACTTCTGCTGAGATTCCAACCCAAAACCTTTAAGGTACTTTAAGATTGTGGAACCTTAAGCTTGACCATCAGTTTAGGTCTGCTCAACAATTAATTAATCAAGTTGGACGTACTGCGATAAGTAGAGTAAAAATTTAAAGATGTTAAGAAGATTAATATGTACCTCATTGTAAAACTAGTGTTAACAATTAACATAAATATTAATTTTTTGTAACTTGGATGTAATAGTAATTTGCGTTTGCAACTAATTACTTTGTTGTTCCAAACACGCCTCATTTGCCTGCGATATTTTAGGCTGTATGTGGATGGATTTTGGCCCAGTCTCGCGGGTTTCGCGATACCGGCCAAAACCCTTTTAAATGAGTTTTTGTCAGACCCATGAAACTCAGCACAAACGTATTTATAAATCTATATCCAAACTTTGAAACTTTTAAAACATTGACTTGACCCCTGCCATATATTTTTTTCCCCCAAACTCTCTAAAAAAGACATTGATTTGACACTAACCTAATTTTTTTCCTTACACTCCAACATCAAAAACCAATTCAAGTGGGGGTTCAACTTTTTCAAAACCACAAATCCCAATATCCAAACCTAACCAAATGAGATTTCAAGGTTTCACCGAAACCACCCAAACCAGTTTTTTTAAATCTGAACCCAATTAATTTTTAGAAGTCTAGAAAGTAAAACTTTCTTGATGATTGGCGACAATAAATTTTGATCTCGTGATATCTTATTTTATGTTAAGCAATCATGTTATTAAAAGTTTTATTAGATATGTTACAAAAGTAAAATTAGTTAATATATCATTTTCTTTCATAACATCATCAAGAGCATGAGTTTTGCATGTGACCTTTCTACAGTTTCATTAACTTGGCCCCAATCTAAAGAATATATATATCATATATACTATATTTACATATATATGAAGGGAAGGATAAGACTCCTAAAGTCAGCAAATTAAATACGTATAATAAGTTTTAACAAAGTAGATCACAAGTATGTACAAACTTAAGGAATATATTGGGGATTGAAAGTCTCCTATGATTATGATTTATGCCCCCATCTTTTGACTCACCCCCTCTATTATCAATTTTATTAATCTGCAACATTCTCAAATTAATGGGCCCAACCCAACATTTATGTTCTTCATCCCAGCTGTTCCCCTCAATCGAGTCCTCTTATATATTAGCTTTATCGTTTGACCCTACGTGTGCCCTTTTCTCTTATTTCAATTGGGCAAATTTACACACACGTACATCTCATATTTATGGAGTGGTAAAATTTGTACAACTTAAAATCTCCTTTCTTTGATTCCCAAAATCCAAGAGTCACTTTTTGGAAGGTGCGTGTTTTTTGGCACTTTTTTGACGAAAATGCGATCATGTGACTTTCAGTAAGGGTATTTTTGAATTTTTGGATCTTGTAATACTTTGAATTGGACGAAATATATGTTACAGTTCGTCCCTCATGATAATACTAAAATAAAATCTTGATTGCACGGTTCACGTGTAAATATTACAAGAAATACAAAAGGTATAGAGAAGAGAAATTCATCATTAACTAACACACATTCGACCATCATGTAGTACTTAAAAACTATTTGTTTCCAATCAATGACCGCAAGTCATATTATTATTGCAATTGTGTGTATGCTTTCATTTCAAAGAAAGGTGAAAGCAATATTAGTAAAGCAAAGAAGATAATCACTTTTCTCAAAAGTGATTTTTATCTCCTTATGTGCTCTCACTTTCTTGCTTTCTTTTGCATGGGGGAATTTCTTTGATATCTATCTTTTCTTGTGTAATATATCTATCCATCTTATTTTTTGGGTATTAAGGTCCACACACTTTGGATATGTAAAACTAACAAACGTCCTAGAGAACAACAAAATTGGACATGTTAAGTTATGTATGACATTTGATTATAATTCCTAAGAATCTATATTCTTTTACGCTTGAATGGTGGTGGTTTTTAGTCAACATTTCCCCCTCGGGCAGATCCGTCCTAGACATTCAAGAATTTTAGGCGAATTCTAAAATCGGGGTCATATATTATTAAAGAAATTATACTCAATTATTTTTAAATACAAAAATATTAATTCTATGTTTTTTTAATATAATATTATTTTTATGTTGATATATTACTTTTTCTAACATATTATTTCTAGATAGATAACTAAAATGATAAAATCCAATTAATTTTTTATGACAGAATCAATCTTGAATATATGCTTGTAATATTTGTTTTTGAAAATATTCTTTTAGTGGAAGAAAAAATTTACATGTATATGTACTAAATATAATTTCATAGTAATTGTACGCCAGCAAATTATTTTTTACTTATCAAGATCAATTATTTAGCTATAATGTAAATATAATTTTCATACTTTTATAACTATGGTACGAGTAGTGCTCACATGATTGTCATAGTTGATACAATTCTACTCATACTCAATGAGAAATAAAATTAAGCTTGAATAATTCATTGTTTGATTCTATATCACTCGGTTCCATCCTTAACTCTCTCATATATCATCTCTATATAAATAAATATATCATATACGAAATAAAGGAAGAAAAAATATACATATATAAAAATATAATAAACAGGAGCGAAGCTAGACCAATTTTATTGGGAGCGCAAGAATTTATGGAGCTATGTACTAAGTAAAAATATAATAAGCAGAAAACCGTATTATAAAGAGAGAGAAAATTGTATTTTTTTTTTTTTATATAGTTTTTAAGGAAAGGGAAAAATTAAAGGAACACTTAATCAGGAAGAAAATAAAATATAAAAATCATTAAGAAAGAAGAATGATTAAGAACAATTACTAAGATAGAAAAGAAAAGTAACAATTATATTAAGAAAGAAAAGTTAAAAGAACACATAAAACAATTAAAAACTATATTTCGTGTTAATGCAAACAAGGGCCAGCCGACACAACCTTAGTTCAATTGGAAGATAACTCTTAAGGAGGTATTGGCCGACTTTTTACATTAACCCAAAAAGATTTCACATATATATACACATGCTTAATATGGATTGATGTTGGTCTAGATTATTAATCAATTGAATCATAATTAAATTACAAATAAAAATTAATCACCAAACACTAGTATTATACTAGGAGAAAAACTCACATTAATATTTTGAACCCACATTAATAGATTGAACTCAAGACCTTTTGGTTCTGGGGCCTCAGCCTTACCAACGAGCTATGATATTATTGACTCTTAGTCATCTAATCTAAGCCTAACAAAATCATAAACCTGTAAAACATATCGACTTGGCACCTACCAATACTTTTTCTTTAAAATAAAATATTTATTTGGCATATACCCTAGCTAATTTCCTACTCGAACCCCGACATCCAAACTCAATTCAAATGATGTTTCAAGTATTTTGTTGAAAATCGAAACCAAAATCAATCAAAACCAAGTCAACACCAATCCATATAAAATTTACCTCGAAGTTAGGCCAGCACAAACCCAAAAATTACGTTTGGACGCCCTACTCAAAAATTAAATTAAAATGTCATATGCCACCTATATTTTTATTTTATTTCAAAATCTATAAAAGTCATTGATTTGACACTTACCACGTATTTTTTAATTTTTTTCCCGAACCTCAACATCCAAACAAAATCAAAATTACATTTCAAATATTTTACGGAAACATTCAAACCAAGATTTTAAAATCAAAACTCATTGAAAACATATCAAAACTCATTCATATATACCCTTATCATTTCAACTTTGTTTGTCATGAATTCAATTTAAATAAGTTTTTCAAATTAAGTTAACCCCTATTCTCGAGTAAGTAGCTAGGTTTGGTACCTAACACAAAGCATGTACACATATTATTTTGTTTATTTTTAAGAAAAGGGCAAGGAAGCTGTTTTTGTGTGTGTGAGTGTGTTGTCAGAGAAAGAAATGACATGAAGACAGAGTGAGAGTGTAGGACCTAATGGGAATTAAGGAATTAAAAGAAAGGAACAAAAGCTGTTGTGTATAATTTGATTCATTACATTACATCCCTTTTGACGAGCGAATATATTCATTCATCCCAACCCGAAAAGAATGTAATATTTGTACAATTGCCCACATCATATCAAAATATAAATTAGAACAGACATCCATCTCATTCACCCCAACAACTACCACGCTCCTTTAATCAACGTATCCACCACGCGCTCAAAACAAATATACCATATATTTATTCCGTATTTCTTTAATGGAGTGAAACTGATCAAAAAGATAATTATGGAGTGAAATGCAAAGAGACATCCCATGTGTTTTCTTTCTTCAATTGGAAAATTCCCATGTTAACGAAATTTCCACCGTGTCAAGATTTTATTACAAAAATATATTTTATTACCTTACTGCATCGATTTCAAAATTAAGAGTTGATCGAGGGGGGTCTTGTTACATTTGTAAAAAAAAACATAGGGTTATTGCTAATCTTTTGAGTTCATAAGGGAGTTTTTACTAAGTTTTTAAGTGAAAGGTTGTGCTTTCACATTTTCTTTAAAGAAAAAAAAAATTAATTTAGTGATATATATAATAATCACTTTCTCAGCAAATCATGAAAAATACTCACACTCACAAAAACAAAGTGTAAATTTCTTGATCTTATAAACACAGATAAAGGACCGAAATTGCAACCATATATTTTCAAACTGCATCAACCACAGTTAAAGAACTGATACTATTATCGAAGAAAATTATCCCAAAGTCTTCACCTAATACAAATTAACAACTAAATACATAGTTTTCCTATGATGTTAGTAAATAATTATTTTTTTCCCTTTCACTTAGATATACTTACAAGATTTTTTGTTAATTAAGAAAAATTTGTTAGAATAATACAGTAGTGGAGTAAATGTAAATATTGTAGAAAAGCTGAAATATTGCTTTCAAATATATTTACGTATATTTATGGAGTCATGACCCATAGAATTTTTTGGTTTGGCTTGCGGTTCATTGTATGCCGGGGAGAAACTAGATGAGTTCTATTGGCGACGATTTGGAATAGTACATCTAATATTCTTATTCGATTGTAAATCTAATGGGGACAACAGTAAAATTGGTCCCATAATATATGGTCATTGGGCAAGTTTGCTCCATGTATTCTGGCTAATAAATTTACCTCATAAGTCACGAAATTGAAGCAAATTTGGAATTTTTTCGACTAATTTGAGAGAGTAAGCTTCACTTGCGAAATGGTGGATTTTTATTGGAGAATTTCTATACTGATTTTAACAATAAAATGTCAAAAAATTAATTTGGATATGTGCGGGACAATTTTATTTTGTTCTGATCTTTCTAATTGCGATTTTGGAAGAAAAAAAATCCTCTTTTTTTTTTTTGTCAAAAATCCTCATTTGGATTTTATAAAAAAAAATTGGAAAAGATAAAATCTGCTCTTACTTATCGCGATTTCGAGATACAATTTTTTTCTGCTTTTTCCTAATCGCTATTTTGGAACAAAATTTTGAAAAGTGAATAATTTTTGTCCCAAAATTCTAATTGTGATTTTGAAACATAAAATTTCAAAAAAGAAAAATTCTAGTCTTCCAAAACGTGACTAAGAGCAGAAAAAAATTGTCCAAAAATCAAAATTAGCAAGAGCATATTTTTTTCATTTTTAAAACTTTTTGTTCCGAAATTGCAATTTGAATTTTGGGACAAAAAAAAAATTGTTTTCCAATTTTTGTTTCGAAATCGTGATTAGTAAGAGTAGAAAAAAATTTATCCCAAAATTGATATTAGGAAGAGCGGAAAAAAAATTATTTTTTCCCCGAAAATCGTGATTAAGGGATCCTCCTAAAGCCTAAATTAGATTTTACATGGGTCATGTGACTAATGTCACATAACCGATATTAATATTTTTCTCCTTTTTTTTCTTGCTCAAAATCATGGTCAAAATTCTTCAATTAAAATTAATCAGCCTGTAAGTTAAGCTCACTCTCCCAATTGAGCAAATAAAGTCTCAAATTTGCTTCAATTATGAGATAAAATTACCGGCCCGAATATACATAGTGCAAACTCGACAACGACCAATTTTACCTTTTTTACCCGAATAAAATGAAAGAAAACTAATTAGATTAATAATGGAGTATACTTTTTATTTCACAATAATATCTGTGGCAGTATATGGATATGGTTGACCAAATTTTTTCTGAAATTTTAATAGAGTTGTTTGAAATCTTTCCACAATAACCATGAAAGTCAAGCTCCTTACCGGCTTAAGATGAATATTAAATGAGCATCCCCTACAATTAGTATCAAAACGTGACATCAAATCCCTTTTTGATATTTCCTATAGTACTTTGGTACCTACATAAAAGTTCTACACTCCAGCAATGTTCATCATAATGGATCATCATTTAAATTTAATTTATTTATATTAACATAATTCTAGTTAAATATTTAATGCATACTTAATGTTACAACTAAAAGTTAAGTAACTTAATTAAAAAAAATTCAAAAATATTAAAAATTCATACCTTGCGTCAGGTTATCCAGATAAATTTCCTGACCAAAATGCTAATTAAATGTTAAAATAAGAGTAGTGCTATTCTTACGGCCTACAACCGGTTGTGGCTTTTTTTTTTTTTTTGTCATTTATATATTTTATTGTATATGAAAAAAAATTAATTATATGACACATAAATAATTATCAAGAAAATATAGACCATGTTTGTAAATATTAAACCCTAACCTTGAAATGCTAAACCCTAAACCTGTTAAATAAATCGTAGGTATACAATTAACTTCCAAAGCCCAAAATATGGGTTGTACAAAAGACTGTGAAGTTTGGGTTGTCATATAATCATTTTCTTTAAAATAATATTGGGATTATTGCATTTTTGGTGCCACAACTATAGCCCACCGGCATTTTTACCCCCTAACTTTTCGGGTTGGCACATTTGGTACCACAACTTCAACATCAGTGACAATTTTGGTGCCAATTGAGGCTCAATTTTAAAATTGGCCAGAAATTCCCCCATGTACGGGCCATGTGACATGAAAATCTGGGATTTTGACCATTCAATACCTTTTTCATGAAAAAAAAAAATTCCACCCGCCAAGAACTAGGCTACTTAGATGTTTTTATTTTGGGAATGTTTAGTAAATTTTATAGGAAAAGTTAGGAGTTTAAATTTTGGTTTTTTTTTATTGAAAAAGACGTTGAATGTTCAATTTTGATATATAACTAAATCACATGGCCCGCATATGGGGGAATTTCGGGCCAATTTTGAAATTGGGCCTTAATTGGCACCAAAATTGCCACTGATGTTGAAGTTGTGGCACCAAATGTGCCAGCCCGTAAAGTTACGGGGTAGAAACGCCAGTAGGCTATAGTTGTGGCACCAAAAATGCATTAATCCCAATAATATTTATCTAAGTTAAACCACAATTCAATTTTACAAAAAAAAAAACTCAAAATCAAACTCACAGCTATATTGGAAAAAAAAGCTGGACAAATTCAGAAATGAGAGTAATTTCATCTTAATTATATTTCTATGTACCAGCGTGTGTAAGACAAGCGCGGAAGACAATGAATTTTCTTTTACAAATTAAATCACAATGGGACAAAGTGTATTTTAGAAATAACAAAGGAAGTAATTTGTTATTAATTTAAAATCTCTAAAACATTAAAAAAAATCCCACAAAAATGTCAAACCCCACCCCTGCCCCTGTTCCGTTTCGTCCCTGGATGCATAAAAATCGAATGTACATCTTTATTAAGAAGATGCAAAAGAAAATTCATTCTATTTTGTGCAAAAGGAATATTTTCTAGTGGAGAAAACCAGATGACTTCATAAATTCTTACTGGGAGTGTAAACGAGCCGAGTAGTATCGAACAACACATTGTTCAAGCTTGGTTTGAATTTTATCGAGCTTGAAATTTTGTGTTTGAGCTTGGTTTGATTTCTTAACGAACCGAGCTCAAACGAGCTTTTATCAAACGAGTTCGAGCCGATTATAGAGTACATTGGTATTTTATATGTATTTTTTCAATTTTTAGCTTATCGAGTCGAACTCGAGCCGAGTTTTAAAATTTATCAGATGATAAATCTTGTTCAAGCTTGTTTGATTTGTTTGACGAACCAAGCTCAAACGAACTTTTGTAGAACGAGATCAAGTCGAGTATCGAATAACTTGGTTTGGATTTCAGCCCTAATTAATACAATATTATGAAAGATCATATGTTAAATTAGTTAAAATAGGTGATATGTGATTGGTTTAGTAGAATGTACAATATTACCCCAAAATGACGACCTAAGTTTGAATCTCGAGAAATTATCATATAATATGTCTGTCGCGTATCAAAAATGATTAAACCTTGAGAAATAAAAAAGAATATGTTAAATTAGTTTGCTTCCATGATTAGTTTTCCACCAAACTTATCAAGCAAAGTAATAAGGGATTAAATGGTATCTTTCCCACGCAATAGATGAATCATACCGACCCATTTCTTCCATGAACTTTTGTTTCCTCATTTTCATCTTAGCGTCGATCAATTCAACACCAAAAATTTAGAGTTAAAATTGGTATTCCATGAAATCAAATTATTTGTCAAAGTTCTTTAAATATCTAACAGAACAATTTTTCCCCTAGTCCCGAATTAAATTCTATGTGTGTATTATGCTAGGCCGCGAGCAAATATAATTAATTTTTCTTTTTTTTTGAGGGAATAATTAAGTGCACTATTGGTTTAGTTCACGTTCTGGTTTTTCTAACATATTATTTTGTTGAATATAATGATTAATTCAGTAAATCTTTTTCTCTCTCTCTCACTTTTTTTTTTTTTATAAATATATTTTGTTGACTTAGTCGATTGGAAACATATTCACATCAATTTTAATTTTGAAAAGAAACTGGGCAAAAAATCTTACTGGTATAACGAGTATTATTCACTGATAAATTCATATTAGAAATGTGACTGATCAATCCATATTTTATAATTATGGGATAAACTTTTAGTAATCACACAACTATGTTATAAGAGGGATATTCTGTAATAAAAATAGCGATTCAAAGTTGAAGAAGTCTCATCGTCTTCCGATGATGTATTCATTGTTAATCTTAAGCCTCTTTAATTTACTCAACATAATGAGTGTTTTCATTAGTGGATTCATTTCGGCACTCTGACGCATAGTGTCCATACTTCTAGCAATTGTGTAACATTCAATATCTTTCTTGTCTTGACCTCTGCCACGATCGCTGAAGGTCGAGCCTCCAATAGTATCTCATTGCATGTTGTTGTAAGAGTAATTATGTCCATCATGGCCTCTGCCACGACCACGACCTCTGTCTCAAGCTCGATATGGAGAATCATCGTCTTGATGTATCAAGCAGTCACTCAATCTCCACGCTTGATATCTGGAGTTGTTGCTCGATTGTTAAGACTCAATACTGTCTGAAGAGCTTGCTATATCAGGTTCGTTGTTTCACCTCTTGATCTTGTCCTCATGGACTTGAAACTTTTCTGACAACTCATTCTCTAAGAGACTCTCGATATCCTTGGACTTTCCGATAATAGCACCGATATAATCAAACTTCGCATCAAGGGATCAAAATATATTTTCCACAACATTGCTCTCCTCCATTATTTTATCTTTTTTGTGTAGTTGAATAACACTCTTTAAATGAAATCAAACATCTCTTCAAAATCTTTCATCTTTAAATATTTGAACTATCCAAGGAGGGACTGGAGACCTTCTTCACCTTGTAAATGCTATTGTCAAAAATATTCAAGTAAAGTTTTTTCTAGGTGATGTGTTAAATGATATATATTAAATGATTCATCTCTCTAACAACTTAAGCTGTTAAATGATTTGGTCATTCAATATGGTACAAGAGCTCAGTCCAAAAAAAATTATGTGTTCGAATTCCTTCGTCATCCATTTTTAAATTCCATATATTAGACTTGAGTAACTCATTTACTCAAAATTTTCCATACAAAATGGTGAAATTAAATTAAATTAAATTAAACAAAAAATCGACACTTGGAACAAATTAATAGTAAGATGTACGTACCCATTATAGAAGTTTGACAAGAGAAGAAGAGATGAAAGGGTGTAGGGTACCAAGGGGGGGTGGGGGGGTGGGTGTCTAACCCTAGATGGCCCATTCCTCGAAAAGTGAGTAATAAATGCTAAGGGAACAGAACTGTACAGGACTTTTTTGGCAGAACAGAAAAGATATATGGATGTGAGAGAGAGAGAAATTGTAAGTAAATCATTTTGTAATCGATTGCTTTATGATTGTTGAATATTTAGATAGAGAGAGAAAGAGTGAAACAAAATAAAAGTGACTACTGACTCTGAAGAAAGAGAGTTTTCAGTGAAAGTAATAATAAAAGGACTTTTTTCTAAAGTCTTTCTTTCTTTTACTTTTTTCAAAGGACAAAAGTTAACCCCCCCCCCCACCCCACCCCCTCTAGGGGGGGTGGGGGGTGGGGTAAGGGGGGTGCCTATCACAAGGGCATGATGGCATTATGATTATGAGAGAATAGAATTGTGGTTTCATTGCAGTTGTATTTATTGGCAATCCCACTGCCCAATGTATAGATATATTATATTGTATGTGTGTGTATATTTAATAAAAATAAGAAAATAATAATAATAATATTAATTAATTTGATGAATGAATGAGTTTTCACATCTTGGCTTGGTTCTGACAATATTGTCCTAGACGAAAGTCGCTGACCGTATTGTCTACCCCGCATTTAAAGCGCGCCATTGTGCTCTATAGTAATGTCATTGCCAATTTGCCCATGCATTGTCACCATTTATATATACATCCAAATTTAATTTCTTGATTTTATTTTTGGTCCCGTCCCGACCCCCTCATTTAATCATTATTTGAGATGATTGTTCCGATAAGAAAATTTACATTTACATAATGTGTTTATTTTTGTTATGCCTAAAAAATAAAAGAATAAAATTTTGAGAAACTTAATTGGGGGAAACCATCGGAACTTAATGGAAATTTCACCGACTTATTTGGTACTCCCTCTGTCCCAAATTATCTGTCGTTTTAGAGAAAAAAATTTGTTCCAAATTGAAATCCTAAAGTGACAAATAATTTGGGACACGTTACCATTAGCTATTTACACGTTACTCTGATTTGACATAAAATAAATTATCTCACATAATTTGACATAAAGTTACACATATTACACATACAACCTAACTCTTCCAAAAAATCTTACATCTACTTTAATTATTTCTCAAACCACTCTCTCAAAACTCAAACAAACAACATTGCTCAAATCAAAATTATTTCACAAACTTCCACTACTCTGCCAAACTACTTTCTCAAACACCAAACAAACAGACATTTACATATTTTTCGAGACATATTTGATCCTATTATACATATTGATATTAAGCCTTCTAAAAAATCACATTTGATCCAATTTGACAACTCTTCATATATTTAGTTTTGCCGTCAAACTAAATTGTCAAAGGACGTCAAATAGTGATATCAGATGTGTTTTTTTAGAAGGTTCGATACCAAACATATAAAGTATTGTTACTATATACAATACTTCTGTGTGCAAATATACGATTTTTAAACGTCTCGATCAATTTGGTTAATATATGTACTTCACAAAACCGAAAATTGAATTCTTATCACATGGCATTCCAAATTTTAAGAACACTTAATGAGACATGAATCAATATCATGTGAGAGGTGAAAATCAATGTGAAGCCTTCAAATTAAATTCAATCAACTGCAGTACCACCACACCAAACAGTAGGTACGTAAAGTCATGGCGCTATCAAATGGATAATACTATAACATTTTGTCCATATTGATTCATTAATTTTCGAGAAAACCAAATTAAAATTTTAAAAGTACCCAAGTTTTCAAAGTTTATTCTTATTCCCTCATCACAGTTTTGTATGTAAGTGGGCCCCCAAAATTCAAATTGGATGGATAATAAAATGACATCCGGAAAGTAGGGTCTCACTCTGTCATCTTTTATTTATGTCACACATTGTAGAGGGATGTTTGGAAAAATCAGAAAATACCAAATTAAATTGGGGAATTAAAGAAAGAGATATTGAAATTTTGGGTAAGAATTTTTTCTTTGGGGGTGGGTGGGGGGGGGGGGGGGGGGTGGTGGTGGTAGGGTATTAATTTTCTGAGTGCAGCAGAATCAGTATTGGCTGGCTTCAAGAATGAATTTCTTTGGTACTTGAGTTGTGTGCACTGTGCATTGCAGATATATATTACTATTATTATTGACTTCAATGAAAATGGGTCAAATTTGTGGATATATTTGGCCCAAATCCGGAAATCAGGACTAATGCAGATTGGACCTTTTTGTTGCGTTACTGTTCCATTTCTCATAATTAGCACGAAATTTTAAATATGAGATTAAAATTAAAATTTAACATTTTCGCCTTCAAGTGTTTTGGATGAGAATCAATAGTTTAAGATTATTTCAAAAGGTTCCATTTAAAGAAAACAAGTTTATTTTAGGGAAAATGTTATTAATTTAGATGAATTTAATTTTAGAGAACAAAGCTTCATTTTAGGACATCCCAATAATGAATAATAGGAGTAGAAATTAAAATTGGAATTAAAAGCAGGGGGTAATTGTAAAAGAAAAATGAAAACTCAGAGGCAGCCTTGTAAATGTCCCGCTGGGCCAAAATTATTTATAATTGTCTTCGGACCAAAATATGACATTTGATTGGATGTATATGTGATGTGAAGTTTGGGCCAATATTGGGCCTGAAACGGACATATAAACAGAGAAATTGTCCAGGAATATGTTGTTTAGAATTTGTAAGGAACAGTTTTAATTAGGAATTTGATTTTGTCTTTTTCTCAATTTAAATTCACTAGTCCATGATATATTTTGTACTAGACATAATAATATTTTGATAAATCATTACAAAAGTTTTCTGGTTTTTTGGACATGTGAAATTAATAAAAGGGTCCAGTATGGTTCAACAGGTTAGCTAATTTTGAGCCAGATTTGCTTGGGCCTAGCCAAACTTGATATATCAAATTTATATTTGGATTAAAAACTGATTTTTCTATATTTTTGTTTCAATCATAGGCAAAGTTGAAGTCAAGACAGGATCCGAATTCAAATAATTTGGGGTTTTTAGTAGGTGTGGGGTTGATTAAATAAAAAAAGAAAATTGGCTACAAATCGCTAAATGAGATTATTCCCGTGATACAAAGTACAATTGTTTCCTTTTAATTGATGTCAAAAATCATACAAGTTTATGATCGATCATGTAAGACTGCGTTCAGTTTGGGTTATAAGGCCCAAATTAGCCCTAAATTAAGGCAGTTAAAATTAATTGGGCTGCCAATTTTCTGTTTGGTTGGGCACATTAAAACCCGGGCTGCCCGTCCTAATCCGCTCGATTTGTGGGCCAGCCCCCTTTATCGGGTCAATTATAATTGGACACCCCCCCCCCCCTCTCATATTAGAATTATTGACCCAACTTAATTTTCTCCACCCCAATTTTCCCCCCTGAATTTGATATTAATTACAACAAAACCAATCAAATTTTAACAAAATTGAATTTTTTTTTCTCTCAGCTCATTACGACTTCATCTTTCCTCAAGGTCGCAAATGTTGAACCCTAAAAGACATTCAAATTATTGCACTCTTCCCTTGTCTAGTTTAGGGTTTATGTGTAGGCAAATATTAATATCTCATGAAATTTCCAGATTTGAAGAAATTATTGCTAAAATTCCAAGATTCCTCAGGTAAAATTTAATCTCTCTTGTTACTTCCTCTTTCTTCGGACAAGAAATTCGAAGTTTTTCATGTTTTGGTTTTGGTTTTACCTCTCTGATAATGGAGTTTTTGGGTCATCTATTGTTGTTGATTTATGGGTAGTTGGAAGATACTTTTTCCACTATGATTCTTGCAAAACACATCATTATAGGAAGAGGGGTTTTGTTTTGATGTGAAAGTAATATAGAATTTAGATGTTGTGCCTATGTAGCAGCTTCACCTACCTTGAAATTTAAAGTTGTATTAAATGGCTTGAGTCTTGACACCAACTGAATTATTGGTGTCTTGCAATGTTGTGGAACAAAGAGTCATATATAGGAATATTATTGTAATGATAGAGATAGGTTTAGGTTTTGGTGAGCTGAATTACTCCAGATAGCATTGAAGAAATTAAAGATATGTGTTGAAAGTTTTAGTCCTAAGTAACCTTATATTTCTTTTCTTATTCTTCTTTCAATCTCTCTCTCTCTCTCTACATATATATTTTTCCTTTGCGGGTGTATCTAAGATTGAGGTGTACACTTTCTAGGATATTAACCTGTCTATGCATTCAGCCGATGCCAGCTTTTACCATAAAAATATTTATGCAAATTGACCCTCCCTTAGATTCCCCAATTTGCCTGTTGAGAAGGTTGAGTGAGCTTGACAGTAGCATCATGCTTTCTTTGATTGTTGATTGTAGGTTGTTATAAAGTTACCCCTTGAGATAATGCATCTGTTATTGGTTACACCCTTCTAGTAGATTTATTGTGGCAATATTTTCAGTCCTTCACAGTGGACCAAGGGCAAATTCTGCGGTATAGTAATGTGTTCTGGGTTTTGATTGAATATGAAAAAATTAGAGCAATTTTCATGGCAATAGAACTGTTTTTAGTGAAGTTGGAGCTCCAAGAAAGTGGTTTATTACCTCAACTATATGAAGTCTATCTGTAGAAAGACTACACCTGCAGAATCAAGACAAACTTTAGAGAAGGTACCCAAGCTGCACCTAGGAAGAAGGTTGCAGCTGCTATTGCTTAAGAATCTAAATTTGAGGAATTGTTTGTAAGGGCTCTTTTGCGTGATGGATAGACATTTTGTGTATTTTTATTCCATTTTCAAATTTTTGCTTGATTAGTATGTATACTTGGACATTTTGATGTTAATTTTGTTTCACTTCTATTAGCCTTTTAATAAAGTTTTTGAAAGACCATTTTCATCTTTATTGTGCATTTTTTATTCCATTTTCAAATTCTTGCTTAATTAGTATGGTTATTGTGCTTAATTGCGACTATTGAATAGGGTATTTTTAAATTATATGTTTATTTTGGGTCTTTTTTTCTACATCAATTCCTTGTCGTGTCTTCAATTCCACTTTCGCTTGAGGAACTCTAATTTCAGAAAATAAAAATTCTTACAGACCATTTTGTTTCTCCTATAATAGACTTCAACTGATTATCCATTTTTTTTAGATTTGAAGTTGAATCACTAAGCTACATTGTTTCCTCTATGTTTGGATTTTTTGGGTTATTTATTGTTGTTGATTTTTGGGTATTGGAAGATATTTTATGCATTATGGTTCTTGCAAAGCACATCAATTTTCTTAAAACAGGATTTGAGGGTATTTTCGTCAATTGCCATATTTTCCCATTAATTAGTCCAACCGAACTGGATACTAATGTATGAGCTCAATTAAAACTTATCAGATTATTATTGGCTAAACATGGTATTATATTACAAGCACAACTATATAACTGGGCCAAATTATAATTGGGCTCAATTATAATTTTCCAAACCGAACACAACCTAATTTTGTTGGGCAAGAGTGTCAAATTCGTTCTTTCTCCACCAACAATGTCACATTAAAAATATGGGCTTCAATATAATTAAATTAAACTCAAACACTATTGTATGGTTCCAAACAAAAAATAAAATAAGAAAAAGTAAACAGCCACACAACAATTTTACGTAGAAAACCCGGATCGGTAAGACTCATGGGTCTTATCTAACTCATCCACTGTGATAATAATGGATTTACAAAATCCTCCTTAGTTGTTATCAAGAGAACACCTCTTGGATAATGAAGAACATAAAATAATCACCAACTAAAGAGAATAAAAATCTAAATAAATAGGATAGTTGGGTATCTCGTAGAGATCCTGCGTAGAGCTTGAGGCGATACATATCACTACGAACCCTCAATTCCTTCCATAAGTCCCATAATAGAACTCATAATTTCTTCCTTTTTTTATTCTCTCGCGTGATGTGTGATTTTGCTCTTTTATGATGAGTATAGTACACATATACACACCCAAATAAGTACACTAAAAGACTTTTTATACGTGTCTCATATAAGCCTAATTTTCCTTTTATGGACTTCAACCACGTGGGTTGGACTCAAAGTCCAACATATTTGTACTAAATTATTGGAACATAATTACTTCTATAATGGAGAATTTTAGAAACTAGTTTATGTTTGTAAAAATGCCTAAATATTAAATTAAGAGAACTACCGTATATAAGAAGCTCAAACTAATACAATTATAGTTTAACATGTTTATAATACTAATCTTTCATAACCAAGTGTATTCCTATGTTTTGTTCTCATGAATCTTTTATTCGTTAGTCTAAATTTATGCTATTATTATACCACAAGAAAAAAAAATTGGAATAATAATCGGTATCTTTATTACATAGCTAAAACTTATTTGTTCGTGTTCATTTCAATTGCAACAAGATGGACTTTACCGAAATTGAGAATGAACCATCTATTAAATCTTGGATGAAAATTTGTTTTACCTGTTTCTTTAAATAATCTATTATTAACAACTTTGTCCCAACTTCTTTCACTCTAAAGGAATCTAACTTTAAACTCTAAATCCTAAAACGTGTCATTTAAAAAAGGTCACTGTGCAAGCTAATCTTAGAGATTCAGTTTTCTCTTACCAGCTCGAGTGCTGCCTAATATTTGACAAATTATTACAAACAAAATATGAAAAACTTACACAATTTTACCTACTTTTTGATAAATACTGACGTAACTTTTCGACGTCACACGCATCTATATGTAATTGAACAAATTATCCATACAATCATTAACTACTAACCAAGGACGTCAAATTGTGATAAAATAATTCTATCCTCTAGCAATATGATTAATACATAATTCTTTTTAGAAACTGATTAATAAATAGTTAAATACATATTTATTATGCCTAACCTGCTTCGAAAGGGATTAAATCTTTGAGAAATAAAAATAAAAAAAAAGTTAAATACACTAAAAAGGTAAATAAATAAAAAATAATTGGGCATAATTAAAAAAAGTTTAGCAAATGTAGTAATTTAGCTAGAAATTCACAAACAACCTTCTTTATGGAACAAACTTGATTGGGGTGTTCATGTTCCACTTGGCCGTTTATCATTCATGTAATACTTTCACTTTTTCATCTTCCTCATTTAATCGCTCGTTCAACCACTGTCACACACTCAAAGAAAAGAAAAAAAAGCAGAAAAAAAATGGCAGAAGATGAAACCCCAGTTCGTTTCGGGATCATGGGATGCGCCGAAATAGCTAGAAAAATGTCACGAGCCATACATTTATCCCCCAACTCCACCCTCGTCGCAATATCCAGCCGTTCAATAGAAAAGGCAAAGCAATTTTCAACCAAAAACAGATTGTCAGAAAATGTGAAGATTTATGGAAGTTACGAAGAATTACTTGACGACCCATTTGTGGATGCTGTTTACATGCCACTTCCCACTACTCTGCATTTGAAATGGGCGGTAATGGCTGCTCAAAAGCATAAACATTTGCTGCTGGAGAAGCCCACTGCACTTGACGTTAAGGTGTTTGATGAAATGCTTGAAGCTTGTGAGTCAAATGGGGTGCAATTTATGGATGCCAGTATGTGGTATCATCACCCCAGGACTGCAATTATGAAAGAATTGTTATCGAATTCGGAGCTTTTTGGGCGTGTTAAAGCTGTAAGTTTTGTTTGGGACTCTGATTTTGCTTTAAAAGAATGTGTTCTTTTTTTCTTTGATCTTTTATGTTGTTGACGTTTGATGAATTATTTTATTGAATTGATCTGCAAAAAATTTGGTTTGTGAAGTTACTTCATATCATGATTGGCAAATGGCAATAGATATAATATTTTGATTTGGGATAATTGCAATTTTTATGGTTATATCAGATTGAGATCAGTTTATAGATTGCTTATATGTTTCTCTAATTAATAAATTATCTCCAAAATAGTTATTGATCAAGACTAAAATGCAAAACAAACCCCATTTTCTAATTGGTATAAAACTTGTTGTGGTGTTAACAAGTCAAGACATTTACGAATTTGCCCCATCCAAGGTTGCACTATGTTTTACTCGTCTAAGGTGAATATTCTTCATGATTTACAGGGAAAGCGACAAATTTTCCCCTAGATGTTATTTTTTCTTTGGAGTAAAATGCGTTCACTTGAAAAATGGGCAACCCTCGTAAACTTAAAAAAAAATTGAGAATAACTCCCGTGCAGTCAACTCTTAATTTTAAATGAGTGTTGAGAACTAATAATATGATAACATGGAGTTTTTTTTTTTTTTTTGAATTAAATATTATCATAGGTGTTCTTTTAGTAATAAAAATAACGTATTAGGTTTTTTCTTTCAATTAGAAATAACACATGCTATGTTTTCGCATTTTACTCCACTGATCAATAATATTTTGGAACATTATTTACCAACTCTCTTCTAATTAGTTTGCTTTGAATTGTTTTTAGATCCACAGCTCATCGTCATATTGCGGAACACAACAATTTCTCGAGAACGACATAAGAGTAAAACCAGACCTAGACTCTCTTGGTGCACTAGGAGACACTGGATGGTACTGCATTGGCGCCATATTATGGTCCATGAACCAAAAACTACCCACAACCGTGACTGCTCTACCCAACACCCAACGAAACTCAGCTGGAGTCATCTTATCATGCAGTGCCTCGTTACACTGGCAAGAAGACGGAACTATTGCGACATTTTACAGTTCTATAATTTCACACGAAACCATGGATTTGGCTGTTTGTGGCTCAAATGGGACACTTCATGTAAAAGACTTTATTATCCCTTATGAAGAGAGTAAAGCAACGTTTAGTTTCACGTCTGGTGCTAAGTTTGTTGATTTGCATATCGGGTGGAATGTGAAACCTCGAGAAGTTAAAGTTGATAGTAGGTTGCCACAAGAAGCTACGATGATTCAAGAATTTTCCGGCTTAGTGAAAGGTATTAAAGATGGAAGACTCGAGCCGGATATGAAGTGGGCTCGTACTAGTAGATGTACTCAGCTTGTGCTGGATGCAGTGAAAAATTCTATAGATAATGATTGTAAAGCTGTTCAGATGTAAGTATCTCTGTATTAGTTGGAATTACATCAGTTCTACATCTTAAAAGGTTTAGATTGTAAAATTACATGCTGCGGCTGAAATTTGTTGATGGCAATAGTACACAAAAGAACACTAATAATAAACACATTGCCATTAAACTATGGTTTCAAAGTCTTAATGTAAGGTCTAGTGTAGATTAATTTTCTATATTATTTTCGTCGTATTTTCATTTCTCCCGAAAATTCACATCTGATGCATGTTGCATTTTTCAAAAAAATCATATTTGTCTCTAAAATTCTCATATGATGTTCCATCCTTTATGGAAATCAGATGAGAAGATGTATTAGCAGTAAACACCCGATGAAACTACTCGAGCACATGCAAAGCAATTCGGAAAGACTCTAGCTAAATTATTAGAGCGAAAAAGTTATAATGCCTCAATTTGTTGTTTATGTGGTAATTAATGGACGATGATTTTAATTCCGACGGATTTAAGACTACATATAATTGTGGATAATAGGACTAAAAATGCAACAACTTAAAACATGGAGATATTAGAAAAAATGAAATGTTCTAGCCCGAACATGCAAATGCATTGCATATGTCTTGTTATTATTTACTCTACTTTAGGTCTTACTCAATCCGAAAACAAATATACTGCACTTGCAATGCGAATATTTTGATTTGGCTGAACTTGAGTTGGGCAAAAATTACCTCTAAAAAATACTAGAAGTTTGAACTTGACATGGAAGAATCGTTTTCTAAGGCTGCTTGCCTCGACTTGTTTCCGAGTGCCTAACTTATAATTCAAGCAAAGCAAGTACAGCAAAAAATTAACGTCAACCCAAATTTTGTTGAAATTAAATCAAATTTTTTTTTTCAAGTCGAGTTCAGGCAAGAATTTTGACACAATAGACGTATATCGTGGAAACTTTCTTAAAAATTTTTATTATCAAAATGACGTTAATTAATAGTATTAAAAGGTAGACTGACAATAATTGTGTCGACTTTGTTCCGTGGTAGAGATATGCATTACATGCACCTTTAAGTCGGCGTCACATTCTTTCAAGTCGACAGATGAAGGTAGCCATTTTAACCTTCGGTATATGCTCGCCAACATAGGATTAGATAAGGAAAATCTTTCTCCAGAAGTTATCCTACTTGCTACCTTGAAAACGACTGGCTGGATATGATATATTAATGTTTGCTTGGAAGAAGAAATCTGCTTTGCAGCACACCAATAAAGTAGCTACGTAAGTCCTTCTCTGTTATGTTCTTCGACTCCTAGGGTGTCAAGAGGGGGATTCTCTTCCATTATTCATTCACGCGCCAAAGAAGTATGAATTTTTCCTCAAGGATTGAAAGTTTGTCGAAGCTTTGAATGGAGAATTCATACTTCTTTGGTGCATGATCGAACAGTGGAAGAGACTGCCCCTTTTGACACCCTCGGAGTCGAAAAACTTGACTGAGAAGGGACTTATGTAGCTGCTTTATTGGCATGCTAGATATGCATATTTCTCCTTCTAAACAAAAACGTTAATCATATCCTGCCAGACGTTTTCAAGGTTGCAAGCATGATAGCTTTTGGAGAAAGATTCTCCTTAGCTATTTTTGTGTTGGCGAGCATATACCGAGGGTTAAAATGGGTATTTATTGGTTGTATAAAAGAAGCTTTAACTTACTTTCAAGTCGAGATTGTTGTGCATAATTATATGAATGATGAAGGAATTTGAATTCTGCAATGTGATATGAAGTCACTATTTATTGGTGTTCTCTTTATCAAACAAATCGTGTGGAGGATTTTATGTTAAGTTGCTTTTATAGACAAAATAAGTTCCCAATTCGATATTAAGAAGAAGTTTAATTCAAGTACAATTGTAAAGTAATGCGGATTTATCCAATACAATTTTGGTCAAGTTATAATCCAAATTTTCAAAGAGTCTGTTGCGTGGATGAATTACATTTCTTAGGTCCTATTCAATTTCAGTTGTTATGAAATTCTGAGTTAATGGCAATTTACCTCCCTGTCGATATTCATAATGTTCAACTTACCTCCTCGTAATTGAAAAATGAGCACTTTATCCCCTTGTAATCTTATAAAAGTTTCACACTGTCTCTCTGACATTTTTATATATAGCACTTTACCAATGTGACAATTTACCCCCTAGTTATGATATATGTGCCAATTTACCTCTTGTGTTATGATAAATGTGGCAAATTGCCCTCCTATGTTACAAAATGCTTTTCATGCCCACTTTCAATTTCGACAAATGAGTTACACTCTCCGGCTGAAGGGGGTAAATTGTTCTTTTTCAAATAACAGGGGAGATAAATTGAACATTATGTATTTTATAGGGAGTAAATTGGCATTAACTCTTAAATTCTTTATGCTGAATTTCTCTTGATGTAGACTCCTTTCTCACGTGAGTACAGGAAATAGACGAGTAAATTCTTTTATAAAGTCCCGTTGCAAATGGGATTTGATTCAAGTGAAAGCATGTTGAATCCCACATGGCCGAGAATTGTAATTGGTTAAGGTGATATGGTTGTTGGTAATGTAGCATGAATTGGATTATAAGTTAGTTAGTGTGCAAACTAACTTCATGATTAGTTGTTTTATTTCAAGAACCTGTCATTAGAAAGAAAAAAGAAATTGTTAGTTAGACTAATATAAAGTTCCAATGTCGCAACCAAGAATCGGGCTACAAAATATAAGATTTGTTTATGAAAATAAATAAAAAAATTGAGACTTATTTACTTCAAAGTATGCTTTAAAAGCACTGCTCATTAATAAGTCTCAAATGAGCATTTGTAGATACACTTTTTTTATGTCCACTTAAATGACACGTGGAAAATAATTTATATATAATTATTTATACATTTTCCTCACATGTACGCACATAGCTTTCAAGTTCTGTCAAGTGCTGCAAATAGAAGTCTTTGACTTCTAAGTTTTTTTTGGAGAATTTTTGATTTCTGAGTCTCTGACTTTCAAATTCGTATTTCAATTCGCAAATTCTGAAGAAGATCACGCTTCATGATCCCGGAGGATTTTATTGTATATAGAGATTGTAACCATTTCCTATTAATTTCAACAAATATTGTAATATTTTGAATTTATTTGTCTCTTAAATTTTGCGAACACTAAAGCTTGTTGTCTACAATATTCACCAAATAAAATCAAATAAATGTGAAACACCTTCCCCATAACAGAGATATGGTAACTATATTGAAAATTTAACCAAACTACTCGGTATTAGGTTCGAGCTCGTTTGACAAAAGATCATTGTTTGTTATATATGTCAAACAAGCTTGAATAACAATTTTTGTTTGATAACTTGTAAAATTCGGTGCAAACTCGACTCGACAAGATAAAAGTTGATAAAATAAATGTATCAAATTACTCTATATTTGACTCGAGTTTATAAAATAAAAGCTCAGTTCGTTTAACAATCAAACTAAGCTTAAACACAATTTCAAGTTTGATACAAATTTCAAAGCAAACTTGAACATGTTGTTAAACGTTATCGACATCAACTCGTTTGCACCCCCTTCATGGTTACATCACCAATCACACCAACAAAAGAGTATCCACAAAATCGATCACACATGTGGATCACACTTCATCAGAAAAACGATATTAGGGTGATAGAAAAAAGAAAAAAAATAAAGAGGATCCATACGAGACATACAAAACTTTTTCTATCCCATTTTAGTGTCAGATGATGTTTTCACCCTACAAATATATGTGTATGTCAACAAAAATATGATATCAAAATGTGATAGAAGATCCTTCCCGTCTCGTATGATGACAACAATCTAACATAATATATAATCCAACAATCAAATCAATAAGAACCACGACAACCCAACTTAACATAATTATATCCAACAAATCTAACCACTAAGAAGGACGACAACCCGGAAAAGTTAATTGCAAGAAAAACAAGCAAAAAGTCATGGAGTAAATCTCCAGAACTCCAAGATATTTTAAATGATTAATTATCTAACTCCAAAATAAACATTGAAAACTTTGAATATATCCTGTCTCAATTTTAGATATTATATCTAACCTGCTCCGATATCATGACATAAATTGAATGAGAAACATTGCGTCTAAATTGTATATATTACATTATAAGTCCATACAAAGGAAAAAATATGACAATGAACCCAATAAAATTAACGTAACGAACAATACTAGCATAACTCTAACTTACATACATGTATCATTTTTTCTTCAAAAAGACCGCAATAGATTAGAATGTCCACACATGAGGCAAATACGAAAGGGTAAACAAATTTGATAACAAAATTAGTGATTAAAAAATTAGAATTTTCTACTAGACCGAAACATAATTTAGCTAATTTTGATGATATATGTTAAATTAAATTGAACTTTTTACTTTTAAAAAACTGGACTTCTGCCAGTGCTGGTATCGTAGATTACAACATTAATTTTTTTCTCCTATTTAAAAATGTAGTGCACTAATTTTAAGCTATTTGCTTTACTAAATTGCGGTTTTTTTTTATTAAAATATTTTGCACTAATAGTCATAGAATCAAACATGCAAACACTTTAAGAACTGAAACCCAAAACTGCAGTTTTGTAAGTTGGGACTAAAAATGCAAATAATCCAGTAAGTGGGACTAAAAATACAGGTTTTTCCATATTTAATGCAGGAAAATTCTTACTCAAATCGGGTTTGGTCGAACGTAAAGTAACTACATGGCATATACAATACACTTGCTTTGGAATTGGATGAAACTCATAGGAGGGTGATCAATCACAAAGCAAGTGCAATAAATTTGGTTGATGATTGGATGAGTTTAGTTAAACTAGGTTTGGACAAGAATTTTCCTTTAATGCAAGTAACTCATCTCTTACACAATTTATATCACATAACAAACATGATTTGACATACAGTCTTAAACATCTTAAACCTATAACTTAAATCTTCCAAAAACACCTAAACCTACTTTATTTCTCAAACCACTCTATTAAAACCCAAATAAACAACATTACGCAGATCAAGATTATTTCACAAATCTCCAGCACTCTACCAAACTACTCTTCCAAACACCAAACAATCATGCCCATAAGATAATTTGATATGCACAAGAAATACAAATAAATTTAGCCAAACAAACAGGCCCATATGTTCAAATGCAGTAGTACTTGAAGATAGAAAAGCACTTCATGAATTAAGTACTCTTTAAGCAACGACCAATAAATTTGACAAACCGAGACTGAAAAAATAGACAACTATTTCAATATAATAGCTAGGTTTCTTCTCAATTTGCAAAAGCAATTCGATTATGAGAAACAAAAAGCATCATCAAGTTTTGACTAGCTAGTTAAAGTTAACAAAGTTTCATAATCAGTTAAAGAGATATGACTTTTCAATGTCCAAAATCAAATAAATCAAGGCATGCATGTTCTATTAAACTCTTGCAGAAGCAACATAGCCTTACAATTACTTTAATTTCTTGAGGAGATAAAAATAAGAAGTTGGGGTAACTTACAATTGAAAGGAGGAATATTGGACTTGTTTGTGAAAGCCAGTGGAAATACAACATAATCAATAAAATCAAAGACAACGCACACAACTCACGAACGATAACACACACGATCTTCTAGAACCCGAGGGAAGAGGAGTAGGATGTAGAGAGAAGAATAAACTCAATCGACACTGTAGTTTCAAACATAAACTCAATCGACACTGTAGTTTCAAACATAAACTTTTCTCGTTCAACTCTAAATTAATCCTACTTATCACAATATGCAAGGCTCCAATTTATACTAATAGAATCCTAGCTATCTAATTAAGCTAGAAAACATAATAATACAAGATATCTACTGATTATTCGCCTAACAAATCTTCAAGATATCACATTTTCAATAACTAGACCTTCGAAAATCAAGATTATTTTTAAACTGTGTATTCAAGCCCTGTTTGTTTCGCATTTGTGAGAGTAGTTTTCATAAATAAATTGAGATAAACAAAGCTATATTAGTTTGAGAAAAATACAGCGAATAACAAAAATTATTTTTTAGCCTAAAAACTGAAAATAAACAAACTCTATTTTAGTGAAATATTCTTCAATTGAAAGAAGAAAAAAAATGAAACAAGGGTTGATAGAGAATTAGGGCCACCTAGAAGGAATTGATTAACAAGAAATCAAGAGAAGAGAAACCGAAAGTACTTACATAGAATAAAATCGGAATTAACTTGCAATAATTTTACTCCTTAATACAAGTCTCGGACAATAGCTCCTCCAACAAATCAGATCCCAAATCCTCAAGAACCACCATATCTTCTTCCTTAAGTACTTGCTTCTTCTCAGTACTACTACTACTACTATTACTTGTACCATTTTTTATCGACTCGTTTAGCATTTTGTGCGACTCTTTTAAGGCTTTCGCAGGCGATGAACCCTCTTTACATTTGTAATTCATCTTCTCAAGTGATTCAATAACTTTTTCTAAAGGAAAATTTAAAGGACTTGAAGATCCTCGTGTGGCATACGCAGCTTGATCGTACGCCAAAGCTGCCTCTTCTTCGGTATTAAATGTTCCAAGCCAAACCCTCATTCCATTTCTCGTTGAATCTCTTATCTCCGCTGCATATTTTCCCCATGGTCGTTTTCTTACACCGATGTATCGTTTTTCCGTTTTGGGATCTTCTTGCAATTGTTGTTTAGGAGGTGTATAATCCATAGAATAGAATGATTAATTTGTTGTGCATAAAATGAAGATGAAGTACTATATACAAGTGGAATGATGAAGAATAGAGAGGAGATCATTCTAATGTGTGAGGTCATGTTTTGTTCAATAATGAGAGTTAGATAGATTCTCGGACAACTAATGTAAGATATTCTTAATACATAGAGCCATTCACAAGAGTTGAAAGTTACTGAAATATTTATAGAAATATTTTTTAGTACATGTTCATATTAATTAGCTACACTGGTTATTCTTTTATTATACAAAATAAATGTTTCTATGCTTGAATAGGTATCCGTCAAGTTTCGAAATTTTTTAGATTATTTTATCGTACTTAATACTTATCTTGTAAAAGTTTGGGTATTTCTTCTTCTTCCTTTTTTTTTTAAGGAAAGTTTGGGTATGCATTAAAAGTTACAAAATGTCATGAAAAAGAAATGGCTCCCTTCATGGGTTACAATAAAGGGTGACTAGGGTCTCTACCACAATTTGTAATTAACATATTTGATCCACAAAGCGCGTGATAAAGCTAGGGTTCAAAATTATCTTTCGAGGATTTTAATCCTTTTCGAGAATCGTCAGACACGTTAAGTGAGAATTTCTCCCAACAAGGATTCGAACCTGAATTTGCTATTTTGTAGTGACTAGTCCATTCACTAAACTAATCTCCTGTTGATTATCCCAAAAATATATAAGAATCACTTTATCATGACATAGAAAATAATTTTTCCTTGATCGTAATCACCAGCAATTCCATCCTCAACGACATCCTCAAAATCTACAAATCATTACATGCATTAAATTTAGATCTCTAAAATTTGACACCTAACTAGAGTTGGATGAATTTACATTTTTCCCTCTCTTACGACTTATATATCTTTAATCTTCTTTCTCCATCAATTGTTTGGACAAAAACAACCATTAATTCACTAAAATAGCATGTTTATGTGCCCTATATCGTATCTGAAAATTATTGTGGCAAGATTCCTTGAAGATTAGAAGATATGATTTAATTTTTATTAATATCTCGAAACTTTGTTAATTTTATACATATTGTTTATTACGTTTCATGAACTGAATCTTGTACCGTTAGAAATCTCTCGTGAAGAGCTTTTCAACAATATAAAGAACACGAAATTTGACCTTGTAACCAAAACGTAGAAAGGAAATGTGTCGAGAAGAGTGAAACCATGTATTAAATGTATTTTTTCAGAAAATATAATTCTGAATATATAAAGTAGGTGAAAGTTTGATATAAATAATTCAATTCCCTCATTTATAAATTAGAGTGGTCAAGCGTTCATGAATCAACATTTACTCAAGTGAACGCGGTTTGAATTTTATATTTATTATAGACGACCCTCATAGACAAAATTTGGGCCTTACAGATCACAACTTATACCTCAAAATGACATAATGTCATAAACATGAGTTTATGTCGGCTCAATTTTTATTATTAACTTGCATATGACCATTTTGCGACATGGTTGAAATATTAATTGTAATGATATCATTTTTCTTTTTTGTAATTACAATTGATGTTTGGTCCAATATATATTACTATATGTATATATACAAATTATATTTAACATTATATACTTTAATTTCTCTACATTAGCGATATACAAATAATATCTCTACATTTTTTTTGCGATTGAGTTATACTAGAAGTTGTCAATTAAAGATCTCAATTTTAACTTGGGACATCTATTTGGTCTATTATCTTTAACTTTAATTTGAAAGTAATAGCTCGTTTAGTAAGTATACTTGAAATCTTCTGATATTTATTTGTAGAAAGCATTACATTTTCATGCCATACTATAACTTATTTTCTATATTTGTACAAAGTGTTATGAAAAACCATATTTGATATCATAATTTAACGACCCTAATATATTTAGTTTTGCAGTTAATATTATTTAATTAATTTATCAACGACAAACTAAATATATCAAGGGCCGTAATATTTTGGTATCAAATATATTTTTTCATAAAAGAGTTAATATCAAATATATAAAAGTAAGATAAAATGTGATATTAAAAATGCGATTCTATTTTCCCCCCCCCCACCCCCCCCCCCCCCCACCCCCCCCCCCCCCCACCCCCCCCCCCCCCCACCCCCCCCCCCCCCCACCCCCCCCCCCCCCCACCCCCCCCCCCCCCCACCCCCCCCCCCCCCCACCCCCCCCCCCCCCCACCCCCCCCCCCCCCCACCCCCCCCCCCCCCCACCCCCCCCCCCCCCCACCCCCCCCCCCCCCCACCCCCCCCCCCCCCCACCCCCCCCCCCCCCCACCCCCCCCCCCCCCCACCCCCCCCCCCCCCCACCCCCCCCCCCCCCCACCCCCCCCCCCCCCCACCCCCCCCCCCCCCCACCCCCCCCCCCCCCCACCCCCCCCCCCCCCCACCCCCCCCCCCCCCCACCCCCCCCCCCCCCCACCCCCCCCCCCCCCCACCCCCCCCCCCCCCCACCCCCCCCCCCCCCCACCCCCCCCCCCCCCCACCCCCCCCCCCCCCCACCCCCCCCCCCCCCCACCCCCCCCCCCCCCCACCCCCCCCAGCATATCGGTCATGACATTTCCCAATCGTTGAACTTGAATTTCCAGCGAAGATATTTGTGCAGACATCATCGATATTTGACTACGTGGTGAAAGTTTATTAGTTGACTTGCGAATGTGTTGGTTTTATGATGCACAAAAAATTATGATCTTGCTCAATCTTCGATATCGAATTACAAGGAATGACTTGAGCTTCTTTATCAAATCTTTTCAATGTGTCATGAACTAAAGTCATCCTAGGATTTTTCGGATCATTGACATCTTCTTTGGTTGAGAAGCTCTCCTTGCTTATTGGGCTATGGAATTGTTATTCTAGTATACATGCATGTACAGTGCATTTATAAATATATTGAATAAAATTAAGAATGCGACTTTCATTTATCTTATTGAATTACCATATGGTCCCAGAGTCCTCGTTTTATATTTGTATCAGTAGTACTTTATCTTGATATTGGTCGATTCAACATCTGGAATCACTGATAGGTCAACATAATACATTGAGCAGGTCTAATTTGAGCGAAATAAATTATCTGCAAAAACATGATTTCATTATGATTGTATAGATGGGTGGACCTTGAAGGTTTTTACTTGGGATGCAAAACAAATTAATGTGAAAAGATAAATGAACTTGAGTTTAATGTGAAAAATAAAAATAAAAATAAAATAATCTACACTTTTAAACTCGAGAAAATAGAATTAAAGAAATTGAAGTTTTTAGGAAATACTTTCTTATTTCTTTGAAAGTGGACAACGTAGAATATAAAGTTTGTGGAAGTGCATCGATGCAACCTTTTATGCTTATTACAATTGATTTCATTTCCATAATCACCATTTTTGTCCATAATTGGTGAAGAACTACAAGGTGATGCACTCATAGATAACATTGATATTTACTAGTTGTTAAATTTGAATTTTAAGTGAAACTACGGAGTGCAAACTGATAAAGTTGACTTGCAATGGTGTGGTTTTAAGATGAACTAAAAAGTTATATCTTGCTCAACCTTCGGAATGGAATTTCAAGGAATAACTTGAGCTTCTTTATCAAATATTCTCAATATGTCATCAACTGAAGTCATCCCAAGATTTTTCTAGTCATTGACTGATAAACTCTCCTTGTTTATGGGGCTTTGCAATTGTGATTCTAGCATACTTGCTTGTACAATATAATTATCAATAAATTAGATAACATTAAGAATGCAACTTCATTTATATGATTGAACCATGTAACCTTATGGTCACAGTTTACTCCATTGTTTCGTATTGTGTCAATATTAGTCTCACCTTGATATTGGTCAATTGTTCAACATATGGACTCACAGGTAGGTCAACACATGGTATCAATTTGAGCAAGCCTAATATGAGCACGTTAAATTAACTGCAATATCGAATTTTCATGATGATTGTGTAGATTGGCGAACCTAGAGAATTTTTATTTGGGGGCAAAAAATTAATTGAACTTGAGTATAAGGTGAAAAAATATATAAAATAACCAAAACTATTAAACTCGAGAAAAATAAAATTTAAGAAATTGATGTTACAGGAAATAGTTCCCAAAATTTCGGTTAAATAATCTTTCATTTTTTCTTTAAACTTGGACAACATAGAATATATAGTTTGGAAGTGCAGATATGCAGCCTTTCACACTTGTTACAATTGATTTTATTTCTATTGAATTACCGTTTTTAACCATACTTGGTGAAGATCTACAAGGCGATGTACTCATAGATAGCATATCGGTCATGTTATTTCCTAATTGTCCAACTTGAATTTCCATATTGTGCATACATCATCGATATTTTACTATGGAGGGCAAACTGAATAGTTTACTTGCAGAGGTGTTGGTTTTACGATGCACAAAAAAAGTTATGATTTTGTTCAAACTTCGATGTTGAATTCCATGGAATGGCTTGAACTTCTTTATCAATTTTTTCAGTTTGTCATCAACTGAAGCCATCGCAAGATTTTTCAAGTCATTAATATCTTCATTGGTTTGGAAACTATCCTTGCTTATTGGGCTATCGAAATTGCAATATATCTAGGGGTAATTTAGTTATATCAACTAAAATTTCACGGCATTATTAGACAATGGAATAAGAAGAGTGTGCATAGAATCTGAAAGTACAAGGTGATTTGGGGTAATATAATTTAACATAAGAGATTTGTGCAGGTTTACCGTAACACAAAGAAATATCATGCATTTGCTTAATTTTTTAGAGATAATTTTTTATTCTGAGATGAGAATTCTTTTAAATATTAAGAGATGATAATTTATTTTTTTTAAAAAATGTTTTTTTTATTTAGTGTGTATAAAATGCTTTTTAAAATACGAGATAAACATACACATAAAAATTTTCATGTTATGAAAATTTTAGTTGATGCTCTCTGCAATACTGAATTGGGTAATTGTAGACAAAATTTTTTGCCACTTCCTTTAAGAGACAATATCACTTGTCTCAAATTATATGCCGTTTCTTATTTGTGGTACCATAAAAAATTGAGGTCGACACATTTGGTACCATAATTATTAAGAAATCGATTCACTTTTGGTACAGACGTTAAGTGATGACGTGGCAATTAAGGTTTATTGCAAAATTGATGACATTACTTTTGTTGACTGATAATTCTACTCCATAACATTTCAGGTTGGCAAAATAACCCCACATCTTCAAATATACTGACGACATTAGTCCATATTTTTGTCCAATTTCAAAATTGGCTCGAATAAGACACATACGGACCAATTTGGATATTTTACTTATTATATTTTAATCTATTTAAAGAATTTAGTTTTATAAACAATAGTATTAGATCAAATAATACTTTAATATAAAATCCGATAAAGAATTAAAAAACATATTTTATAAAATCTAAAATCTAAAATTTATATAATAGTAATAATATATAACTTAATTATTTTAATAAATATTAAATATATTAATACTATTGTGTAAATTTTAGATTTTAAAAAAATAAGTTTTTTTATTTTATTTTTGTCGGATTTATATTAGAGTATTATTTAATCTATTAATATTATTTATAAAATCAAATTAGTTAAATAGATATGTAAATATAATAATTCAAATCTCCATATTGGTCAGCATGTATCTTATTCGAGTCAATTTTGAAATTTGACAACAATTTGGACTACATTCGTCAGTAAATTTGAAGATGTGGGGTTATTTTGCCAACCTGAAATGTTTATGGGGTAGAATTGTCAGTCAACATAAGTAATAACATCAATTTTACAATAAGACTTAACTGTCACGTCAGGACTTAACGATCATTTTTAACGGCGGTACCAAAAGTATTCGATTTTTTAAATTATAGAATTAAATGTGTATGCCTCCATTTTTATTGTTGCACAAATGAGAGCATATAGTTTGATTCCACTAGTGCAATTATTTCTTTAATTTAATATTTATTTTGACACTTCACAATATTTTGACACTTCACAATTACCAGTAATATTCTTTTGGCTAAGTTTCTAATTGCATCCACGAGAGCAAAATCCTATGTGGCATCCGCCGACGGAAGAAGACAAAATTATTTTTCAAATAAAAGCCAATCTTCTTTTGATAAAAACTAGGTAGGGTTTCTTGACGTGAATTCACATTTTAAAAAATACAAAAGAAAACAGAGACGGTACAAACTACAAAGCATAGATCGAGGACCTGCCACATTTACAATTTTCTCCTCCGTTTCATATTAATTGACATATTTATCAAATTCTTTTGTTTCAAATTATGGGCATGCTTGGATTTTTAAAGCATTTTTTTTTCAAATTACCCCTTTCTCTAATTGGAGTTGGGAAAATCAATGGTCACCACTCACTAATAAAAAAATTAAAAAGTAGTTATCATTATAAAGGGTATTTGAGATATTTTATCATAAAAAAAGTATGTAATGATGATATTTCTTAATATGTGTGAAAACAAGAAATGTGTCAATTAATATGAAATAGAGGGAGTAATTATTAACGGCATCAGTGATATGGTTTACGTTAAATTAATTTTGCAAATAACTTCGGGCTTGATTGTTTGGTGTTTGGGAAGTAGTTTTGGGGAGTAGTAGAGGTTAGTGAAATAATCTCGATTTGCGTAATATTGTCTGCTTAGATTTTGAGAGAGTGGTTTAAGAAATAAAGTAGGTGTAGGTTTTTTTGATAGAGTTAGATTATATGTGTAAGATGTGAAGACTTATGTCAAATCATGTTGTTATGTGATATAAATTGTGTAAGAAATATGTTACTTTATGTCAAATCGTAGTAGAGTTTATATATGTTTTGTTTAGAGATAAGAAATTGTTGTTTGTTTGGCTTTTAAAAATATAGTTTGAGAAAATTGAGAGGTGAAAATTTTATTTCAGAAAGTAAAAAACATGTTTGTTTGACATTTTCTAAACACGAAATACTTTTAGAAAACGCCAAGCACACATATCCCAGTCTTTCTAATTAAATTCCTTGTTCTTTGTAATGCTTTGGAAATCATGAGAATGAGCATTATATATTTTCAAGTTAAACTTCCAACTCAAGAAGAAATTGCCCGACCGTGTCTAATGATCAAATTCATCTTATCGGGAAAAATGCAAGATACTCCCCTGTGTTATGCTAAACCTGCAAGAAACTACCATGTGAAATTTTTATTGCACCAAACTTTCTTGTGTTTTCAAAAACCCTGCAAAAAATACCCAATTTGTAAAAAATAGGTCGTTTTGGATCGACATATTTCAAGAAATAATTTTAAAAATATACCACGTGAAGTTGTAGGTATCAACTTGAAGTATTTTAAAAATACTTTCTTGAAACATATCGATCCAAAACGACATTTTTTTTACAAATTGGGTGTTTTTTGCAGGGTTTTTGAAAATAAAAGAAAGTTTGGTGCAATAAAAATTTCACAGAGTAATTTTTTTGCAGATTTAGCATAACACATGAGAATATTTTGCATTTATTCCCATCTTATCACAAAATAAAGTACAACATTTATCATATTAATATACCGAATTGGGTTACACCCAATCCGTAATGTAGTCACTTCCAAGGACGGATTTAGATTACTTTTGGGGGTCTTTCCCCCATGATTTTTAGTTATCTTCATATATTGTCCCATTAATTTTTGCTCTTCATTATTTTAGGGATGTCCCAAAAGGAGACTCAATTTCTTTGATGGTTTTTTTTTTTTTTTTATCTCAAAACTATCATTTCACATAAAACTAATGATTTTACCTCGATAATTCTCAACCACTAATTTTCTTTTGTGATTGATCACGTTTAGAAATGACATCCTACTACAAAATAGTTGTTGCAGATATATAAATTTGTTGAGTAAATGTTTTGTGTTCGTCCAAGCCCTGAATAATAATTACCATTCCTTAAGTTTTTAACAAGGTTGATTTCCAACTACCTCCCTCTCATAAACCTAATGTTCAATTTAGATTCATGTCATACAAAAATAACCACATTACTCCCCTACTAAAGGATCATACACTACAAAAAAAAAAAAAAAAAAAAAAAAAAAAAAAAATTAGTAATAAAATTTTATGTGACAATGTTAAAATTGTCACTTTTTATATATATTAAGTGACAAGAACTCAAATATTGTCACTAAAATGGTTTTCATTAACATACTAGTGACAAGAATTGTAAAATAATTGTCACTATTGACATTTAGCGATACCCCAAAAGTGACAACCAAAAAGTTGTCAATAAACCATAGTGACAATATTTATTGTCACTAGATTGTCACTAAAAGGGTGTCGCTAATTGTCAATAGTGACAACTTAAGTCATCATATATTTGTCATTAATAGCTATTAGTGACAACTTAAAAATATATTTTGTCATTATTGCACTTGTCACCATTATTATTATGACAAAATTAATATTTTTATCACTAAATGCATACGAAGAGTGACAACTTTCATATTATCACTTAATTTTGTGTCACTTAAGCTCAATTTTCTTGTAGTGATATATAATACTTTCTTCCGCCATTCAATATTGTGGACACGCCTAAAATCACAAGTGGGATCAATATTGACTCAAAATAAATGCGTAAACGACCCTTTGTAATGACCATAATATTCAGTTTACTCCTATCCCAAAAAATAATGATCCATACTCCATATTTCAAAATGAAACAGGACATATTTATTATTTAAAAATAATTATGAGTTGAAAAGAAATATTCATTTGTATTAATTACATGAACCTCCCTTCAAGTTACATATCTTATCATTCACAATAACAACCGAAAAGTTAACAAGTTCAAGTAGGCCTACTTTCTTCTTTACATCCTCCCCCTTAGGGTTTAGATCCCTCCATTAATTAATCAAATTAATGTAAATGTTTCGAAACTGAGTAGAGATTTTACTAATTAAGATTCTCTGAGGCAAGGTAAATGTAAACAAACCAAATCCAATAATTAAGAAAGAGGTCAAGAAAACTAAAAGGTGTAACTGTGTAAACATAAGCATTTCTACAAGGAATTTGGAACTTAAAGCTGAAAGTGATGAAACAAAATCTAATTTAATTATATTATTCATCACTACAATTCACTTTCCCTAACTAATCTATACCAAAAAAACACTCACTTATAACTCGATAGATATATAGTGCTTTAAAAAAAAAAAAAAAAGACTTGATAGATAGAGAGATCTAGGGTTTAAAAAAATAAATTGTGATATTGTGGAATCAAAAGAATGTAACAATCCATAAACTAATTAATTAATACTCCATTAATGAAGATGAAAAAGAAGAATACAAAATAAATAGCCAAATTAATTTACTCACAAAATGGAAGATTTAATGATAAATAGGTGAAGCAGTCTCAGATAAAAGCTCATCCAACAAATCTGACCCCAAATCTTCAAAAATCACCATATCCACTTCACTAGATTGTAATTTCTTAACTTCACTACCAATATTATTTCTTTGTGATTTCCTCGACGAATTTTGCATTTTGTGTGACTCCTTTAAGGCCCTAGCCGGAGATGAACCTTCTTTACATTTATAGTTCATTTTTTCAAGGGATTCAATAACCTTTTCCAATGAAAAATTGAGAGGAACCGAGGCTCCTCTCATTGCGAAAGCCGCTTGATCGTAGGCCAAAGCGGCCTCTTCTTCGGTGTCGAATGTTCCAAGCCAAACCCTCATTCCATTTCTTGTTGAATCTCTAATCTCCGCTGCATACTTTCCCCATGGTCGAATCCTTACACCGATGTATCGTTTTTTATTAGTCGACGACTCATCTTCCTTGGAGGACGATTTCGGGTTTTCCTTTGTAATATTGTTGAATGAAAAGCTAATGCTTTCTTCTTGCTTGAAAAGTGAAGAGCACTCCATCCTTTTTTCTTTTTCTTTTTTGCTGCAGCTGGATTAATAAACCCTTTTGGCACACAACACAAAGTTAATTATGTAATTAGGTTTTTGGTGGATAATATTGAAGCTAAGAGTTTAAGACAACTAAGATGCTTTGGCTTCATTTGCTAATGTTTGTGGGTTTTTAAGGTTCAATTATATATATTTGGGAAAATGATATTTTTCCTAGCTTCACCCTGAAATAATTGATGAAGAATTAAACATTAAATTAATTAATTCCAGACTGAAGAGCGTGCAGAAGCAAACATTTAATTAAAAGGATTGTTTTGTGTTGCAACTTGTTTCTTGTGACGACATTGATGATGGCTCCTACTTATATTTTAAATTCACCTAATACGTCATTATAAACAGTCAAAAGCAATAATGATCCCTTAACTTATTCTCTCTGTCAATTTTAGCCCAGATTTTTTCAGGCTGATTATTACCCCATAATTATTTTTCGGCGATTTCAGCTCAAATTCTACTCAATAATTGTGTCACGTGTGGGCCATGTGGTTTACAATTCTAGGATTTTGAAATTTGAGTCCAACTTTAGCCGACGTCGAATATTGATAATTGCATATTCAACCCTCTAAAATTAGTTAATTGCAATTTAGGTAAAAAAAAAAAAAGTACCATCCAACTAAAAAGACCTAAAAATAGTAATCTGCCACACCGCACACACCCATCCCTACCCCTCTCCCTTTCGATAACATACACTTGGGCCCTTCTCCGATGCCAACGTGAGTCTGGTCATGAATAGGCAGCCTCGAGCCCCCACCTGACTGGTCGCATATGATGGTCGCGAGTCACATAGAACAACGTCGCGATCAATCTAGTGGGGGTGATGCGGGGTGTTCAAGGGGAAGGGGGAGAGAGGGGGTTAGGGGAATGGTTTGTAATATTCCAAAATTTTTTATTTTACTGTTAGGCTTTGTATTTATAATTAATTAGTTTCACCGCATTCGGATAATAGTATTTGAGTAATTTTTTGAAAATGGGCCAAAGAGGTATGTTATAAGTAATACTATTGGGAATAAAGTTACGGCTTTTCCTTTAAGAACTGTGCGAACTAAAGATAACTAGGATATATGGGTTAGTTTTGTAATTAATTATAAGCATACCAAATCCTTGTATATATATGATACGAGATTTCAATTCTTGGATAGCTCTTAGATTAAGCACGGCTGGAAGAATCACAAGTAGATTATTGAGTTAACAAGTTTTCTTATAGAGGTAAGTAGTTCTTAATATTTTCTTACTTGTATTTTCATCATATTATTATAAGCATATTATAGTATTTTTAAATGTTTTGAAAGATATATCTTGTTATTATGATTCTAAAGTTTGAACTAAAGAATAAAATTATTTGTATTTTGAAATTGAAAGGACAATGAGAATTTTTGACCGACTTGGATCAATCATAAATTAAAATATCTTTATGTTGATTGCATGTAAAGATTTTTTGATTTTGACACTATGAGAAAAATATTGATTTTTCAAGCTCTCAGTTATGACCTGCGTTTGTTTTGGACCCTTTTGGGAGATTTTGGTTAGCGATAGGAAATAGTTCCGAATATTTTTGTTTTGGCCTCCAACTATTTATCAGTTGGAGTATTTTTGTTTTGGACTATGGATATCCATATGCTAACAGCCCATGTCATGGGTTATAATAATGGTCGTAGTGTTTGTTTGTGAGCTTACTACTCTTTGAAAATATTTGTTTTTGATTTTTGTAAATCTATGTATTGACTCCATGAAATCATTTTGTTAAATTATATTAAATATACTGTTTGCAAATAATATTGTAATTTTGTAAACCCATGTTTGATCCGGTAAAATTGTATCTTGAACTGCTTATTGAGTTGGCGGCTCACCCATCGCAATGTTTTTATTATTTCAGAGATTTAGGTAGTTCCTAGAGTTAAGAGTCGAATAGGACAGTGTATCGAAAGTGGAGTTACTTTATTTTATTACTAACTAGATCATTAGATATAATAAATCTTATTTATTCTTTACATTAGAGCGGATTTTAACATTTTGGTTTATTTTTAGATTGTTAAGGAGGTTAGATGCTTTGTATTGAGACATTTTTATTGAATTATAAATGACTCTTTCTCACTATTTTGTTATAAATTTATGAATAGACTCATATGGAGGGCTTCGTGTCGTCTTGGTTCGTTGCGACGACACGGCCAGTCACGTTTAAATTTTGGGGAGTGACATGGTTAGAGCAGACGATCCGATGCTTTCATTCTATTTTTTTAGAGAGTTTTGCACTTGTATTTCACTTGTGATACCATAAAAATTGAGGCCGACACATTTGGTACAACAATTTAAGAAATTGAATCACTTTTGGTACCGCCGTTAAAAATCACTGTTAAGTGATGATGTGGCAGTTAAGTCTTATTGTAATATTGATGTCATTACTTATATTTACTGACAATTCTACCCCCATAACATTTCAGGTTGGCAAAATAACCCCACATTTTCAAATTTATTGATGTTTTTAACCCACATTGTTTTGCCCAATTTCAAAATTGTCTCGAATAAGACACGTGCGGACCAAAAGTGATTCAATTTATTAAATTGTGGTACCAAATATATCGGCCTCAGTTTTTATGGTACCACAAGTGAGAATCGGCACATAGTTTAGTACCACAAGTGCAAATCTCTTTTTTTATGTAAAATTTATTATTTTCTTTCATTACAATGTTCATATATATAATTATATTTAAATCAAAAATAAATCTTATTATTTTATTGTTGTAAAATAGGGATATTGAAAATATTACATATATAACTATTTAAGTCCAGAACTAAAATTTCATTATTTTTTCTTATGGAAAATTAGTTAAATGAGTATTTTTAAATTTTGTAAAAAAGTTACACTTATTTAATTATTGGAAAATCCTAAATAGATTAAACTATCTAAATCTCCGATCTAATTAATCAAATTTTAATGGGTATAACTAGGGGTGCACATGGTTTTCAAGACTGTACCGTACCGTACCATTGTAGGTTTCGGTATGTATGAAAACAATACCGAATTTTTTGATATGGTACAAGTTTTGGAACTTGGATACCGCAAAAAATCGTACCGTACCGTTAATAGAAATAAACTATTTATTTACAAGTTTAAGCAATTAAATTTAACATTTATTATCTTTCAACCTATAATTATGACACATAATCTAATATTAGTAATAATAACTCAAAAAAGTATACTCAACAACTCAAGTAGAACATATAATTGTGTTCGAATTAAAATATTCATTTACAAAAGTCCAAAAATAAAATTTTAACGCATAAACGACTAACTAGTAAATAATTATACCTTTAAAAGAAATAAAGAAACAACAAATATTGTCATTATTTCTTTAGTGAGCTACTATTTTTTAAGGTATAAGAGGAAAATACTAAGATACAAAAAAAAATTTCTAGAACCGCAAAACCGTACTGTACCGTATCAAAATCGAACCGTGTGCATTGGTATGATATTCAAATTAAAAGTGAAGTTTGGTATTGAATATTTAAATACTGCGACAATTGGTACGATACGAATTTAACTAATAAAATCGCAATAGCGTACAATGTGCACCCTAGGTATAACCATATCAATGCAAAAATTTATTAATCTATTTTATCGAATTTGAATGGGTATTGTTAAATTTTGTGAAAGAATTTGTTATTTTTTAATTGAAACTTTATGGCAATTACACAATTTACCTAAATTTCATGGAGTAAATATGCAATTACAATTTTAAATTCAGTCAAAATATTTTATATTTAATTATTGGGGGTAAATATATAATTATCAATTTTAAAATGAAGTCAAAATGCTCAATTCCTCATATTTGGCGGTTATTATGTAATTATTAATTGTAAAATTCAGTCCAAATGCACAATTATCCACATGGCCTACATTAAATGCTAAACTTAAACTGAAAACATTCATAAATTATGGGGTAAATGAGTCAGCCTGAATACTAACGGATTAAATAAATAGAAATAAATTATGGGATCATTTTTGGTCCAACATAAACACATAGAAAGAAAAGAAATATATTTAAATGCCTCTTTCTTTTGTTTGCAGTAATTTATTTGGTGGGTAATTAATTCTTAGTCCGGTGTCAATATATATATAGTCACATCAAAATAGACTATGGGACTGAAAGGAATAATTGGACCCAATTGCATTAATTATGCTATCTACTGTCATCTCATATACAGCCTAGTTGTATAAAGAGAGTGGCACATGCGATAATGTCCAAATTAATTTTAATACGTAGATGGTATTTTATTCAAATCATATATATATATATTAGGGAAATTGCACCACGCTATGCGTGGTGCTTTTTGCCCTATTAAGTTGAGGAATATTGTTCATGTATACGTATGTTACTGCATTGTGATGCTTTGAAATCACTTGGACAGATATAAATGATCTTGAATTATTGTTATATACGAAAGATAATAAAGAATAAACGGTGTTATTTATCTAAAGGCAGTGCAACATAATTTTTATTATGCGCGTGAAAGACAAATTATGAAATTTAATCGAAGGTAATTTTCCTTCAATTTCAAGACTTTTCATCCTCTAGTTCAATTGAGGCCCTTTAATAAATCAAGCATATAGACCATGAACCTTCCTCGAACGCCATATGAATTCGTCTTACTTTTTTCCCCTTCCATCTCTCCTACAATAGCAATTTTCCTCCAGGAAGCTTCAAAAGGATGATAATCTGCAGGATATCAGAAGACAGAAGGTAAGAACATATATAACATTCATGCATTATGGATTTTCTGATTTCCCTTAACAACCTGGGGTTCAGACATATATTACAAACAATTGCTCCACTCTGATATTATTCTAGAGCATCCATACATGCCATGGCCGAGGAAAAAAATGAATTCTAGAACACTGGGGACATTTGGCAAGTGCTTCAAAAAATTATTTCATCAGTGATGGTAAAAGAAATAGAAGTAAAAAAATAAGAACAATCTAAGTGCATTACAAAACCTGGAGTATAGAATAAAAGCTGGAGTAAATGACATAAATCTTGACCCCTAAAAGAATATGTAATAGAACATTAGGTTCAAGAACTAACCAATAAAAATTAACAAAGTCAGGCCTGAAAAGAACCAAACGTCAAGCTATGAACTGATGGAATATTTCAGCAATATTCTCACATGAGCAGCGATTATAGTGGCGCGTCGCCTAAGAAAGAACATTGGTTGCGTATACCGCCTAGTGATAATCATAGGGCTAAGTGGGAACACAGTTTAGGGAGCAACATGACAACTCAAGTTTCGGAGGTAAATGGAGGAAAAGAGCAAAGGTTAAAGAGGAGAGCGAGATGCTCTCAAGATATTCAATTGGTAAAAAATTAAATCGTAAATAAGAAACATACAATCATTGGCTTCTAAAACAACATTAAAAGAGCAATTGTATGTACTCATACTACAACAAAAAGCCTAAGATGGAATAGGGAGATGATCTACCATGGAGTTATAGAAAAACAATATGCTTGACATAGGCAAAATGAACCATATATTAGTTCTCTGCATAGAAATTGATAGCTTCATAGAGGTCAATTACATCCTTACCCTTTGAATAAACATGGCGGCACTAGCACTTGAATTTAGTTGGGGTTGCTCCTCCATTCATCTTGCATACATAACTCCATATGCCTGTAGCAAAGGCTAATTTTCGCATTTCCACATTTAGCCCAGCATCTTCTTGATGCACCTTTTTGATATCACATGCATTTCTGTCAGGCACTGCAGAACAAAAATATAATGAGAAAACATATAAATGGATGAATATTAGAACAATAATTATACCTAAGTGTTCACAATGTAAGAAGCAAGACATCTGACCTTTTTCACTAAATTCAGAAGAATGAGATCTTAAAAACGGATTAAGGCCTTTACATAGGTCATATTCATCTACATTTTAAGGCTTCACAAAATGTTGTCAGAAGACCTAATGATTTTTCCCTTCTGTATTCTACAAAATCATAGTGGACAACATAAAAAAGCAGAGAGGGTAGACATAAGGACCTTTATCTGCTTCGGTACATTTATTTTGCGAATCAGTTTTTGAGTTAGAAGATTCTCCACATTCTTTCCAATTTGAGACCTTCGTAAAAGAAATTCATACATTCTTATAGATGCAAAGAACAGAACATTGGATATTTCTCATGCTAAATTGAACCCATTGACAAAATTACAATTAACTGTAACATGAAGGTTCCTTTGCACTTTTTTCAGTGGGCACATCAATAATGGGAACGAAACAGTAATGGCAATCATAGAAAAAAACATTGAATTTTAAGTATATAAGTTTGCAACAAATGTCTCTTGATTGGCAACCCTATTAATATAAGTTATATGTGATTCTCCAATGTTCTATAATTCTTAAAGATGATACTTGATATGTGATGATATGCTGATTCTAGGTAATAAATTAACTTTATTGCCTAATGTCTTTATATTTTGCTGAATTTAAGGAATAGTTATAAATGAGTACAATTTATCAAGTTAATATCAATATAGGAAATCAGCCAAACTAATTAGCTTCATCTAGAGTGATTCAACATGAGATTGCAAAAGTATTAACAACTAATATCTTACACATATTGCAAACTCGGAGTTAACCTTTATCGCAAATCTGATCAAAAACATTAATTAATCTAAGGTATCCAAAGCTGAAAATTAACTAAACAAAGGATGAATTCGCAGGTGGTCGGAAAAACACATATCATAACTAAACAGGAAAAATCAGTCACTTAATCATTGAAAAATATTATGTGATCAAAAGCGAAACAAAAATTAAGAAAATGGGAAAGAATATTGAACTGAATGCAATAACAGTTTATACTTCAAACCCAAACCAAACATCCAATATAATAAAACCCAAAAAAATTAAAGCAAAGAAGAACTACACATATGAACCTGCAAATATACACTTGTTATCTCTAGTTTAGAAATCAACGTGTGCTAAGCAACAACAGGAAAACCAAAGTAAGGAAATTAGGCATGGAAAATGCTCTAGATAAAAACCCACCACCAATACATATGAAAAATTGAAGAAAATCACCTTAGGTAGAGTAAGCAGAGTAGCCCCAATTTCCAAAGCCTCTGAAACGACGCAGAGATGGCTAATCAACTCAAACATTCTTCTGAGCGAGGCCGATGTCAGCCAACCCAACGGAGAAGGAAGAAGAACAGCCGTTTTGAGAAGATGAGGTGCAATCAGATGGAAACATAGTTTCCTGGTTTCCCCGTTAGTTGACGCCGTGCCCAATTAGAAGAAGGCGTCGTTTTTAGCCTGAGGGAGAAATTGAAAACGACGTCGTTTTCAGCTATCAAAAAACACTACAAAAAGAAAGAACGAACATTAGAAAGTGCGGTAATTGAGAAAACATTTTAAATGCACAATAGTTTTGAGGTAATAGAATATACTTTCGATTCCCAATTGATTTATAGCTCCAAAGAATTTCCTATACTTTATAGACCAGACAACATGTGGCTTCTTCTGTGTGCCAGGATCTTCACTATCATATCCCTCGTCTTTCATTTTCTACTAAAATTTTCCATTTTGATCTCCATTACCCGACGTTGGAGACCAGTTAGCTTCTCCACTTGCCTTGCCTTGATCTTTTGACTTAGTCTGGTTAGGCTTAGTCTGGTTTGACCAGTTAGCTGCCAAATGTTCTTAAGCTCGAACAGGTTTGACTAAATAATCACAAGCACATTGAGTAACCCCTTTCATTACAAGCTTGGAATCACCATTTGCAGACAACACTGAGACAACATTAGAGCATAAAAAATAATTAAACTTATGTATTAATCAATGTTATTAAAACCGGACCGGACAGGCCGGTCCGACCGGTTCGACCGCGAACCGGAGGCCTATCCGGTCCGGTCAACCCTCTAAAACCGCCTCCTTACAAACCCAGTTTGGACCGGGTTGAACCGGTCCAAAACCGGCGAACCGGTGAACCGGTTTGGACCGCGGTTCTCACTTAAAAAAAAAAAAAAAAAAAAAAAAAAAAAAGAAAGAAGAAAAAGTCTAGGGCAACTTACTGCTGGAAGCTTGGAACAGAACCCCATTTGAAAAAACATAACAAAGGGAAATAAGGAAAGCAGGGGAACGGCTCTTCCAAATTTTCAAAGGAAAAGGTAAGAATTTCTTGTTTTTTCTTTAATCTTTGTTAATAAACTACTTAGATTAGATAGATATTGTACTAAGTGTTAATTTTTTTCAATGTTTACACTTTACCCATTTGTTTTATCAAAAAAAGAAAAAAATTGCAAAAAAAATAAATTAATTAAATACTGGAAAAGTTCACATTTTGTTCTGAAACTGTTGCCATATACAAGTTGTTCTTTTAGTATTAATTTGTATGTAGTGGGCTCGTGCATGGTTGAAGAACAAGAACCGTTCCAAATTTTAATATTAGTTAAATGGAAAACTGTTATACAGGAAATCAAATTTTAATATTAGTATTAATTTGTAAGTAGTTAATTGAAAGAACAAGAACCCACCAAATTAGTTAAATAGTTAATTTGTTTCTATGTAGTTTTGCCATATTAGTGAAGGGATAAAGTTAGCAAGCATTAATTAATTTGTTTCTATATAAGTGTTTTGTTAATTCATGTTGTACTTTTCCTAATGCTTTGATGAGGACATTGTTCATTTGCCTAGGATTAGGATATAAAATTATAAACTTAAGCTAGATTTTGATACTAGATGAACAAAGATAAGTAGCCAAAGTTTGAAAGAATTTGCAAGTTAATATAGTTTATTTTTTAGATTTTATTATACTACAAAGGGCAGCGTTTTGCCATATTAGTGATGGAATAAAGTTAGCAAGCATTAGTTAATTTGATTCATTTAAGTGTTTTGCCATATTAGCAAGCATTAGTTAATTTATTTATGTGATACCAATTATGTTATGAGCATTAAAATAATGTTAGTTAGGTAAAAGTAATTAGGTAGGAGTAATACAAATGTGTTATAAAATTATGTTTCGAGCACTATTAATTTGATATATGAAAATGTAGGATATGGACGCAACTTCTACCACTCCATCTACAGATTCTCAACCAACTGACCACTCGTTTGGTGGTTTTTCTCAAAATCCTCGTCGAAAGGATGACAAGGCTTGGAGGTATTGTCAAGAGGTGCATCGGCAACGGGGAAGGCTCGGGCACTTCAATGTATATATTGTCAGCAAATAATTAATGGTGGGGGAATCAATCGCGTGAAGCAACATCTTGCTGGCATAACAGGTAATGTAAAAGCTTGTCCTAAAGTTCCTCCAGAGGTTCGTTTTGAAATGAAAGGGTCTATATTAGAGACTGCACAAAGTAAGAAGAACAAAGAACAAGTTAAAATGGATATGATAGATGAGGATACTACTTCAGCTGTGGGAGATGATGTTGTAGAAATTCCTAACCCGATGGATAATGTAGGTGGTAGTAATAAGAGGTCAAAAACAATGCATATAGGGACTTACATGAAAGGTAAAGCAGGGATTGATTCATCTCAACCTAGTATACAAGTAAAAATGCAAAGTAAAGAAAGATGGCATGACACTGATATGGCATTTGCTTTATGGATGTATGATGCTTGTATTCCGATGAATGTTGTGAACTCTCCATATTTTCAGGCAGCAATAAGTAGGATAGCAACAATGGGTCATGGATACACTGGACCTTCTTATCATGCATTAAGAGTCCCATTACTCAAAGAAGCTAAAATTCAAGTTCAATTGACTATTGATGCTTTTCGAAGTAAATGGGTTGATACTGGTTGCACTATTATGAGTGATGGTTGGCAGGATCAGAGTCATAGACCATTGATTAATTTTTTGGTTTATTGTCCTGATGGTATTTCATTTATAAAGTCTGTTAATGTTCTTGATATTGAGACAAATTCTGAGAGTTTATGCAATCTTTTCTCTGAAATAGTTGAAATGGTTGGTGCTAAGAATATCGTTCATTTGGTCACTGACAATGCAAGTAATTATAAGAAAGCAGGAGAGTTGTTGTCTGAAAGATATCCAACCATTTATTGGTCGCCATGTGTGTTGCGTTCCAAATACTAATACGCAAACTATGCAAGTATACGGTCGTTACAAGTAATATAAAACGGTAAGTACATACCGAGTATCGAATCCCCACGAATGGGTAAAAGGTGGGAATAAACGAATCAATTGACGGCTTATTTCAGTTATGAACGCTTGACACAAAATTATCAAACCCAAATATATGATAAGGGTGATTTTATTTAATTACGAGCGGTAAAGTAAATCTAACTACGAAAGCAAGTAAATTGGGGAGTTAATTATGCGGTAAGGAGGATTTATAAGCAATCAATTAAAGCAGATAAATCATGCGGTTGTTAGGTTAGCTATGCAAACAATCATAGGTTTAGTTGTTGTTTGTGAGTTCTAAATTAGTTAAGTCTCTCTGTCGGTCTCACTTAACTCTACCAATCTACTCAAACTCTCCATCTCCGGATCAATCACAAACATCGTTGTCATTCGATGCTCTCAGAGGGCTCAAAGGCGTACCGCTGTCACCCGGGACCTAAGACTAACCCAAATCCCCGAATAAAGAGAATCTAAGTTATTTGATGCATTCACGAACGAACTCATTATACAAACACGGACCACACTAGGTATATGCCTATCCTAGGTCGAAATCCACAAATCGTCACTCGCCTAACCTTCAAAGTCCTATGTCTAGGATGCATTCAAGGTAGAATTAAGTCCGATTACATGATTACGGCAAATCAAAGTACTTAAACAATAATCTACTACAATCATTGGCCAAAAGTGCGATAAAACAATAAACTCAACAATTCAACCATAGCCCACCATCAAAACATAACTAATCAAACGATAACAATGACTCGACAATTAATATATTATGCTCGTGTTGCTACTCAAGGATTCAAGGACGTTCGTATGTATCTTCCGAGTTGCATACAAACCTATCGAGTTAAACTAATCCAATTTATGTCTAAATGGATTAAAATCTAATCGATGCATTAAACTCAGACCTTAAACGAATATGAAACGACATAGGTATATGTCTATCCTAAAATCGAATCACAATCCAAATTCATAATCAAATCCTCAAAATCACTATGTCTAGCAATCAAGAATCAATAACTCTCATCTCAAAGGTTGTCAAACCATAAGATGAACGATAAGCACGGAATCGGATTAACGAACACATATAAGCACCATACTAATCATCAAGACATCATTTAATCAAACAATAAGATAAATATATATAAATCCAAAGAATTCAAATCCACAACCTTTGTTCCAAATAGAAAATAACAACATTCATATCCTAATCATAGACAACTAGGAAATAGAAAGATATCACCTAATCGGAATAAAGTCGAGAGATGGATTCTCCTCCCTTTCATTACCACCTAATCACTCCCCAAGGGTGGTGATTAATTCACCCCCTTGGAGGAGTCTTCAAATACAAGAAAAAGAAAGAAAAAGTAAAGAGAAAGTTGAGGGAGACAAAGAGAGAAAGGGAGGCAAAGAAAGAGGGAAAGATTGAGGAATATTGTGTGAAAGTTGTTCTCTAATCTTGCCCTAATAAGCCCCTTATGAGAAAACCCAAAAATGACCCTTGAAAACCCGGAGAATTTGCTGATATTTTGCACCAGCAGGTCCTCGCGGCCGCGAGACCAAATCTCGCGGCCGCGAGGTTGAGGCAGAGAGTTTTCTGCTCTGCCACACTTCCTTCCGAGCAGCATATCTTTTGATTCCGAACTCCGATTGTGGATCCGTAAAGTCCGCAGCGTAGCTAACTCACTTATCTATGACATATCCAAAATTCAACTCATTTGGATCATCCATTAAATATTTATGCATGATTTAGTGAGCAGCTATCTACATTCTTCTACATTTTGCTTCGGGTTCTCTTTTCTTTGAAGCTCTTTCTGCGCAAAGGCTTGCATCAACGGCCACCGAGTCTTGATTTGATGGAATTGCATTGAATCATATCCTCTCGGACTTCCCTTTAGCCTTGCTAAATTCTCAAACCTACAAACAGAACAAAAACACGACAAAAAACGACGAAAACAAAAGAAAACACACAAAAGCCCAACAAAGGACCAAAAACGCAAAAGAACACAAAAACAAGCAAAAGCACGCAAAACTCGGATCAAAACAAGATATTTTGGTCTTAAGGAGATAGGTAATAACGACGTTCTCACGGCGTTATCAATGTGCTGCTCATTGCATTAATTTGATCATGAAAGATATGGGGGAGTTGCCTTAGTGAAAGGTTTGGCAACCCTTGCTTCAAGGATTACAGTTTTCGTGTATAACCATAAGTGGGCTCGTGCATGGTTGAAGAACAAAGCCGGTTGGACTGAAATTATCCGCCCAGGAGACACTCGTTTTGGCACTACATTCATAGCATTGAAGAGTCTTTACGATCGTAAAGAATATTTGGAAGCCATGGTGGTAAGCCCTGGATTTAAGAAGTTTTTGAAGATTGACAAAGGAAGAGATGTGAAACAAATTATTCTAGATGGTGCTTTTTGGAATAATTGTTTGATCGTTACAAATATTATGTCGCCTATTATGAGGTTATTGCGCATGTGTGATTCCGACTGTAAGCCTTCAATAGGCTATGTATACGAGGGAATGTGGAGAGAAATTAATGGCATAAAGGAGATATTTAAGAACAAGCAACATTTATACCACACCTACACTAATATTATTGAAATGAGGTGGGATAAAATGTTACGCAAACGTCTCCATGCAGCTGCATTTTGGTTGAATCCTGCATTTCAGTATGATCCCGAAAGTCCTTGTAAAAAGGTTGAAGCAATGACTGGTATACTTGATGTCATAGAGAAGCTTCTACCCGATGTTGATGATATAATGGATGAAATTAGTATGTTTCGGGAAGGTAGAAACAGTTTTGGGCGGAATTTAGCTAAAAAAAATGCAAAAACTACTCGTCCCGGTATGTGTGTATTTATATTTTCTTAACTCAAGTTAATGATCTCAAATTTATTATTTTGTATATTGATACTATTACTATCTTGTTTTTGTTTATTAGATGAATGGTGGAGATTATTCGGTTCCGATGCTCCGAACTTACAAGCACTTGCTATTAGGATTTTGAGTCAAACCTCATCTTCATCCGGATGTGAGCGTAATTGGAGTGTGTTTGAGCGCATCCATACTAAAAAGCGAAACCGATTGGAGCATCAAAGGCTAAATGACCTAGTATTTGTTCATTATAATTTGCGCTTGCGAAACCGGTATAGTCATTATTTTATTGTAACCTTGTATTGGTGTTTACTCCTCCATTTTTTCTCTACTTTAGTACTTAATTACTTGATAATATTTTGGTAAAGAACCAAAAAGACCATATGATCCTATTGACTATGAATGCATTGACAAAGTGGAATTTTGGATAGTCGAAGATGAGCCAAGTGGAGAGCTTGATTATGATGAATTGGAAGAAATGCTTGAGGAAGAGTTAGCTAATGATGAAAGCTTACCTTCATCTAGAGGTATATATCAAACTCTTTATCTACTCTATTTACAAAAATTCACCAAAAAGAAATGAAGAACTTACATTTTATTTAAAATTATTGTGAAGGTAATGAAGTAGATGATATGAATATAATAGATGATCCAATTGATTTGTCGGCGTTTGGTAATTTGACCGCAAGCTCAAGTGACGGAGATATCTCCCGTCTCCTAAGACAACAAAGAAATGTTGTTCTTGATGAAGATGATGAAGATTAATGATTTTTATCTTGATTGTAGTTTTTGAGACATTGTTGTATGCCTTATGAGTTTGATTGTTTATTTTGAACTTATGTTATTTTAATTTGTCTACTCTTTTATTTAGGATCTATATGTGATTTTACTTCGGTTAAAGTTTAAAGTTTAAATTTGTTATGTTGTAAGTTGTAATTCTACTCTTTTATGTTGTACTTTTAAACTTGTTATGTGATTCTACTCTTTTCATTTTTAATTATGCATTGGACAAAATTTATTCATTGATTAAGTGTTCATTTGTGTCTATTATTTTATATTGGAATATGTTATATATAATAATTTATTAAAAATTAATAATATATTATTATGACGTCATCCGGTCCGACCAGCGGTCCGACCGGTTCGACCAGTAAAACCAGTGGCCAGTTGGCTCACCGGTTCACTGTCCGGTCCGGTTCTGAAAACATTGGTATTAATACAAAAGGAGGAGAACACGGAAAAGGAACGAGACTTACTGATAAAGAGTAGATCCATTTCAAGACCGACAAGTTCGAGAAGCCTAAAACCGCCCATGTCGGGCATATGCACGTCACTGATCACAAGGTCAAATCAGTCTTTATTTTTCCTCAACATCTTCAAAGTCACTGTAAATGGAATAAAAAAAACCAACCATTTAGGCAATTGAAATTAAAGACTTGGATGCAAATACTCAAAAAAAATTTAAGACTATATAAAGATACATTTTGGAAAATCAAAGAATCATGAGATAAGTTTGGCAATATATAGGAATATAGAACAAATTCGACCGGAAAGTACACTACAAATGGTATTTCCAAAAAAAATGAAAAAAGCTAAGTCCTAAAATGATAAAACAAGAGCAGTCTTGGTTTATATCATTTGTATAAGAAAGAAATTGGAGAATTTGGACAAAATATTAGGGAAATGACCACTTTCATGTTTCAAACACAATGGTTAACTTAATTAAAAGAAAATTAACGAAAAATTGGCAATCATCAATTAACCGAAACCAGAATTAAAATTCAGAATCTCTCAAATGTTGAGAGAACAATAATTGTAAAGTCCAGAAATCGCATCCACAAAATCCAGAGTATACACTAAAATTAAAAGCTAAAACAAAGAATCTTTAAAATAGTGAGTTAAATGAGACCATAATCTGATTGTAATATATTATTAGACTAAAAATTCCAAAAAAAAATGAAGTCAAACAATTCAAATTGAATCTCAAAAGCGAAGACAGAGAAGAGTACCGTGATATTGGCATTTTCTGAGAAGAATCCAATACCTTCAAACAAATCGGGTCATCATCAACAGCAAGAACACGAAGCCCCACTGGAAAATTGTCAAAATTATCACAGTCACCCCTAATTTCCTCCACAGTCATTTTTCAACCCCAAAATAATCCCAGATGAGAAAACAGACAGTATTATAAAGGTCGAGTCTCTAACACTAAGTCAATTAACATCATAAATTCATTACCCAAATACAATCTATCACAGTAGTATACTCTAAACTTAACCCAAACATCCAATATAATTGGAAAAAAAAAAAAACCAAAGAAGAATTAGACAAATGAACCTGCAAATATCTAGTTGGTATCTTTAGTTGAGAAATTCACATCAAAATCACAGAAACGAAATTAGCCCAGGGAAATATTCTTGCTAACTCATGTTTATATATAGGTGAAAACTAAAACTGCACCGCCAATATATATGAAGAATTTAACAAAATCACTAAAAAGTATAAAAAAATCACCTTAAGTCGAGGCCCAATTTTCGAAGCTGCTGAGTCGAATTGAGACATTCTTCTGAGAGCAAAAAAAAATCATGGTTCGATGTGAGCCAAATCGATGTCAGCAAACGGAGAAGGAAGGAAACAATGCTCTGCAATCGTAACTCTGTGTTCAATTTGAGAGAGAAATCGATGAAGAAGGCAGAAATTTTTTTTTTTATTTGAAAGATAAATTGAAGAAGACGGTAAGAAAAAAAAATTATAACAGGCTCAATTTGAGGCTGTGTGAGAGGAAAAAAAAAAGAAAAAAAATGCTTAAAACTACGTCGTTTTGAGCCTGTGTGAGGAAAAAAAAAAGGAAAAAAAATTTTTGACGACCAAAAAATTCACTTATATGTTATAATAAAATATATGTTATAATATACTAGATTACTCCTTCATTTATTAAATTCCTAAAAGACCCTTGGTCCTCTTTTCTTTTTGGAACAGTCGTTTTCTTTCTTTACCATAAATGCACATGTTAAATATGTAGGGACACATTTAATTAAAACAGGAAATTAATGTGGTGAGTTTGGTGTCATGATATCACCTTCAAAATTAGTAGTTCCTTCCATGTTTGTTTTCAAAAATAATTTTCTTAATAAGTAAATTCGTTTTAGAACAATGTAAAAAGCTCATTTCGGTTTAATGCATAGCATTAGATATTAAACGTAAATGTATGTATTAATTTGCAGAGAATAAAGAGAGATGAAAGAAACAATTTGTATATTGAAATTTTGTGTATGTTACAAACAATCAGCTCACCCTTTATATAAACATAGTAGCCAAGGGTAAAACTGTAAAAATACATAAAATAAAATAACAGAAATAAACTAACGACTTATTAGACGCGACTTTAACTTATAACAGAATTCAAATTAGGAAACCTAATTATCAACATAATTGAAATTGATTTGGGGCTTTTTATATTCGTCTTCTTTATTTGCTTCTTTATCTTCAATCTCTGTTAATACCCCCCCGCAAGCCGGTGTGTAGATGTTTCGAACACCGAGCTTGGATAATAAAGAGTCAAATTGACGGCGTGGTAATGGCTTCGTGAAGATGTCCGCAAGCTGAGCAGCAGAAGTGATTGGCAATAATTTCAGATGATTCCTTGCTACATGCTCACGTATGAAATGTAAGTCAATCTCTATGTGTTTTGTTCTTTCGTGAAATATTGGATTGTGCGCTAGATGTAGAGCAGATTGATTGTCACAAAATACTGTAGGAGGTTTATGTAGTTGAATCTGGAAATCCCTTAGTAATTGTGAAAGCCAAAGAATTTCACTAATGATTGAGGCCAAAGACCTATACTCTGCTTCTGCAGATGACTTAGAAACCGTAGGTTGCCTCTTTGCTTTCCAGGAGACAAGTGATCCTCCCAAAAAGGTGCAATAACCTGTTGTAGATCTTCTTGAGTCTAGGCAGGATCCCCAATCAGAATCACAAAAACCTGTTAATGATAAATTAGATGTTTTAGCATAAAACAAACCTTGACCAGGTGTGCCTTTTAAATATCTTAAAAGATGATGAGTGGCAGTAAGGTGAGAGTTGGTAGGTTTGGATAAAAATTGGCTTAACTTATGAACTGTAAATGATATGTCTGGTCTAGTTATAGTCAAATAGATGAGCCTACCAATAAGTCTCCTATAAGGAGAAGGATCAAGTAATAAATTTGTATCATCAGATTTTAGACTGTGTTTAGGGTCCATTGGGATAGTTACTGGTTTACTAGCCAAATATCCAATGTCTTGCAAGATCTGTAATGTATATTGTATTTGGTTAAGAATCAAACCAGTTCTGGAATATGCCAATTCAATTCCAAGGAAATACTTTAATCTACTTAAGTCCCTAAGTTTAAAAACAGAACTTAACTTTGTTTTAGTTTGGCAAATGAGTTCAGTGTTAGGTCCTGCTAATATGATGTCATCCACATAAACTAGAATTGCAATAAAAGTTGAATTAATGCCAGTTGTAAAAAGAGAGTAATCTGACCTTGATTGATTAAAACCCATATGTTGTAGAACCTCAGTGAGTTTATGATTACACTGTCTACTAGCCTGTTTAAGGCCATATATAGATTTCTGTAATTTACAAACAATAGTACCTGAGTTACCTGAATTGGTTGAAGGTAAGGTTGGAGTGTAGCCTTTTGGTAGAGTCATATAAACCTCTTCATCCAGTTCTCCATTTAGAAATGCATTAGTGATATCCAGTTGATGCAAATCCCAGTTTTGAGCCATTGATATGGCCAAAAGTACTCTCACAGTGACTAACTTTGCAACAGGGGAAAAAGTGGCAGTGTAGTCCACCCCCTCTTGTTGAGTGAAACCTTGAGCAACAAGTCTAGCTTTATATCTTTCTACTGTCCCATCAGAATTCCTTTTTATTTTGAATATCCATTTACAACCAATAGGAACTTTATGTGGAGGTAAATTTTGAACTGACCATGTGTGATTTAGTTCCATAGCATTGAGTTCTTCATTAATAGCCTTGATCCATTCAGGATTTTTAATAGCTTGATTATAAGTTGAAGGTTCAGTGGTAATAGAAAGATTAGCTAGGAATGAAAAATAGTGAGGTGAAGTTTTACTGTAGTCTAAAACAGAAGATAAAGGATATTTGGTGTGAGTTGTAGTGGAAAGACAATGATAGTCTTTGAGATAAGAAGGTGGATTGTGTTGTCTTGATGATTTTCTTACTGGAATATTAGGAAAAGCAGAACTACTTGGAGGCAGAGTGTCTGAAGTAGAAGGAAGTGTATTAGAGGGAATGGGATCATGGCAAGGGAAATTAGTGTCATGTAAGTGATAAGGGGATGGGGTGTGACTAGGTAGCACTAAAGTGGTATCTTTAGTGAATTTAGAACTAATAGCAGTATCATGAAATGGAAATACATGTTCATAAAAAATTACATTCCTAGATGTAAAAATTTCAGAAGTAGTTAAGTCTAGTAATCTGTAGCCTTTTATACCAGGTGGATATCCCAAAAAACACATTTTCTAGCACGAGGGTCAAACTTAGTGCTGTGTTGTTTGAGTGTTGAAGCAAATGCCAAGCATCCAAAAACTTTCATGAAATTATAATCAACTGTGTCTTGATACAGTTTAGTATAAGGACATTGATTTTGTAAAAGAAGAGTAGGAGTCTATTGATAATATAAGTGGCTGTTAGTATGCATTCAGACCAATACTGGACAGGAATCTTAGATTGGAATAATAAAGCACGTGCAACATTTAATAAGTGTTGGTGTTTTCTTTCAACCACAACATTTTGCTGGGGTGTTTCCACACATGAATATTGATGAAATATGCCTAGGTCAGAAAAAAGTTTAGTGAAAAATAATTCTTTTGCATTATCACTTCTCAAAGTTTTGATTGTTGTCTGAAATTGATTATGAATGAACTTAATGAATTTGGGTATAATGTTTTGAGCATCTGATTTATGTTGCAATAGAAAAACCCAAGTGAACCTGCTATAGTCATCAACAAGAGTTAGAAAAAATTTATATCCATTATGAGATAAGACTTTGTATGGCCCCCAGATGTCACAGTGAATGATATCAAATGCAGATGAAGAAACATTATTATTAGAGACATAAGGAAGACATTTTTGTTTAGCTAGATGACAAGTCTCACAAGGATGTTTCTGAAAACTAGACAAATTTGGTAGATGTAAAACAGAATCTAAAACCTGTAACCTATCAATAGAAGGGTGGCCTAGTCTAGAGTGCCAAGTACCAATAGAGATGTTATTACAAGTAGGACTAATAGGATCAATCTGGTGCTGTAAAAAATATAGGCCATCTAGGAGGTCACCCTTGCCAATCTTCTTCAAAGATATCAGGTCCTGAATAAAGAAATTATCTTTCTTAAAAGTGATACTACAATTTGAAGAATGTAAGAGTGACCCAACAGATAAAAGATTGAATTTGAAGCTAGGAACATAAAGAACATTGTATAAAGTGATATGATCATTTAGAAGAACAGTACCCTTAAAGAATGCAGGGATGACAGAATTATTGGGGAGTGTGATATTAGTATTGAAAGCAGCTGTAATATGGATGAAGTAATGTAGATTATGACATATATGGTGTGAAGCACCATAATCTACTAACCAATGATTATTATTCTGTACAGATGAAGTAGGAAGCAAGTTAGAAGAGCATATACCTGAGAGTGCATTGGCACTGAAGTTCTGAGATGAATCTGATGAAGGAGTCTTTTCAGTTGTGACCAAAGAACCATGTGTAGATGTAAGAAGCAGATTAGAGAGTTGTGTGTATTGTTCAGGTGATAAGGTGTGAACAAAATTCTGGAGGTTTGTAGGAGTATTGGGAGATGAGGTGTTGGTAGAATTTATGTTGGGGTTGGATGGTGTGACGGGTCTGGATGTATTTGTTGGGAATCCAGGAGGAAATCCATGTATTTTGAAGTAGGTATTGATGGTGTGACCAGGTCTCTGACAGTGAGTACAATATGGGCGTCCTGGTCTCTGATTTTGGGGGTTATAGGGAGGTCTAAATTGAGGTCTGTAAGGAGATGGTGGTTGTGGGAGAAGTGGTTTTGACTGGAATAAAGGGTTGGGGGGTCTGGGATATGATGGAGGATTAGTTTTAGTGGCAAAGGCCAAAGAATTAGTAGAGTCAGTGGGTTTGGAATAGGAATGTAAAGATCTCTGTGTCTCTTCTTGAGAGACTAGGGAATATGCCTTGGGGACAGTGGGCAATGGATCCATGAGGAGTAGTTGACTCCTAGTATGTGCAAGAGATTCTTGGAGCCCCATTAGAAAGGTAAGTAAGTACTCTTTTTCAAAGTAATCATCAAGTTTACCACATGTGCATTTGGGGCGAAAATTGGTGAGTTCATCCCAAATGATTTTCAATTTGGAAAAATATGAATTGACAGAAAGATTTTGTTGTTGCAGGTTGACAAGATCTCTTTTGAGTTGAAACATGCGAGGACCACTGACAACTTCAAACCTCTGTTTGAGTTCAATCCATACATCAATGGCCAATGTATGGTACTGCACGGTATGATTTATCTCTTTGGAAAGAGAGTTGAGTATCCAACTAAGAACCACATTGTTGCTGCGGTCCCAGTAATTTGCCAAGATTGAATCTTCTGTTGGTCTAGGTAATGTGCCATCTATGTATCCCAGTTTATTTTTGACATTGAGTGAAAGAATCATAGCCCGGTTCCATGTTTGATAGTTGTTTGCATCCAATTTTTCAGAGACTAGTGAGATCCCTGGCCCATCAGCGGGATGAAGATAATAGGGGCTTGAAGGGTCTTCAATTTGAGCCCTTGTACGTGAAGAAGGAAGGGTGGTGGATGTGGAGTCAATGGTGGAAGGAGAAGAATTCATGATAAAGGAAAGATGCAAGAAACTAGGATTTCTTTAGAGGATATATTGAATTTATATGAATCTTGAATTGATGGAGAAAGAACAGAAAGGAAAAGAAAAAGAAAATGGAGAAGGAAATCTGTATTGAATATGAAGAAGAAGATATGAGAAGATAATAGATGATAGACAGGAAGATGGAAATGAATACCAAAGGTGATCGGAGGAGATGAAGAAACAGAAAGGTGCGCGGCGGAAGAGGTGGTTACACCTCTGCTGATACCATATTAACCGTAAATGTATGTATATTGTATGTATCAATTTGCAGAGAATAAAGAGAGATGAAAGAAACAATTTGTATATTGAAATTATGTGTATGTTACAAACAATCAGCTCACCCTTTATATAAACATAGTAGCCAAGGGTAAAACTGTAAAAATACATAAAATAAAATAACAGAAATAAACTAACGACTTATTAGACGCGACTTTAACTTATAACAGAATTCAAATTAGGAAACCTAATTATCAACATAATTGAAATTGATTTGGGGCTTTTTATCTTCGTCTTCTTTATTTGTTTCTTTATCTTCAATCTCTGTTAATATTAGATAAAAGTAAAAAATAATTTTTTTACTAACTTCATATTTTTTTGCATTAAAGGGTAATGGCTGTAAGCTCGTGATTTACATTATTACTCTAAGGATTTATAGTAATTTGATAAGGATAAAAAAATCAGCCAAGAAAATAAAAGCTTTTGTTTAAAACATGAGTGCAATATTTTGAACATTATGAGATTTTACTCATCAAGAAAATGTGACTTGTAGGAACTAAGAAGAAACTAATGAAGAAGATACAGAGATTTGAATGCCTTGCTAATGAGCTGGAGCCAGTGAACCTATCTAAACGCTTTGTGTTGCAGCCACAGACAGACACGGATAACGAATCCAATGGATCGCCTCTACTCTACCACTTTCCACGGCTTCAATCGATGATAAATTCATATCTGATATGGAAGAAGAAGAAGAAGAAGAAATGGCATTTGAATTGCTTCATCAAATGAAGAACACTTTGCCATCTTATGGCCTCAAGCTGAATGCAGAGAATTTACTATTAGACTTCTTTAGAGAAAAAATCGTTGAACGAAAAAGGAGAGAATGGCCGGGTGGATGTTCATTTGATGAAGAGGTAATAGACGAGGCAGAGGAATGGATTAATGGAAGAAAAAGGAGCGAATTGTTGCTTTAGAATTGGAAACTGAGGTTTTTGCTACACTATTGGATGAAGTGTTGCTAGAGGTCATGCGTAAGTTTACAAGCGTGGGGAGAAGTTGAGGTTGTTTTGGTCATTTTCCTTGAGAAAAATAGTGAAGCTTAATTTGAGGGTTTTTTTTGGTTTTTCTCCATTTCTTGTTCTCAAAGCTCTTCTAGTTTCAACTCCCAGTTGACAAGATTATTAGTACTAAGTAATTGACAGATAATATTTTTCTGTCTAAATTTACTATTCAACTCAGTATAATATATGTTGGTTTTGCAAAATTTTATCATGGAAAACCATAAATAGGATTCATTTACATCTAAATTAACCGATTGATTATCTTTTTAACTCCTTGATTTTTCTCTTACCATTAATAAAATTTATCTTTTACTTTTTATTATTTTTTGTGCTTAAAAAATTATGCACGCAAGGACGATGACTATTGTGGAACAAAAATGTCGACAATAATGGTTTTTTTTTTTTAATAATTTATATTATTGAGCAGCCTAAAATTAGTTATGTCGTGTTTGGATTCAATCGAATCTAGTATAAATCAAACTTCATCTCCCGACTCTATTCGATCAACCCAATATGAAACATTTTCTTAACCCAAATTCCTTTTTTAAACCCATCTCAGATCCATGCAAATCCAAACCCAACCCATTTGATTACCACCCTTGGTAGTTTATTTGAGCCTATGCATCTTCAAATTTTAATCAAAATTGCTTGGGACAGATCCAAGACCAAACCCAAATAGTTAAACTTAAACATAAATTAATTCAGAGGTAAATTCCATATTTTTTTTTGGGGTGGGGGGGGAAGTTAGTAATCCAAACATATCATGTTAGAGTTCCAAAATCACAAAAATGCAACAAACAGCAAGGTAAGTAGTACAACAAAATTCAACTTGAGCTATAAAAAACTGCATCACGTCACTACAACTTGGTATTTAATGAACATTAGTTTGTACGCAGCAACTTGATAAAAATAAACATCCATACCAACAATATGGATTACAACAATAATTCGACATATTTCAATTTGCATTCCTCCCTTCAAGGCTATATATATAAGTAGCAATATCCTTGAAAACCCTGCTTAATTTTGAAACGGAGCCGTATACTACAAGCAAAACTGATCATTCTTAATCGTCAGCTGAACTCCTCATACGGGTGGTCTAGTTCCATTTACCAAACTAGTAACTGTGTCCAAGTTTCTGGCCAGTTCTACAGCTGCCCCAACATAAGTTTGGGGTGTCAAATTCATGAGGGATGTCTTTGCTTCGATTGGGATATCCAAGCCTTGAATGAATTCTCTTATGCTTTCCCTTGTCACCGACCTTCCTCTAGTCAGCTCCTTTAGTTTCTCATATGGTTCTGGAACATTGTATCTTCTCATTACCTACAACCAGAAAATCGAAATGGTATAAAAAATTAACAACAAAATTAAACTAGTTTTGAATTATTTTTCTTCAAAAGTTACATACAGTTTGTATTGGCTCTGCAAGCACCTCCCACGAGTGATCTAAGTCTCCAACCAAGGAAGCTTCATTCACCTATGTGAAATGTTTGAAACATGATCAAATCAGATGAGAATTTTACGGGTATTACTAATGAAGTAGGTAACTAGTCTTACAGATGTTATTAAAACAAGAGACAACACGTAATGCACCCCGAATGTTACACTAAAGAAGTATAATATATCTTTTCCCAAAACATGAAAAAAATGAATCAAAAAAGAAAAAAAGAAAAAAAACACAGAACAAAGGCCTCATATTTAGTGCTTTACGATGCCTAAACCAATTCCCAGCAGCCACTCAAGGAACAAAGTCACTTCAACCTTCCAAAAAATACCTCCATACAGTAACGTCTAAATGCATATCAAAGATTCCCCAATATTTACTTTTAGGGCCTTATTATTTGCTGAAACAACATTTTCACTTTACTCTACGCAGGTACTACATTCTTTCTTGCATTGTATGAACATACCATTTGTGTGCTCTATCCAACAAAATAACATAAATTTCTTATGAACTCGGAGTTTGGAATGATCCAACCTTTGGTTTTATAGCTTAGTCTAACTAGCCTGGTAAAATATAGCAGTTCTGGACTTTTTGGGTATAAGAAGGAGCTGCAGCCAACTAAACTATAGTGTAATAAAGTACTTTCTTGGATAAAATCAACAACCTAGGATTAACGTGTAGTTATGATACAACTGCAACAAACATGATTGAGAAATATTATACCATAACCAGAAATGCTCCAAAAAACTGAACTATAGTTAAAGTTATATAAGTCATCAAAATAATATGGCTTGCCTGAAGCTTAGAAATGCCCTGTAATGCGCTTTTGTAGGCCAGAAGAGAATGTCCTAATCCTACACCCATGTTCCTTAGAACAGTCGAATCAGTTAAGTCTCGCTGCAATTAGCAAACCAGAACAAGTTTATCAAAAACTCATCTCTCTGAGGGAGTGTTAAACTCAAAACAAAGAACTATTACGAAAGTGTATGTACCTGCCAGCGGGAAATAGGCAACTTCGTGCTCAAATGGGACAGGCCTCCATTTGCAATTCCACAGTTGCCTTCGCTATTCTCAAAGTCAATTGGATTAACTTTGTGGGGCATTGTTGAGGAACCAATCTCACCAGCTTTAGTTATCTGCTCATATTTGAAATATGTAAATTTATTTTGTATGATAAAGATACTAATAAGACATCTATCAACATATGGTTATTCTCACCTGCTTAAAATGACCCAAAGAAATGTATCCCCAAATATCTCTGTCAAAGTCAACTAAAATGTTGTTGAACTGAATGATTGAATTGAAAAGTCTAGCCATGTAATCATGAGGTTCAATCTGATTTAGAAGACCAATAAATTAGAGTGAATATGTGAAACATGATAAAGAGAATTTTATATTTACAAAACTACCTCTTAAAAGGAAATTAAGCATGCGTGTAATTTATATCCAGATATAAGATAAAGCTAAAAAAAAATTTACTTCAAAAGCGTAAGCTCAAACTCAAATATACTTTATTTTCAAAGTCATCTAACAGGCTGAATTTAATTGAGTATAGATTAGAGAGTAAGCTTTGGTAGTTCTTTGAGATTGATAAATCCCATGAGACAATAAAAAATCATAGTACAATTTGTATGAAAGTAATTGATACGTCTTCTCAAATTAAAACAAGAATTTCAAAGAAACACCTAAAACGATGAGTTTGTGTTAACAAACATACCTGAGTTACATAAGGATTAAAACTTATTCCAAGAGATGTCACAAATTCCTTTACAACATGTGGCCAATTAACATTGGGATATGCAACTAGATGTGCGTTGTAGTTTCCAACAGCACCAGCAAACTTTCCTAAAATTTCTACTCGAGATAGTTCCTTTCGCTCTGTATTCAACCTGTAAGCAAAAATTGCCATTTCCTTTCCTAATGTTGTCGGTGAAGCTGGCTACAAGAACAAAATATGAGAAACCAATCAGAATATTATTTGTTGAATTAATCCATGCTGTTGGAAATAAGTAGGCTACTTAAATAAGCCTAGTAGATTTATCTTGACAATTCAAAAGGTGTAGTCATAAACATGGTTCGACTTTTGAAGCATAAGCTAGTGTTTTGAATGGGACTTTGGCCATTCTTTAATTATTCGTATATGTCGTGCTTAGTTATTTTGCCTCCTCAAAAGTCTATATATACACATGATGAGTATGAGAGCAATGGCATGCAAGAGTGTGTGATGGCAATGAGAGAGGCACTATTCAGAGTACACAACAAAAAGAATGTTTTCACGCCTAAAATTATATACCTGCCCATGAGTTCGTGATAGCATGGGAATGGCAGCATATGCAGTGGCCATGTCACTTATTCCTATGATCAATTTGTCCATGACTGGTAGTACGACCTTGTTGAGAGCTTCTTTCAGCATCAATGCATGAGCCAAATTGTTAATATCCTCAGATGTACAAGCAAAATGGAAAAACTCGAGGACCTATACAAAAATTGACAGTTGTAAATATAAAGAATAAGGACGCCATTAATAATGAAGGGTGTGAGAACCTAGAAGAGAAAAAAGACACCCTAGAAAATAGAAATACTGTGATCACCGCATAATGAAGAAATAGATATATGAACCTTAGTTATCTCTGGTTGTGAATGACATTTTTGTTTCAGGAAGTATTCAACTGCTTTCACATCATGGTTAGTCACTCTCTCAATTTTCTTTACTTCCATTGCATCATCCATATTAAATACTTCACTCAAGTTTTGAAGATAAAACTCTGCTTCTCTGGAGAAGCTTGGAACCTCGGAGACTTCAGGAATTTGAGATAGCTTCAACAACCACTTTATCTGACAAAGGACAAACATTGGGGGAGGGGGAAGGGGGAAAAAATTAACTCAGATGATGGTTCTCATATATTCGAAGCAGAGAATATTTTTTGAATGAACTACATAAATAATAAATGTGGGTTGCAAACTATAGAAAATTGTGTTTTCATTTGTTATATTATGTAATGAGACTATGATTATGAATGCATCTAAAATATATATATATTCATCCTCAAGATTATCACATCTTTTTCTGAATGAAAAAAGTTCCTATATGTGTACTTTGATTTTTATAGAAGTAATCGAATAGTAAAAAAAAGTCACTAAGCACATCAATGCCAAATAAAAAAAATGTTTAATTTGAATAATACCTCAACCAAAATTCGAAATCTAATAAGTCCAAATTCGCTCATATAAGGTGCCAACTCCTTCACTTTACCCCAATAGCGACCATCCAGTGGACACAGAGCGGTCAAACTTGAGAGCTCAACCTCGTCAGACATCATATTTACCTGAAAAAAAATATATTTTATTTTTAGTCTGCAATACAGATAAACTTTCAGGAGAGCAGAATTCCCAATAAAAATCCAGAACTAATGTTGTTTCATCATGTTAGCCTATATGCCCAAGATAAGTTATTGATCAGCTAAGAAACTTCTGAAATATATGGCACATGTGCGCATCTGTTTCTAAGCAAAAAGTAGTTGCAGGCATGCTAGTTCTAGAATTTAATCTTCATGAAATTGCGAAAGACTTATTTTTTCCTAACTGTTTTAAAATTTACCAAGCCAGTTCTTTTGCTTCTCTTTGTCTACCATAACTCTATAATTTAAATAACTATTGTATTCCATAGTTCTAATTGAGACATTAAGCTTAATTTATACAGTGAATTTAACATCAGTGTAAGTAAATTAATGCAATAAAATTACCTAAAACTATAGAGCAAAGAAAGTGAATAAGCACCTTGTCAGCTACAGATTCGATTCCTCTACTGCTGCTATTCTCCTTCAAGGTTACTCTTGAAACAGAACTACGGCGATCGCGAAAGGAAGCACATTGAACTCGACATACGGCGTTTGAGTGCTGACCTGTCGGAATAAGATACGGCGTCGTTCTGTTGGCGTTGAAAACCTTAATGCTCCCGCCAAGTTCCATTCCAGGTAGTAATACGCAGCGCGTGGGACTCTGGATATACGTGAACGGCGAGGTTTTTTCGTTCAGGGGTTTTTAAAACATCAATTAACTGAACAGAGAAAAAGAGAAATTCAATAGAATGTGTAGTGCTATTCCAAACAAACAAAGAAAAGCAGGAAGGAAAAAGAATTAGAAAATAGACGAGGAATCGAATCCTTGCCTGCCAAGAGATGAACGAACGGCCGACGGAAGGAGAACCGGAAGAGGCGGACGGACGACGACGACAGGCTTTGTGCAAACTTCAGAGCAGATGAGAGAAATCAGAGAACGTGGGCAAGGGTTTTACTAAGGGCTACTCCAATCAAGGGGTTTTGGCTGGGCTGGGCTGGGGGTGCTGTGCACGAGCCCGTGTGGCTGCACTTCTTTTTTTGTTTAAATTTTTTTTGCTGTTATTTATAAAAAAAAATATTGTTATGGGATAAAAACTTAACTCTTCATATCCCACATTGGTTTGAAGATAGTGTTTGAGTGGTCTTCTAGTAGTAATAAATATGAAGGAAAAAACATTATATATTTCAAAATTATGGTTGTGTTTTTTTTTTTTAAAGAAAAACATTAAATCATAATTAATAAGTGTTAAAAAAATTTATTATATATTTTTTATACATTTAAATTAATTAACTTTTAAAATAAAAACAATTAAAATACACTTGAAGGATGTGATATTTTTTATTTCCCAGTATTCAATCTTACTAAAACATGCTTGCTTGACCCATCTAAAATGGATCAATTCAATCATTCAATGTGAAGTACAATTATAGTAGCTCAATAATTTAAATATTATTAACGTTTTCAAAAGGAAAAATATTATTAACAGTGATAAAAATTATTATACAGTAATCGATGTCAAATTTATTATTTTTTTTGTCACTTTTTTTAATTTATATATGTCTTAGTTTAAAAAAATATAGTATGAATATAAAAATATGACTTAATTATATTTATTATTATTGCAACTTAAGTTAAAAATACAATTTAAAGATCAATTAAACAACTTAGCAGATGCGATTACTAAGAAACACCTAATTCAAAAATATGACTTAATTATTATTATTATTATTATTATTATTATTATTATTATTATTATTATTATTATTATTGTTGTTGTTGTTGTTGTTGTTGTTATTGTTATAGTTAAGAGAGAGTGGGGAAAGTTTGAAATTAAAATAAATATTTTGGATTGTTGGTTCGGTTGGAGATGACAGACTAGGCAAGGCAAGCAGGCAGGCATGAGGGGGCTATTGGCCGGTTCGGCTGGAGATGCCCTTAAAAGAACAGCAGCGCAGAACCTAAGAAACATGAGAAACAACAGTTGGTAAAAACTCGGGTTTTTTGCAAGTTAACTCCCTGTGATATGTCTAATGGGCAATTTACCTCCCTGTGAAATAAAAATAGGCAATTTAACTCCCCGTGAAATGAAATAATGAGCAATTTCCCTATGAAATGAAATAATGAGCAATTTAACTCCATGTGATATGAATTAATGAGCAATTTAGAGGGAGGCAATGTGCTTCTTTTATAAAAACACAGGGAGGTATCTTGCCATTTTTCTTATCACGGGGAGTTAAATTGCCTATTTAGAATATCACAGGGAGGTATTTTGCCCTTTTATTTATCACAGGGAGTTAAATTGCCTATTTAGAATAACACAGGGAGTTAATTTGCTATTCACTCGTAAAAACTCTAGCAAACATATTAAAAACATGGGGTAAATGCAAAATACTCCCCTATGTTATGCTAAACCTGCAAGAAACTACCCTGTGAAATTTTTATTGCGTCAAACTTCCTTGTGTTTTCAAAAATCCTGCAAAAAACACTCAATTTATAAAAAAAAAATAGGTCATTTTGGATCGACATATTTCAATAAACCATTCTTAAAATACTTCAAGTTGGTCCCTACAACTTCACGTGATATATTTTAAAAATTATTTCTTGAAATATGTCGATCCAAAACGATCTATTTTTTATAAATTGGGTGTTTTTTGCAGGGTTTTTAATAACAATAAAAATTTCACAGGGTAATTTCTTGCAGGTTTAGCATAACACAAGGGAGTATCTTGCATTTTCCCCTAAAAACCTCTTGCTAACTTTGATAACAAAACTGAACTTAGAAATTAATTAATCAAAGCCACAGGAAGCTGCAAACTTCATAATATTTATGTAAAACAGTGCATAAAACTAAAACCGAAAGATATATAAGACCAGGATACATGGTACCCAAAATAAAAGGGAATCTAAACAAACCTTGATTAAACAGAGGAAAAATCACCAGGTAAATTTCAAAAGATAACTGGACAAGGGAATAGAAAAGTGAGAAGAATAGAAGAACACGAAACTGAAACTGAAATTGGAAGCTGTGAATGCTGTCTTCATCTCGATCATAAACAGCAATAATTTCCAAAGCAGGTGAAAAAGCTGTGCAAGGGCAAATTAGTCCCAATTTTTTGCTGATACAACAGAGAAGTAACATGACTACAACCCACTTGGGAAGAGAGAAGAAAAGAAAGCAATCGTGGAAATAATCCGACCGGTGGTTGAAGACGGTGGAATGAAAGGGATGAGAGAAACTTGGGAAAATACTCAATTGGCCAAAATCAAATAATTCGGCAGAAGTGAGGAACATCCCATGTGAGAGAGGGACCCAAATTCGAAGAAATCAATAAATTGCGGCAAGCAGGAGTTAGAAATCGAGAGAGCAGCTGAAGAGAAAAAGGAAAAGTTTTAATGCCTAAGATAGGAAATTGAGGAAGAAAGAAAAAGTACAACACGTACAGCAAAGCGTACAAACTAAAGAGCAGGTTACATAACAAAACGACGCCGTATTGTGCACGCGGGATTTTAAAAAAAAAATAAACGGGGTGCAAACAACGTCGTTTTGAGCTCGGGCGAAAAATATAAAAAAACAAAAGGAAACTAAGCATGTCGAAAAGTTACTGTAGATTAGGGAGTTACGCTCTTATATGTAGTAATATATATATATATATATATATATATATATATATATGCACATACATATACGGGTGTAAATAAGTCGAGTAGTATCGAACGACACACTGTTCAAGCTTGATTTGAATTCTATCTAGCTTGAAATTTTGTGTTTGAACTTGATTTGATTGTTCAATGAACTAAGATGAAACGAGTTTTTATCGAACGAGCTCGAACTGAGTATCGAGTAACTTGAAATATTTACATGTGTTTTGTCAACTTTTAGCTTATCGAGTCGAGCTCTAGCTCTAGTCGAGCTTCAAAAATTATCAAATAATACATGATGTTCAAGTTTGTTTGATTTGTGTGACGAATCGAGTTCAAACGAGCTCGAATCGAGAATCACGGATAGTTTAGTTTTATTTTCAACCCTACTTATAGACATAAATTTGTATTTAGTATTTAATTCTTATGCTTACCATAAATTACATAAGATGTTCTGTGCTTTTGTTTCTTTTTTCTGTCAACTCACTTGAATAGCTCATAAAGAATGCTTAATTAGTTCCTCTAATAGCTAGATCTTGTGTCTTCTTCCGTCTGCATGCGGATGCAATTTAGGATCAATAATTAATATATAAAGTACTTAAACTTTGTACTATAATTATTAACAACTAAGTAACATCCCAGAGCCCAGTGTTATCTCCTAGATATAATTAAAATGTCATAATAATATTAGTAATTTGTACTTAGATCTTAAAGAAAAAAGTCGTTACGATCTTAAATGTAACAGCTATTCAAGTGGTTTACTTCCAGTAATCTAGATCTCAACTTATTGGGTTTAATGCATATATAAAATCCTTTTGTGTTCCTGAAAAATTGTATAGATCTACTCTTTGATAATTAATTGCGAAAGATCATGAATCTTTATTTAAGATAATAAATGCAATAATAATAATTTTACTTACAATTTTGAATTAAAAATTTAAAATAGATTATCTTAGTACTTATAATTCAGATTTGTTTTCTACTAAAGTCAGGTAACAATTATTACTTTGGAGGTTAATATGCAATTTCTACTTTTAAAATTCAGCAAATTTCCCAATTACTTATGAGCACATGTCTCACACACGAGGTTAATTTTTGCATTTGGGTCGAAAGACCAAAAATCCTTCAATTTATAAACTGTGAGGTAAAATTGTCTTTTAAAAAATAAGTGGGGTAAGTACTTGTAGAGCACGCTTTAGTTATGGGACTATTTTTGCGTTTTCCCCAAGTTTGAGATTTGATAGGCTAAAGTGGACATTGTGCTACATAGTTTTGGGGCTTATTTTGAATTGTTTAAAAAGATTTATACACATGGAGTTCACAAACTTCAAACTTAGTTATGAGTACATGGTGTTCACCCGACAATTCTAGAAGTCAAGATCAATACATCATGAACACCTACAAACAGAACCTAAAATCTAACATGGTTAAAAAAAATTTATACAAATCTAAATTGGTCAATGCATATAAACTGAGTTGCAAAAATCCACATTTAATTCAATTGCATTTTCCATCAATAGTTATAAGCTAATTAAGGTGTTAGCGCTTAGTTGTATAATGTATATGTTTTCTTACAGGTAAATTGCATAAATTAACCTCCCTTATACAAGTACATGTGATACCTACAAGAAACTCCTCTATATAAACAAGAAAGTAATTATCATTTTATAATCTAAACACTAAATTAGTAAATGTTGGTACTTAACAATGTTGGTACTTAACAATGTGTGCACTTAAATATATCACAAACATAGAGTATAACTATAACACAAAATAATGTATTCTAATACATAATTTCAAAATTGTTAAAAGCATGTAAATTATATTTATTTGGTTGGAATTAATCCGTAGAACATTTGAATCAACACACAAAAATAGAAAATAAAATTGAGGCATGCCGAAATAAATTTTCGGGGTTGTCATGGTGCATATATGCAGTTTGATTCTCGATAGTTTCCTAAGATACAAAAGTATGTTATTTATTTGCACAAATAATTAATTCACGACAAACTTGAACAAACAAAAATTTCGATTTTTTGAAGAACTTAAGAGAGTAGTATTTGTCTTTAGTTTATCATTAATTCAGAATTGGCTGCACTTAAATATATCACAAACATAGAGTATAACTATAACACAAAATAATGTATTCTAATACATAATTTCAAAATTGTTAAAGCATGTAAATTATATTTATTTGGTTGGAATTAATCCGTAGAACATTTGAATCAACACACAAAAATAGGAAATAAAATTGAGGCATGCCGAAATAAATTTTCGGGGCTGTCATGGTGCATATATGCAGTTTGATTCCCGAAAGTTTCCTAAGATACAAAAGTATGTTATTTATTTGCACAAATAATGAATTCACGACAAACTTGAACAAACAAAAATTTCGATTTTTTGAAGAACGTAAGAGAGTAGTATTTGTCTTTAGTTTATCATTGATTCAGAATTGGCCAGTGAAGGCGGGCAGAATAGTGATTATTCTGCAGGCAAGTTCCATCAGATAAATTTGCTACAAGAACACGAGAAATAGGCACCCATGAACCTTTGAGAGAACAAATCTCTTCTTTTTCAAAAACTCATAATCATCAATATCTGAAAATAGTGAAGATTACAACTCTTTTTATAAGACTATAATCCTAGGTAACTGAAAGGAAATAAAACTCTAAGGAAACTGAATAACTCTTAGACACCTATAGAAACTAAATCACCAAAAATAAGGAAACTAAATAACTAAAAATAAAAAAATTGAAAAACTAATAAAAAGATAGATTGTCTTGGATGCTCCTGCATCAGTCGCTCAGGGTTGGAAAGAACTCGTCCTCGAGTTCACAGCAGTGTCATCAAGATCCACAAAACCAGGACAAACTAACGATGACGGTCAATCAAGCCTTGTAATTGGGTCTGTCCTGTCCCTCCTGTGAATGCCTTAGTTGTTTCCACCACGTCTTCCGATGTTGGTTAAATCCTCGACTAGCCTCTGCAAATCCTCAATCTTTACTTCCTTGGAGTGAACTCTTCGATCACGGTGTGGACTCCTCAACATCACCATGACTTAGTCATTTAAGCTAATGAGAATTTTGCCCCAGGTAGAAAGAAACCGAGTATTAGCCAAAGGTTGGGTAAATCTGCGACTTGCTTGGCAAAACCTCGATCTTCGAATCCTGAACGTTATGATCACTATGTTGGACCTCCTCAGCCGGAACCCGCCCACGACCACCAGGAAAGGAAAATTTTGAAGCTCTGATACTAACTGAAGCCGGGCAGAATAGTGATTATTCTGCAGGCAAGTTCCATCAGATAAATTTGCTACAAGAACACGAGAAATAGGCACTCATGAACCTTTGACAGAACAAATCTCTTCTTTTCCAAAAACTCATAATCATCAATATTTGAAAATAGTGAAGATTACAACTCTTTTTATAAGATTCTAATCCTACGTAACTGAAAGGAAATAAAACTCTTAAGAAAACTTAATAACTCCTAGACTCCTATAGAAACTAAATCACCAAAAATAAGGAAACTAAATAACTAAAAATAAAAAATTTGAAAAACTAAGAAAAAGATAGATTGTCTTGGATGCTCCTGCATCAGCTAGATTCTTACTACTATTTATAGATGCATAAGTGTCTTTTTGTAAAAAATATATTGTTTGGATTGCAAATGTTTTGATCCAAATGGTAATTCTTCGGACCAAATAGAAACACATGTAGCTCTCAATTATTTCATTCTGCTATCTCACCCCCTTCCCCTGCAGGAACGTTGAGTGGGTGCCGACGCTTAAAACCATGAAGGTTATTAATTTATTTATGTAACCATGTATGTAATATAAATTAATAGATCATTATTAAATGAAAATTATTATAAAAGAGAGGTGCACTTTGGTTTTTCAAATATGTAAAAGACAACAAAGCAAAATCCTTTCTGACTTGAAGAGAGTGTAATACGTACACTCTAATTGTAAAAATAGACTGGGATGTACTGATAAGAGTTGAGCACAAGAAAAAATAAAATAAAGGGGATTTGATAAGAGTTGAGCACAAGAAAAAATAAAATAAAGGGGATTTGATGCAATAAATTTACCAGAAAGTGTTTTGCATATTTATTTTGTTCTTTAAATATACTATTTTTTCTTAATCTAAATAAATTAAGCCCTACATTAAATGGACTTTACAATCTAATCAATGGGTCCAAACGATGTCAGACTAAATTAAGAATATTTGCTCTATTTCTTTTGAATTACGAATTTTCTTAATCGGATCATCGAATTTCTAAAGACCAGACACTAGCTTTTTTTAAAACGATTTCAATTTTATTAAGAGTTCAAAACGGGCTTGCATTTGTAATATTACTCAGGATAAAAATACTTCTAAAAGGGATAAAACCCATATTTTTGTGCCATACAGAATTTGCTTAAGGGCCCCAATATTTTATTAGTATTAAAAATACTAATATTGCATTACTACAGTACTGTGTTTGGGCCGGAACTAGCTCGGGCCTTTTTATTCTTTTTGGGATTTTATCACCTAATTCTTATTGATAAGTAGCCCACCGTTTACTTCAAAAAATTCATGAATATTTAGATACTTCTTGTCTGCAATTTGGATAATTTGGAAGGCAAGAAATCTTTCAGTGTTTGAAGGCAAAGTTGACCATTTGATGGTGATTATCGGTAGAATAAAACAGTTAGTCTTGGATTTTCGTGAGAACTTTCGGAGGTGTCCCCAAACCAAAGTCGTTTCTTCTCTGAGATGGGATTGCCCGGATGAAGGTTGGAATATGGATGGTAGTTGTAATCCCAGTTTGAACTCAGTTGCGATTGGAGGTGTTTTTAGAAATGAGAGAGGAGAGTGGGTGTTTGGCTTTAGCGGCAATGTGGGAACTTTTTCCCTTACCCAGACTGAACTCTTAGCCCTCAGGGAATGACTCAAATTTGCTTGGGTGCGAAGGTTGTGAAAGCTAATTGTGGAGATAGATTCCGAGACGATTTATTGCTTGGTTAGTAAGAACTCTTCTAGAGACCATTCTTTGTACAATATTCTTGAAGACTGCAGGAGTTTTCTAAAGAATCCTTTGGACATCATGTGAGAAGAACAACGAATAGTGTAGCGGACGCTCTTGCAAAGAATGGAGATTGTGTGGATACCAATATTTTGAAGTTGGAGGACCTGTTAGACTTTATAAAATATCACAATGATATTTTGAACATACATATACACTTTTAACCAAATAGCATATATGAAAACTAAATGCGGAATGGATCATCATACCTCCAGCCATTGATGTTTGGAAGAAATCCGGTTGTGTATAAGATGCTTCTACACTCTAGCAACCTTCTTTAGTTGGTGTATTTTTAGTGAAGAATGTTGAGTGTAGGGACCTTATACATGGTTCACCTATATATAGTGTATTGCCATCAAAGACACTAAGTAGGTGTAAAGTCTTTTACTTTATGACTCACATAATGCTCAAGTTAGTGGGGCAAGATAATGGGTTAGTGGGATTAAATTCATTGGTTAGTGGGAAGATCAAAGGACCACTTAATGAAGTTTATAATAAAACTTTATAATAAACTTACATTCTCCCACTTGGTCCGAATAATGATATTCAAACACTTATAGAAATAAAATACACGAATCATGGCGATAGGTCCTCTAAGAACAAGTATTATCTTCCATGTATTACAATGCATTTTATTTCTCCAATAGTAGCCCAACATTTCTTAATGAATAAACTTTATGTTTATTCTAGGTCCTCCAGATGATTTTCTCAAATGAACTTAATGTGCACCTGAATATGAGAAATATCATCACTTTATAAGAGTTTTACTGAAACCTTATACGTACATTTACTTAATGGAACAAAATCCCATTTATATGATCCTTAAATTTGAATAGTTGCATGCATATAGTCTAAGGATCAATAATCATCAATTCAGTATTGTCGTGCTTTAATGACCACTGAATTATCCTTAACACGTTTCTTAATGGCTAAGTACTTAATGTCGATGTATTAGTTCGACTTTTACCTTTGTGATTCTTAGCCATTAAGACTAAATCTGAATTGAAAGAGTATGTTCTTTATGGCATAGCACGAACTCCACAATGTTAATACCCAATATGAAACTACTTAACCATACACCATATGAAGTAGCCTTAAAACGGGAAAAATCGGCATCTATAGTGGAAATATCAGTCAAGGATACAACTTTATCGGCCAACATATCATGATGTTAATCTATGAAAATTAACATAGCCAACAAAGTTTGAATCTAGATAACCAATTACTTCCAAATTTTCTGCCCGTCTATACATAAGCATGTAAATTTGTGATTACTTAAATGTACATCACCACTTTAGTGGTCTATATCTGGATTACTTGATATCGACTCAACATTCCGATCGCAAATGTGATATCAGGCCTTTATGGAATATTTTTTATTTGTTCCCTCTCAATGTCATTTAGACCTGTCATCCGAATTCTCTCTAAATCTTTATTGATATAGGTTATCCAAGACAGTCTAAGACGCATGATGTCTCACCCATATCTTTACATCAAAAAATTTAGAGAGAAATTATTCACCTCATGTAACATACCCTTAACATTGGCTGTAAGTAAAATGCCATCCATGCACAAAACAAGAAATTATATTTTACTCCCACTAACCTTATGATATATAAATTAATCCATGAAATTTCATCTAATCCTAATGAAGAAATTACTCAATGGAATTTTAAAGTACCACGAATGGGATGCTTGTTTTAAACCGTATATGGATTTATTTACAACAAACAATGCTCACCATGAAAAATCTGAGGATCAGTCCGGCTCCAACATTATAACCAATCTATCACTTAAGGAGGAAGCTCAAGAATGATCAGATTCAGGAACGTCGTTCCTTGTTTGATCGCTCCCACTGATCAAGTCATTCTCAAAAAGTTTGACGCGTCTTGATTCCACAATCCTAGTATTGCAAGATAAACAATGGAGTTTGTACACCAAATAGAGGAACCTTTTACAAAATACCAGAACATGCATTGCATCATGAAAAATATTTTCTTGCACTTTAAATTTGGAAAAGACCATAACAAATTGTACTATTTCCAATATGATAAGATTTGTAAAATGAACAAATCAAAAGTTGCATTTAAAACTTAATGGAATAACTTAACGTTACAAGACTTAATGGAATAACTTAATGTTACAAGTCTTGAAACATAAATCAACTTTCTTGAAATCTTGAAATATAAAATGTTCTTTCCATATTAAAAACAAAACTAATTTTAAACTATTTTGCATGCTCCAATTGCCTCTGCGTGTGAGCGCATCTATTGTCTGGATAGATGCACTGCTCACTATCCATTGACTTCATTTGGTTTAGACAATCCTTTCTTGACAAGCCAAGCCTTATATTTGACACAATCTTTCTTCATGTGTCCCTTCTTTTACAAAAGAAACACTTAGATTCCTTCTTGATGTCAAGTTGGGCAGGTATCTTATCATTTGTCTTCCCCTTTTGTTTGACTTGCTCGCTCTTTCCTTGTGTTGCCATATATGCACTTTCTCCAAATTCCATTGACAACCTTCCTTCCTCTTGAACACATGTTGGTATAAATTAGAGAAGGTTTTGAAGATGACAAAAAGGCCATAATGGTTTTGAAGATCATAAGGTTAAGTCATCAACTAAGAACAGCTTAGTGAAACCTATCTCAAGGTCTTGAAGCGAAGTAACCGAATCAGCCGAGTGGGATATCAGATTGGTTATCATCAGCCGAGTCAAGATAGATGTATTCATTCTTGAATCAGCCGAGTAGCCATCAGCCGAGTGATCATCAGGAGAGTGGTCATCAGCCGAGCATTCCATCAGCGAAGTGAAGTCGGTGAAGTAAGCTTATCAACGGTAATCAGCTGAGTGCATTAAATGCGACTGGACATAAAGTGAATATCCGTACAGTAGAGTGTACAGAAGACAGTCTGCAAAAGCAAAAGCTGCCGTCAGAGAATAAGACCGTTGCTCAGGGATTAAAGAGTAATTTTGCCTTCCTTCAACGGGCAGAAATTCAAATCCAAGAGTATAAATAGAAGACTAACTGAAGATCTAAAAAGAGACTTGCAAAATTCAAGATCACATCTATAGAGCAAGATCCATCAGTTGAGTCGTCTGATCACAAGCCTAGTCATCTGTTGACGAAGCTTTTCGTTGAAGAACAGAGAACTTATGTTGTCTGTCTGAGTGACTTTCAACTAAGAAAAGAGAGGAGTGTATATCCATCTGTGTGAAGTGATATAGCTTCTTAGTGTAGGTTTTCTTTGTGACCTCCTATACTGAAAATAGAGTGAGGAGTGTAGATCCGTCTAAGTGAGTGGTCTAGCTTCGGAGAGTAGGATTTCTTTGTGATTTCTTACTGCGCACTTGTGGTCTTTTCATTTGTTGATCGGCGCAAGCATTGTATACTGTTAACTTTGTGTTTTCTAATATAACCCAAGATCTGTGTGACTTGGAAGAGTGGACTAAATGATTTTCATCCATATAACCACTATAAAAATTATGTGTGTTTGATTTACTGTTGTTTACTTTGCATATTTTCAAAAGAACTCAAACATACGAACTGAACCAAAAGATTTTAAAAGGAGTTGTAAAAACTGGGGATAAAATCTTTTGTGTCAGAAAACTTAAAGAGGAACAGATTGGTTGAAAAACACTTGACAAATCCGCTACCAACTAGTTTCTAAAACTCTGATATTTCATCTGAATCAGATGAGTGAAATCAGATGAGTGGTCAACTCTGCTGCTCAAAGCTTTGTGCGCGAACAGCTTAGTAGTCTTACGAATTCTCGATCAGCTTAGTCTGCTGACAGAAAAAATTAGAGAAAAAGTTATAAAGTTTTCAGAGGTCTATTCCCCCCCCCCCCCCTCTAGACCTCATTGACCACTTTTGGGACCAACAACACACATGGTCAAAAGTTCATTGATAGACCATTTATCTTTATGTGTGTTATAAGAGATTTTGAAAGGTCCATATTGTTGTGGAAGGGAATTCAATATAAAGTGCACAAGGAAAGAATCAGACATCTCAACCTCAAGAGCCTTTAGTTGAGCCGCAACGTCCCGCATCTTCATGATGTGTTCACGCACACCTTTAGTACCGGTGAGCCTCATTGATGTAACTTAGCTATAAGGGTGCTAGCTAAAGCTTTATCTGATGACTCAAATTGCTCATCAATAGCCTTTAGTAACTTTTTAACATTGTCACACTCTCCAATTGAACCACGTATGCTAGCAGAAATTTTTGTCTTTATGAACATCATACTGAGGCGATTGGATCGCTCCCAACGTTCATAAAGTTGAATTTCAACTTGAGTGCTAGCATCAGTAAGTGTAGGTGGTTCATCCTTCCTTATAGCATAATCAATGTCCATCCACCCTAATTGAAGAAGAATACTCTCCTTCCAAATCTTATAGTTATCACCATTCAATTCAGGAACATCACATTTGATATCAACAAAATTAACAGGTAGTGATGCTGCATAAAAATTAAAATTGCTTATGTTCAAATTTGAGGTTTAACTTAAAAATTTCATGTTTCACCAATGCAAAACACGTAAGAATTGAATCTAGTGACATAAAATTTGCCTGTGGGCTGAAATTTTAATTCAGTTAGATTCAACTAAGACTGTATGATGGATCTATCAAATTGCTTACTTGATTCATAATTAATCAATATATTATGAAAGCAAGTTGATATTCATCTATATTATTTATGATAAACTATCAAATTATGTTCTTTTTCCTAATCCCTGTGGGTAAATTAGGAAATATAATATGACATTTATCCTAATTAGTTATATAAATATAACAAATAGTTCATGTGGGATAAAAATTCGTTATATTAAGTATAACTAATTACAATTAATGTCTTTATTTCTTTATGTGATCATCATAACCGAACTTAATATATAATTTCATTCAATTGAAAATGCTGTGGCTACTCCTCAATCAAATGATATTATATGGATCACTAGACATTATATCTAAGCCTTATAAAAAATTGTTCACTTAATAATTCTCAAACATAAAATATTGCATAATTCAAAACATTAGATTATGCAAGACATGTAATTTCACAAAATTACAACTTCAAATTATTCATCTCCACATAGCATGTATAATTAAACTTGATTTAAACATACTGACTGAACATATTAGAATAATTTAATCTTTATCAAATGACCGCATCAAATGGACTGTTTGGCCAAAATAATTGCTTAAGAACTGTATGCAATAAACTGAATAGCATATTGGGCTAACATTAAAAATCCAAACTACAAAGCCCAAATAAATTGGTAAAATTCCCAAATTGAGTACTCGAGAAACAAACCCGAGATTTCAAACTCAAAGTCCCAAGTCCACTGATTCAATTGCATAACAGATCAGTCATTCATGCAAAGTTGTAATATGATTTAGACATTAGCCATTTAAATTAAATAATTAATGCCTTTGACTTGAATCAAAATTCAAAGTAAAATAAATTTGAGCATAAGTTTTGGCTTTCCTTTAGATCCATACGGAACTGGAATTTTTTTTTTTTAATGCCAATAATAAACATGCAGATAAATAATTTTACTGCCACTGGAATTGAAAATGCCAAAAGAGTCTCTACTCCTTATAGACAAACGGAAGCAACCATTCCATTTTCATTCTTAAAAGAATTTAAACGGCCAGAACATGCTCTCATCCAACAAATGCATACAATAAACAATATTTATTGATTCTAGTAATAAATTAACAAGAGCATGATAGATTAAAAAATTCCTGGACTGGTATTCATATAAAATGAACATCCTTTTACTGGAGTAGAACAAAGAGTTTGCTTGTTGACAAATTTCACAATCTGAAATGAACTCGGCACTTGAGCACCCCATGTTACAATTTCATTTACAAACAAGGGAATTAAGGAATTTATATAGAATCTATTCAGTTCCTCTAAAGATTCTGAACAATAGCCGTTTATATTATGTATAAATAATGTCAAGGCTGCCCACTCCTCCACAAATAATTTATTCAAAAGCCAAAAGAAATAAATCAAATTTTCTAGATGATCTTATAAAATATCACAATGATATTATGAACATACATATACACTTTTAACCAAATAGCATATATGAAAACTAAATATATACACTTTTAACCAAATAGCATATATGAAAACTAAATGTGGAATGGATCATCATACCTCCAGCCACTGATGTTTGGAAGAAATTCGGTTGTGTATAAGATGCTTCTACAATCTAGCAACCTTCTTTAGATGGTGTATTTTTAGTGAAGAATGTTGAGTGTAGGGACCTTATACATGGCTCACTTATATATAGTGTATTGCCATCAAAGACACGAAGTAGGTGTAAAGTCTTTTACTATATGACTCATATAATGCTCAAGTTAGTGGGACAAGATAATGGGTTAGTGGGATTAAATTCATTGGTTAGTGGGAAGATCAAAGGACCACTTAATGAAGTTTATAATAAAACTTTATAATAAACTTACAGGACCCTCCTGACTTTGTTCAACAACTTTTGCTTCAGGATCTAGTTTAGCTTAGATTGAGCTTTTAGCTCTTTTCCTGACAAAATAAGTAAATAAATAAACAAAAAGATACTTTACATAATCTAGAAATTGTTCGTTGAAAATACCATTTGTTGAGTATTCAAGGGGTCACCCACAAGCCCTTCGACCACATCCTACACAACATAATTCTTATTTTTAATTTATTTATTTTCACATACACCATATGACAGTTTTATATATGAAGTTTGTTCGATACAGTATCACGTAAACTTTTCAAGTATATCTTATATTAAGAAGTTTTTCTCTTGGTTCTAATTCCTCCTATTTTCTAAAATTAATATTTTCTTGATTTTGCATTTGTTAGTGCACTAATTACACTTGAATATACGTACTTCATATTTATTCTTACAATCCTTTTAAGAAAAAAGGCAATCCATCAGCTTTTCCACCCATGATCCATAGACGTGCCCCACTAATTTTTAGCTAATGATGTACAAACCTAAACAACATTAAAAATAATTATAAAAAAAAATTCCTAATTCAGCTTTCCCTCAAATTACCAAACATGGTACAAATCGGTTCGGTTCGGTTCAGCTCTTCTTCCTTTAATTACCTTATTCTTTAAAGTCTAAATAAATAAAAATGCAGAAACAAAACCACAAGTTGTCCTTTGGTCCATGTTCCAAAGAATCATTCACTCACTCATTATCTAGCCAGCTTGGATCAACTTGTGGGTCCCATCCCTCCATGTGCTTCTGCTCCATTCTCAATGCTCAAATTCTTACTGATCACTTGTTCTTTTTTCTCTTCAGAATCCAATGCTGCTTTAAAAAATACAGAAAAAAGATCCTCCCTTTTCATTTTGCTCTTTTCTTTGTAAGAAGAAAAAAAAAAAAAGCTTCCTCATATGAATCCCCATTCCATTTAAACCTTATTCATCAAAAAGGGCTCCTCTTTTGTTGTATAGTATAGTTTCATAAGAGAAAAAGAAAGGGCTCATAAATGAAGCTCCATAAAGGACTAAAGCTTCAATCTTTTCTTGGGTTTCTGTTGTTTTCCACATTTCTTTATGCAGACTCTCAAAATGATGCATCAGCAATGTTGGCACTCAAGAAAAGCCTTGACCCACCTGAGGAACTCGGTTGGTCCGACCCGGATCCATGTAAATGGGTTCATGTCGTTTGCTCCGAGAACCGGGTCACCCGGATCCAAATCGGGCACCAGAATCTACAAGGTACACTTCCGAAAGAACTCTCTTCTTTGACTCAACTTGAGCGTTTAGAGCTTCAATGGAACAATATTTCTGGCCCATTACCTAGTTTAAAAGGTTTAACTTCACTTCAAGTCTTGATTCTTAGTGATAACAATTTCAATTTCATTCCTGCTGATTTTTTCTCTGAAATGTCTTCATTGCAATCTATTGAGATTGATAATAACCCATTTTCCGCTTGGGAAATCCCTGAAAGCCTTACAAATGCTTCAACCCTTCAGATTTTTTCGGCTAATTCTGCAAATATTAGTGGAAAGTTTCCTGCTTTTTTGGGTTCTGATGTGTTTCCTGGATTGACAAACTTGCATTTGGCTCTTAATAATTTGGAGGGTGAGTTGCCATTGGGCTTTTCTGGATCCCAAATTGAGTCTTTATGGTTAAATGGGCAGAAACTTAGTGGAGGAATAGATGTTATACAGAACATGACATTCTTGAAGGAAGTTTGGTTGCATTCCAATGGGTTTTCGGGTCCATTGCCTGATTTTTCGGGGTTGAGTGATTTGGAGAGTTTGAGCTTAAGGGATAATTCTTTTACAGGGCCAGTCCCATTATCTTTAATGAATCTTGAATCCTTAAAGGTTGTTAATTTAACAAATAATTTACTTCAAGGACCAATGCCTAAGTTCAAGGACTCTGTTTCGGTTGATATGACGAAAGATACCAATAGTTTTTGCTTGCCACAACCCGGTGATTGTGATCCTAGAGTAAACACATTGCTTTCCATTGTAAAATCGATGGATTATCCTAAAAAGTTTTCCGAGAATTGGAAAGGGAATGATCCTTGTCTCGATTGGTTTGGAATCACTTGCAATAATGGGAACATAACCATTGTTAACTTTGAGAATATGGGGCTTACGGGTACAATTTCTCCTGATTTTTCTTCACTTAAATCGCTTCAAAGATTGGTTCTTGCCAACAATAATTTTACCGGCACTATCCCTGACGAGCTAACCACTCTACTCGTGCTCACGGAACTTGATGTATCTAACAACAAGCTTCACGGAAAAGTACCATCATTTAGAAGTAATATGATTTTAAAAACCGGTGGAAATCCCGAAATTGGGAAGGATAAAGTTGATTCTGGTACAAGTGTTCCATCTACACTGGGTCCATCTACACCGGGTTCACCAAGTTCCGGTCATAATGATCTCATTTTGCAAGAGAAGAGGACTCGAAACGTGCTTGGAGTGGTCGTGTTTTCTCTATCTGGGGGAGTGTTGGTTCTTTGCTTAATTGGGTTTGCCGGTTTTTGCCTTTACAAGAAACAAAAGCGTTTTACTAGAGTTCAAAGCCCAAATGCTACGGTAATACATCCTCGGAATTCAGGATCGGATAACGATAGTGTAAAGATCACGGTTGCCGGTTCAAGTGTCAATGTCGGTTCCATAAGTGAAACTCACACCATTTCCGCCCGTGAAACAAGCGATATACAAATGGTGGAATCCGGAAACATGCTAATTTCCATTCAAGTGTTAAAAAACGTGACAAATAATTTTAGCGCGAAGAACATATTGGGTCGAGGAGGTTTTGGGACGGTATATAAAGGAGAACTACACGATGCAACAAAGATTGCCGTTAAAAGAATGGAGTGTGGAGTTATTACGGGCAAAGGATCAGCCGAGTTTCAATCCGAGATTGCCGTTTTAACTAAGGTAAGGCATCGACATCTTGTTAACCTTCTCGGGTATTGTCTCGATGGAAATGAGAAACTTCTTGTGTATGAATATATGCCACAAGGGACACTAAGTAGGCATCTTTTTGAATGGGGGATTGAAGGGTTGAAACCGTTGGAATGGACTAGAAGGTTGACTATTGCCTTGGATGTGGGTAGGGGTGTTGAATATCTACATGGATTAGCCCACCAAAGCTTTATACATAGAGACCTTAAGCCTTCAAATATTCTACTTGGGGATGATATGAGAGCCAAGGTTGCGGACTTTGGTCTTGTGAGGCTTGCTCCGGAGGGAAAGGCGTCGATTGAAACAAGAATAGCTGGGACTTTTGGGTATCTGGCTCCTGAATATGCAGGTAACCTATGTTCCTCCACTATTAATTTTTGCTTGATTGAAATGTACATTTGGAACTTGGATTAATGTGTAGAGGTATTACTTAAAATGGTGTCATTTCATTGTGAAGGGATCACTTAGTATCAACCACTTTTAATACAATGATTTGATTTAAATCAGCATGGAATTGCAGTCAACAATTGCTGGCTATAGTAATTGCAATTTTATATTTTGTTATTAAATTTGAAGCGTTTCACAGACTGCTAGTTTATATTTTAGGAATAACAAGCTACTATAGCATTATTTGGTATTATTTGTCTAAAAATCCTTATTTTAAGTTGCAGGGCCGGTCTTGCCTATTGGCAAGTTAGGCAAAGGCCTAGGGCCCCAAATATTTGGGGCCCTCAATCAATTATAAATAATATGTGTTCTATAAAAGAAAAAATATAGAGCCCGTTTAAAGTAAATGTCTAGACTTTTGTTTTCTTTCTTCACGGACCCTCACTCACACAATCCATTTTATGCCATCAACTGACCTTTATAATATAAAGAACAAAAAATAACTAATGATACCATCGGTCACTCAGTGAAAATTTTGACAAAATTGCTGTATTTACATTTCTAGTCTGAGTTGGAAGAAACTTGGTCAACTTTTTACATACTTACATGTATGAATTTAGCCACAACATTGAGAATTTTTAAAATAAAATAAAAAATAAAAAATTGATTTAAGAATTCTAGAAGTCGTGACCTATATTTTCTCTTCTTCTTATCCACGAAAACAAATTTATATCTCCACTCTTCTTATCAGTTTCTTTTTCCTATAATCAAATTTTGGATTTTTAGATTTTATTAAGTTATTTTTCTCTCATCCTACCAGGAAGTGATAAAAAAAATCGTATTTGATATTCAATTAATTTTGAATATTGTTGTCTTTCTTCTATTAAATTAATTTTAAATAATTTAAGAATTAAACAAATATTTTTAAAATTTTAGTAGATGTTACAACTTTAAAGTCTTTAAATGATAAAACTTTAAAAGAACATTGTATTAATTTTAAAAATTCTTTAAATCATAAATTAATATTAGACATACAAGTTTCATATAAACATATCCGATTCCAAATACATATATTTGATGTTGAATAATATTTACTATACTTATAATGGTTGTTCCCGTTGAAAGAAGTTTTCAAAACTTAAACTGATAAAAACTTATTTACGATCAACTATGTCAAATAGTAATTGAATTGATCATTTTATTTATAGAAAAAAATTATTAGAAAAACTAGAATATGGAGATTTAGCAGTATTTTTGCATTTTCAAAAGCAAGACAAATAATTTTACATGAAATAACTTTTTTACGATATAGGGCCTCGATTTTAGTTTTCGCCTAGGGCCCTGAAAAGTCTAGGGCCGACCCTGTTAAGTTGCAACTTTTTACTCACATGGACTCAAAATTTGATGCATTTGATCTTCTTTCTAAAGCCATTTGGTTTATCTTGATATTCAGACTTGAGTTCTGCTTATAGAAAGGGAAAACTACACTTTGCCCCCTAATCTTTCGGCTGTTTTCCACTTTACCGCCTAATTGTTTTGCATTCATAATTGCTCTTCAAACTTTTAGAATGATTGCAGTTCATAACCTTTGAGTGGTCTGGTCAAATCTCCTTATGATAATTGAATGCGAACTATCATGGAAGAAATAGTCGCACTTTACCTACCCAGTGGGTAACGTGTAATGGATGTTTGTATATTTGGGAATGTAAATTGTCTCATACATTCTCAAATAGTTATTCCTATTCTCACTTAGAGTAATTCATTCCAATCCTCTAAAGAAAAAAAAGAAATCATTCCGATGAGTATTAAATGGTGTTTTTTTTTATCAATATTTTTATTATTTAATCCATATTCTCTCCCAAATAACTATTATATACATACCCTTTCTCTTTCTTGCAATTTGCATATGCAAACTAAATGGCTTCAAGAAAAGGATAAAGTGTGATTTTTCCGTATAGAAATCATTGTTACAACTTACACACAATCATGGTCTTTCTAATGGTATGATGAAACTGTAAGGCACTGATTATAGCATTATATCTTATGGTTGTTCTATTAAAACTGAACATTCTGATCATTATATGTTGCTTTTAAATCTGGTACGCCTAATATTTTTTGCATTCTATTGACAATTTTTTGAGGCTGAAATTCCATGTATCTTGACAGTGACAGGAAGAGTAACTACCAAAGTCGATGTATTCAGTTTCGGAGTAATCTTAATGGAGCTAATCACAGGTCGAAAAGCACTAGACGAGACCCAACCCGAGGAAAGCATGCACCTAGTAACATGGTTCCGAAGAATGCACCTAAACAAAGACACATTCCGTAGAGCAATTGACCCCACAATCGATCTCAATGAAGAAACACTATCGAGCATTAGCACCGTTGCTGAGCTGGCAGGCCACTGCTGTGCTAGGGAGCCGTATCAAAGACCCGACATGGGCCACGCTGTAAATGTTCTTTCTTCTCTAGTCGAGCTTTGGAAACCATCTGATCAACAAAGTTGTGATGATGATGATATTTACGGGATTGACCTAGAAATGTCATTGCCTCAAGCACTTAAGAAGTGGCAAGCTTTTGAAGGTAGAAGCCATATGTTGGATGAATCCTCTTCATCTTATGTTCGGAGTTTAGATAACACGCAGACTAGTATACCGAATAGGCCATATGGGTTCGCAGAGTCTTTCACATCTGCTGATGGTAGGTGAAATTGATGAAGATGATATTGTGATGTCATGAAAAACCTGTTCATTCTTTGTGCTTCTTCATTGTAATTCAGGTCCTGCTCTCTTTGATTTTTTTTTTTTTTTTGTAATTTCAATTCCTTTAGTTATGTAGCCTGGATTTTCTTTTGAAGATTCAGAAATGGCTTCAAAATATTTAATGTGTATATTTGGTATGATTGATCTATTTCAAACTCAAAAGAATCCTTGGTAGAATATTTTTTGTGCATTTCTTCGGTAAGATTATTTCTAACAAAAAGGTCAATGCTTTGAAGTTTCATTAGCACGATAAACGAAAAAATATATTGTATGAGTTTAAATCATTGTATTTTATATGTTACTAGGTTTGGGGAGGTCGATGGAGACCGAATTGGAATTTGTCGTGAGGTGGGAGTAAATATCAAAGAGTTGTAGCAACATCTCACAAAATGTCAAAATTTTATATTTTTAGAAAGCAAAGTGTCAAACATTCTATACTTTTAGGATGTATAGTGCCAAAGTTTATATTTTTAAGTTGTAAAGTGCCAAAAATATGCAAAAATGACTATTATACCTTTCCCCAACGAATTTTCTCACCAGTGCGAAGTGTCAAAATTTTTAAGTTGAGGTGTAAAGTGTCAAACTCTATATTTATAGGATACAAAGTGTCAAGATCCTATGGGCCTATTTGGATGGGTTTTCGTCCGGTCTCGTGAGTCTCGCAAAACTGAGTTAGACCTCATCCAAATGGAGTTTGACAAAATCCATGAAACTCATCACAAATTCACACTCAAACTCTTGAAACCAACTTTGATTTAACACCTACAACCTATTTTTTTTCCCCAAACCCCATCATTCAAACTCAATTCAATCGGGGTTTCAATTTTTTCAAAACCACAAAACCCAACATCCAAAACATAAGCAAATAAAGTTTTAAAAGTTTCACTGAAACTACTCAAACCATTTTTTGTTTTTTAAACCGAGTCAAAACCCTTCCAAATATGACCTAAATTTTTGAAATCCTAGGAGTATATTTATATTCCTTAGTTGCGACTAAAGCTCCTTGATTCAAGCTCGATGCCATAAGAGATGAGTAAAGTTCAAATACTATATCAAATTTAATTATAAAGTAGTAATTTTTAGTCATTATGTTTACACTTCAAATTACGGTCAAATTAAACTATAAAATTTTCAATATAATTAGTCCACGAATCTATCAATTATTTTTCCTAAAAAATTTAATACTCTTAAATTAAGCACATCAAAAATCCGGTTAACCACCGACTAAGCCGCGGACCTATGACTCGGTCAACAAGTCCAACTCAGCCGACTCAACTCCTTTAATATTTATTTCATTCTTACATATAACAACAAATGATAATTAAGAAACAAATGGTTTCATTTTCAAATATTCAACAGTCAAACATTGAAAATCAATTACTACAACGTTAAAAACGCTTCATCTAATCCTTCCATTTTGAACGTTTCCTTATTCAAAATTCCTCTTTTCCCCTAACTCCTACCTTTCTAAACCTTTGACCCCTCCCCACCCCTCCCCATATAAATATATATCAAAAAATACCTAGTCCAAAATTACAAACATCATCATACAATACACATTTTCACTTACAATAAATCAACACTACATCAACAAATATAATTCTTTAATTTACATTTTGCTCTTTTGTAATGACTTTCTCGTGGAGGCGGATACGAGGTGGCCGCGGTGGAGTCGGAAAAATCGAGTCTTTAAAAGGGATCAATCCATATATGGAACTTGTGGTCCCTACACATTTCCGGTGTCCAATATCACTCGACTTAATGAAGGATCCGGTCACGTTATCGACAGGGATCACGTACGATCGAGAAAATATCGAAAAATGGATTGATTCGGGCAATGTAACGTGCCCCGTGACCAATCAAGTCTTGAGAAACTTTGACCAAATTCCTAACCACTCCATAAGAAAGATGATCCAAGATTGGTGTGTAAAGAACATGTCCTATGGTATTGAGAGGATTCCAACTCCTAGGATTCCAATCACACCATATGAAGTATCCGAAATTTGTTCAAGAATGGTGGTCGCCGCACAAAATGGAGATATTAATAGGTTCAATGAATTGCTAGGGAGGATCAAGAAATTTGCTAGAGAAAGTGAAAGAAATAAAAGTTGCATAGTGAATAACGGAATTGGCTTTGCATTGGCCGATTCATTTGAGTCCTTAGCGCGTGGTTCAATCGATTCAAACATGAATTTGCTCAAGGAAATCTTGTCTTCATTAACATGGACATTCCCAATTGATCAAGAAGGAATTTCCAAGTTAAAATCGACTATTTCTCTACGTTGCATGGCTTGGTTTTTAAAAGGTGAAGATCTTTGCTCAAGGCAAAACGCCGCTTTTGTGTTGAAAGAGCTAATTTTTGCAGATCAAGGAACTGTGGATGGCCTAAAGAATGTTGAGGGGATTGAAGAAACATTGTTTCATATTGTCAAAATCCCAATTTGTCCTAAAGCTACAAAATCATGCCTAGTGGTTATTAACCAGATGTTGGTTCAAGAAAAGAGTGGTGAGATGGCATTAAAGTTTGTCCAAATGGGATTAATTTCATTGATTCTTGAAATTCTTGTTGGTGGTGATAAAAACATTTGTGAGAAGGCTTTAGGAGTTTTGGATTGTATATGCAATTCGTAAGAAGGAAGAGAAATCGCGGGCGAAAACGCTTTGACTATTCCAATACTGGTAAAGAAGATTTTGCGTGTGTCAGATACCGCGACAAAATTTTGTATTTCATGTCTTTGGAAGCTTTGTTTAGGAGAAAATAACGAAAATGGTATGGTTGAAGCAGTGGAACTTGGGGCTTTTCAGAAGCTTTTGGTTGTTCTTCAAGTTGGGTGTTGTGAAAGAACAAAGGAGAAGGCGACTGAATTATTGAAATTGATGAATCTATGTAGAGGTAAGTTAGATTGTTTTGATTCATCTATGGGATTCAAGTATCTTAATAGATCAAATTGATTTGTAACAGGGCATTTATTTTTTTAGAAGGGGCTGTACAAAAAATATACAGAAACACATTTAGAAATCATTAACTTTTTGCTGGTACTCATTCATTCTTTGTATACTTTAGTTATTTTTTATGAATATACTAGGTAAGTGATATAAGATATTGTGTATTTGAAGGGTGGCAAACGGGTGGGGCGAGCCGGGTTCGGGCAGGTCGAAAATGGGCCAGGCTATAAGTGGGTTAATTTAAAACAGATTGAAAGTGGGTCGGGTCATAAACGGGCCAGCCCATTTATTAATTTTAAGTAGTAATGTGTATTTTACTTATTTAAAATTTAAAAAAAACAATATTTATAAGTAAATACTCCGCATTATTCAAATATTCAAGTAAGGAAATGAGATTAAATTAATATGAAATTATTTAAATAATATGAATTAAGAAAAACTCACCATACTTGAGATTTTTTTTTTTATTTTTTAAAAAGCAATACTTATATTTTATATTTATTTAAAAATTAAATGTCTTTAATAATTTAATATTGTAATGAAAGTTTTCATGAATTTAATAGTTAAGTGTGTGTTTGATCCGCTTATGAACTTATTAAAACCCCACATAAATGTTTACAATACTCAACACAACCCATCAACAATAGAAAATACATAAGTTGGGTTGGATCGGGTCGGATTGTTCAAGGGTCAACCAATGAGTCTTGACCTCATGAACCATTAATGATCCGCTTATGAACTTATTAAAAATCTATATAAATGTTTATAAAACATGACACAACCCATCAACAAAAAAATATATATACGGATTGAATTGGGTCGGATCGTTCGAGAATCAGCCAACAAGTTTTGACCCATCTTGCCACCCTAGTATATATCATATCCACATGTAAAATATAAAATTAAACCCAATTGTGAGATAATTGCAATTCTTAAGAAAATTCAAAACCAACTCTCATCCGAAAGACAATCAACCCATAAAACAGATTAATGCTATCAAATACGTTAGCGAGGGAGAGGCAGACTTGGTAGATTGCATCAATTATATATATGATTAATAATACATGGAACCAGCCATGGTTTCCCAATCCCACTTTCATGGACGGTTTTTGGGGGACCCGCACGCGCGCACACACACACCCCAAAGATTTTTTAAAAAGTTTATATAATTAGTACTCCCGCGTGTTGATATTAATTGACACATTATTACTTTTCAAATAAATTAAGAAACCTCATGATTAATTACTTTTACATGGTAAAATGTCAAAAATACCCTTCCTAAGGACTCTTGAGCTTTCCAACCTAGATGTAAGAGAAGGGCAAAATTGAAAAAAATTGTATTGGAAACCCAAATGTGCCAATTAATATGAAACATAAAAATTTGGCAAATGTGTCAACTAATATGAACCAGAGGGAGTACTATATATATAGTTATTAACATAAATATAGGTAACTATTGATTTTTTATATGCTTAAAATTATGCTCCAAATTTTTTATCATAGCATGTTTATTTGTCCTATATTATATCTGAAAATTATTGTGATATGATTCATTGTAGATTATGAGATATTATTAAAATTTGATTAATATTCTGAAACTTTGTTAATTATTTATGGATTCTTTATTGCGTTTCATAAACTGAAACTTGTACCATTATAAAGCCCTCATCAAGAGTTTTTCAGCCATATAAAGAACACAAAAGTTGGTCCTAAAAAATTGACGGAGAAAGGAAATGTGAAAAAAGTCCTTCAATTTTGGTATTAAATGTGTCTTTTTTTAAAGTTTGGTACCAAATGTCTAAAGTAGGTAAAAATTTGGTATGAAAAATGCATTCCCTCATTTTATTTTTCCTTTTATTATTTTTATTTTCTGCCGGTTAACCGACATGTACGCGGCACGTGTCTTTTCTGTCCAGAATTTAACGGCCAAACCTAAATTGAAAAATGTTGATCAATTTTGGTATCAAATGTGTCATTTTGAAATGTATTATATTAAATGTATAAAAGTATCAAAAGTTTGGTATGAAAAATACAATTATCACATTACTGAAATGATTCCAGACTCCACTGAATTTTGTTTCTGGCTACACTAGTACTTTCTTTCTGAATCAAGTTTATCACTGATCATTCATATGCATGTTACCAAATGTAATAAGGGCATAATGCATTTCTTAGTTTATCTTCATCTGGATCATATCATAAGATGCCTTCTTTATTTATCTTCATCTGAAAACATAAACCCAGATCCATAAACCCTTTTAATACCTCAAATTCAAGTTTTTAATCTTTATCTTCATATGAGAACACAAAACTCAGTCTCAGATGCATAGATTTTTATTACTACTTTTTCTCCTTTGTAGATTGTAAATTTCAACGGGAGGTGGAGGGGGGGTTGACGGCGGGGTGGTTTTGGGTGGAGGGGGGTAGGATTTTTCGGGCCATTTTTTAGTTTTTTAATATTAAAAATTTATATTTTTATTTCACTAAAAATAATATATTTTTGTTCAATTATGTATCAGAAGTCTATTTAATTTATAATTATAAAGAATTAAAGGAATAATAAATATATAAAAATAATATATCTTCATAAGATGTATGTTAATATATATGTATGTTAAAATTTCTCATGTTCTTAGAGAAGGAAATAGAGTTGCCCATTGTTTAGCTAATTGTGCTAGTAGAATTGTTGACGGTGATTCAGTTAATTTAACTGAAGTCAACAACTTTGTAATAGCTGACTTGATTTGAATATTAATGAAGTTTTTTCTCAAAAAAAAAAAAAAAAAAAAGATGTATGTTAATATAAATTGTGAATAATTTAAAGAAAATCTTACCAATTAAAATTTTAGTTGATATATTTACAAAAGAAAAAATTCAATAATATTACATCAATTTATTCAATTGGTACTCGAGTAAATTATTATTTTTTTATTACGATTAACTTAATTATACATTATCATACGGTCAACAATATTGACTTCGGTCAATACCTTCGTAAATCAAAATTGGGGGAAAATTTGTTGAAATTTGGTCAATTGATGATCCAAACGGAAGACTAACACGTATTGTAACATTAACTCCTCCATAAATCAAAATTGAGGAAAATTTGTTGAAATTTAGTCAATTGAGAATCCAAACAGAATACTAAAGCGTATAGTAACATTAATTCCTCCGTAAATAAAAATTGGGGGAAATTTGGTCAATTGAGGATCCAAACAAAAGACTAACAAGTCTAATACCAGTAACTCATTCGTAAATCAAATTTGGGGGAAATTTGTTACCAAAATTTTGGTCACAATTGACCCCGAATGGAGAACTAAGTGTGTCAGTATCTTTAAGTCCTCCGTAAATCAATAATTTGTGAAGTTATTTTTCTTTTTTTGGTCACAATTGACCCCAAACGGAGAACTAAGTGTGTCAGTATCTTTAAGTCCTCCGTAAATCAGTAATTTGTGAAGTTTTTTTTTTAAATTTTAGTAACAATTGACCCCGAACGGAGAACTAAGTGTGTCAGTATCTTTAAGTCCTCCATAAATCAATAATTTATGAAGATTTTTAATTTTGCTCACAATTAACCCCGAACGGAAAACTAAGTGTGTCAGTATAAAGATTTTTAATTTTGGTCACAATTAACCCAAGTCCTCCGTAAATCAATAATTTATGAAAATATATCGATAATTTAAAAAAATTTGATGATTCGGTCAGTATTCCGATCAAATTGTCTATTAGATAGTTATGTAACACTAAGTCCTCCGTAATTTGAAAATATATAGATAATTTTATAAAAAATGATGATTCGGTCATTATTTCGATCAAATTGTCTATTAGATGGTTATTTGAAAATATATCGATAATTTTTAAAAAATTGATGATTCGGTCATTATTTCGATCAAATTGTCTATTAGATGGTTATGTAACATTAAGTCCTTCGTAATTTGAAAATATATAGATAATTTTAAAAAAATTGATGACTCGGTCATTATTCAGATCAAATTGTCTTTTAGATGGTTATGTAACACTAACTACTTCGTGATTTGAAAATATATCAATAATTTTAAAAATAATTGATGATTCGGTCATTATTTCGATCAAATTATCTATTAGATGGTTATGTAACACTAAGTCCTCCGTCATTTGAAAATATATTGATAATTTTCAAAAAATTGATGACTCGGTTTTTATTTCGTTCAATTTGTCTATTAAATGGTTATGTAACACTAAGTCCTCCGTAATTTGAAAATATATCGATAATTTATAGTATCATTAACCCCTCCTAAATAGTTAATTAAGGAAATTTATTGATTTTGGTCACAAATTACCCCTAGAAGAGAACCTACACTCATAGTATCATTAACCCCTCCGTAAATCATTAATTTGTGAAATTTGATGATTTTTTAACAAATGATCCCAAACGGAGAATCTACACTTATAGTATCATTAATCCATCTGTAAATCGTTAATTAGTGAAATTTCTATAATTGTTAAATTTTAATAAACCAACAAATTTGAATATAGTTGTTAAATTTGGATTCTCCGTTTATAAAATTAATTATAATTTCATTAGTAATCAGAATACACATCTTCCGTTATAGATACATTTTGGTCCAACTATATTGAATTGTGATAATTTAAAAATATTTGAAATTCATTGAAATTACATTTAATTTTTCAAGCCAAATACAAGAACATTAAAAATAATTAAATCAAATTTTAATTTTTATGTCTATAAATATAAAATTAAATTGAACATGTTTAATTTAAAAAGACACATTTTTCTTATTAAACATTTGTATCATTAAGTATTTAAACGTCTTTCTCTATTTTTTTAAAATTGAATTTTAAATAAAAAAATTTAAAAAAAATAAAAAATAAAAATAAAAAAACGTTGTTGTCTTCTACAAAGCTTCACCGGTGAAGCCCGTAAGCCGTTCTGGTCACACCAGAACGGCGGCGAAATGCCGCCTCTGTTGGTCGCGACCAGAAGGCGGCGAAGATTTCGCCGCCTTCTTGTCACGATCAACAGAGGTGGCACTTCGCCAGCATTCGGGTCGCGACCAAAAAAACCAATCCAATCTCAATAAACCATCATCTTCTAAAATCACCTTTCTTGGTTTCTGCTCAAAGGCCCATTTGTCCTTTCTCAAATAAAAAATCCCTTTTCTTCCACCAATTTTTCAATCAATTTTTGCTACCTACTCCCCCTCAAAAACCCCTTTTAGACTTGAAGAACAAACATAATCATTCCATAAGAACTCATAAAGTCAAGCTCATTTTTGGGTTCAAAAAATCAGACCCACATTCTATTCTCTTTTACACTATTCACTAAATTAATTTCATTGACTTGGATATGAAAATCTTAATACGACTCTTGAAAATTTAATAAACAAATTCCGACCACGGTATGGAGGGAGGAGGGGAGTGGGGCGGTGGTTGTTAGGGTTTCGGAAAGGGGTTGGGGTTGGGGTTGAGATGGAGGAGAGAGGTGAAATGGAAAGGGTAATTTGATAATTCCGAAAATGCATAAAGGTAAATTTGTAAAATCACACTGTGCATCCAATTTAATGGGGTTCGGACATTTTAGTGGGGTGTGTACACTCCATACACTCTGTACACATCATCTCGGCCGATCCAACGGCCGAGAATACTTCTGCCAACTCACCAACAATTGGGGAGTCAAAATAGACATCTCAAAGAAGGACTAGTGCTATTACACGTGAAGAAACAAAGAAAATTCGTAAAAATGGTCAATATCAACAATCTTATTGGACACAATAAAGACTAACTGAAATAATTTAGCAAACATTTTCTAAGCTTGGAAAGCAAGAAACTTTGAATCTTTAATTACAAGTCCCCACCACTAATTTTTCACTATATAAGTTGAGCCTCCTCTTCTCTCAACAATCACAACATAATTTCTACACTCAAAATTAACTTTCATGCCATGAATCAAAAACATTTAACGTCTCGTTTTTCTTCGATTCCATTGTTAGGATGCATTTTGGAGACTATTTTACTTATAATTTCAGGTAAGAATGAAAATGTGTTAGAAGATAAAGAACACGTCGATGCTGCAATTTCTTGTAATATTGCATCTCAAAAGCATTTTCGACAAATTCAGCATGTTCGAGGAGCTTAAAAAGGTCACTAATTTATGTTTTATCAATCATTAGTCCGATTTTAAGTACTAAAACTAATTACTACAAGTTTTACTACATAACCCTTGAGGAGAAATTATGTCGTACCATGATTGGCTGCAAACGATGTGGTGCAATCGATTAAGTTTTCTCGATGAAAAATTGATATATATTGGATCTTAAAATATAGAAAATATTTTTGTTCACGTACGTTAAGAACCACGACTTTGTGGTGTACTCTAGTTTGGATCAGTATTTTACTCATAAGTTCATATATGAATATAAATTAGCGGTGGTTTCTCTGTTATTCTCCTTTGTTTTGGCTGTTATCATATAAAAATAAATATTCCTTTGAACTTTGTATTTCTAATTTCTGCATTTGCCCCCACCCCCCCCCCCCCCCACCCCCCCCCCCCCCCACCCCCCCCCCCCCCCACCCCCCCCCCCCCCCACCCCCCCCCCCCCCCACCCCCCCCCCCCCCCACCCCCCCCCCCCCCCACCCCCCCCCCCCCCCACCCCCCCCCCCCCCCACCCCCCCCCCCCCCCACCCCCCCCCCCCCCCACCCCCCCCCCCCCCCACCCCCCCCCCCCCCCACCCCCCCCCCCCCCCACCCCCCCCCCCCCCCACCCCCCCCCCCCCCCACCCCCCCCCCCCCCCACCCCCCCCCCCCCCCACCCCCCCCCCCCCCCACCCCCCCCCCCCCCCACCCCCCCCCCCCCCCACCCCCCCCCCCCCCCACCCCCCCCCCCCCCCACCCCCCCCCCCCCCCACCCCCCCCCCCCCCCACCCCCCCCCCCCCCCACCCCCCCCCCCCCCCACCCCCCCCCCCCCCCACCCCCCCCCCCCCCCACCCCCCCCCCCCCCCACCCCCCCCCCCCCCCATTAAAATTAGGTTCAATTCAGATTGAAAGCAGAAAATCGGATTATTTAAATTTGACTGTCCGAAAAGATAAAGGCTAAAGTTGCTGCGATCATTAATTATGGGACCAAATTTATATATAATTTGCAGAGGAATTAGTATGTGGTTATCCCTTGTTAGCCATAACTTAAACTTATCATGAAAACTAGACAACAACTAGTAATTAGTTTAATAACCGCCGCCTCCGTCAACATTAACACGCATTGGCACACATGTATGTTCGGATAAATCTTGCTTATCTCATTACCAAATTTTAAATGTACAGATCACTTGTTTCCTTCAACTACGCTTACGCACCACATTAATATCTTCTTGTAATTAAATTTTTTTAGCAACAAATGTTGTCATTTACTATTAGTTATCAATGACAGCCGTTTAACTTGTAGTTTTTGATAACCTAGGTGTCCAAGCTTACACCAGACTAATCCTGGACCCTCAGAACCCTTGCCTTAGAACCCTGAATGATGTAAATCGCGGGATGATTTTTGGTAAATATCTGGAGCTAGCTAAGTTGGTTGGTTTGGGAAAAACAATGGGTTTAAGTTTTTCTAATTAATTTTAGATCTATGTTTTCCTTCTAGAAATTACTACCTACGTTTTTTTTATTTGATTGATTATGAAGTAACGATGATGTAATTATAATGTGTTTAGAAAAAAAAATATAAAATATTTTCATAGTTTTGAAATAAAAAAAATATTGGACTAACACACAATAAATAAAACCAGCTCAAATTAGGTTTGGTAAAACTCAAATCATTCACATGTCAACTTTGAGATTTGAAAATATTTCTTGGTGATTATTGCATTTTTTTATGTCAGAACTTAAGCTCGTTGGTGTTTCTATTCCACATCTTATTGGGTCAGCAAATTTGGTGCCACAACTTCAATTTTGATCCACATTGAGACCCAATTTTAAAATTGACCCAAATTAACCCACATGCGGGCCATGTGGCTTGTAATTTGAGGATTTTGATCGAATTTAAAAATAAATCAAAATTTATTTTCTAAACTCAAACTCAAACCCACCTCTGTCTCTCTCGAATTTCTCCACCTCCTCTCCCAAAAACTTCACCTCAACCGCGATACTGCCGCCTTTCTTCGTAACTACCCCACATCTTCAACAACCCCACTAACGACTTGAATTGAGGAGACGGATGGGCGTCCATTAGTGGAATTTGCAAAGGGTCGGCAACACGGAGGTGGCGGAGGGCGAAATAATGACTTGCGACAGAGCTTTAGAAGCTTGGGAGGCGCTTCTCCGACAATTCTTAGTGATGGCAGCGGTGGTGAGAGTTAGGGAGGACGAAAAAGAGGCTGCAACAGAGGCGGCGGAAGTATCATCGGCAGTTGAGGCGAAGATGGTTTATGGTCAAGGGAAGGAGTGGAGAGTTTACAGAATTTTGGGGGACGAATTGGAATTTTGGAAGCGTTGTGGGAGATTTCGATTGTGATGGGAAGGAAGCATTTGATAGAGGTAGAGGAGGTATTAAAACGTTGGAGTTGATGGAAGATTGGGGTTTAGAAAATTGAATTGGTCAAAATTCCCAAATTACAAGTCATGCCCATTCGTCTCCTCAACTCGAGTCCCATCCGCCCTCATTCCTTGCCCTCTGTAACTACCCCCCACATCTTCCACATTTGTGGAAGATGTAGTCTTTAGTGGGGTGGTTGAAAATGTGGAAGATGGGGAGTAGTTACGTAGGAAAGCGGCAGAGCCGTGGTTGAGGTTTAGTTTTTGGAGAAGCGGTTGAGGATTGGGAGACGGAGGTGGGTTTAAGTTAGAGTTTTGAAAATAAAATTAGAATTTTATGTTTTACAAAATTTCGTTTTTGTCAAAATTCCAAAATTACAAGCCACGTGATTTACACGTGGGTAATTTATGACAAATTTGAAATTGAGCCTCAATGTGGACCAAAATTGCAACTGAAATTGAAGCTGTAGCACCAAATTGCTAGCTCGATAAGATGTGGGGTAGAAACACCAGTGATCTTAAGTTGTGGCATCGAAATCCCCTAATTAAAAGTTACGTGGCCAACACGTGGATTAATTCGGGCCAATTTTGAAATAGGGTCTCAATGTGCACCCAAATTGCCACCAATATTGAAGCTGTGACACCAAATGTATCAGCCCAATAAGATGTGGAGTAGAGTTGTGGCAAAAAAAATGCAATAATCTCATATTTCTTGGATTGACTAATCACGAAAGTATGCAATATATTTATTTTTATGTTATTTAACTCGGTCCTTCATCGATTTCACCATTTTTGTGATTTATCCCATTTGTTAATCAATCCACTCATTCTCTTCAGTTTTAATTACTATTTCACATTTTTTTGTCAATTTAACTCGATTTTTGTGGTTTTTGTTGTTATTTTTATCGATTTGACTCATTTTTTTAATTACATGTTTAGCTGATATCATTTTTTTTCCGGTTACCCGTGTTTTATCGATTTATCCCGTTGTTTTATCGATTTTACCATATTTGTTGCTTTAACTCGTTTTTCTTCGACCTAACCCATTTTTTCATTTTTATCATCTATTTTTAATCAGATTTTACATATTTTCACCAGTAACAATTTATATGTTTTGACTTAAGCCAATTATAAGTTTTTCAGTTAACTAAATATACTTTATTTTATTCATACAACACAAATGTGGCATTTTTTCCGAGGTTCTTTAATGATTTTTAGGTTGTTTGATAATTGATAATTTCTTAAGAATTGTACAAAGAAGTATCGATTGCAATTTTTTTGTTATTTTAACCCGTTATTTGACCGATTTCACTCGTTTTTGTGTTTGATCATATTTGTTAATCAATTCACCTATTATCTCCGATTTAACCCAATTATTGTTTTGCTAATTTAACCTATTTTCTCACATATTTCACCTTCGTTTTTAATTTGCCAATTTAAATCATTTTTTGTTCTTATTCTTGTTCTTTCATTGATTTGATTCCCCCCCCCCCCCCTCCCCTTTTGTTATCTCATTTTAGTCAATATCATTAATTTTTTACCAGTTACTCCTTTTCTGCCGGCCACCATTTTTTTTCTTTAAGTCGTATTTATTCTATCTAACCTATATTTTCATTGATTGTACCATTTTTATCATATATTTTTTAATCAACTTTTACCCGTTTTTAACGATTTAAGCATTCTATGTTTTTGACTTATTTTGGCTTAAGCCAATGATAAGTTTTCTAGTTAACTAAAAAGTACTTTTTTTATTTAACTAACCCGAAGGCGGTCTTTTGTTTTTAGGTTCTTTAATTTTTTTGAGGTTCTTTGATAATTGATAATTTCTTAAGAATTTTCTAAAGAAATATCGATTTTACCTGCTTTTACATTGAATTTATAATTTTTTGGTTATTTTATCCCGTTCTTTCACTGGTTTAACTTGTTTTTTGTGGTTCATCACATTTCTTAATCGATCCATCAATTCTTTCTAGTTCAACCCAATTTTAATCGACTTTGTCTCATTTGTTAATCAGTTCACTCATTCTCTCTGGTTTAACCCAATTTTAGTCTGATTATACTTATTGTTTTGCTGGTTTAACCCAATTTTAGTATGATTATACTTCTTGTTCTTTTATCGATTTGATCTTTTTTTTGCTAGTCTATGTTTAGCTGATGTCATTCATTTTTTATCGGTTTTACCAATTTTTTGCCGGTTTACCTTGTTGTTTTATCAATTGCACCTTTTTTTTTCTGCTTTAACTCGCTTTTTTTTTTCTTTCTATCTAATCCATTTTTCCATTGATTTATCATTTTTTATCATATATTTTTTAATCAAATTTTACCCGGCCCGTTTTTATCGATTTTAACCATTTCTATGTTTTGACTCTTTTTGGCTTAAGCCAATTATATGTTTTTTTAGTTAAACTAAATAGTATCTTTTTTATTCATGTAGCAGAAATGTGACATTTTTTTTCTTATGACCTTTAATAAGTGATAACTTTTTAAGAACGTTCCAAAAAAATATTCGAAGAAATATAGAGTAATAATTTTTTTTACTAATAATATTTTAATGAGTTGTAAAACATTAAAATATAATTATAATAAGGTTGATGTAGAAATGACTTCTTGTCTAATTATACTTCTAAGATTATTTTATTTTACCTTTTTGCCATAAAATTAAATATCACAATATAATTTAAATAGGGGTATATTAGTTTCACAAAAAAAGGAAGAATTTTTTTTGCCAAACTCGTACTTTAATATAAAATATAAATAATATATAAAATATAAAATATAAATAATATATAATAAAATAATAAATAATATAATATAATATATATATATATATAAATATATAGATAATTAATCTGCACACACACACACATACATTTCTGTGTGGAAAAAACTTTTCCGATCCAGTTGTCTCTATAAATACCCTCCAAGCTAGTTCACCATTTCCCTCATAATTAAACGTCCACTTCTCAATAAATACATATAAATGTATCTCATGTTCTTTCCCTCCTTGGACATGTAGATACATATATCTTTTGATAGATAGATATATGCAGCTATATAGCCATTTTCAACATTAATTGACATTAATTCTTCTCTCTTTCCCGTGACAATTTCCAATAAATCGATCACAAATTAAAAGCCATCCAATCACACGTGATTAATTTTCTCGAACCTTCCCCCAAAATACAAAAGGTTTATATACCGAAGATTCAAATTATTTCCAGACTCTTAATTTTTGAAATTGTTGAGATTTTTAATTTCAAATAATGAGGTCATTTAAGAAATCATCATTCAAGGTGAAGAATCATGAGATTGTTGATGGAGGAGAAGGGAGTAATAATTTGAATGGAAGCGATGAATATATGGTGGAGGATTTGAGAGATATTATTGAGTCATCTCGGGGCAGCCGATTCACTTTGATTGAAAATGAGTTCGGACTCGATCCGGGTCGCCGGAGGTTCAGTAGACAGAGCGTTATCAATGGCATAAAAGACTTTTCACGAGGCTTTTACATTCATCCAGATAACAGGTATGTAATTTACATACAATACAATAATTCTGTATCTATATTACTGGAATTTCGTTTAGTTTGTACGTTTTGGTTTTGAATTTTGATGATGATGGAGGGGGGTTGTTTGGGTGGGACCGGATGGGCTGTGCAAGTGGCGTTATTCCCGCCAATGATATTAATGGACACGTGGCGGGAAAGTACTCGCGGTTCATTTTGATGGTTTTGTTACAACTACAAGCCATCCATTATGTTGACTTTGACCTTCTTAATTGGTGGCTAAAAATTGCTTTAGGTTAATTTCCTCAAGTGTGGAAGTTAAAAATAGATTTTTGAATTGGATAGAAATGGTGACTCGAGAATTCTAGGCTCCAGCTAAGTTGTTCACTTAATTTTGGGATGAATTATCTAATTGTTTTATTTTAGAGAAACGATCATTAAATTAGTATCATTAAATCAGAAATTTATCGAATTGCTAACAAATTACAAAGAATTTCAATCACATAGTATGACTAGTACTTAAACTAGAGAAAATCTTAGGGTGTATGTAGATGAGTTTTGGCCCGGTCTCGCGGGTTTCGCGAGACCGAGCCAAACATCTTTCAAATGAATTTTCGCCAAACTCATAAAACCATAAAAAAACCTATTCAAAAACTCACACTCAAACTCTTCAAACCTATAAAACATTGATTTAACACCTAATACCTACTTTTCCCCCCAAATTTCACTAAAAAAGACATTGATTGAGCACCTACCTACCATCTATTTTTTCCCCTAAACTTTAATATCAAAACCCAATTCAAGTGGGGTTTCAACTTATTCAAACCACAAAACCCAACAGCCAAAGCTCATCCAAATGAGGTCTCAAATGTTTCATCGAAACCACCCAACTATTTTTTTAAAATCGAGACCCGCACAATCGAGGCAAAACCCATCCAAATAGACTCTTACCAATGATATATGGCCTAAATGAATTTTTCTAAATTATTTTAATAGTTAAATAACGATTTAGACGAATTGGAATCGGTTGTGAGCTAGAATTTATTTTTTCCTTCTGAACAAACAATTAGAATAGATTGATGAGCCCTTGATTTTATTGAGATTTTTCTGACATTGTTTCAAGAAAAATATTGGGGAAATATTTCATATGGATGGGTTTCCGTGAAAAATGCAAAAGATTCTGATATCGTCTGAAATCTCAGACTGACTTGCACATGGAACAATCCCACTAAACCGACTCGAGTTCTGGAAAAGAAGGGTTAATTATGATATAGGGGGAAAATTCTCGCGTAAAACAGGTATTTTATAGATCTGGAATAAAATTAGTGTACCCACAAAATATATTTATAAGATTTTGTGTATGATCTATGAAAGACCGGATTGAAACAAAAGTTTTCTGATATAAGTCATGTTCCCGGATTGTGTATAGTAAGTGTTTATGTTGTAACAAAATTAAGTTGTACTCATACAAATTATTTGTCGTTTTACATGTTTTCACACATATTAAGTTACCTACTAAATAGCCTCAGTTTTAAAGAAAAAATAAATTATATACCTAAAATACCCTTATTCTTTATTTATCTCACCATTAGCTATTTACACGTTATTCAAGTTTTACACACTCTCTCTTACTTTTTCTCTTACATACCTAAAATATGTAATTAATAGTGTATTGAAATCCTAAAGTGACAAATAATTTGAGACAATTTTTTTTCTCTAAAACGACAAATAATTTGGGACAGAGGGAGTAGCTAAGTGTCATAGTCCAATGGCAGGGCTCCGGAATGGAATTAATTCCATTTTTTTTCTTTGCCCACTCTCACCTATAATTCTAGTTTTAATTATATTTTTAATATTAATATTAATAATACTAATAATTATTTTATTAATATAATTAAATTATTAATTATATTTAAATATTAAAATTAAAGAGAGTAAATAATCATAAAATTAAAATTGATACATAATAGGAAATACAACAAACAAGAAAGGAAATACAAGAAATAGGATTAAATAAACGATAAACACACGGAAATATAACATTTTACTGATTTCTCCCCTGAAACCAGTCGCTTCCTTCATTCGATGAATCTCCAAATAAGTCCCGAGGAAGACTTTTTTGTTGTATTTCCCTTATTTTATTCTTCCAATACGCCTTTGTATCTGGAGTGAATGAAGAGCAGTTCATCGACATAATCCGTTCCTCCCTTGACATTGTCGTTGACATTCTCGTTACTTCTTCTTCCCGTTGACGTTGAAGCATCTCCGTATGCCTTCTCTCTCGTCCAGCCTCTACCAGAAGTGCAGTTTCTCTCATGGCCTGAATTTTTTCCCTTTCCAAGTCAATATTAGCATGTGGACTACTCGACGAAGCCACCACCAATATTGTAGTTAAATGATTAAATTTTTAATTACAATAAAAGATATTAAAATAAAATGTTGAATTTATTTATTAATGATTTGTCCATAAATAAATTTAATTACAATTCTCATAAATTATTAATGGTTTTAATTTTAAAAAAAATAAATTTTATTATATTAAATAATTCAATTAAAAATTGGTGACTACATATATTTATTAAATACTAGTAAATATACAATAAATATACTAACAAATTTTATTAAAAATTCAATTCTACAAATTTAATTTAATTTAATCTAGGAGGAAAATTTAATTTTATATTTATTTATTTAAATAATTTATTTTTTCCTATTTAAAAATATTAAATAAAAAATTTTTAATAAAGAAATTAAAAAAAACGGAACCAATCAGGGGACGCCACTTAAAGAGGGGCGCGTGAGATTAATCCCAAACGGGAACGAGCCGCGGCCAGGGCTCCGCGGAGCCCCGCCCCTTTCCCCACCCCGCCCCCGAGCCCCCACTGCTAGAGACGGCTTCTCCACCCAGCCCCGACCCCGTCCCGACTCCGGCCATCTCCATTGGAGATGACCTAATGTACTCCCTTCGTCCCTTTTTTCTCTCCTGAGTTTTGGCATGTAGTTTTAGGTATTGAAACGTTAGATTTTTAGGTATCTTTACATTTATGTCCTTAAAAATAGTGGTGGAGAATTATTAGTGTCAAATCATTACTTTATTTGAAATGGTACTTTTGATAAAAGTAATTTTATATTATGAAAATAAGTGTTATTTTGGGACATCTGTAAATATAAAATAGGAACAAAAATTAAATTGACGGAGGGAGTATTGTTTATAGGGATGTAAACGAGTTGGTCAAATTAAATTGTACTTATGTTTTCAATTAGTTTGATTTCTTTTTATTGAATATTATAATATGTTTAAGTTTAATTTGATTATTAAGAGAATCGAGTTTGAACAAATTTTTATTAAATTTAACATGAGCTGAGTTTTAATAGCTTGATATTTTTACATTAATTATTGCATGTTGGAGCGAAACTTCAAAAGTTATTACATTATAAATATTGTTTCACTTGATTTGATTTTTGATTTTCTCAACAAACCATTTAAAATTGGGGCAGATCATTGCTTAGGCCACATCACATGGGAATAGGTTGTAACAAACAATTAACGTGTACGCACTGCCTAGGTTTAGTACAAACACAGAGCATGTACTGTCCTCAAGTTGCAATATTTTCCCTTTCATTTTCCATAACTGACAGTTTTTTATTCCCTTTTTTGGGATAGCTAATCACTTCCTTTTTTTTCCCATTATTTTGTTATGAGTAACTAGGGGTCTATTTAGATGGGTTTCGCGATATTGAGTCAGAATTCTTTCAAATAAAGTTTGACAAAACTCATGAAACTAATCACAAACTTATTCAGAAACCTACATTCAAAATTATAAAACTTTGATTTGACACCTACCACCTATTTTTTCCTCAAACCCAATTCAAATGAGGCTTCAGCTTTTTAAAACCACAAAACCCCAACATCCAAAACTTAGTCAAATGGAGTTTCAAATGTTTCACCGAAACCACACAAACCATATATTTGAAATCGAACCAAAACCCTTCCATGTACCTAATCTATGAGAATTTTATCATCAATTATTGAAGCATTGATGATGTAGTGAATTCACGAAAATCTATGCAATCCTCATATATTAGGTGTATGTGATATCAAAACTATTAATCAAGAACAAGACAAATTGCTATACTTAATCAGTTATAATGTGTAATCTTGATTCTTGGAGGCAAATGCAGGTGGTACAAAGCATGGGAAAAGTTCATACTAATATGGGCAATATACTCATCATTTTTTACACCATTGGAGTTTGGTTTCTTTAGAGGACTTCCCAAAAACCTTTTCTTCTTAGACATTGCTGGTCAAGTGGCTTTTCTAGTTGACATTGTCTTGCAATTCTTTGTGGCATATAGAGATAGCCACTCCTACAAAATGGTCTACAAGCGTACCCCAATCGCCCTCCGGTCAGTTTTCTCACTTCCATTAACGTGCATTATGCTCGATTTCGTTGTATTTTATTTCATTTGATCATTTCTTTGTTTGGTTAATTTTTTGCAGGTATCTTAAATCACATTTCATATTTGATCTTCTAGGTTGTCTGCCTTGGGATATTATTTACAAGGTTTGGCAATGTTATCCCTTGAATATGCAATTAATGTTCATTTTGATACTCTTTGTCATTGTAGTTTAGGAAAACTATTCTATAGCTTTAACATTGTTTACCTCCGTGATCGCATACTCGCATAATGTTCAATTTATCTCCCTGTAATTTGAAAAAGAACACTTTACCCCCTATAATCTTATAAAAGTCACACGACCTTCTTAACATCTTTAAACTTAAAAAAATATGAATTGATAAAACTAACCCTCTTATATGTGGCACTTTACCCCGTGTTATGATAAATATGACACTTTATCCCCTGTGTTATGATAAACATGACACTTTACCCCTTGTGTTATGACAAATGTAGCAGTTTACCCTTGTGTTATGATAATTACTACACTTTACCCCCTATGTCACAAAAATACTTTTTCATTCCCACTCTCAATTTTGACGAATAAGTTACACTCTACGGTTGAAGGAGATAAACTGCTCCTTCAAAGTCACATGGGGAGTAAATTGAACATTATGTATATCACAGGAGGGTAAAATGCTATTTTTTACATAACAGGGGAGTAAATTGAACATTATGCATATCGATCCCAGAGAAAAAAATGATAATAGGCCTCCCGGGGCACAGCTCAGTTGGTAAAGGAGGTGAACTGCGGGGCTCACTCCCCCAGGGTGGGGAGTTCGAATCCTGGGAGGAGCAGCCAAGTGTTGTAAAATCTTTGAGGGAGGATGGAGTAGCTTGGTGTTGTAAGTTCCATGGTAGTAGGCTCCCTTGGGGGCCAGGAGTATAAAGAGTGAACAAACCCTGACCAACTCAGGCACATCCCGCGATTTACTTCCGCACATTGCTGAGAGGCCAGTGATGGGTGGTCCAGGACTAAACCTGGGTTACCAAAAAAAAAAAAAAAATGATAATAGCTCAGTGTTTTAATATTTCATGATTTTAATACGACGTTATTTGTTTGGTAGGCAGCTGGAGAGAGAGAAGAGGTGAGGTACCTATTATGGATTAGATTGACTCGAGTTCGCAAAGTAATTAAATTTTTCCAGGGGATGGAAAAGGACATAAGAATAAATTATCTTTTTACTAGGATAATAAAACTTATAGCTGTTGAGATTTACTGCACACACACAGCAGCTTGTATTTTCTACTATTTAGCTACTACACTTCCTGAGGAGAAAGAAGGATACACATGGATTGGGAGTTTGAAACTTGGAGATTATAGTTACTCACATTTCAGAGAGATTGATCTCTGGAAAAGATACACTACCTCAATGTATTTTGCCATTGTCACCATGGCTACTGTGGGTGAGTCCTTATTTTAGAGTTAATGACAATTTACCCCGTGTGATATGCATAATGTTCAATTTATCCCTTAGTAATTTGAAAAGTAGCACTTCACCCCCTATGATCTTATAAAAGTTTCGCAGTGCCTTCTTGTCAATTTTATACTATACTTTTACTCAGTCATTTTATAAATGTGGCATCTGTATTCTTATAAATGTGGTACTTTACCCCCATGTTATAATATATGTGGCATTTTACCCCCTGTATTATGATAAATGTGGCACTTTACCTTCCTGTGTTATGATAAATATGACACTTTATCCCTGGCGGGTACTTTTGTCCTTTTACGCAACATTTTCATGCCCACTATCAGTTTTAGAAAGTGTGTTATACTCTCCATCGGAAGGAGGTAAATTGGTCCTTCAAAATTTTCTCAGCCGGTGAAGTGCTCTTTTTCACATCACAAGGAAGTAAATTGAACATTATGCATATCATAGGCTGTATGTGTACTCATTTTTGACACTATGAAATTGTGACTTCTGTTGTATTCACTATCAACAACATTCTTGTACAGGTTATGGAGATATACATGCAGTCAATCTAAGAGAAATGATATTCATTATGATTTACGTCTCTTTTGATATGATTCTTGGTGCATATTTGATTGGTAACATGACAGCATTGATTGTAAAAGGATCAAAAACAGAAAGATATAGAGATAAAATGACAGATCTCATCAAATATATGAACAGAAATAAATTAGGTAGGGATCTTCGAAATCAAATTAAAGGTCACTTGCGTTTACAGTACGAAAGTAGTTATACCGAGGCTTCTGTTCTTCAAGATATCCCCATTTCTATTCGTGCCAAGGTATGCAGTATGTATTAGTGTGTGCAAACTTTAAAACTTTAATTTGTTCAAAGCTTCATAATTGAAAATCCATTTAATTATTGCAGATATCACAAACACTGTATAAGACATATGTTGAGAATGTTCTTCTTTTCAAGGGTTGCTCCTCAGAATTCATCAATCAAATTGTAAGCTGGTACTTTCTCTCTGAGTATTTCATTTGTGTTTAATGCAAAAACACCCCCCATGCTTTGCCTAATTGGCAAAACCCCTTGTGTTTATTTGATAGCAAATATCCCCCTATGTTCTTTTTTTATTAGCAAAACCCCCCCTATGTTCTTATTTTTTAGCAAAAAATCCCATTTTAAATACCTTTATAATCTAAGGAGGTTATTGCCAATTTTTAAAGTTAACTAGGGGTTATTGCCAATTCTCATAGTTAACAGGAGGATTATTGTTAATAAATTTAGGTGAATAGGGGTGTTTTGCATTTTTTGACAGGGGTATAATTGTCATTTTCCTGCAAAAGTAAGATGGGGTTTTCGCTAATAAAAAATAGCAAAAATAACAAGGATTTAGCATAGGGGTATTTTTGTATTTCACTCAATTCTTTTCTCATTTCATATATTGATATGTGGTTGAATAAGCTTGATGTTATCATTTCTCTGCAGGTGACTAGAGTCCATGAGGAATTTTTTCTCCCGGGAGAAGTAATAATGGAACAAGGAAACGTTGTGGATCAACTCTATTTTGTTTGTCATGGTGTTTTGGAGGAAGTTGGCATAGGGGCAGATGGATCGGAAGATACCGTGTCCCTTTTAAAGCCTAACGACTTATTTGGCGAAATTTCAATTCTATGCAACATTCCTCAGCCATATACAGTTCGCGTTTGTGAACTTTGTAGACTTCTTCGAATCGATAAACAATCTTTCTCCAATATACTCGAGATATACTTTCATGATGGTCGAAAAATCTTGACCAACTTGTTAGAGGTAATTAGACTTAAACCAAATTGTCTGAGAGTTGGATACTTTTTCTTTTTTGTGTGCATATTCTAATGTGATTATTTGTGACAGGGGAAAGAGTCTAATCTTCGGGTGAAGCAATTGGAGTCGGATATTACATTACATATTGGTAAACAAGAGGCTGAGCTTGCTTTAAGAGTTAACAGTGCAGCTTATTATGGTGATTTGTATCAACTGAAAAGTCTGATTCGAGCTGGAGCCGATCCAAATAAAAAAGATTACGATGGGCGATCAGCATTGGTATGGATTAAATGATTTGAATTTCGAGCTAAATGTCAAAATACTCCTTGTGTAATTTTCATTAGAACCCCTCAATGCGAATCCTCAAGAAATTCTCATTTGAAATTCCTTCATAAATCATAGGGAGGTTATTGTCAATTGTTCAAGTGAACAAGGAGAAGTTGTTCTCCCGGTGTGAAACTAGTTGGACAGTTAGAAAACGAGGAAGCCCGGGTTTTTCGATCAAGTTTTGAATGAATTACTAGTCTCCCGGTATTCCTCATTTTGTTTAGCCCTGGAAGATGAGTTCTTGCCTATATCTACATTATATTTCCTATCCATTAATTTCTTCTTCCAGTTGATGCCAAATTTTCAAAGTTAACAAGATAATTATTGCCAAATTTTTAGGTTAGGTTTTTTTTTTGACAATTAGACAAAGCATAGGGGGTATTTTTGCAATTACTCTTTGAATTTCCTTAGGCCTGTTTGGCATTCTTTCGCTAGCGATGTGGGACAAATTATTCTCCTCTCTATGTTTATATAAAAACACAGATAGTAAGTCTTGGTTCCTTTTTTTTTTTTTGTACAGCACCTCGCTGCATCTAGAGGTTATGAAGATATTATTCTTTTCCTCATACAAGAAGGTGTAGACATCAATGCTGAAGGTAAACTTTTTGAAATGATTAATCTACTTTCACATTAAACTTGTAAAATTTTGTAATAAAAATCGGCACATGAACTTACAATGATGCTTGTATGAAAAACAGATAACTTTGGTACTACACCGTTATTTGAAGCGATAAAGAGCGGACATGATAGAGTTGCGTCATTACTTTTAAGAGAAGGGGCCTTATTAAAGATTGATAATGCTGGGAGCTTTTTGTGCTCGGCTGTTGCAAGAGGCGATTCAGATTTACTTAAACGAGTATTATCAAATGGCATTGATCCAAACTCAAAGGATTATGATCAACGAACCCCACTTCATATAGCTGCATCTCAAGGACTATTTTTAATGGCAAAGTTGCTTTTGGATGCAGGAGCCAGTGTTTTATCAAAAGACAGGTAATGGTTATTTGCTCATACGACCTTATTCGATTTGTTTATGTTACGCTAAAGCTAAAGTAGTTGGTTTTGTATAACTTTTTTCAGATGGGGAAATACTCCAGTAGATGAAGGGAGAATGTGTGGAAATGAAAATATGATTAGAATTTTGGAAGAAGCGAAAGCAGCACAGTTATCCAAATTTCCTGATTGCTCACAAGAAGTTATAGGTAATATGAAATTCATTTTTCTTTTATTTCATTTTCATAGAAATCAGGAAGTTGAAAAAAATAGAGCGTCACATATTGCACTAGATAGTAAAACAAAGCAAGTAACCATATCGGCTGCATATAAACAGCGGTTTAAAAGTACCTGTAAGATTTGTTGTAATCAAGAGTCCAAATCGGAAAACTCTGAATAGAGGTTCTTGAATTTGCTTGACATTTCTACACATTTTATGCTCTTAAGAAGATTTTAGACGAGCTAAATGCAAAAATACACCTATGTTTTGTCTAATTAGCAAAATCCCCCCTTGTTATTTTTATTACAAAAACCCCCTCGTATTCTTTTTTATTAGCAAAAAACACGTAGAGGATCTTTTTTGCTAATAAAATTAACACGTAGAGGTTTTTGCTAAAAAGGCAAAGTATAGGGGTATTTTGAATTTCACTCGATTTCTTAACCGTGCAACTTATGGTTTATAACAGATAAAATACACCCGAGGAAATGCACAGTGCTGCCGTTTCACCCATGGGATCCAAAGGAGGGTAGAAGACATGGCATTGTAATGTGGGTTCCTCACAGCATGGAGGAGCTCATTAAACTAGCAGCTAAGCAACTCGAGATGTCCGAAGATTCATTCTGCATATTATCAGAAGATGGAGGTAAAATTTTAGAGGTGGATATGATTGTAGATGGTCAAAAGTTATATATTATCAGGGAAAACAATTGAGTTACATTGTAGCTTTGGCTTTGTACTTTGAAAATCAATATAATTCCACTTCATGGTATCTAATGAGTTCTTGCCCTGATATTATATATATATATATATATATATATATTTTTTTTTTTTTTTGATTCCCACAGCTGCATCTAGAAATTATTTTTATTTTGCCACCTCAAGGTCACTGTTGTTAATTTTTTTTTTTTTGGTGGAATACTTGATGTTATATTTTTTTCTTACATATTCATGGGCCGAGAGCGATTCTATTTTATCATGAAATTCGCGTAAATGAATCTTTTTGCACGCTTCTATCGGGGTTGCTAAGTCAATGGTATTGGAGATATAATCCGATATCTCTTCATTTATAATGTATTTTTTAAACTTTTCATGTTTAGTAAGGTATTTAGGATCTGTGATAACAGCTTACTATTTATAGTAAGTTAGCTTAGTTTGTTAGAACTATATAGAGGCAGCTCCTCTCCGTAAACACTGTCATTCACTCAATGAAAGGATAATTTCCTTTCTTTGAAATTTTCAGTTTACGTTGAAACATCAAAAGCAATTATGGTATCAGAAGAACTTTTTTTGCTTTTCTTCCGCGCATTTGATCTAATTTCTTCCAAATTTCATCCTTGTTATCATCTTTTTGTTTCCAATTCTCTGTTTTCGAAATGGCTTCAAACTCATCCACTGGTAATACAGCTGCAAATAATGCAATTCCATCAAGATTCGCCATTGATGACCCTGAAAGTGCGTTCTTTCTGCACCACTCAAATGGTCATGGCCTAGTTCTCGTCCAACAACCGCTCACAAGAGATACATATGCCTCTTGGAGTAGAGCTATGATGATTGCACTCGCTGCAAAGAACAAAACATGGTTTGTGATGGATCAATTTTTGAAACTAATGCTTTTACATATTTTTCTCTTGCAGCATGGTCAAGAAACAATAAGATGGTTTTCTATTGGATTTTAAATGTAGTTTCTAAAGATATTTCTGCAAGAATCGTTAGAAACTGCATTTAAAATCCAAGAGAAAACCATCTTTATTGTTTCTTGACCATGCATTTGCAAGAGCAGGATTTGTAGAAACATTAGGTTCAGAAATTGATCCATCAACAAAGGTCGCTTTGTTCTTTACAGCGAGTGCAATCATCATAGCTCTACTCCAAGAGGCATAGTTATCTCTTGTGAACAGTTGTTGGATAGGAAATAACGCACTCGCAGGGGTCATCAATGGCGGATCTTGATGGAAATGCATTATTTGCATCCTTCTATTACGACTGTTTCTTTACATACTTTTGATTTGATCCACTGTGATGTATGGAGACTAGTTGTTGTACGATCATATAATGGTTTTTAAGTATTTTGTGACCTTAATAGATGATTACTCCGTTTCACATGGATTTATGTAATGCAATATAAATCCGATGTCAAGCTTATTATTCCCATGTTTTTTGCTATGATTGAAACTCAGTTTAATTGTAGCATTAAACAGTTTAGAAGTGACGATGCGGGAACTTGCTAAAAAAGGATCAATAATACATTATTAGAACTCTTGTGTTCAAACACTTCAGAATGTTGTTGTTGAAAGACAACACCACTCTTTTAAATGTTGCAAAAGCTTTATACTTTCAATCTCACGTGCCTATTGAATTTTGGTGTGAATGAGTATTAACTGCTACTTTTTTGGCTAATAAGACTCCTTCCAGTAAACTGCAAAACAGATCTCCATATGTTTTCTTATATAAGCAACCTGCATATTTTTTCTTATATAAGCAACCCGCTGATCATTCTGCTTCATAAATTCCAAAAAACATATCACAAATTGTTTTACCAAATACTGAGCAAGACATTGATCATATAGCTCAGGAAGCTGAACCTCTTTCTCAAAATACTGATCAAATTCATCAAAACATTGGACACATACCTCAAAATCAAAACATAAACAATAATCTTAGATGAACTTCAAGACCTCAAAAGGAAACATTCTTATCTTGATCGTTTCCGATGTAACAGTCTCTTAAAATCAACGAGTTGTAGATATCCTAGACATTCTTATTCAAAACTTTCTAGTGAATATAGGAATTTTATATGCTATATTACAACTCAAACAAAATCTCAGATTTACAATCAAGCTGTCAAGATTAAAAAATGGAGAATAACAATGGAGGAAGAAAAACAGGCACTTGAAGCTAATGCCACATGGGATCTGTTGTATCTCTACCCTATGGAAATCATACAATAGGTAGTAAGTGAGTATATAAGAATTAAGATCAAACACAAAGCAAATGGAATTATAGAAAGGTTTAAAGCACGTTTGGTAGCAAAAAGCTACACTCAACAAGAAGGAGTGGATTTTCTTGAGACATTTTCCGATGTGGCCAAGTATGCAACAATTAGAATACTCTTAGTGATTAAGGTAAAAATCGTATGTATGATGTGTAGAGGAAATAAGAGATTCTTACTAAATCAATAGAATATTACAAGCTAATATAGTCTATTACAAGTGGATCCAGGTCAAACTATCTAAAGACCTACAATCTAAGCACCTATGATGAACGATCTAGTGATCTCTGAGTTGGGTATGTCTAAAATCACGTGCCCTCTTTCATAAATGCTGAGGTATTTAGAGTTGCATTTTTCCTTCGGATCGGTTATCTGAATCTGGGTTGCACCGTACGGTACTGTTCCTTAGGTCGTACAAAAGTAAGTCGGTGAAGGGGAAAAATGATCTTAACCGTTGGATCCATCCGTACCAAGTCCGTACCGAGAGCTATGGAGATCGTACTAACGATCAACCAGATCGAAGAGTAAAATGATCTAGCAAGGGATGGAGAAGCTAGATCGTTTGGGGGGATCGTGGAGCTTCCCAAATCAAAGTACGTCATCTAGGTGCTACGTGGACCAATCATAGAAAGCCAAGCCAATGTACGAAGTATGGCATATCACTTAGCTTTAGCTGCACGCATGAACTGAGAATCGCATCAAATTGATGTGAAGGATGCATTCCTAAATTGTGATCTATATGAAGAGGTGTATATGAATATACCTTTGGGCTATCACATAAACATATCCAAACAAGCACAAAAACTTCAAAAATTATTTTATGGATTGAAGCACCCATGTAAACAATGGAATGTAAAGTTGATTGAGGCAATCAATTATTTGGTTGGAATTAATCGGAATAACTTTTCAACCAAACCACGAAATAGGAAATAATAATTAAGACTGAGGCTACGGATGCAATCTCCTTAAGATATTATTTTTGAGGCTGCCTGTGCACACAATATTCCGCGGTAGTCTCCCAAGATACAACAGTATTGATCCTTTGTTGTTTGCACTAACAAAAAGGCCACGAGTGAGTTGGAACAAACAAAACTTCGACTATTGGAAATAATAAGAATTGTAGAAGAGAGAATTAAAATTTTGATGTAGTTGCTATTAATTGATTCCGAATTGGCCAGATCCTGTCTCATATTTATAGACGTAAAAATGTCTTTTCGCAAAAGACACAATGTTTCGGTCCAAAGGGTACCTCTTAGGATTGAACAAATACAACTCTTCTCTCAACTTATTTCATTCACCTATAAAAACTCCAACAAATTCAACTTGCTGAAAATCCAGTTTTCCATGAACGTAACAAACATATAGAGGTGGATTGTCATTTTATTCGCGACTTGATCCAAAACAAAACAATACATCTTCTGTAACATCCCGATCCCACATTGATTATGGATGGATTGTTTGAATGGTTAATAAATATGCTACTTCTCAACATTCATTCCAACCGGAGAAGGGCCCCACACATACCAAAAAGTAATTGAAGAGGGGCAGTGGAGTGATTTAATGAAGGAGTGTATGGTTGTTGGTGCATTTTTCCTTGGCAACAAGCTGAGCATAGGGACTTTGATGTGGACTTGAAAATGGGAAGCATGACTTGATTGATGATACGGTTCACTAGTTGCATAGACGGGTGACCGAGACGATTGAGCCAAAGAGAGGGTGAGGCACGGACACTAATATTTATTTGAGGAGAAGGACTGGAAGGTGGAAACACATAGAGGCCATCCCTAGAGGGCCTTGAAGAAGAACCTTCTGAGTTTTGGAATCCTTCACATAGAAAGAATTTGAATGAAATTCAAAGAAAACATTATTATCATTGCAAAAATTTTGGACTGAAAGTAAATTCTTAGAAATGCTTGGCACATGATAAATAGTAGGGAGAAGAAAATTTCCATGAGTTGAAGGAAAAGTGGAGCCGTAAACATGCTGTGTCGGTAAAGAAGATCCATCGCCAACGCGAACCTGTTCATGGCCTTGATAGTCAGTGGGATCTGTAGTGAGGTTTGAGAAGTCATGGGTGAAGTGATGGGTGGCTGCCGTATCCGGATACCAGGAGGAGTCAGGCGAAGAAGGAGGATAGAGGGAAGGGCCGATTGTGTTGTGAGCCGTGAGAGATGATGGTGGCGGAGTTTTGTAGTTGTAATTGAAACGATGATAGCACATCACAACTGTATGACCCGATTTAGCACTACTTGACATATTGGTTTGGAAGGATTAAAGAGAGACGGTGTTGGAAGAAGACCACGACCTCCGGATCGGCTTCTTCCACCTCTGCCCCGATAGTTTCCCCGACCTCTGGTAGGAGGGCCACGACCACAAACAAAATGGTTTGGGATGCTTTTCATAGTATTGTTTGCAGAGAGTTCGGTAGAGGCAGTGCTAGTGTTTATTTTGTGTAGTTGGCGAGCTTCACAGTTAAGGAGATGGGAATGAACTTGAGGAAGAGAATAGGCATCGGGGTGAGTTATGATATTGTTCACAATAGACTCATACTCATCGGGTAGACCATGAAATTGATACAGAATAAAATCAGTGGGGTCAATCACCTTACATGCCATAGTTAAGGTGTCACGAAGAAGTTTTGCCCGTCGAAAATAATCGGCAATCAATTCGGAACCTTTCTTTAAAGAGGTGAGTTGGAAAAGAGCTTGTGTTGAGCGACCTTGAGACGTAGCAGCAAACATTGATTCTAGAATAAGCCATATGTCACGGGCAGTGGTGGCTTCAAGAACATGATCAATCAGTGGTTCTGTGAGAGAGGAGATGAAAATACTTAGGATGGCTTGATCTTGTTACTGCCAAAGTAAGAAGGACAGGTTTGGTTCAGTCAATCCGTCGAACAGCTAGGGTGGGGGGGGGGGGGGAGGGGGGGGGGGAGATGTGCCGTCAACAAAACGGTAGAGGTTTGTCCTCTGAGATAGGGAAGAACTTGAGCTTTCCAAAGGAGATAATTTTCATTGGAGAGCTTCACGGTGAGGAGGGAGGTTGGAGGATTAGAAGGAATAAACGATGAAGTGTTGGGCTATGTGGGATGAAGGTGGTGGTGAAAACCAGTGGTGAATCGGAAGGAGTTTGAACAGAGGTAGGAGCAGAAGAATTTTCAGCAATTGGAAATGTAGAAAATATAAAGAAGAGGGAGATGAAGGGAGGGATAATAGGTGGACGTAGGTCCTAGAGAGCTCTTGATACCATGTCTAACTAGGTAAGAGAGAGGGGTGAAGACATTAAAGGCAGAGAATTGCAGCACTATTTTGTGTATATAATTCTATATATGAACAAGATTACAAAGGTGCTTTAAATAGCTTCCTAGCTTACAAATAAAGGGCTACAAAACCCTAGGGACCCGTTTGTTTGACGGGAATTGAATCTGGATTTGGTAATCTGATTTCTGGAATTTGATTTCCAGAAATAATTTTCCATTGTAACGTTTGGGTAACATTTGGAATTCGAGCAAGGAAATTAGACAAATTTCTTTTCTAATGTTTGGTAATAATAAGGAATGGAATTCATATTTAATAAGTTCACAAAATACCCTTTACACATATACTATATATAAAGTATGTAATATTAATTATACTCTTATATAATTAAAAAATATATAAATTATCAAAACAGAGCTTTAACACCATAACAATCAAATCGTTGATCTAGACACATTTATGATCTAAAACAAACTATTGACTGAATAATGGTAAAAAAAAACACCACTTGCACATGGAGATTAAGGTTCTTTAAAATAGTCAACATGAAATAAATCCCATCTCATTACAAATCTTGAAAAAATAAATAAATTCACCTAATAAAATCTCTTAACAAGAAAAAGAAGAAAGACCTACTAAATATCATTGCTTTGCAACAAATCTTTCACAAATGGTTCTTTTTCATCATTTTCGAGGGAGAAAAAATAGTTAAGTAAATCTTTATCACGAACTAATGCCCTTCCAGTTTTTTGTGCCTCTCGCTAAAAGATAAACCATCAGTTTTTCGCAGTTCTTCGTTGAGTTTATGTTGGTTATCTATGTTGTGTTGTTCTGGAGCAGCAATAGCCTCAACTAACTTGGCCATTTGATCCCTACTTTCTTTCAAATGATTAGTAAACACTTCAGACATACGTTCTAAGCCAAAAATCAATCCATCTGCACTTCTTTTTTTTTTGTTGTCTTTGCCCCGAATCATCTACACCAGGACGCTTTGGTCGTTGAGTGTTGGATGGATCAATATTTTCAAGCCCTTCATCATCATCTGATTCTTTTTCTTTATCCAGATCCTCAACATTGTTCCCTGTTGCTCGATCTTTTCCCCAAATGATAGCAAGTTGTTCGTACAAAGGTTTGCCTTTTATGTTACAAGTAGGATGGCTCTGTGAAACCAAAAAAAAAAAAAAAGATTATTGATGAAAACAACTACAATAAATATACTGGTAAACATTTAAATAAAAATTGCATCTCATGTATACCTTTAAATAGTCGTTCCATACATCAGGATTTGCTGTTACACACTTGTTTTTATCATCCCACCTAAAGCCACTTCCTTAACCAAGAGCGAGTAAATCATAATAAGCATGGTATTGTTTTTTAAGTAACTTAACACGAGATTGAATGTGGGGATTCTCTTTGAGCCCATGTCCAGGCAATGTCTCTTGCAACATTTTTTCTAGTTCTTCTTGATATCCTATTTTAAATTGACCTCCTTCAGCACAATATAGACCTTTTTGTTTTAACTCAAGCATTGCATCTATAAGTTTTTCATCTTCCAGTGAAGTCCAAACATGTTTTGTTCCTTTACCTCTACGACGACCATTAGTTTGCTCAACATCCATGTCTTTATTGAACACATAAAATAAGTAATATGTCAAATGTCACAAAATCAATTAATTTTGGTACAATCGAAATGCACAAGCGTCATTATTAAAGAGTTGGAAATCAAGCAAAGCACAATATCTTATAACATAAAAACCATAAACTAATTTCAAATAAAAAAATAAAAACTATGTAGAATTTAATGACGCTCAAAACATCTAATAAATCTTTATAACATATCTAAGAAATGGACCACTGTTAATAAACTAACTAATTTAAACCATGTCTATAAATTTGTCAATTTTGCCTACTTCCAATCCACTGATTAAACATCTCATTGGCTAAATTTTGCCTCCAATTTGTCCACTCATCAGAAGTTTCAATATTGTCAATTATATCTCCATCTAAATCATAAGAATCTTGTTCTAATTCATTTTCACGCAATTCAGATTCTAGCGGGTCAACGGGCATCTCCCTCCTTATGAGATTGTGCAAAAGACAACAAGCCATTATGATTCTGCTTTGTGTCTTGATTGGATACCAAGTAGGACTTCTAAGAACAACCCAACGTTGTTTAAGTAATCCAAAGGCTCTTTCTATAACGTTCCTAGCTGAAGAGTGTTTCATGTTAAAGAATTCTTCTGGAGTGGATGGTTGATATCCTTGTCTCCATTCATTAAGATGATACCTTTGACCTCTATATGGTGCTAAAAACCCATTCCCATTTGTATATCCAGCATCCACAAGATAATAATATCCTAATAAAAAAACAAATATGTAATTATCAAGATTTATTTAATTGAAACAATATAAACTAGCTTTTACATTGTTGTGAATTCATCTAATATTTTATGCTTACCGTTAGGGACTTTTAGACCATTAGTTCTAGTTATAGCATCTCTAAGTATCCTTCCGTCAGCAACGGAACCTTCCCACCTAGAAAGCAAGTAAATAAATTGCATGTCCTGCGAACATACTGCGCGAACATTTGTAGCAATATTTCCCTTCCTATTTCGATACCTAGGTTTGTCAACTTCGGCAACATGTACTTGAACATAAGTGCCATCTAATGCACCAAAGAAGTTCTGTAAATTAAAAGAGTTATTGTTATGTAATTAATATTCTAATTACTTGATATATGACATAGGTACCTTGAACCATTTCCACTTTGGGTCAGTAGAATTTTTAGGTACTGGTTCAGGAGATTGAAGAAGCTCTCCTTGTAGTCGGAGTACTGCCTTAAGTACTCTGTTGAAGTATCGACTCACGATCTCTCTAGAACGATAAAAATCTTTTAATGGTTCGGTATTTCAAATGATGAACAAGTATGTGTAAAAACATATCTACTTGCTCATCAACTATCATATTTCTAGTATCTTTTAATTTTCCAATCGTTCGAAGCATATTACATAATTTATTGAAAGTAAATCTATCCATGCGAAGCTCTTCATAACATGCTTCATCATCAGAGTATATTAACTCGTTTAGATATAAATTACGTTTGACATCTCTTCTATGGTATAGTGACTTTAAACAATATTTTTCAGCATGACGCGTCACACTAAAGCAAACAAAAAAGTATATCAATATTAAGAAGTCTAATTGATCCCTATACCATTGCATCAACATAAACAAAATCTTCTTCCGTCTAGCCAAACTCAGTCGGGCCATTTTTGTAAGATTAACCTAATTCAAAAGTAATGATTGAGAATGATTAAAATACTAAATGGGATCAATGTGTATTAATAAGAGAGTCATATATATACATATATATATATATATACATACATATATATATATATATATATATCAATCAGAAGAAATAATGAGTGCTCTAATGACAAAAAAAGAGTTGAGCATAAAATTTGGGAAAGGAATATGCGAAGTCTTGGAATTGGCCATGACAACGGAGTATAAACTATATGAATAGTATAGACAAACTCACTGTAAGTCCTACAACTGCTTATAATAATTAACCAATAGATTCAAAGCAAATAAACAATCACATGAATAATTGGCCTTGCTTATAATAATTAACCAATAGATTCAAAGCAAATAAACAATCACATAAATCATTGAAATCGGCCGTGACCATGGAGTAAAAATTATATGCAGAGTATAAACAAACTCACATTAATTTCTACAATTGTTTACAATATTTATCAATAGATTCAAAGCAAAGATACAATTATATAAACCCTTGCAAGAATTATGAATATGATTCATCTAACCTAATGAGAAGGAAAAGAACCCAGACAAAAAGGGAGGAGCGGTTATGGTGTCAAAGAGAATTCGTGAGAGAGAAAGAAGAATAAACGTGGGAAAAAATTGGGGTAATAATGTCTTTCTTATTTTTAGTATTAAATCCCTTAGGAAATGAATCACAATACCATAGAAAAGATGGGTTTCATATTCCTAAATTTTGGTTGCAATATTCCTAGTTTTAAGGAATATATTTCCTTTCCCAAAATCTGATTTTTTTTACCAAACTTAATTATGTAATACCAAGCAATCAGATTACCAAATCTAGATTCCATTCCTGTCAACCAAACGGGTCCTAGATACAATCTAAGTCTTACACGTGTATATTGAGATAATATTTACAGTTGTTTGGATAAAGCTAACTAAGGGCGGAGGGGGGGGGGGGGGGAAGGTGTTTGGATATAGTGCTAACAATCAACATTCACTCCTACTTGAGCTTAAGCATTTTGGGATAGTGGATTAGAGTCCAACAATGTTGACTGGGCCAGAAGTGGATCAGAGTCTTTACATCTTATCCCTATTAGAATAGAAAATCAAACTGCAAACATATTTACCAAACCTTTAGCTTCTCCTCTTTTTTATCATTTCATTTACCAAGTTGTCTCTGAAAAATATATAAGTTCCAACTTGAGAGGGAGTGTTATTGCTTCATTTATAATGTATTTTTAAACTTTCCATATTTAGTAAGATTGTTAGGATATGTTATAACAAATTAATATTTATAGTAAGTTAGCTTAGTTTGTTAGATTAGTTAGAACTATATATATAGAGGCCGCTCCTCTCCTTTGTAACTTAATTCATTCTATACATTTTCACAATTCAGTAAACACTCTCATACAATCAATGAAAGAATATTTTCCTTTCTTTGCAATTTTCACTCTATGTCGAAACATCAAAATTAAAGTAATAAATAATAATTAAATACTCAATTTTATCTGATTAGTACATGCAAAATCTACTTTTAAGTTAGGACATAAGAGTAGGCAACTATTTAAACACAAATTATTATTTTAAGCAAACCATTTCTCTTTCTTTTTAACAATTATTCAGTTAGGTGCAAATTCAAAGGGCCCATGACTTTAATGAATACAAACATGGGCGGATGCAGTACAGGGCTAGTGGGGTCTGTAGACCCCACTCAATTTTTTTTTTTTTTTTTTTTAATATAGTAGTAGTAATTAACTTTGGGGCAAAAAAATTAAAATAAGTCCATACATTTGATTTCTCAGTCCATATAAGATGAATGGCCCAATAATATCAAATCTAAATACATGACCCAAATCCAATATGACATATCCATGAGATCAATAATCCAAACATTTCTAGCCCAGCCCAAAAAGTGTATCAATTTCTCCCAATTTTGAAACCTAAACCAGCACCAGCTGCCCCAGCCCCAGCCCCAACCCCAGCCGCCCAGACCCACCACTGACTCATGCCCAGCCAGCCGCACTCACAAGCACACTCCACACTCCACAAGGTGCCAAGGACCACAAGCCATAAAATTTGATATCCATTAATAAAGTAAGCATTTCTTTAACTCAATCTTATTTAAATAATGAGGCCAATTTTGATTGCATAAATCAAGCTCAAGAGTTGTAATATTTTTAAACTACCCAAAGCAAGACCCACTTATTCAAGATTATATAAATATTAATTTATTAGTTACTAATTTTCATTTTCTTCCAATTAAACCAAACTTGCTTGAATTTTATTTAAACTAATATTTATTTATATTTCAATATAGAATATAAAGTTTCAATAATTATAAATCTTCCATGTAATTATGCAAGATTTACAATTACATTTTTCCCTAAAAAAAAGATTTACGATTACATTTACATTCATCTTCCATGAGAGTTGAGACTTGATGAAATTACAAAAATCAATGAGTTAACTTATTATAGGTGATGAAATTAATGGTTTAAGTGATCAATACTATTATATCCATTTAAACCTAACAAGATTACAACAATGGTTTAAGTGATCAATAATAATATATTCATCGATTTCGTATTGAGAAGATAGTGCGGTTTGATTTCCTTTTTGAATATCACATGGAAAATGTAGTATTCAATGATTATTTGAGGGATAATATATGTTATTTCTTGAGAGTTGGGATATTTATGTTTGATTGATTTTATAGATATGAAGAGATTCTTTAAAGCTACACCTACACATCAAGAGGAGTCTTCGAGTAAAGTGCAAATTCAAAGTGACTCGCATGAGCTTCCAAAAGTTCAAATTGAAATGAACTTGCCCGATCTTCCGAGCGATCCTGGTCTATGACCTCATATAACGACTTATCATCCTAACATTCGAGAGAGAGTTCGTAGAAAATACTTGCTCAAAGGTCCATGTCAACCACGCAATCTTGAGTTTCCAAAAACATATAAAGGAGGTCAACTTAGAAGATTTTCTCCTTCTTGGTATAGCGGAAATGCCAATTGGTTGGAGTATAGTGAAAACAAAGATGCCGTATTTTGCCTTTGTTGTTATCTCTTCAAGGTTGATCTTGGAGACCAAGGAGGTGGAGACGCTTTTATTACCGAAGGATATTCAAATTGGAAAAAGAAAGAAAGGTTAACATATCACGTAGGAAAAGATTCAAATAGTTTTCATAACCGAGCCTGGGAAAAATGTCAAGCATTGTTGGATCATAAACAACAAATTGAACCTATGTTCAACCGGAAGACCAATGAAAATAGCAATGACTACCGAATTCGATTGGTAGCATCAATCGATTGCGTTCGATTTCTTCTTACACAAGGACTTGCATTTCGTGGACATGATGAATCGGAATTTTCAAGCAACCAAGGGAACTTCCTTGAACTTTTAAGTTTTCTAGCGAGTCAAAATGAGGTTGCTAGAGCCGTTATTTTAGGGAATGCCCCGGAAATTCTTAAGTTGACGGCTCCATCAATTCAAAAGGACATTGTCAATGCTTGTTCGATTGAAACTACCAATGCTTTTATTAGAGAGCTTGGGGATGAGTTATTTGCTATTCTTGTCGATGAATCTCGTGATATATCTTGTAGTGAGCAAATGGCGGTTGTTTTGAGATATGTGGATTCACGAGGATATGTGATGGAACGTGTTATAGGCATCAAACATGTCAAGAGTACTACGGCTATTTCTCTCAAAGAATCCATTGATGATTTATTCGCTACATATGGATTGAGTATTGATCGATTACGTGGGCAAGGTTATGATGGGGCAAGTAACATGCAAGGTGAATTTAATGGATTGAAGGCATTAATTCTACGAGAAAATCAATGTGCATATTATGTCCATTGTTTTGCTCATCAACTTCAACTTGCTCTTGTTGCGGTAGCAAGGAAATGTCCTTATATGGCCGGACTCTTTGATTCGGTGACTATGGTGGTCAATATTTTTGGAGGCTCTCCTAAACGTCGTGATTTTCTTCTTGACAAGCAATATGAAAAGGTGGTCGAGGCTTTATCAAACAATGAAATCGAAAGTGGTCAAGGTCTCAACCAAGAGAGAACTCTCGTTCGTGCGAGTGATAGACGTTGGGGATCACATTATGGTACTTTGATGAGTTTAGTTACCATGTTCTCTTCCGTGATTGATGTTCTTGGCTTTATAGTTGAGGAGTCCATCGATAGGAATGGAGAAGCAAGAAATCTATTATTAATACTTCAATCATTTTTCTTTGTCTTCAATCTACATTTGATGACGTTGATATTGGGCATTACTAATGACTTGTCTCAAGCTTTGCAAAGAAAAGATCAAGACATAGTGAATGCTATGAGATTAGTCAAATTATCTAAGGATCGACTTCAAGAGACAAGAGATGATGGATGGGCACATTTGTTGGAGGAAGTTGCTTCTTTTTGTTCAAAGTATGAAGTTGGAATTCCTTTTATGAGTAATGTCTATGTTCCGTATTGAAGGCCAAGACGTAGAATTGAACAAGTGAACATAGAACATCATTACAAAGTTGAGAGATTCAATTCGGTTATAGATAGACAAATCCAAGAGTTAAACAACCGTTTCAATGAAGCAAACACGGAGTTACTTCTTTGTGTTGCATGCTTAAACCCATCCGATCTCTTTGCGGCATTTGACAAAGAAAAACTTGTTCGTCTTGCGGAACTTTATCCTAGTGATTTCTCTTTTCTTGAGCTCTCGGCCTTGCCTAATCAACTTGAAAATTACATTAGGGATGTTCGATCAAGTGATGACTTTTCTAATTTGAAAGGAATTGGTGATCTTGCTAAGAAGATGGTTGCAACTAAAAGGCATGTCGTATTCTTTTTGGTTTACAAACTTGTGACATTGGCACTTATTCTCCCTGTTGCAACTGCGTCAGTAGAGAGAGCTTTTTCGGCTATGAAGCTGGTGAAAAATCGACTTCGTAGCAGAATGGGCGATCAATGGTTGAATGATAGTTTAGTTGTCTTTATAGAGAGAGACATATTTTGTGATATTTCAAATGATGCTATCATGGATCGATTTCAAAAAATGAAAAATCGTCGTGGTTTGTTAATATAAATACTTAGATGTTTTGGATTATTTTGGAGGCATAACGGGCTATTATATGTAATTAAAGTAACTTGTGGGTTTGTTTTTGTCAAACTCCACTTTCTCCTTTTTGTATCTTGTTATATATTTTTTCGTGAATGAAATATAATTTTTAAGTTTGACTGTTTGATTGAATTTCTTTTTTTTTATCTACTTTAGCCCCCCCAGTGTAAAATTCCTGGATCCGCCCCTGAATACGAATATCATCTCATACACCAATGAACACTTAGCAAACAATTAGTAATGGATCTTAAATTGAAGCACAACTTTTCAGCAACCAACAACTTTTCCATTTGCTTTCTCTTGATATTGGATAACTGGATTTTAAATATATAAAAAGAGGAGATAGAAAAAGTTAATAAACTAACATAAAGCATATATTTTATGATGCACTGAAACTTTTTGTATTGCGTTGCGTTTGTTATCCAATGGAAAATTTCCGCGTGGTATTTTTAAGAGGCAATTTAATTTCTATAATAAATTAAATTACATATTTCATTCTTTGGTTTTGTAAAAAGGGCTCACTACCCTCCTCTCATTCTTATATATGTAAGAAATTTAATGAACTTACATTGATTTTATTTTGTTTAGTCATATTGGGTTACATCTAAAATCTAATATTTGTGTATTGAATAAAGTGTTTAGTCATTAACATATTTTTGTTTATTCGTAATAAGGAAGGAAGAAAGGGGCAGAAGGTTTATTGGAATCCGTGCATAGCCATATTAAATTAATATTCATTCATCTTTATATTACTTTTGCATTTACTTTCAGAATTTGTGACAGTTGTACAATAAAAGTAAACATACGCGTGCCTTTAATTTTGGAACTACAATTATTACCGAGTCGAGCCGAGTAACTCACGGTTGCTAAATTTATGGCACGAGCCGAGTTCAAACATTAAACATGAAAATGGCTTCGAGCAAGAGCCGAGCCTGAATGAAAGTCTACCTTTTCGAGCTGAGCCTGAGCAAAGTCTTGTTTGATTTGTTTGGACTCGATTTCAGCCCTAATTGCAGTCTATAAATAGACATGCATCTCCATGTTTTTGACATGCTAGAGATGTGTTTGTTCATAAGAGAGAATGTGTTAATTACCCATTAAACACGTCATTGAATCTTGAATGGAGAAGGAGTAGGAAGACTTAGTCTTGATTACACTTCAAGTAAGTGTATATTGTTGCAATCAATATTCAAAGTGAGCGATTAGTCTGATGCGGAATTTATGAAATCGATCACTGGTATGAATCGGATCGATCGGGTACGAGGTCTTCCTCAACCAAATTGCCTTATTTTCTTAAGATTGTCTTCTTGATGGGGATAAGAGAATAGTATATTGATTTGGTGTATTGGGGACCATAACCCTTGTGTTCTTTATGTAGGAAGAGAATTAGAGTTCCCATAATTCCCTAGAACTTTCCTAAATAGGTATCTACCCATTATTTAGTCCACATTCGTATTGGAGTTGATAACTAATTAGACCACTTAATGTTAATCCAATAACTTTATAATAGCTATCATAATTGATTAAATAGTCCAATTAGGATTAGAAAATAAAATTTCCTAACAATCTCCCACTTGGGCTATTTAATAATCTTGAATAAATAATGTCACAAATTTCCTTATGCGCGCGTCCATATGCTATTTGTCGTTAGACTTACTTAAACAATTTGGTCCATCTCTTATATCAGCAATGGACTACCGCGGCTTTTATCACAGTATAGTCGTGACTAAACCTTGATGATCACCATACTAATACATTTAATGACATAGATCAAATGTGGATGAGTATCATGAAAATTACATGTAATGTGGTCATATACATGCCTATTTCTAACTGGTCCTTCTTTACGTACTTTCTTAACCATATGTAGAACCACAATAGAAAGCCATTGACTTAATGTTTAGAGTAATCAATAATAAAATTCATTCATATCATAAACTTAAGTCTGTACAGAAAACAACCATAAACATGCCAAGCATTAAACCAAAATAAACTCACACTAAATAGACATATCATAAAGTCTGATAATGTCCATAAGAGTTGCATCCTCACGAAATCACCTTAGGCGGCCAACCTTTAGTGAATGGGTCTTTAACCAAAATTTTGTACTTATATGCTCAATTGACATTTGAAAACTCTGAAACTTTATTTGACACTAAGTCACAGAACACCTAGAACAACATTGATATTTTGTCTTGGACATAAATAACAAGTATAAATGGTAATTCTTGTGCAGTGATCAAATACTGACAATAAGTCCAGTCGGATAGTAGCCTTCCTTTGGGCCGACATACTATCTACATAGATAATGAAGTTGTCACATATTTATCACCAAATATATACGTGTTATTCAACCAATCAAAGATCTTCCTTTGGGCCGATCATTTGATCGCATGACGCAACATATATACTAATAAGATATAAATAATTGGAGCATCATATAATCTCTAAAAATATTTGATCTCCTAAATGTGAAAATGTGAGCCTTAGTTCTGTACTTTTATTACCATGCTTGAATCAATCAAGTATCAACCCAAGATTCTCACGATAAATATTTGAATTGAGTGCAAACTTGAGCATACATTCCTCATTGTCGATGGAGAAGGAAAATTATATATATCTTTTCTTTAAGGATCTTTATTGGGGCACTCTTTGAGTTTTCACTTGTCTTTTTACCACCACAAGGAATATATATTTACTCCCACTGAACTTGAGATATGCACTATTCTCAATGAAATTCACCTCAAAACAATGAGAGGTGGACTTAATAAAAATTGTGATACTACTGACAAGAAACCTACCTAAAAGGTGAGTCTTGTAAGATGATCTCCTTAATGACAATTCTTGAGGTTGTTGAGTTTGTTTTACATGTACCTCAATGTTGTCTTGTTGTAGAGGAATTTCAGGATTAAACTTGAGCCTGATTATCATTCTCTTGAGTCAAAACTGAGTCTCGAACAACAATAGGTATAAGGACCCAATCATTGTCAATGACAAATTCTACTTCAAAGACAACATTCCTTATAATTCCTTCCCCCCAAACTCAATATCCTCAAGGAAAATCACATTTCTCGTTTGATGAAAGGATCTTTATGTGGGATCTTAAAACTGGTAGTTCTGAAAGCGTTTTAATCTAACTAGTGATTTAGCCTGATTTCGTGCTTAGGTTAATCTCAGTAAAATATTAAAAGAATAATTTATGTTAGGGGTTTGGTTAAAGTACTCAGGATGGCGCTATTTCAAGAACAATGTAAAACACGTAAGAAGAAGTATAATTGAGGCCAAACGAGAGTAGTGTATATTGATAGGTTAAAATATGGATCCTTGATACAATGTAAAACTCAGTATTTATAATAATTGTCAAGTCCTAACTTGGCTAGGAGTCCTATTAGGCCTAGGAATTCTGCATGGCTTAGGAGAACTGCATGGCCCATTAAATCTTCTAGATCGGTCTTCTGGTCGATCAGATACATTTGGGCGGATCGAGTCGATCTTGTAGTATTCACAGGTCGGATCGATCTTGAACCTCCTCGGAAAGTTTTATTCCATTATATGTGTAAAATAGCCCTCATCAATACTCCCTCACTTCTCGAGCGTAATCGTAGCTGAAGCTCGTAGAAGTAAATATAGTTGTTGCATTGATCCTTTCTCTGTTTATGAAATATGCCTCGTTAAAAACCTGGTTCGGAAAAATCCTCTACGGGATAAAAATCGAACAAGGAAAAAAGAGTGCATATCCATTTGAACCTTCTATGCACATACACGTATTTTGGTAACGTGTGTCAGAAAATGATAGAGTCTTTTCATGATTTAATTGGCGGGAATATGAAGAGACGCGAAGGGTTGATTCCGTCTTTTCACCGCCCATATATATAGTCGAAAATTGCGGGGTCTTTTACTTTTTACCCCAGCCGTTTAGATCTTCCCGCAGTAAAAGTTTAAATCGATAATCTCGCTATTTTCTTATCTCATCGAGCACGCTACTTTCAAGGAAAAATGGCTTCGACCTCGCAGAATCCCCATTCTTCAACACAAAATGAAGGAGAACGAGTACCTCCTAACAACTCTAATCCTGAAGTTCTTTCTTCTGAAGATGAAATAGCAGACAACGTTCATGTAGAAGAAATCAGAGACTATGAGGAAAAGGAGGTTGATAACTTGGTGGTAGAAATCGTTCCAGAGGAGGAGATGATGGCCAGGGCATCCAAAAAATCTAAGACGGCTCAACCTCAAATTTCCGCTCCTGTCGAATTCTTTCCTTCTCGATGGAAAGAAGAAGATCTACCCTATTTGAAAAGAGAATACGGTCGTTATTTCCCGTCAGATTTTGAGATCATTATTCCTTCCCCCGAGGAGAGAGTTAATACCCCTCCTACGAACTGTCGAGCTTTCTATACGTCCCACTTCGAACATGGGCTCCGTTTTCCCCTTTCTCCAATTCTTTGTCAATTCTTAGAGACGTTCTTTGTCTCTCTGACCCAACTTGTTCCGAATGCCATAGCCTTTATGATGGCATTCTCTGTTCTGATGGTCGCACGAGGTCTACAGCCCTCATTCCGTAATTTTCTTCACTTTTTTCGACTTTCCGTATCGACCTCCTCTAATAGAGGCTATTATTACGTTAGCCAAAGACCTGGGTATGCCGTTCTTGAAAACGCCATTTCGAGCAACAGTACGGAGTGGAAATCGAACTTCTTTTTTGTTAAGGCTCCGACCGTGCATGTCCTTGAGAACGGAGAAACTGAGGAGTTTTGTTGGTTGATATTGGAGAAGGTTTTGAAGATGACAAAAAGGGTATAATAATCAATAAGACTAATCTGGAAGTCATCAACTAAGAACTGGACAGCTTAGTGAAACATATCTCATGGTCTAGAAGCTAAATGACCGAATCAGCCGAGTGGGGTATCAGATGGGTATTATCAGCCGAGTCAAGATAGATGCGTTCGTTCTTGAATCAGCCGAGAAGCCATCAGCCGAGTGATCATCAGCAGAGTACTTCCACCAGCAGAGTGAAGACGGTCAGTAAGCTTGTCGACGGCTAAGAGCTAAGTGCATTAAATGCGACTGACATAAAGCAAACATCCGTACAACAGAGTGTACAGAGCGACAGTTGCAGGGAGCCGTTCGCGTGTCAGGACCAGAACTCGAGGACTGTAGCTTTCTGTCAACCTTCAACGGGCAGAAAATTCAAATCCGAGGAGTATAAATAGAAGACATAACTGAAGATCTAAAGAGAGCTTGCACAATTCAAGAACATATCATAAGAGCGAGATCCATCAGTTGAGTCATCTGATCACAAGCCGAAGTCATTTGTTGACAAAGCTTTTCGTTGAAGAACAGAGAACTTAGTTGTCTGTCTGAGTGACTTTCAGCTGTAAAATTGAAGGAGTGTATATCCATCTTTGTGAAGTGATATAACTTCTTAGTATAGGTTCTCTAAGTGATTACTTGTACTGAAAATAGCGTGAGGAGTATAGGTCCATCTTTGTGAGTGATCTAGCTTCAGAGTGTAGGACTTCTGTGTGATTTCTTACAGCGCACTTGTGGCTTTTCATTTGTTGATCAGCGCAAGCATTGTATACTTGATTACTTTGTGTTTTCTAGTATAACCCAAGATCTGTGTGACTTGGAAGAGTGGACTAAAGGATTTTTATCCATATAACCACTATAAAAATCCTGTGTGTTTGATTTACTGTTTGCTATACTTTGCATATTTATCAAAGAACTCAAACATACGATTTAACCAAAAGATTTTAAAAGGAGTTGTAAAAACTGGGGACAAAATCTTTTGAGTGAGAAAACTTAAAGAGGAACAGCTTGGTGAAAAACACTTTGAATATCCGCTGCCAACTAGTTTCTAAAACTCTGATTTAACATCTGAAATCAGCTGAGTAAAAATCAGATGAGTGGTCAACTCTGCTGATAAAGCTTTGTGCGCATCAGCTTAGTAGTCTTACAAATCTCGATCAGCTTAGTCTGCTGATTTGAAAAGTTAGAGAAAAAGTTTTAAAGTTTTCAGAGGTCTATTCACCCCCCCTCCCCTCTAGACCTCATTGACCACTTTTGGGACCAACAAGTGGTATCAGAGCAGGTAGCTCTGGTATTTCAGGTTGCTCTGGTAACTTACCTGATACCATCAAGTAGTATCAGAGTAGGTGGTTTATTTTGAATCAGCTGCCTGATCAACAAGCTTGATCCAAAGTGTGTTTTTTCAAATTTTTCAAAAAGAGAGCATATTTTGAAAATCAAAACTTTTTGAAAAATGGATGCCATAAACCATGTTCCTCACATTGGTCATATGAGCTTTGAAAACTGGAAAATCAGAATGGAAATCTTTCTTGCTGCTTATAATGAAGACATGCTTACATGTATTACAAAAGGACCATTCAGATTCCAGAAGACTGTGAAGGTTGCTGGTCAACCAGATCAGATAGTTGACAAAGAGCTGGATGAGCTGACACCTAAAGAAAACAAGCTGGTAAATCTTGATAAAAAGGCGAAGTTCATCATGTTCAGAGCTGTAGACGAAGAAAATTTCCAAAAGATCAAGCATCTCAAAACTGCCAAAGAGATGTGGGATAAAGTCTGCGGGCTAAGCGAAGGAAACGACGCTATCAAAGAACACAAGCTCAGTGTGGCTCTTGAGGAGTTTGAAAATTTCAAAATGAAGTCTGGTGAAACGATTGATCAAATGGATACCAGATTTACCAAAGCCCTGAATGAAGTTCTAAGGTTTGGTAAAGAATTTTCGAACAAGGAGATCACAACAAAGGTTCTCAAGGCATTGCCACCTAAATTCAACATGAAGGTGACAGCCATGGAAGAATCAAGGGATTTAGAGAAGATTTCTCTTTCCGAACTGTTCTCATCTCTCAAAGCGTATGAGTATCATATGCCAAGATTGGGATTAGAAGTGTCAACCAGTTCAGACCCTACTGCTGCACTTATCGCGTCAGACAGGTCAAGAAAATCAGCAGACAAGTCAAAACAGAAGACTGTGCTGAGTTCAAAAAAAGGATACACTGCTGACGACGTTGCCCTGCTGCTGAAAGATTTTGAGAAGTTCTACAAGAAGAATATGAAATTAAAATATAAAAATACTACGTCATCTTCTTCTGATCTTTTTCAGGAAAACAGGGGTTCCTCCAAAGCAAAACTTATAGACAGCGACGAAGAGGAGTATGGACTCTTGATCAAAGACCATCCAACTTCATCATCTGAGAAGTTTGCTACAAAGGAGAAAAGTGCTAAAAAGGAGCGTAAGCTTAGTAAGAGCAAATCAAAGTTAGCTAATGCAGCAAAGCTAATAAACTCCTGCACATCTTATTCAGACCATCAGTCGTCTGATAAAGAATTTGAAGAAGTACCTGAGACAATATGCTTAACTGCCGTAGAATTTGATGATTCTGAAAATTGGGGTAACTTCTACTGATTAATGTAATGTACTATTTGAATCGATTGAATAAATGCTGAATTTCAAATTCAAATATTGTTTGTACATTTGCCAAGCTTAATGAAGAGATGATTCTGCTGAAAAGAGCAAATCAGTTCACTGAAACTTCAGGTTGAAAAACCACAAGAATCAGCTGACTACTAAAAAGCTTGAGCATGAGAATGAAACTCTAAAGGCTGAGTAGGCAAGTTGTTTTGAAGATATAAATGAACTTAAAAGAAGTAATTGCATCATTCTCTAAATAAAAGGAAAATCAGAGACTTAAGAGAATAAGTCTACTGATGCTCAAAAGGTTAGAAAACCTAGTAAGCTACCTAAGACTAATCAGACTACTAAAACCCATCAGCCGAGTAAGCTGAAATAGGCTGCTGACTGGAGTAAATTTAAAGTGGTATCAAGTCTGTTGAATCTAAGGAGAGTTATTAAATAACTCAGGTAAGAAACCGAGGGAAAAATGAATTATCTGGCAAAGAATTTGAATCACATTATGATAATTGCTATTATGACATGCTTTATGCTTATTCATATTATCATGCTGATTGCCATCCTCATTTCTAAATGCATGTTTATCACAAACTTCATGCATCTTACCTTGCTTATGAGCTATGTTCTAATCATGACTATTATGACCGACAAGTGTTGTAAAACAACAAGTGGTACTATCATGATAAAACATAAGTCACTAGATCATCACATGTTTGTACTAACCCTGCTGGACCCAGTGAATAAGGGGTACCAAAAACAGTCATCTGTTTTGTAGGTGAAGCTCATGTGAGATGACAAAGATGAGTTGACTGCCTTGCAAATTTCATCAAGCTCAACAAGTGGTCTTACCAGCAAGCATGTACCAACAAGCGTTATCAAATCAGTGATATCAACAATTGGTATAATTCAAGTGGTAGACTCTATATCTGGAGATTTCAAGGAACGCAAGTTGTTGAAAAGTTGAAGAATAACAAGGGGTTCAAAGACCAAGTGGTATTAGAGACCAACAACTAATTGCAACAAGTGGTATCACCATTCAAGTGGTATCAGTCAACCATGTGACAAAAAAAAATTGGTTTGTTGATTTTGGATTCATAAGTTGAGGGGGAACTTATCAGAAGACTAACCCAGAACAGCTTACTGGAATTCAACGGCTGAGTGTCTTTGAAGAGAAACTCTCATCAAACTACTTGACCACGGATTCTTGAACTTAGGGGGAACGTGTACGACTAGCGGTACTCCTAAATAAAGATGAAGTTTTCAATAAGTCAAAATGAAGCTATCAGAAGACTGCTTCTCATCAGCTGACTGGAACTTAACAGCCAAGTAATTTTCAAGAATGTACTACACCAAGTGGTATCAGCAAGTGTTATCACATCGACAAGTGATATCAGCTGACTAATTTGATTTGCATCCATACAAGTAGTATCAGACTACAAGTAGCATCAGACTACAAGTGAAATCAAACCACAAATGGTATCAAGTAGTAAAAATTCTTGAAGTTAGGGGGAATTTTCTAGCTGGAGTGATAAACAGCAACGAAGACTACCTCCAACAGCCAAGTACTTACCTACCTGTCTTCAACATACTGAGTCTGCAATCTTCAGGGATTAAAGAAGAAAAAGGGGAAGATAAAGATGCAACTAAGTATTTGTGTTGATGACAAAAAGGGGGAAGATAAAGGATGCAACTAAGAACCCTTTAAACAGAAGATCAGAAAGGGAAAAAGAACCATCAAGTGATCAAGTGGTAATTTTTGAAAGTTGTATCAGACCAAAAGAATTTCAATTTCCATCTCAAAGTATGAAGACTAAATCTGAAGACTTAGATTGGTTCTTAGTTGAAGGTTTTGTCATCATCAAAAAGGGGGAAATTGTTGGTTGATATTGGAGAAGGTTTTGAAGATGACAAAAAGGGTAAAATAGTCAAGAAGACTAATCTGGAAGTCATCAACTAAGAACTGAACAGCTTAGTGAAACCTATCTCATGGTCTAGAAGCTAAATGACCGAATCAGCCGAGTGGGATATCAGATGGGTAGTATCAGCCGAGTCAAGACAGATGTGTTCGTTCTTGAATCAGCCGAGAAGCCATCAGCCGAGTGATCAGCAGAGTACTTCCACCAGCAGAGTGAAGACGGTCAGTAAGCTTGTCGACGGCTAAGAGCTAAGTGCATTAAATGCGACTGACATAAAGCAAACATCCGTACAGCAGAGTGTACAGAGCGACAGTTGCAGGGAGCCGTTCGCGTGTCAGGACCAGAACTCGAGGACTGTAGCTTTCTGTCAACCTTCAACGGGCAGAAAATTCAAATCCGAGGAGTATAAATAGAAGACATAACTGAAGATCTAAAGAGAGCTTGCACAATTCAAGAACATATCATAAGAGCGAGATCCATCAGTTGAGTCATCTGATCACAAGCCGAAGTCATTTGTTGACAAAGCTTTTCGTTGAAGAACAGAGAACTTAGTTGTCTGTCTGAGTGACTTTCAGCTGTAAAATTGAAGGAGTGTATATCCATCTTTGTGAAGTGATATAACTTCTTAGTATAGGTTCTCTAAGTGATTACTTGTACTGAAAATAGCGTGAGGAGTATAGGTCCATCTTTGTGAGTGATCTAGCTTCAGAGTGTAGGACTTCTGTGTGATTTCTTACAGCGCACTTGTGGCTTTTCATTTGTTGATCAGCGCAAGCATTGTATACTTGATTACTTTGTGTTTTCTAGTATAACCCAAGATCTGTGTGACTTGGAAGAGTGGACTAAAGGATTTTTATCCATATAACCACTATAAAAATCCTGTGTGTTTGATTTACTGTTTGCTATACTTTGCATATTTATCAAAGAACTCAAACATACGATTTAACCAAAAGATTTTAAAAGGAGTTGTAAAAACTGGGGACAAAATCTTTTGAGTGAGAAAACTTAAAGAGGAACAGCTTGGTGAAAAACACTTTGAATATCCGCTGCCAACTAGTTTCTAAAACTCTGATTTAACATCTGAAATCAGCTGAGTAAAAATCAGATGAGTGGCCAACTCTGCTGATAAAGCTTTGTGCGCATCAACTTAGTAGTCTTACAAATCTCGATCAGCTTAGTCTGCTGATTTGAAAAGTTAGAGAAAAAGTTTTAAAGTTTTCAGAGGTCTATTCACCCCCCCCTCTAGACCTCATTGACCACTTTTGGGACCAACAAGTTTCCACCCCCCCCCCCCCCCACCCCCCCCCCCCCCCACCCCCCCCCCCCCCCACCCCCCCCCCCCCCCACCCCCCCCCCCCCCCACCCCCCCCCCCCCCCACCCCCCCCCCCCCCCACCCCCCCCCCCCCCCACCCCCCCCCCCCCCCACCCCCCCCCCCCCCCACCCCCCCCCCCCCCCACCCCCCCCCCCCCCCACCCCCCCCCCCCCCCACCCCCCCCCCCCCCCACCCCCCCCCCCCCCCACCCCCCCCCCCCCCCACCCCCCCCCCCCCCCACCCCCCCCCCCCCCCACCCCCCCCCCCCCCCACCCCCCCCCCCCCCCACCCCCCCCCCCCCCCACCCCCCCCCCCCCCCACCCCCCCCCCCCCCCACCCCCCCCCCCCCCCACCCCCCCCCCCCCCCACCCCCCCCCCCCCCCACCCCCCCCCCCCCCCACCCCCCCCCCCCCCCACCCCCCCCCCCCCCCACCCCCCCCCCCCCCCACCCCCCCCCCCCCCCAATATTCAATCATGTTCTGAATTTCTCTAGCTGAATCGAATCTTCGCTCATGACAAAATACTTTTTTCTTTTTTTTTTTGGATTTAAAAGACGACCTCAATCTCCTCCCCCCCACACTAGAAGCTGACATTGTCCCCAATGTACGGTAAAACTGCGAAGAAAGAGAAAAAAAAAAAAGAAAAACCAAACAAAAAAAAAAAACAAGAAAAAGAAAGATGTACTCCCTTTGGGTTGCCTCCCAAGCAGCGTTTTTTTTTTCTTCTTACTGTCGTTGGCTCGACTCAATGCTTCCTTCTCTAATCAGAATACATTGGATCCTCAATGTCCAATGTAGTCACATTGTCTCCTTGAAAATCTTCATAGAAGGGTTTAGTCTATGGCCATTCACATTGAATATTTTGGAAATCTCCATACTTTGAATTTCAACTGCACCATGAGGAAAAACATTAGTAACAACAAAATGTCCAATCCAATGAGAACGTAACTTACCTGGAAACAAACGAAGCCGTGAATGGTATAGAAGGACTTTTTGACCAACTTTGAACTCCTTCCTACTAATCATCTTGTCATGAAAAGCCTTCATCCTTTCTTTGTAAATCCTAGCAATCTCATAGGCATCATTGCAAATTTCCTCTAACTTTTGTAGTTGCAACTTCCTATGTTCTCCACTTTCATCCATCATAGGTGAGTTCAATCTCCTTTGCGCTTGTCGAGATGGTCTTGCTCCCTCTTCAAGCAAAGTTCGATGTATGCACTTAGACGGACTAATTCCTTTGGTATCTGCAATGGTCCAACCAATGGCTTCTTTATGCTCCTTAAGTACTTGCACGAGCTTTTGTTCCTGTAGTGCACTAAGTTTGCTAGAAATGATCACAGGCAGTGTATTTCCTTCTCCAAGGAACAAGTACTTGAGGTGACTAGGAAGAGGCTTCAAATCTGGAATAGGGGCCTATAAAATAGAAGGCAAAGGTTTCTTGTTAGAAACTAGTAGCGTAATATAAGAAATGTTACCTGTTTGTTTTAACTTTGGAAATTCATTCAACGCTGCGACAATTTCCTATAAATCAATGCTCAAGGCTAACTCCTCATTTTCTTTCTCAATATGCTTACTAATAGCAACTTCCAATTTATCTTCTCCATCAAGTTAAAAAAATTCATGTGCTAAAGAATCAATGACATCAATAGAAAAAACAGAATTATCATCACTAGGATATTTCATGGCATCATAAATATCAAATTTAACAATTTCGCCATCAAACTCCATAGTTAGCGTGCCACTATGAACATCTATTTTAGTCTTGGATGTCTTTAAGAATGGTCTTCCCAACTGAATAAGCGTAGCTTGATCACCATTCTCCATATCAAGTACATAGAAGTCAACAAAAACCAAATCATTAACTTACACAAGAATATCCTCAACTATTCCCTTATGATATGCATTAGATCTATCAGCCATTTGAATCACAACACCAGTTTTGTTTAAAGGTCCAATTTTTAGAGAAGCATACACAAAATATGGCATGACATTGATCGATGCTCCTAAATCTAACATGGCCTTTTCAAATCTAGTGTTACCTATCTTACAGGGGATAGTAAACATGCATGGATCTTTGCACTTCGCAAGTATTTTTCTTTGAATAATTGCAGAAACATTCTCTCCAACTTTCACCTTTTCACTTCCCTTAAGTTTTTGTTTTCTTTTGATTGTGCACAGTTCTTTTAGAAATTTAGCATAACGATGTACTTGTTTAATAGCATCTAAAAGTGGAATATTTACCTCACATCTTCGGAAAGTCTCATACAAATCTTTATTTTGTTCATCTTTCCTGGATTCTGCTAATGCTTGAGGAAAATGGAGTACTGGTTTATAATCAGAATGAGGCAAAAACTTATGGTTAGGTATGTCCTCGTCCTTAGGAATGTCTTTCTCCACTACAATTTCTTTCTCCTTTTCTTGTTTTGACGGTGCATGAACTGCCTCAACTGTAATCTCAACCTCTTTGCCGCTTCTCAAAACTATAGCACTTGCATTTTCTCTTGGATTTACTATCGTTTGAGACGGTAATTTCCCCGAACTTTGTGCCTCTAGCCGACTAATTGCGGTTGCCATTTGACCCATTTGATTATCCAAATTCTGAATAGTGGTCCTCGTTTCTTGTTGAAATTGTTTGGTCTCCTGTTGAAATTTCACAGTATTATTGGCAAGAGACTTAACAATATCTTCTAACGACATACCAGAATTAGAAGGTTGGCTCGGTTGTGGTCTAGGAGGGTAAGGCTGCTTATATTGTTGGTAATTTTGATAGTTTTGACTTGCGGGCTGATTCATTTGAGGGTTCCCATAGCTAAGGTTGGGGTGGTCCTTCCATCCTGGATTGTACGTGTTTGAGTAGGGATCATACTTCCTTTGCGGCTGTCCATGAAAATCACCTGTAGCATTCACTTGCTCAATGGATTCCTCTTGAAGAGTTGGGCACATATCAGTTGGATGCCCTACTACCGAACAAATCCCACAAGATTTTGCTGTTTGCACATTACCTACAACCATTTGATGAACAAGAGAAGTTAAACTAGCAATTTGCTGTTCAAGGGAGGAAACGTTTACCTCATTAACATTCTTTGGTGGAACATCAAGCCTAGTGCCAACTTATTGGGAATTTGCTGCCATATTTGCAATCAAGTTCTTAGCAGCCTCCGGAGTTTTATCCACTAAAGCTCCTCCACTAGCTACATCAATCATGTTTCTATTGGTGTGTCGGAGGCCCTCATAAAAATACTGGATAAGTAGTTGCTCAATAATTTGATGATGGGGACAACTTGCACATAATTTCTTAAACCGTTCCCAATATTCGTAAAGAGATTCTCCATTGTGCTGCCTTACACCACAAATTTCCTTTCGAGTGTTTGATGCTCTTGAAGCTGGGAAATATTTCTCCAGTAACATCCTTTTCATCTTGTTCCATGTAGTAATGGTCCCTGAGCGTAGATAATACAACCAATCATTAGCCGAATCTTTCAAAGAAAATGGAAAGGCTCTTAATTTTATTTGTTCTTCAGTCACCCCCACAGGTTTCATACTCGTGCATACCACATGTAGTTCCTTCAAATGCTTGTGAGGATCTTCGCCTGCAAAACCATGGAAAGTTGGCAAAAGATGTATTAGTCCTGATTTTAGTTCAAAAGTAGTAGCAACATCTAAAGTAGGAAAAGTAATGCATAGAGGATGTTGATTCAAATTAGGGGCAGCAAGCTCTTTCAGAGTTTTATTTCCAGTAATGACTTCTTCCTCTTCAGAATCAGAACTGCTTATAAATAGGGAATCAGAAGTTGGATTGATTTCTGTAGTGTTTTCTCGAAGTTTCTTCTTTAACTTGCGCAAAGTTTTCTCAATTTCTGGATTGTACTGCAATTCACCTTGATTAGAAGATCGAGTTGCCAACATAAAAACAAAAATAAAAAAATAAGGATCAATAAAAGCAAAAAATCAACTAGAAAACTCCCCGACAATGGCGCCAAAATTTGGTGTGCTGTCGTACGCAACCAAAAATAAAACTTATACTCCTTCCAATAATGTAGTAGAGCGAGTAAGGGTCGATCCCACAGAGAGTATCTAGTCTAATTTAATGCTAAATGGATAAAAATAAATGGGAGTTTAAGTTGACGAATTTCAATAATTAAGGAGTAATGCAAATTAAATTTAATCCAAGTAACAAATATTGGTCTAAGTCAACATCCACTGTCGAAATCATATAACCGATCATCGATGCAAATATATAGAAATTCACACTTTGAATATTCACCGTTGGAATTAATCTCCTATCTTTCCTTCGTTTTAATTAATCAGAAAAAGTGATCCAATTAATCCTAACTACTAAATAACCCAAGATAAGCACTAAATGTTTAATATAGCAGATACTTTAAGAATTAGAGAGATCAATGAAACTAAACAATTCAAACACAAGCGGTTGGATTTAATTTAGTCGATTTATCTTCTTAAGATTAACAATTTCTGACGCAGCAAATTATTGAATCTTAGATGCTTCACAAAATTAGATGGATCATGCAATTACGGATTTGATATCTAATCAAGCAGTAGATTGAAAAGAATAATATACTAGTAGGCCTCCTAGCAATTAAACAAAACAACTATATTAATTGATACAGAAGAGCAATCGATATTCAAACTAATTAGATCTCATAGTTTTATTGTTTCCGAAACTTCAGTTTTCTTCGACCAATAACAAAGATTTAGCCATGTAAGGCTATTGATAACTCTAAGTAGAAGTGGGAGAGAAGAAGAAGAGAGGTAGTCTTCTAAAATCCTATTTATAAAAGAAGCCAACACAACCCTAAAAAATATTTTCAAATTGATATACAATCTTTATATTATAAGAATAATATAAAAAATAGAATATTATCTCAATGTAAAAAGGAGAGTACTGATTTCATCCTTCCAAATTCGTCCATCAAGGATTACCCCAATATCAAGTCAATATATTAGACTAGATATTTAGGAAACTTTCCATAAAACAGATACAACGACTTTAAGTCCGATTTTGTCTAGGATCCCATCAGAATCTCGGAAATCTCAACGATGAAAGTTGTAGATATTCCTCTTTCCGATCTATAGAATCTTGAATAATCTCATTTGAATCTCGTATGAGAAATTTACGCCCAAAATACGAAGTAGTGTCAAAACTGTCAAGAAATTGTCTACTTAGCTTCTTTTGCACTTAATGCCTCCAATTGCATCCTAGATCAAAATATAAGAATAATGAGTGTGGTTTGGTGTCAAATAAATATTAAATAGTAAATAATAATGCATAAAAACTTGACAATTTGTGTTCTTATCATTTTCACTGTTCTTATTTGTTTTTGTTTCGAAATGCAATTGAACATGATATCACGTAATAAGTGGGTCGGTATTTAAGGTGCTCACACCACGTCTATTTAAAATATTTTTGTTACATATGTGTGTTTGTTTTTAGTTTAGATATGTTTTTTTTCCTATTTGTTGAGTGTGTTTGTTTTATATTTGCAAGATTATGATATGTGATATATTTGGATAGATATGCTATAGTTTGTTATTTGCACACGAGCACATTGTTAAATTTGACTTTGTGTGAGCAACCTCATATTAATTTGATATGCATTAACATTGATCTATGTTCTTAAACATGTTATGTGATTGTATATTTCAAATTGTTTTATATTGGTTTTTCTGATATAACTTTGATCATCTGTGGATATATAGGTTGTTGTATAATTTGTAAGAATTTTGAATTCAAATTATTAGAATTTTACTCTATTGTATATTATGCTCACTATTTTATTCATGTTACTTTATTGCATTTTACATAAATTCACAATCTTCAAATTATAACTATAGAGTTACTTCAATAAACCAACAAAAGCATAAAAAAATAACATGGACATTGTCTTTAATTTTTTGGTTCTTATGTAATAGAATGAATGTTCAAATTCATCTAAAATCATATTAATGTAAAATGTTATTAAATAGGTTTGATTAGGATTGTGAATGGGCGGATTTTAATCGGAATTAGGTCCATATTCGATATGATTTAGTTTTAAATATTATTCTTGATGGATATAATCAAGTAAAAAAATCTTTCGGGTATAGAGTTACTTCAATAGACAAAAAATCATTCGGGTATAAATCTACTTCACAAAGTTTTAGGTAGAGTTATTAAGGATAATAGATTAAACAAATGATTTTAGATTTCAAATGAGATTTCATGATATTAAAACTTTTATAAATAGTAAACCAATCTTATCTTAAATAAAATTTCTTATTTAAAAACTAATACAAAAGTATGTTGCTCATAATTTTTTTTTATAGATGAATCTTGTTAAAAAAAAATCTATTAACCAAAATCAACTATATTGGTATTGCAATGATTAAAAATATGTCCCATAGACTAATTTAACTTATAAATTCTAACATAAATCAACTTTTATAAATTCTTATTTGAAAATAATTAATAAATAAAAATTAAGAATTTCAAAAAAGTTAGATATATAAAAAATGTATAAATTCTAACTTAAACCAACTTTTATAAATTCTTATTTGAAAATATCTAATAAATAAAAATTAAGATATATCAAAAAAGTTAGATATATAAAACATGTATAACTTATAAATTCTAACCTAAACCAACTTTTATAATTTCTTATTTGAAAATAACTAATAAATAAAAATTAAGATATATCAAAAAAGTTAGATATATAAAAAATGTATACCACTTAGATTTATTTTGGATGAATCATTTTATCTATTTTAAATTTTATATGTATCATTTTATTTTAAATTATGGTCTTTTGTCGAACACGCACTTTAATTTCAGTGATTAATTTTGTGTTCCGCACTTTATGGAGATTATGTCGTAAATTATAAGAATTAATATTACATATATTTTAAATTATTTTTTCTTTAAAATCATAAATTATTCTTACTCATAACTGTAACAGAAATGGCACCAAGGCAGAGAACAATCCTCGAAGCATTCGGCAATGCACCATGGACTATTCGCGAGGAGTTTCGCTTGTTTTTCGGGCTTCAAGAGTATATTACGGCCGGCCTACTAGTGACGCGAGCGGCACACGATGACATTATCGAATATGTCTTCATGTATATTGGAAGTTTTGACAGAAGACCAATATTCAAGTCGTCCGTACGTACATGTTTTTATTTCTTCGTGGAACTAGTTATTAATTATATATGTATCATTTATGATTGTAAATTGACTGAAGAAACACTTCACCGGAGATTGGCCGGAAGTGATGGACTTGAACAAATGAAAGAAAAACTGTAACTGTTTTATTATCTGAATGAATATCTCTAATCTCACATACAGTAGCCTATGCAACTAATATATATACAAACTATAAGGGCAAAATAGTAAATACAGAATAAACAAAAGTGGTAAAGAAATAATGACTCACGACTTAACTAATAACACCCTAAATTACAACGGTAAACTAATTTCCCCCAAATTGTAATTGCTCCTGTTCTTCTTCTTCCTCGCAATTGATTTCATCATTTGTAGAGCTTGAATTAAGCTCTATTTCTTTTCCCTTTAATACCACCTCGCAAGATGGAGAGTACAAATTCATTACTCCCAGCTTGGACAAAAGAAATTGAAACTGAGGTCGCGGTAAAGACTTGGTGAAGATGTCCGCAATTTGAAGTGAAGACGTAATTGGAAGAAGCTTGAGATGATTAGCTGCGACATGTTCACGAACGAAATACAAATCAATTTCAATATGTTTCGTTCGTTCGTGAAATATTGGATTCTGGGCTAAATGCAGAGCGGATGCGTTGTCACAATAAAGCACTGGAGGACTGCGTAATTGAATCTGTAAGTCTGTTAATAATTGTTTTAGCCATAATATTTCACTTGTAGCAGCTGCCAATGATCTGTATTCCGCCTCAGCCGAGGATCTGGATACCGTAGGCTGCCTTTTAGCTTTCCAGGAAATTAATGAATTTCCTAAATATGTGCAATAACCAGTTGTAGATCTTCTTGAGTCAATACACGACCCCCAATCAGAATCACAAAATCCTGTTAAGGCAAAGTTAATGTTTCTAGCATAAAAAATTCCTTGACCAGGTGAGGATTTGAGGTATCTTAATAGGTGATGTGTTGCACTTAAATGAGCATTAGTGGGATTGGACACAAATTGGCTAAGTTTGTGTACTGCAAAACTAATATCAGGGCGTGTGATAGTTAAATAAATTAGTCTTCCTATAAGTCTCCTATAAGGAGAAGGATCAGGTAAAAGATCATTTGAATCACTAAACAAAGGTAATTTTGGATCCATAGGCAATGTAACAGGTTTGCTAGCCATGTAGCCAGTATCCTTTAAGATCTGTAAGGCATAATTTCTTTGTGAAATGACCATTCCTTTTGTAGAGTATGATAATTCAATACCTAAGAAATACTTAAGCTTTCCTAAATCCCTTAATTTGAAATATTTGCTTAGTTTAAGTTTTATATCAGAAATGAGGACATTGTTAGGACCAGCCAATATAATATCATCAACATATACAAGGACAGCAACAAAATCAGAATTTAAACCATAAGTGTAGAGAGAGTAGTCTGACCTTGATTGAGTAAAACCAAAAGATAACAATACCTCAGTGAGCCTATGATTCCATTGTCTGCTTGCCTGTTTTAGACCATATATAGACTTATGCAATTTACACACTAGATTACCTGTGGATGGAGTGTTGGTAGGAATATAACCCTTAGGTAGGGTCATGTATACTTCTTCATCAAGAGTACCATTTAAAAAAGCATTAGTTATATCCAACTGGTGAAGATTCCAGTTTTTAGCCATAGACAAAGCAAGAAGAACTCTTACAGTTACTAATTTGGCAACTGGAGAAAAAGTGGCAGAGTAATCCACTCCATCCTGTTGAGTAAAACCCTGAGCTACTAGCCTAGCTTTATACCTTTCTACAGAACCATCAGCATGCCTTTTTATTTTGAATATCCATTTACATCCTATAGGAGTCTTGTTAGGAGGTAGAGGTTGGATAGACCAGGTTTTGTTGTTTTCCATGGCCTGGAGTTCAGTTTGAATAGCTGTGGTCCACTCAGAATGTTTGATAGCCTGATTGTAAGTAGTAGGTTCTATTGTAGAAGAGATATTAGCAAGAAAAGTCTTATGTGAATTAGATATGAGGGAATAGTCTAACACCTGAGATATTGGGTATTTAACTGATTGGGAAACAACAGAACCACAGTGAAAGTCATGAAGATAGGAAGGTGGTTTATGAATTCTGGTGGATTTTCTGGTTATAGGTAAAGTAGGTAAGGGATCAGTGTGAGAATGTGAGGAAGAAGGGATGTGAGTCTGAGTGGATTGTTGAGTCTGAGTATCCAAGTCAGTAGTAGGAAAAGGATCCATATAAAATATGTTGGGTGTGGCACTGACAGGAATATTAGGAGAATCAGATGTGAATGTAGAAAGAACAAGAGGATCTAGAAATGGGAAGATATGTTCATGAAAAACAACATCCCTAGAAAGAAAAATGTTTTTGGTTGAAATATCAAGGAGTTTGTATCCCTTGACACCTGGAGAGTATCCCAAGAAAACACATTTGGAAGCCCTTGGAGAAAACTTAGATCTATGATCTTGTAAAGTAGAAGCATAGGACAGACATCCAAACACCCTAAGAAAAGAGTAATCAACTGCCTTGTTAATACTAGTCACATTCATTGTGATTTTGCCGTTAATTTTTATTATGCTAGACATTATGAAGACAATTTAATATGTAATAACTAGTATATTTACTTATATGTTATTTCCGTTCATAGATTAATCTGTATATTGTGTAATACCTATTAATTTTATGTTATTTTATTTTAAGGATATTGTGTAATTCCTGGCAAATTTAATATGTCATTTTAATGGATTTATCGGTGAGATAAAATAATTAAAAGTATTTTATTATAACATTTAAAAATAAAATCCGGAAAAATTAAAATTAAGTAGTAATATTTTTTATAATTTTAATTATTTTAAATAAATATTTATAAAATATTATTTACCACATATATTACATATAATATATATTCACCAACAAATTTAATTACATATAACTAATTGATGTGACATAAAATTTTACATTATCTTACACATAATTAACTAACTCCCTGCAACCTAAACCTACCAAAATAACCTACATCTTCATTATTTCCCAAACTACTCTCTCAAAACCCAAACAAACAACATTATGTAAATCGAGATTATTTTCCAAACCTCTACCACTTTCCCAAACTACTCTCCCAAAGGCCAAACAAGCAGGCCCAAAGTATATTCAACACATATAATTAAATATGGAGTCTTATTATAGTTATTTTCTATATTAACTCTAATAATTTAGAAATTAACTCTTACATCACTTTTACAATTTCATTCTTCTTCTCCTACTTATAAATAAAAAATACTAATATTTTAATAGTTGCTAAAATATATATGTAAAATTATTTGTATCATCAATATGTTTGTAAGTAAAAGAACATTAAAGAAATCAAATTCTCTTAAGTATCACAAAGGGTAAAGTAGAATAGCTTACTGAACAAAAAATGTTTATGACTTAGTGCACTGTAATCATTATTTGGTCTGAAAATAAAATATAAAGAATATCTAAGAAAATGCATTACCGCAAAATTTCATGGAAATCTTTTCGCCAAAAAACGTGTGAAATAAGTGAAAAACCAGGTGAGGAAAAAATTAATTCTATGTAATTGATGAAAACATGTGAAATCGATCTGGGTGAAACTTATGAACACTGGTGAAGCTGGTGAAAAAATGGGTGCAATCGGTAATAAAAAGTGCCAGTAAAATCGATAAATACATATGAAATTGATGAAAATCCCCGTGATATTCGTGAAAAAATGAAAAACAAATCGGTGAAATCAGTGAAAAATGGGTGAAATATATGAGAAACTGGTTAAATCAGTAGAAAAAAAAATTAAGTTTGTAAAAACATGTGTAAAATAATTTAAACTGGTAATAACAAATAAAAAAAAAGGAGTTTAACTAGCAAAAATAATGTGAAACAGACAGAAAGATGTTTTATTTTGTTTGAACTGGAGAAAACAAAAGAAATCGATGAAAAATGGGAAAAACAATAGAAAATAGGTTATAATTGATCAAAAAATGGGGAAATCAGTAAAAAGTATAAAACCAGTAAAAATCAATTAAAACTGAATTAAACTAATGAATATAAGTGAAAATGGCTTAGGTTGGTAAATAAGTGTCTTTTAAATGACAGGGTAAGAGAAATAACTTGAGATATACTTAAAAGTAATTGAAGATGTATAATTATTTGAGTTGAGAATTCGGTAAATACATATGAAATCGATGAAATTCGGGTGAAATTCGCAAAAAATGGATGACATTGGTGAAACGGTGAAATCATAGAAAAATGATGAAATATGTGAAAACTAGTAAAATCGATGAAAAATGCTAAAGTCGTTGAAAAACATGTGAAATTAGTGAAGAACGTGTGAAAATTGGTTAAACTTGTAAAAATGAGTGAAATCAATAAAATGAAAAACGTTCAACCAACAAAAACAAGGCCAAACCATTAGAAAAATGGTTTAAACAAAAAAAAAAAACTAAAGAAATCGATGAAAAATGTGGAAAACAGTGAAAATAATTTGTAATCAATAAAAAAAAGGTAAATCCAGTAAAAAGAATATTAAACCAGTAAAAATGAATGACACTGACAAAAAGACAGATTAAACCAGTGAAAAATGAATTAAACTAATGAATTAAATATGTGAAAATAGCTTAGGTCGGTAAATATATGCATTTCAAATGATACGATAAGAGAAATAATCGAAATCTACTTAAAAATAGACCAAATTTCATTCGATCAAAAAGTAGAATTCCACTATTTTTGTTGTCAAACAATGCAAAAGATTTGAATGGGTTCTTAGTATATAAATCAACATAATTATTTTTATTGTATCATAGTTGATGTCACATTCACATTACATTTTGTAATGATAAAAACTTCTCATGTTTGACAGATACAAATACAAATGATATTAATTTTATACTGGTAAAATAAATAAATAAAACTAAAGGTATTCAATGATGTATATTCCTTAAAACAAAATATGGAATGAACTAAATAATTTTCTTATGATATTATTTAGAACAAATTTTACAAGATTTCGTGACTAAATCATTCATCATTTAATATTTGATTACAATTTGAAAGCCATCATTTTTAAATATAAAATAATAATTTTAGTAAAAACAAATATAGAAAATAAAATGAATATTAGTCATTATTATTTGCTATTTAATGACATAATGAAGTTAAGTTTACTTAAATTTACAATAGAAAATCCATAAAATTAACTAGACACATACAACGTACGTGCACTTTTTAAGTAATAATAAAATTGTGAATTTTTCTTTTTCTTTTTCTTTTTTGATAATTAAGCATTCCATTTCATCTCATCAAAATTAAATAAATGGTACAATAAATTCAAAGATAAGGTAACCCTCATCACAAAAAACATTAAGAGGACGCAAACAAAATGGAATACAACAAAAAGGTTCCAACTAATTAAGATTAAAGGCCCACATAGCTAGGTTATGAACGACAAAATTGAATCCAGGGGATGAGATGAAATTTCTACTTTGGCAAATATTCCCAAAAACGCCGAATATTAATTATATCACTGACAATCAGTATTGATAAATCAATCACAATTAATTCTTATCATTACATTGTTTGCCTTATTATTATTATGATAAAACTAAAATTTTAGAGTCGCTTACATTTGTATACGAAGACAATTTTAATATTCTTAGTTCATATGTTGCTTCTGAAACAATCTTTTCAGTTGATTTTGACCATGTGTACATAAAAAAAGAGTTAATGGGCTCAATTTAACTCTTCATGTTATGAAAAAAATATGCATATTACCCCTGAAAAATAATAACTAACACTTTACCTTTTGTGATATTCGTAATGCACATTATATAAGTGAGGCCAATTTTCTTCATAAATATGTAAGAATAGGAGGAGGGCAGCGAGCACGGTCTTTAAAAAATCAAAGAACGATATTTCCTCCGTTTTTTTATCTGTAGCTTTAGAGAAATTCTTTTGCTCCAAAATATCTGTCGTTTTAGAATTTCAATACTACAATACTTACATATTTTTTAATTAAACTCTTATTTATCAATCTTAATCTTATCACCTCCTTGTTTTTCTCTCTTTTTTTTATCATTAATAACAAATAAGGATATTTTATGTATAGCTTTAATTTTTTTCTTAAAATTTATGCTGTTTATTTGGTTCATTAATACATGTGCAAAACTCTAAAATGACAAATAAAAAAGAATGGAGGGAGTATATTTTCATTTAATTCATTATTAGAGAAAGTAAATTACCTCTTAAAAATAACACGCGGAAATTTGCCATTGCATAACAAACGCAACCCAATAAAAAAAAGTTTAAGTGCATCAGAGAACATATGCTTTATCTTATTTTATTAACTCTTTATATCTCCTCTGAGTGTTCATTGTGTTATCAGATCTTATTCCTATTAATAAAAGCAATGGGCCCTTAGAATTTACACCTAACTGAATAATTGTGAAAAAGAAAGAGAAATGGTTGCAGCAAATTGCTTAATTAAATAATTACATGTGTTTGAATAGTTGTCTACTCTTCTGTCCTAACTTAAAGGAGATTTTGCATGTAATAATCAGACAAAATTGAGTACTTTAAATACCATTTTATTACTTTAATTTTGGGGGAAATGCAATATACTTCCATGTGTTATGTTAAACCTGTAAAAAAACTACCCTGTGAAATTTTTATTGCGCCAAACTTCTTTGTATATTTAAAAACTCTGCAAAAAATACCCAATTTGGATCGATATGTTTCAAAAAATAATTTAAAAATATATCACGTGAAGTTGTAAGGAGCAACTTGAAGTACTTTAAAAATGATTTCTTGAAATAAGTCGATCCAAAACGACCTATTTTTTATAAATTGGGTGTTTTTTACAAGATTTTTTAAAATACAAAGAAGTTTGGAGCAATAAAAATTTCACAGGGTAGTTTCTTGTAGGTTTACCATAACACAAGGGAGTATCTTGCATTTACCCCTTAATTTTGATGTTTCAACTTTCAACATAAAGAGAAAATTGCAAAGAAAGAGATTATTCTTTCATTGATTGTATGAGAGTATTTACAGAAATGTGTAAATTTATAGAATGAATTAAGTTACAAAGGAGAGGAGCGGCCTATATATATATAGTTCTAAGTTCTAACTAAGCTAAGTAATATGTTATAACCTAGGTTGCACGGATACTTCAAAATTATACACCGTGCAGTATCGTATGCGTATTGGATACTCGGATACTCAGATACTCGTACGATACTTGTGAAATACTCCACCGTGTCGTTTTCAATAATAAGAAAATAAAAAATAAAAAGAATACGTATCGGATACAAAGGAAGGCGTATCGGAAACACCCAGAATACTTGAGAGCATGTATTTCTACAAATAATTTCTAGATTATGTATATTATCAAAGCAAATCTACATAAAACGCTTGAAAATCTGTATAGGGTCAAATACTTTGCCTATGATATTAATACTATGGTTTTACTTGAACACTTATATAAGAGGTAGATAGCATTGTTCATTTTAATAAGGAACAAAAAGTGAACTAAATATATATTACATAATTTTTATAATACATTTTTAAAACAATGATTTCTTATTATAATATATTTTAAATATACACAAGTATTTTTGCCGTATCGAATCCTATAAATTTTGAAAATCCATATCGCCGTACTCGTATCGTATTGTACCGTATCGACGTATCCGTATCCGTGCAATCTAGGTTATAACAGATCCTAATAACCTTACTAAATATGAAAAATTTAAAAATACATTATAAATGAAGAGATTTTGCATGTACTAATCAGAAGCTTTGAATGTAGGTTCTTTTTCTTAGGCATAGTTGAAAAAGAGAAAATATTTTCATGAAACGCAACAATATCTCCGGAAATGAAAATTGTTTTGAGACTGTACATCATACAAGACATTCAAGAAAGACACAGAGTTTAGCTTTTGAATCAACACTTTTTTCTGTGTTCATGTAAAGTAGGGGAAAAAAAAAAGCCATACAATAAAAAAAATTGACTCTATTGTGATCACCAGGTTGCTTATACAACAAAACATATGGAGATTTATTTTGTAATTTACTGTAAGGAGTCATATCTATCTATTTATTTATTATTATTATTATTACATATAAAATTACGGTTGATTAAGAAAATTTCTTCCTTTTTGGTGATGACTAATATACCCCTACTTAAATGATAAATATACTTATTGTATAATTATATACTTCTAGAAAAAGAAGTCTACTTTAATATAATAACTATTGTATTAAAATAATAATACAATAAAATAATTGAATAATCATACTTTCACATGAAAAAAAAACTACTTTAATATAAACACTTTTGTATGAATATTGAATAATCATATACTTCTAGAACAAAAAGTCTACTTTAATATAAACATAGTTTTATTAAAATAATAGTAAATACAATAAAATAATAGAATAATCATACTTCTAAATGAAAAATAAATCTAATTTAATATAAACATTGTTGTATCAATTCGATTAAAAAAATATATGATAAAAATGATAAAATCCATAGTAAAATGGGTTAGATATATATAAGAAAAATGATTTAAAGCAAAAAAAATATGTACAATTGATAAAACAACCTGGTGAACCGGCTAAAAATGAGTAAAACTGGTAAAAACTGAAATTAGCTAAACACGGGATAACAAGAAAATCGATCAAATTGATAAAAGAAGAAGAACAAAAATATGAGTTAAATTGGCAAAAAAAGAAGTGAAATAGGTGAGAAAAAATGTTAAATAATTAATATATTAAATTTGGGTTAAACAGAAGAGAATGGGTGAATTGATTAACAAATTAGATAAAATCAACTAAAATTGGGTTAAATCGAAGAGAGTGGATGAATTGATTATTAAATGGGATAAACTACAAAAAATGGGTGAAATCGGTGAAAGAACGGGTTAGAATAACAAAAAAAATGCTAAACTCGGTGCAAATGATAAAACAACGGGTTAAATGGGTAAAACCAGTAAAAAAATGAATAATATCAACTAAACACGGGATAATAAAAAAAAACTGATCAAATCGATAAAACAACAAGAGCAAAAAAATGAGTTAAATTGGAATAAAATGTGAAATAGGTGAGAAAATAGGTTAAATCAACAAAAAAAAAAAAAAAGCAAAACCAATAAAAACTGGGTTAAACTAACCCAAATCCATGGAACTCAATTCAAACAAACTAAAGGCGAACAACCGGCATTGCAAGCAAATAGAGAGCCCCCGCCCGTTTGAGGCGTTGTGAGCCAAAAATTGTATTGGTTGTTAGAGTCGCGAAAGAGCCGCTTGAATTGATTAACAAATGGGATAAAATCAACTAAATTTGGGTTAAAACGGAGAGAATTTGTGAAATGATTTAAATGGGATAAACCACAAAAGGGTGAAATCGGTGAAAGAACATGTTAAAATAACAAAAAGAAATGGTAAACTCAGTGTAAAAATGGGTGAAATTGATATTTGTTTGGAAAGTTTTTAAGAAATTATCACTTATTAAAGAACCTCATCAAAAAATAAAATTATATCACTTAGTGATATATGAAAAAAAAAAGTATTGTTTAGTTAACTGTAAGACTTATAAATGACTTAAGCAAAAAAAAAAATCAAAACATAGACATGGTTAAAATCGTTGAAAACAAGTATAATTCAATTAAAAAATACATGATAAAAAAATAGTAAAATCAATGAAAAAATGGTGTATATTTATTTGAAATTACTTTAGAAAGTTCTTAAAAAATTATCACTTGACAGATTGATTAAGAAATGTGATGAACCACAAAAACTAATGAAATCAGTGAAAGAACGGGCTAAAATAACAAAAAAGAAATGATAAATTTCAGTGTAATAATATGAACACTGTTGTATCAAAATAATAGTAAATACAATAAAATAAAAATTGGACAATACATAAAATTGGTGGACTTAATAATGTAGATGAAGTTAAAAAAAAAGATAGAAACTTAGAAAGTTGCTTACGGAAACTAATATAAGGCCTAACAAATTTTATTATAGTTTTAAGAACAATTAGCTTATTTGTTAAATATATGTATATTTAATATATACAAATTCTAATTTTTTCCATTATTAAATGTTCGAAGAAAAAAATTGATTTCTATCTAGCTAAATTCCTAACAATCAAATGATCCGCAAATGGGTAAAACTGGTAAAAACTAAAATCAAGTAAACACGAGATAATAAGATAAACGGGTCAAATTGATAAAAGAACAAGAACAAGAACAAGAACAAGAACAAAAAGATGAGTTAATTTGGCAAAACAAAAAATTAAATAGATGAGAAAAAAGGTTAAATCAACAAAAAAAAAAAAAAAAAAAAGTAAAATCGACTAAAATTGAGTTAAACAGGAGAGAATGGGTGAACTGATTAACGAATGGGGTAAAATCAACTTTTTTTGTGATGACTAATATACCCCTACTTAAATGATAAATAAAATAATTGAATAATCATATAATTTTACATGAAAAAGAAGTCTACTTTAATGCAAACATTGTTATATCAAAATAATAGTAAATACAATAAAATAAAAATTGGACAATACATAAAATTGGTGGACTTAATAATGTAGTTGAAGTTCAAAAAAAGATAGAAACTTAGAAAGGTTCTTACGGAAATTAATATGAGGACTTACAAATTTTATTATCGTTTTAAGAACAATTTGCTTATTTGTTAAATATGTATATGTTCAAGAGAATTTCTTCCCTTTTTGTGATGACTAATATACCCCTACTTAAATAATAAATAAATAATTGAATAATCTTATACTTTTACATGAAAAAGAAGTCTACTTGAATATAAACATTGTTATATCAAAATAATAGTAAATACAACAAAATAAAAATTGGACAATACAAAAAATTGGTGGACTTAATAATGTAGGTGAAGTTAAAAAAATGACAGAAACTTAGAAAGGTTCTTACGGAAACTAATACGAGGACTACCAAATTTTATTATCGTTTTAAGAACAATTTGCTTATTTGTTAAATATATATATATTTAATATATACTAATTGTAATTTTTGACATTATCAAATGTTTGTCATATTACTAATATGACAATCAAATGTTCCGCAAATGAGTAAAATTGGTAAAAACTGAAATCAAGTAAACACGGGATAATAAGAAAACGGGATCAAATTGATAAAAGAACAAGAAGACAAAGATGACTTAAATTGGCAAAAAAAAATTTGAAATAGGTGAGAAAAAAAGGTTAAATCAACTTAAAAAAATGTAAAATCGATTAAAATTGGGTTAAACAAGAGAGAATGGGTGAATTGATTAACAAATGGGATAAAATCAACTAAAATTGGGTTAAACCGAAGAGAGTGCAAAAAATTGATTAAGAAATGGGATAAACCACAAAAATCAGGTGAAACTGGTGAAAGAACGAGTTAGATTAACAAAAAAAAATTGGTAAATTCAGTGTATAAGCAGGTGAAATCGATAGTTCTTTGGAAAGCACTTAAGAAATTATCACATATTAAATAACCTAAAAAATACTAAAGAACCTAAAAAAAATGCCACATTTGTGTTATATTAATAAAAAAAGGGTACTATTTAGTTAACTGAAAAACTTATAATTGGCTTAATTAGAAAAATAAAGTCAAAACATAGAAATGGTTAAAATCGGTGAAAACGGGTAAAACTCTTTTAAAAATATTTGATAAAAAAATGGTAAAATCAATGGGAATATATGTTAGATAGAAGAAAAATGAGTTAAAGAAAAAAAATGGTGAGCGACAAAAAACGGGTAATTGATAAAAAGTGAATGATATTGGCTAAACATGAGATAAACAAAAAAAAAAAGAGGGGGATCAAATTGATAAAAGAACAAGAACAAAAATGAGTTAAATTGGCAAAAAAAGAAGGTGAAATATGTTAGAAAATTGGTTAAATTAGCAAAAGAATCGGTAAAATCGACTAAAGCTGGGTTAAACATGAGAGAATATGTGAATTGAAAAATGAATGATATTGGCTAAACATGAGATAACAAACAAAAAGGAGGGGGATCAATCGATAAAAGAACAAGAACAAATTTGAGTTAAAGTGAAAAAAATGAAGGTGAAATATGTGAGAAAATAAGTTAAATTAGCAAAAGAATAGGTAAAATTGACCAAAATTGGTTAAACCGGAGAGAATATGTGAATTGATTAACAAATGGGATAAAACTCAAAAACGGGTGAAATCTATTAAAGAACGGGTTAAAATAACAAAAAAGTACAATCGATACTTCTTTGTACAATTCTTAATAAATTATCAATTATCAAATAAGCTAGAAACCATTAAAGAACCTCGAAAAAAAATGCCACATTTGTATTGTATGAATAAAATAAAGTACTATTTAGTTAACTGAAAAACTTATAATTGATTTAAGTCAAAACATATAAATGGTTAAAATTGGTGAAACCGGGTAAAATTTGATTAAAAATAGATGATACAAATGGAAAAAAAAAAGTGGAAAAATGGGTTAGATCGATGAAAAACGAGTTAAAGCAACAAAAAATGGCAAAATCTATAAAACAACGGGATAAACTGGAAAAACACGGGTAACCCGATAAAAAAATAAATTATATCAGCTAAACACGGGATAACAAAAAATGGGTCAAATCGATAAAAGAACAACAACAAAAATAGAGGTAAATTGACAAAAAAATATGAAATAGTCGTTAAAATAGGTTAAATCATAAAAAAAAAAGTGAAATCGACTAAAATTGGGTTAAACCGGGAATGAGTGAATTGATTAACTAATGGGATAAAACACAAAAGATGGGTAAAATCGATGAAAGAACGAGTTAAATAACATAAAAAGAAATGGTAAACTCAATGTAAACGCATATGAAATCGATGACAAAATAAGTTAAAATAACAAAAAAAAAGTGGTAAACTTAGTGTAGAAGCGGGTTAAATCAATAAAATATGTTTACTCGACAAAATTGAGGAAAATTAGTAAAAACAAGTTAAATTGGTAAAAAAATTGGATTAGCAAGTAATTAAAAATGGTGAACTCAATAAAAAAAAAGGTATAACCGACAAAATTGGTGAAATCGGTTAAAAAATGAATTAAACATGTGAAAACTTGTTTAAATAAAAAAATTGTTTAGATGAAAATATCAACGTTTAGGAAGAAAAAAATTGATGTTGTACATTTGTTCAAATGTTAGTTTTAGAATTATAGTTATGTAGACATGTAGTTTTAGATTAGAAATACTTAGTAATTATAGTTTGTTTTTTATTTTCAAGTTTTGGTTTTAGGTATTCATAATAACAATTTTAAATTATTTGTAACAACATAATAATAATTAAATTGATGATTTAGTCAAAAAAATTATGTAGTGTGTCATTAAGACCATAATATGATGAAAAATTATTATATGATTCAATTAACTTAGGAAATTAGTTAATCAAGTGCAACGCACGCGTACTTTTCTAGTTAGTAAAAAAAAGTAGCAGATAATGCTTACAAATCCTGCTCTTGCAAACGCATGGTCAAAAAACAATAAGATTGTTTTCTCTTGGATTTTAAATGCAGTTTCTAAATTGTTTTCTCTTGGATTTTAAATGCAGTTTCTAATTATCTTTAGAAACTGCATTTAAAATCCAATAGAAAACAAGTTCTAGGTGAATCGAAAAGGCATGAGGGCAAGGACAATTGGGCAAGAGGAGGTCAAAGAGGCAAGAGGGCAACCACTTCGATCGGAGATGGCCTTAAATCCATGTCGATGGTTAACATCATGAGCAACGCTAGTTCGAATTTTGTTGAGGGCTCAGATCTAGACACGTCCAAAAGGTGCTTGGATAGTTATTTTATGAATTTGACTATATATGTGCATACCACGTATATAGTACACAGAATGGTTTATCATATCTACATGGATGTATAGTCAGAGCCGAAAACTTAACGACAGAGCAATTAATATTGATTATTATATCTTGTAAATCAAATGTGTCAACTTAGTCCTAATTTTTTAACTTTATTATGTTGATCTATTTTTGGGTATACTAACTTTCTACGGAAAATTGCGGCAATCAAATTATTTCCTTACACATTTTTTAATTTTCCTTACAGTGTGGAAATCTTTCCCTTGTATTTTTTATTAGCAGAAAAACCTCTTTATTCATATTTTATAAGCAAAAAAAATTCTATTTGAAATTCCTTCATGAATTATATAGAGGTTATTGCCAATTTTTCAAGTGAATAAGGGGGTCATTGTCAATATTCAAAGTTAACGGGGAGATTTTTATCAATTTTTTAAGTGAATAGGGAGATATTCACATTTTTTGGTGGGAACATAATTATCATTTTGATTTGGGAGTGATTTTTTAACTAATAAAAATTTAGCACATGGGGTTTGATAATTAAAATAACACATTTTTTTGCTAATTAGACAAAGCATAATACTTTTGCATAATACTCCATCTATGTGCCATTGTTTAGTTTGGCAGCCCCCGTTTATGTTAATTTGACGGGTTTGAGTTTTTCTTAATTTGAGGGTGTTAGTGTTAATTATGTGTTTCGGGGGTGCAAGTTGCTGAGTTGTTCTTAATTCGAGGGTGTTAAGTGCTAATTCTATTTTGGGGGTCAATGTGTCAATTTCTCACTTTTGGGGAAGCAAAGTGTTGCTCGTGACCTCGGTGGTCATTTTTGCTTGAAAATAAAAGAGGGTGCAAAATGCTTAATTTTTCATAATTCGGGGGTGTAAAGTGTTAAATCTAAGTTTCAGGGGTGCAAAGTACCCATTTCCTATATTTCGGGGGTGCAAAGTGCTAAATCTGAGTTTTGGGATGTAAAGTGCCTAATTCCTATATTTTAGGGGTGCAAAGTGCAAAAAATCCTCATTATCACCACTAAGAATCAACGGGATCCAAAATTAATTCTCTTTTTAATCATGACTATTTACTACATTCATGTTTATTTATTAAACTCTCAATTGAAATCAAAATTGAGACGGAACTTTGTCAAACTCATGTATTAAAATTTTTACCTTTTCCGTCGAAAACATCGAAAAATTTCTGTTTTTGAATCAAGCGAAACGAAAATAAGATGTTATTCCGAAACTATTTGTTTGTCTTAAACTCTGTTATTTTTCTAAAATAAGTAACTTTTTTTTATAATTTTTCCTTAGTGTTTCCGAAACAGTTCCAAAAAGTCTCGAAAAGTTTTCAATATTTGACTGATCGAAACATACACTCTAAACTAAATTTTAATACATGGTCAAATTTCTTAGATAATAAACCTAAGAGCTTAGTTTGGATTCTCCTAAGTCCGGATATATATATATATATATATATATATATATATATATATATATATATATATATATATACTCTATTCTATATCTATATCTATTCTATACTCTATATCTAAAAGTGTGAATAATTCTAGTTTTTTCTTTTTTTGTGAATACTAATATACCCTTATTTGAGTTATAAATTGATATTTAATTCAATGGTAAACATGTAAAATAGTTAAATAGGTATAATTAGAAATTGAATCTTATAATATATATGGTAAACATGTAAAAGTAGTTGAAGAGGTATAATTAACTATGAAATCTTATTATATTTGTCTCCTACATTAACTCCTAAAATTTAGAAACTATCTTTTACATAAATTTTCATAATTTCAATATTCTTCTCATATAACACATAAGAAAAAAAAACATTACAATAAAAACACCGTTATTTTAAATAGCTCCTAAAACATATATGTAAAATTATTATAATTTAGCAACAATATATTTTTAAGTAAAAATATGTTATTTGTATCATTGAAAGATTCAGTACAATATAAGTCATAAAAAATCCTCTAAAAACAAAATATTAAAATCGAATTCTCTTAAATATCATTCTGATATACAGGGAAGAAAAAAAAAATTAAACATAGAATTACCTATAAATGAACAAAAAATGCTTATAACTTAGCTAAGTAAGTAATTTCTCTTGATGGCTGATAACGCCGTGAAAACGTTGTTATTACCTATCTCCTTAAGCCTAAAACATCTTGTTTTGATCCGAGTTTATGTGTCTCTTTGCTTGTTTTCGTGTCTTTTGTGCCTTTGGTCCCTTTGTTTGGCCTTTGTTCGTCTTTCGTGTTTTGTTCGTGTTTTAATTGTGATTATCTGTGGTTTGCAGGAATCGACGCCTTGAAGCAATTTCGGGAGCATTCATTGCATGGAGTGCAAGTCTCTTTCAACCACGGGGGCCTAATGGAAAAGAAAGAACAAAAATTGAAGAAAATAGCCCCCTACCTCACCTCGCCGCCGCGAGCTTCAACCTCGATTCGGTGAGGCCCTCTGCCTCAACCTCGCCGTCGCGAGCTTCAACCTCGCCGCGGCGAGGTCCTGCAAATTTGAAGCCTCGCCGCGGCGAAGTTCAACCTCGCCGCGGCGAGACCTGCTCGGTTCTTTCCGCGGATTGAAGGTGTTTTTTGTAAATTTCCCCTATACCCTTCAATGTAATTTTAAACTTCTTTGGGGACATTTTGGCCTTTGTTACTATAGTTTTTGGGGTAACTTAGGCAATTTTGTGTGGTGGTTACCTTGCTATTAGGGCAAGAAGAAAGGATCCACACAAGACACTTTAACTTTCATTCATCTTTTCCTACTACTTGGAGCTTGGAACACCATTGGAGGCAAGAAGAGAAGTTGTTCATCTACTAAGTTTATCTTGTCTTTAATCTCTTCTCCTAAAATTTGTAGTATGAAAATGTTTACTCTTGATGTAATGAATATTTCTATTTTTAATATGAGTAGCTAAACCTTTATTTTCTAGGTTCTTATGAAGCCTATGGTTGATCCATGATTGAATGATGAATTAATGGTTGATGCTATACTTGGATGTGTTTGTTAATCTAGTTTGTGTTTTTGTCATCTTGTTGTTAGGCCAACTTTGAGATGAAATGGATTGATTCTTGATTGCTAGACATAGTGGATTGAGGATTAGATTGTGAAACTAGATTGTGATTTGAATTTAGGATAGACATATACCTAGTTCTTTTCATGTTCTTCCAAGGTTTGAGGTTAATGCATCAATTAGGTTTAGTCCTTTTAGACATAAATTGGATTAGTCTAACTTGATAGGTTCGTACGCAAGTCGAAAGATACGTATGAACACTCTTGAATCCTGAAACAACAAGCATAAGTGTAGTTGTCAATTGTTAATGCATTTGGCTTGGATTGACCTAGGTGACATAGAAACCTAGGAACTTTTATCATTAGAATCAAACTAGTGTTGTTTAAGTGCTTTATGCACCATCACTTCACTTTAGTTGATAATCAAACCCTTAACTATAATTCATATGAATTCAAGAAGGAGTAACAAGATAGTATTAGGTAATTAATCGAACAATTCCTCGTGGGATCGACACCCCTTATCACTTTATTACTCGTAGCGATCGTATACTTGCGCGGTTCACGTACTAGTATTTGGAACGTAACAATGGCTAGAGAGGCAAAATATAAAGAATATAAAGAAATCTATGAAATATTTGAAAACATGTGAAATCCGGGTGAATTGATGAAAACTGGTGAAGTTGGTGAAAAAACAGGTGAAATCGGTAAAAACAAAAATTTGCATGTGAAACCAGTAGATACTTTGAACTCGATAACAAATTGGGTGAAATTTGCAAAAATAAATGGATGAAAATAGTTAAATAAGTGGAAAAAGGGTGACATTGGTGTAAAACAGATAAATTGTTAAATCATTTAAAAAACGGGTGATATTGGTGAAAAACGAGTAAGATTGGTGAAAAAAAGGAAAAGTCAGTGAAGACATGTGATATCAATGTAGATTCGAGTGAAATTTATGGGGAAAAAAGGATGAAACAAGTCCCCCCCCCACCCCCCCCCCCCCCCACCCCCCCCCCCCCCCACCCCCCCCCCCCCCCACCCCCCCCCCCCCCCACCCCCCCCCCCCCCCACCCCCCCCCCCCCCCACCCCCCCCCCCCCCCACCCCCCCCCCCCCCCACCCCCCCCCCCCCCCACCCCCCCCCCCCCCCACCCCCCCCCCCCCCCACCCCCCCCCCCCCCCACCCCCCCCCCCCCCCACCCCCCCCCCCCCCCACCCCCCCCCCCCCCCACCCCCCCCCCCCCCCACCCCCCCCCCCCCCCACCCCCCCCCCCCCCCACCCCCCCCCCCCCCCACCCCCCCCCCCCCCCACCCCCCCCCCCCCCCACCCCCCCCCCCCCCCACCCCCCCCCCCCCCCACCCCCCCCCCCCCCCACCCCCCCCCCCCCCCACCCCCCCCCCCCCCCACCCCCCCCCCCCCCCACCCCCCCCCCCCCCCACCCCCCCCCCCCCCCACCCCCCCCCCCCCCCACCCCCCCCCAACTGGATACATATTTGAAAATACCATTTTTAATTTTCTGGGATAAAAGTCCTTATTGAGTTGAATTTTGCTATAGAACCTTAAAATTAAATATGTATGCCCCTGTGTATCTGGATTGTTTCAATATAAAATGCCTTTTTTACTTTGAACATGTATATCTGCCTGATAAATTTGATCTTTTCTCATCAAATTGTAACATATACATGCTGAAGAAGTTTATTCTTATTCATTGTCTGTCATGGTCTCCCTTAGGATTATATAGTTTATTGTATGTGAAAATGGGGGCTCTGGACTAGAATTTCCCAGTTACTAGGTTGGTTAAATTAATTGTGGTGTCTATCCTGAGACAATTTTTGAATGCATTATTGTGCTAAAAAAACACTGCACAATTTTGGGTGAATTTCAATTCCAATTTCACTCCCAATACCAGCATTCAGCAATCGCAACTCTTCTCCCCAATCTCACCACTGTCAGCAGTAAATACTTTTCCTCGTGGATTGAATCTTTGATATTAATTTTTGATAGATGTTCTTTGTATATAAAATGTTTGAGAGATGAGTGAAGTAATTTTTCACATGTTCTAATTTACAGGCAATAATTATACATGGACGCGGAAGCAAAGAAGAAGCTATTTCGAGCCAAATTGAAAGCTCAGAAGCAGGAAAAACAGCGCATTGATTCTCCTCTTGTGAGGTATTCTAGTTTCATTATGAAAAAAATAAAAGAATAGGTATTATCGAATAAGTGCGAGTATGGTATAGCTAGACTTACTGATTACTGAAAGCCTGTAGCTGTATTTCGTGTCCTTTTTCCTTAGAAAATAATATTATGATATTCATACTGTCCTTACATGTATTTTCATTGTTATTCATGTTTTGTATGTATGTTTATGTAATTATGTATATGTGTGGTTTGGAAGATGAACTGTATATGCTATAACTACTTCACTGAGTTCTAGGAAACTGGGATAGAGTTGATAGATGTTGGACATATGTTTTTAAATTGTATATACCTAATGGAAATCTAGAAAGGTTCATAACTAAACTGATACATTTTGTTTTCCCAAGTGGGATAACTTCGATTATTGAAATGACTATATCCTTATAATGAGTATGAATACCATGTCGTCTATGATTGTGATTTTTTTCCCAACAATTCTCTTCTAGAAAGTCTGATTTGTTGCCATTTACGGATGCAGGTATAATGAACATGATCAATTGGTGTGTAAAGTTTGTGATGTTGTTATTAAATCAGATTCTCTTTGGCCTGCACACCAAGTTTCTCGGAAACATCACGAGGTAAATGTTTAAACATCTGAAGTATGGTTTTTTTTTTTAATCATGTTTGTGAAAATGCTCCAGTGTTGCTTCTCTTGAGTGAATTAATCATGTTCGACTTTATTCAATTCATTCTTCACCCCTGCACAATACCCATCAAGATATTGATTGATTGTACTTTTCAAACAAAGTTTCAAATTCATTATGATTCTAAGCTCAGCACGATGTGCACCCTACCACTTAATGATATACTTGAATTTTATCGGTCTCGCCTGGAACCAGAACCGTTGCAGGTTGCTTCTCTGATACGTTTGTTGCATATTTTGTGGCAATTTCATTTTCTTACTGTGTCAGTTTTGTTTGTTCAGGCAATCGACAAACTCAAAGCTAATGCAGCTGCACTAAATCGAGCCAATAACTCCAAGCCTGAGCCCCCTAAAGAGTTGCCAAAGCCTAAACCTGAGTCCTATACAGAGCTGCATGGCAACTCTGAATCTTCAACTGCATTGCCTAAACAACGATCATCTATGCTTCCTCCGAACTTTTTCGATAATCATGACACGAAGAGGCAGAAAAAAGGTAAGGATCTGTTTTATGATTTTCCTTTTGAATCTTCTTTTGTGTCAAACTATCTTGGATTGATTATATGTATGCTTGCACTGATTTTATAGTAGTAGGCAGTAGTTTGGCTGAGGTTCAATGATCTTTTATCTTCAAATGGTACATTAATGATTGTCTGCTACCATGTGAACTGATAGAAACGGGGTGGTTTTGTATCATTAACCTTTGAGATGCAAAGGAATTGGCCAACTTCATATCGTATACCTTGCATTTTGACTCCTTGAGCCCCTTTTTTCTTGGTTCTGATATTTAGTTCGTTGGACATGATTCCCGATGTGTGTTTGTTAGTGTATCAGTTTTCGTTTAATCGTTATTATTTGGCTGGAGAATATGGGGCACTGCAATTTATGCAAGTAGATGATTTTGGAGGTTCTTCATATGAGATGGATGACCTTTGCTGATAAAAATGATGTATTATGAGTCCAATTGTAATTTTGATTAGGTATTATATTATTGACATTTATGTGAACTCATAAGGGCCTTAAATGACAAAATACTACCTGTACAGTGTCATGTCGACCAATGATACTAAAAACCGACTGTATATAAGGTTTGACAAAAAATACCATCTCAATTATATAAACTTTCTCACTATAATCAAGTGTTAGTGCTAAAAAATGATGTTTCTCAGTTGTATATATTAAAAGGTAATTATGCTGTTTGATTATAATGACTACATGGAGTGTTGTCACTGGTTCGGAATTACCATTATTGTGTACTTTGCATGTAGTTGCAATCTACTTTACCTTGCCCCAAAAAAAAAAATGGTTGCAATTTACTTGGTAAGGGTTTATTAGACTTTACTGGTTTCATGTAGACGAACTCTATTTGAGGGTGTTTCCTATTTTCTAGAGAGGGATTCTGGCAAGTTGGAAGACCCTAATTCACACAGTAGGGATTCAATTTCTGCAAAGATTCAAGTTTTGGACCCAACTGTCTCAGGGAGTGGGGCAGGCATATCACCCTCTGCCAAGCCTGTAGAGACGAGATATCCTGAATATGAGGCTTCCAGGGATTCAAGGCAGCTCCCAAAAATAGCTGTTGATTCAGAAGCTAAGCAAGTAAAAGGATCTATTCCCCAAGGCTTTTTTGATGACAAAGATGCTGATTTACGTGCAAGAGGCATTACACTTGTGAAGCCAGATGTCAAGTGAGTTTTTTTATTACTTTCAACTGTTTATAGATGGTCATTTTCTGAAATTATTTATACAACTGACGAGTAGACCATAGGAAAGAAATGGCATAAGAAAGTTAGCCTAGGTGATTATATTCAGTCTACTCGGGCCAAATTCTATATACCAGAAGTCAACTCAATTTCTAGATTGATGAGGTGATAAATAGGATTACTGTTTTATTCATGATGGTTGGGTACTTCAAATTTTTTTGTCTCTGTTTTCTTTTTCCTACTACTGTACTGCTATTAGATCATTATGATTTGGGGATGTTGTTGGTCCTCGGATGAGAAATATAGCAAGTGGTTAGCATTGATGCATTATTCCTTGCGAGTTATCAGTAGAGCAGTGATGAGGCGTTCTGCGTCGGTTGTCGATTGATTTGACCTCTCCTGGCTCTCCCATTGACTTCACTCCAGTAATTATATTCAGGAGCTGACCTGCACTCACAAGCACATGTGGCTTGCTGGATTGCCCCCAACCAAGGCCCTTCAATGCTAAACTAGATTGGAGTAGTTAGAACCATCGGTCGCAAATTGCTGGATGTAGTCAAAAAATGATGTGCGCTCGTAAGTGCAGGCATTTCGGTATATTACTGAAGAAGGCATATGTCAACAGCCAAGGTCGATGAGGTCATATTCGAGAGGTTGACTCCCGTCCGATGTGGTACTTCACCTAGTCAGATCTTATGCAGTCAAGCATTACTAGACCCAATGAAGAATTCCCAGGAATAAATTATCATCATGAAAATCTGATTCATTGAGATTAAGTAGGAGATTCAAATGCACACAAGAAGTTTTGTACTTTTAAGCGACTTTGTTAGTAGTTACTTCATTTGTTCTTACAAATCTTAAACGGAAGCAATGTAGTTTTTTATGATATGAGATGATTGATGAACAAGTTTGAACAAGTGATGTGTCTTAATGAAAAGAGAAGTGTCACATAAAAATTGCATGCTTAGAGTACTGATTTACGTTAGGATTTCTTAATTGTCAACTAAAGTATGTCATAAAAATGAATGATTATTACCATTTTGTAAGTTTAACTGAATATTAACCGACTTACCTCCCTCGTCTACATTCCACTCTATCTGGAACTTTATGAAACACAGCTTTTTCTTCTCACTTCTATAAAATTGGTTTATTACCAATCTTGGCAGGGATGAATACAAGGAGTTTGAAAAGTTAATCCAGGAGGATTTACGGGAAGTAGATGATCGTTTGGAAGAAGAGGAGGTTTGAATTCTCTCATCTTTCTTCGATAAACTGATCGAGTCTTACCACTTAGTCTGTTGCAATTGTGACACTGTCATAATATTGGCATCCGTTCTGCAGATTGATGCAGCTGAGACGATTGAAGAGGCAGAGTCTGTTGAACAAAGGTACTACTGCTAATTTGGTAACTGAAGTCGCTCATCTGGAACTCATTCTACTTGGGCGTATTGGCCCTACTTTGTAGCTCAAACAATAATATCACCAATCTTTTCAATCTTCAGGACCTATAGGGAGAGAGTGGAACTGTTGAGAAAGAAGAAGCTGGAGCTTAGGGCTTCTAAATCTGCTGTTTGTGCTAAAGTTGTTGAAGTTTCACGCAAGGAATCTTGCCATGAAGATTCATCAAGTGATGACGAAGATAGTGAGAATTCCACGGTCGACTGGAGAGCAAAGCATTTTTAAACATTTAACCGGTACTCTCTCTCTCTCTCCCCCCCCCCCCCTAACTAATGTTTCACTTTCCTTACTAATCTATATCCTTTATTTACCTTGTTTTAGTTCTTTGTTTACAATTTAGATGCTCGCCTCCCAAGAAAATTATGCTTGATAAGCTCCGAGATTGCTTAACGATGAGGCTTTTGTTTCTGTCTACACATTTCATGAGAATAGATATGGTTACTGCTCCAAATTCTGAGGAACACTAAAATTTGGTCTATGAATCATCGTAAACTGAGGAGAAAGCTCGGGTTGACAGTGTAACTATAGATTAAATATATAATTTATCTTCTTACGGATATGAATTGAACGAGAATCTAAACTTTTTGTAAACGCCAGAGCAACATTTAGTTGGAAGTTTTTCAAATGTTACATATTTTCTAGCTTTTTTTTTAAAATCAATATTAATGCTGTGAGATTAACTAGATCATTTTCCACTTAATGTGGGGAAGGTTGGTCCGGGTGACATTGATTTGAATCTATTCAGCCTTGTGACTTCATGTGCTTGTATGTAGAATAATATTTCTCCTAGTAAATCACTATTTTTAGTGTTGGACCCAAATTTATTTTCCTTCTAAAATTGAACCGACTTTATAGATGTGAACTTCATTTATTTGGTCACGCAGTGCAGTTATTCAATTTATAATTTAGTGATGGAAGTGAACAAATTTGAATCTTCGAAAATAATGAGTTCCAATTAAGATTTGTGCATACTTGTGGATAAAGTTATAAACAAACTTTTGGTGGTTATTATTCTTTGTGGGTCCAAAATGAATGGTTTTTGCGTTAGAAAATGTTTAGTTCAATTGACATTTTGAATGCTAAGTATTCCTTTTATTTCAAAATAATTGTCGTTTTAGATGTAAAACCCACAAGTTTTAGAATTATTTAATGTATTTTAATTAGACTATTATCTAATTTTGTACGCTACTTTGTTTTAAATTAATGTGTTTTATTTTATGCTATATTGTATATAACAATTACTTCTTATGTCAATAAGGGCTTAGAAGTAATTTAGAAAAAAGATTTAAGTAACTTTTAAAATGATGGGGTCTATTTGCAATTTATTTTGGACTTAAGTGCGCAAAATTTTATATTTATGGGGCAAAAATGCACTTTCCCAAAGCTCGGGGGGGCAAAGTGCAAATTTGCCCCAATCTTTTCAAATCCTGCAGCAGAGTAATAATTACTCCTTCCTTGAGACTCTAAGGGCTGCCGTAATTATCCTTGGGTGAAGGAAACCTCACCACACAAGAAATGCAAACATTGGTGGAAGAAGAAGTAATGATAATCTTTCTCTTCCCCATGTTGTATGTATTGATGTATATGCATCTGATTTTAGGATTGTATATCTGATTTTAGGATTGTATTTATATACACTCACTCATATTAACTCCTCTTTACTTTACCACAATAAAAACACTTAAAAAGATATTAGTGAAAAAGAAAGAGAGAGCATAATTTTAATGAGTGAATCTTGAAGAAGAAGGAGGAGCCACCACCGTTGAGCCGCCGCCGCCACCGCTGCAGCCACACCTTCGCCGGAGATAGAGGGTAGAGAGTGAAGAAAGAAGAAGCACTCACCCTTTTCGATTTCGGGTAAAAAAACCCTCTTAAGCACCTCTCTTTTACTTGGATATGTGGAGCAACCTTTAGAACCTCATTTAAAGTTTTGAAATCCAATAAAATATTTTTTTTAAACTTTAGTTGAATGTATTATGTTCAAAATTTTCAGATTATATAAGTTAAAAGATTTGATAATTTTGAGGTGTTCTTGTGTAGAAGTTTGAGTAGAAAATAAATTACTTTTATAAAATGTTTTTATGGCCAAATAAAAGTTAAGAGTGTCATTTGGAAAGCATGTTAATACCTATATGTTTAGGTTTTAGATATTTTTTTTTTTTTAGATCTATAGATTTTCATGCAAGATTTCGATTTTTATAATATATTTGGGTATTAAAAGTTTGAAATTTAGGAAGTTTTGGTGTCTAAACTTGATCTATTTTATTTGGGGGCTATTTGTGCAAATCTGAAAATGTAGGGTTTCTTTGTGCATTTTTCCGGTGGGATTGGCCGGAGCCACCCCACCGTCGGCAAGCAACCACCGGCCACTGCTAGAGCAGTGACCGGGGACTGATGTATGTTGCTGTTGCAATTGCAACAGACCCACATTTCCTATGGGCCTGTTGTTATTTCAAGTGGGCTGGCCCATACCTTAAAAAAAAAAAAATTGTATTTATATATATATATATTAAATAGTAGATAAATCTTAAAATAATAAATTTAAATTTAAATTCTGAAAATAAACCTTGTAAAATTAAATATAATTTTGATATTTATTCTTGAATATTAATTCTAAAATAACAATAATTAATTTCGAAAAATAGAATTAAATAAGTTTAAATAATTTTGAATAACTATATATATATATATATATATATATATATATATATATATATATAAACTTTTGAAATTAAAATTGGTAATAGTCGTGTTAATTATTTTCTGAAAATAATTAAAATAATTTTGAATAAATTTTTGAAAATAAATAAATATTTTCTGAAAAATAAATAATAAACCATTTTTATGAATGATAAAATATTTTCCGAAAATAAACATATTAATTAAATAATTTTGAAAAAAAAAATAAAAAAATGGTTAAATAATAATGAGTTATTTTCCGAACAAGATCATCATTAAATAATACTTTTCAAAATGATAATAATTTCAAGGGTACATTAATTATTAATTAAATAAAATAATTAATAATTTGGGAAAATAAAATAATTTGAAAATAAAATAAAATATTTTTATGAATTTAATAAATTCAAAAATAAAATTTTAAGTATTAATATAATTTTAATAAATCTTGAAATTAATTTAAAAAAAAAAAGGAAATATAAATAATTTGAATATTATTTTCTGGAAATAAATAATTTCAAAATAAATTTAAATAAATTTAAATAATTTTGGATAATTAGATTTTTTAAAAAAAAAATAATAAATAAATAAATAAATAAATAAAAAATAAAAAAAAAATTAAATAAAATAAAGAGGTTAAAAATTTTCGAGAAAAGTTTAATTTCGAAATGAATAATAGTAATAAAGATTCCAAATATAACTTATTACGTAAAAAAAAAAAAAAATCATGAAAGAGATAACTTAAGCTAAAATTCTATTTAAACTTTTAAGTTCACCTTAAATGACTACGTTCAAGTTACTTTCGTGGCTACTTTACCACGTAACCCGAACGAACCTGAAACCATTAAACCGGACCTAAATATTCAAGTTTTAATCATGACTTCGATCGCAATCACGATCCAGATGCATGTTCGACTAAAGCATTTCTTTAGTCGCTAATTAAACGCTTGTATTATGGCTGGATTCTAAGTCGTTACATGCATGTGTACAGGAACCGAGGACGCTTTACTTTTCGTTCAAGAAACCTAAGCAACACAGGTGAGTGCTGTGTGTTACTTGTGTGTAAGTCTGAATGTGCTAATAGGTCGAGTCAGAACTATAACTTAGTCCCTAAACGAACAAGCATGTGATGAAGAACTCGACTGCTAGGACAAACTACACGTTGAATTATTATGCTAATGCCTATGTGCTTATGAGTCCTTGAACTGCTATTGAGTTATTTACCGGTTTCCTGTCACTGAACTGTTACTGTACTGTACTGTTTGTTATTACTGTGTGGGCCCTATACTTGGTGTGCGGAATCGTGGGTAACCTGGAAGGTTAGGGCCGGAGGGTTACCTCGATCCACCGTAGACCCGCTTCACGAGCCAAGTGTGGAGGTTACACTTGGGGAGTGAATGTCAAACTCCTGGCATTTGACGTCAATGCGCACTGTTATGTAAGGTCGCACCTTACTTGGAGTGTTCGGTGGTGGTTTTCTCGAATATGGATTGGAGGGTAAGAGGAGGACGGCATCAACAACCATTGGTTATTTGTTTAACTGTTAAATTGCTGTTACATGCGTTTAATTACTGTACTGTTATATATGTTACATGCGTTTAATATGTATACATACATTATGCTGCATTCATGCATCACACACACATGTGCACTACAGCCTCACTTAGTTGGACGATCAACTTACGCATTCCCGTTTACTTCTTTTCAGATACAGGTATCACAGGGTCTGATGTCTAGAGTTGGTGTCGTCCGTCTCCGAGATCCTGTTTGTCGTTCGTCGTGGATCATCATGTTATCTTTTGATTTTCGTTATATTATGCTATGTTATGTGTTAGTGTGTATTTGGCATGATTAAGTACTTAAAGACTATACTTTGTTTGGATTCTTGTGGTTATTGCGCAGTTTGCGCTTGTGTTGAATTTTGTGCCGCTCCTGCATATCGCAGCGTACCGGGTTTTTATGTTGTATGTATGAACTATGATTCGAATTAATGTGTTGTTTTCACAAAAAAAAAAATTTCTGGTCAAATTTTGGTTGTATTCACCGAATACGGACCCGGACTCGGGGATGGGTCCACGTAGGACTCGACCCGGGGGCGCGGGCCGTCACATTAGAGATTAAGGAAGCTAATAATTAACCTTGAATTTAGAAAAAAAGTTAGGGTTATACCTAAAATACCCTTATTTATTTGGTTAGAAGAGAGAGAAAAAACAAGGAGTAAATAAGGGTAAAATTGAAAAATATTTTATTAATGATGTATTGGAATCCTAAAGCGACAACTAATTTGGAACAGAAAAAAATCTCTAAAGCGACAATTATTTTAGAATGGAGGGTGTAATTTATTTTTATTTACTTGACTGGGTTTAATTTAAATTTAAATCTCTGTATTTTTAGTTCAAGTTCAACACAAAAGGTCAAAACACCCTCACAAAATAATATATATATATATATATTTGGGTAAATACCACTTTTGGTCCCTCTTATTATTAATTTTTTACAGAGTGGTCCCTCTTATGTTTTTTTTCCCGCTTTAGTCCCTACTATGAATTATTTATTTCACTTTAGTCCCTACTCTGAATTATGTGTTTCACTTTAGTCCTTATCAGGTGGTTCCGATAACACGTGACATGTATATGAATATTTATTAGGGCATTTTCGTCCGTTCACTATAGAGACTATTTGAGATATTGTTTAATTGGTGAGCAATTTTGGTGTTTGAAGAAGATTTTGGGAGAAAACTTTAGTTTTGAACGAAATAAACGATTAAGTTGGATTGGCATGAAAGCCTAGTTTGGAAGAGATTAAATATTTTTTTTTAAATTAGAAAGACGAAAATATCCTTGTTAGTTTACTTAAAATGATGAAATTGCCCTCATGTGCATATCACATGTTACCGGAACCGCCTTGGATCACTTGAAAGGGACTAAACTAAGACAAATAATTCATAGTAGGGACTAAAGTGGGAAAAAAAACATAAGAGGGACCACTCTATAAAAAGTTAATGATAAGAGGGACCAAAAGTGGTGTTTACCCTATATATTTTTTGGGTAAGACTCACAAAATAATTGTTGCAACACATAGAACACTTTACAGTGCTACTCTGACTTCTAAGAGTGGAGACTCGTAAAGCCACTTAATGGCAATCTTGTATCTAACTCTAATTAAAATAGATCACCAACTGGAACAATTAATTTATTTGGCACGAAGTGGGTCTGAGTGTTGTGGAACAATTTTTTTTTTAATTAGTATTAAATCTGGTTTAATTAATTTCATATCATATCTTTACCTATTAGTTTAATATTTTGGCTTGAACACTAGCAGATCTATTTCCCAAATGAAAACAAGTGATGTTCTTAAATAAACCAAAGCAGCTAGTGGTTTCTGCCTAGATCTGCAGATTTGCATTATTGCAAAGGCATACTATAATCCCTTTGAAATTACTATTTTGCCACTTGCCCGTTCCAGGAAAATTTATTTTGTGCAATCGATTAAGTGGTGCAACAAATAGTTAGACTCCTATATTTAAGGAGAAGTTATCTTTAAAATCTCATCGCCATCAACCATGTATTTGGTATGCAAAACAACTTTAAATAAATCATAACCATTTACTGTACCACATCATCTTTACCAGTGGTGGAGATAGACAATAATCGGGGCGGGGGCGGGGGCGGGGGCGGGGGGAGGGGGTGGGGTGGCGAAGATTTTTTTGGTAGCAAACTTGGTAGCTTTTCGATGTTTTGATAAAATGATAAAATTACTTCAGATAAAGATTACCATTATAATTTTATCGAATAAAAAGACAAAAAAATACTAATAAATTTTTTATCCAACAAAAAAAATGAAATAATATATTAGCAATTTCTTTGAGAGAAGATGGTTATAAGTGGATCAATGGTTCAACCGGTTCAATGATTCGCCGATTAGTTTTTGGTCTTTTTTTCGGTTCGAACTAGTCAGAAACAAAGATGGTTCAGTAAGGTTTTTAAAACACCGTGTTTGATTCAAAGTAAAAAATAGAAGAAGAGATGTTAGAGTTTCTTTGAAGTCTAAAGATTGCGGAGAGAAGTAAAAATCCATAGCGTAAACATTTTTTTATATTTATAAGTGGACCATTGGTTCATTCGGTTCACTGATTCACCAGTTTTACTTGTTTTTGGCCGATTTTTTGGGTTCGAACTAGTTAGAAACAAAGTTGGTTTTGGAGGGTTGATTGGACCGGATTGATAACCGATTATCAATTAAACCGGTCGTACCGACAATTCAATTTTAATAATCAAATCACCTTAGGAAAGAATGGTTAAATGAAAACATAATGCATAAATAAAGAATGGTATACTATTAAATATCGGTTTTAAATTCAATCATGAAGTGGTCTCAACCTAAGACAATTTTATTTGAACTTTTCTTGAGTGTTTTTTTTCATTACATTAATAATTGAATTTTAATGTACTCTATAGTTTCATAGTGGCCCATTGAATTTCTTTTTCTTATGGCTCACGCCAGCATAGTATTTCTGAAATTAATATAATTATTAAAGCTACCTGATTAATAAATTAATAATTTAGAAAAACAAAAAAAGATGCGTTATAACTTGCTTCTTGCACATCACTGCCAAATATTAATACTAATAAATGTGTCTGGATACTACTAGTATAAATTAATGAGTAAATCCATAACATGGATTGTCTGTAATCCATCAAAATATTTAATTTATTTTATCATATTGTCAACTGGTATAAGAAAAAGTCTTGGGGCATGTTTGTTTGACATTTCCCAAAAAAATTTCGTTTTTGAGAAAAGTGAGACAAACATAATTTCTATTTTTTAAAAAAATTATCCTCTCTCAAGTACCCCTAACTACTCTCCTAAAAACCAAATAAACAACAATTTCTTATCTTAAAAAAAAAACTACTCAAACCCTACTTTGATTTGACATAAAGTAATATACCTCTTACACAACTTATCTCACATAACAAACATGATTTAACATAAAGTCTTACATATCTTACACCTACAATCTAAATTCTTCCAAAAAAATACACTCACCTTATTTTTCAAACCACTCTCCCAAAATCCAAACAAACAATATTACACAAATCGAGATTATTTCACAAACCCCTACAACTCTCATAAACTTCTCTCCCAAATGTGAAACAAACAGGCCCTTGGCCACCCATTAATTTTTGGTCTCCAACCTTGTACATAAATTAAAAAACCCATAAATTGAAAAACCAGTGGCTCTGTCGACGTGGCAGGTTAATCGCTATTCCTTTTCGAAACTCGAATAATTCTTTTTATAATAAAAAATAAACATGAGTAATATATATTATTGCATTTTTTTTTTTGTGTGAGACAAATATATACTATTGCACTTAACCCTAAGATTAACGCGTCGTGCTTATACACTAAAAAAATATATATATTTTTATACTATAATAATTTAAAGATGATACATACAAAATCTAATTAATTATAAAAACGACTAGTTTTTCAATTAATCATATTCTTAGTTCAAGTATTTAATATAATTTTAACATTAACATTCATGTTAAATTTTTATAATAGTTGTGTATACACGTACCCTCCGCATTAGTAGAGAGTATTTTCCTCGTAGTTAATATCTAAACTCAACGTCAACATTGTCTAAAGATTATTAAATGCATATTTCATTAAAAAATTTGTGATAATGTGTCATTATAGAGTATAATAACATGGATATTAATTAGTGATGTGAAACTTAAATACTAGGAAGTTCTGATAATTTTTTAAACTTCATGAACAATTATACAATTTTCCCTAATCTTAGTGGATAAATGGGCTATTCTTAACTCAGCCAATATTTGTTTGAAATATCAACAATTCTCGAATTACGATCACATGCACAACACGTGACTTAGGTCGGGCCAATATTTAAAATTTGGTCCAATTCAGATTGAAATTGCTGAAAATCGGATTATTTAAATTTGACCGCCCGAAAAGATAAAGACTAAAGTTGCTGCGATCATTAATTATGGGACCAAATTTATAATTTGCAGAGGAATTAGTATGTGGTTATCCCTTGTTTAGCCATAACTTATCATGAAAACTAGACAACAACTAGTAATTAGTTTAATAACCGCCGCCTTCTTCAACATTTACACGCATTGGCACACATGTATGTTCGGATAAATCTTGCTTATCTCATTACCAAATTTTCAATGTACAGATCACTTGTTTCCTTCAACTACGCTTACGCACCACATTAATATCTTATTGTAATTAAATTTTTTTAGCAACAAATGTTGTCATTTACTATTAGTTATCAATGACAGCCGTTAACTTGTAGAAACGGATGATGATTTTTCTTTTTTTATAACCCAAGTGTCCAAGGTTACACCAGACTAATCCTGGACCTTCAGAACCCTTGCCTTAGAACCCTGAAGGATGTAAATCGCGGGATGATTTTTGGTAAATATCTGGAGCTAGCTAAGTTGGTTGGTTTGGGAAAAACAATGGGTTTAAGTTTTTCTAATTAATTTTAGATCGATGTTTTCCTTCTAGAAATTACTACCTCCGTTTTTTTTTATTTAATTTTTTTATTTGATTGATTATGAAGTAACAATGATGTAATTATAATGTGTTTAGAAAAAAAAAATATTTTCATAGTTTTTAAATAAAAAAAATTAGACTAACACACAATAAATGAAACCAGCTCAAATTAGGTTTGGTAAAACTCAAATCATTCACATGTCAACTTTGAGATATGACAATATTTCTTGGTGATTATTGCATTTTTTATGTCAGAACTTAAGCTCGTTGGTGTTTCTATTCCACATCTTATTGGGTTAGCAAATTTGGTGCCACAACTTCAATTTTGGTCCACATTGAGACCCAATTTTAAAATTGACCCAAATTAACCCACATGTGGGCCATGTGGCTTGTAATTTGAGGATTTTGATCGAATTTAAAAAAAAAATCAAAATTCATTTTCTAAACTCAAACTCAAACCCACCTCTGTCTCTCTCGAATTTCTCCACCTCCTCTCCCAAAAACTTCATCTCAACCGCGATATTGCTGCCTTCCTTCGTAACTACCCCACATCTTCAACAACCCCACTAACGACTTGAATTGAGGGGACGGATGGGCGTCCATTAGTGGAATTTGCAAAGGGTCGGCAACACGGAGGTGGCGGAGGGCGAAATAATGACTTGCGGCAGAGCTTTAGAAGCTTGGGAGGCGCTTCTCCGACAATTCTTAGTGATGGCAGCGGTGGTGAGAGTTAGGGAGGATGAAAAAGAGGCTGCAACGGAGGCAGCGGAAGTATCATCAGCAGTTGAGGCGAAGATGGTTTATGGTCAAGGGAAGGAGTGGAGAGTTTACAGAATTTTTGGGGGACGAATTGGAATTTTGGAAGCGTTGTGGGAGATTTCGGTTGTGATGGGAAGGAAGCATTTGATAGAGGTAGAGGAGGTGGAGGAGGTATTAAAACATTGGAGTTGATGAAAGATTGGGGTTTAGAAAATTGAATTTTGAATTTGGTCAAAATTCCCAAATTACAAGTCATGCCCATTCATCTCCTCAACTTGAGTCCCATCCGCCCCCATTCCTTGCCCTCTGTAACTACCCCCCACATCTTCCACATTTGTGGAAGATGTAGTCTTTAGTGGGGTGGTTGAAAATGTGGAAGATGGGGAGTAGTTACGTAGGAAAGCGGCAGAGCCGTGGTTGAGGTAAAGTTTTTGGAGAAGCGGTTGAGGATTGGGAGACGGAGGTGGGTTTAAGTTTGAGTTTTGAAAATAAAATTTGAATGTTATGTTTTACAAAATTTCGTTTTTGTCAAAATCCCAAAATTACTAGCCACGTGATCCACACGTGGGTAATTTAGGACAAATTTGAAATTGGGCCTCAATGTGGACCAAAATTGCAACTGAAATTGAAGTTGTAGCACCAAACGTGCTAGCTCGATAAGATGTGGGGTAGAAACGCCAGTAATCTTAAGTTGTGGCATCGAAATCCCCTAATTAGAAGTTACGTGGCCAACACGTGGATTCATTCGGGCCAATTTTGAAATAGGGACTCAATGTGGACCAAAATTGCCACAAAAATTGAAGCTGTGACACCAAATGTATCAGCCCAATAAGATGTGGAGTAGAAATACCATCAAACTTAAGTTGTGGCAAAAAAAATGCAATAATCTCATATTTCTTGGATTGACTAATCACAAAAGTATGCAATATATTTATTTTGTAGTCGTACGAATTTGAAATACACTTATTTCGTGATCGGACGAATTTGATCAAACCAGGTTCAAACAAAAATTTCCGACAAGCAAGACCTGAAAATCCTCTTTTTTTTTTTTCCTACAATAAAAAAACCTTTATAAGACACATTGGGACTTGGAAGTTTTAGCAATTTTTTTTTTATTACCACGACTTTATAATAAATTAGAAAAGTACACGTGCGTTGCACGTGATTATCTAATTTCTTAAGCTAGTTGAATCATATAATAATTTTCATCATACTATGGTCTTAATGACACACCACATAATTTTTTTGACTAATCACTTTAATTATTACTCTGTTGTTACCAAGAATATAAAGTTGTTATCATGAATATCTAAGTATTTCTTAACTTGAAGATAAAAACGAACTATAATTACTAAGTATTTCTAAAGCTACATGTCTACATAACTATAATTCTAAAACTACCATTTGAACGAATGTACAACATCAATTTTTTTATTCCTTGACCTCGATATTTACATCTAAACCAGTTTTCACATGTTTAACCTATTTTTCTTAATCAATTTCACCAGTTTTGTCGATTATACCTATTTTTTACTGAGTTCACCATTTTCAATTACATGCCTAATCTAATTTTTTACCAATTTAACTCGTTTTTACTAATTTTCCTCAATTTTGTCCAGTAAATATATATTTATCGATTTAACCAGCTTCTACACTAAGTTTACCATTTTTTTTGTTATTTTAACATAATCTTTCATCGATTTCATCCGCTTTTACATTGAGTTTACCATTTATTTTTATGTTATTTAACCCGGTCCTTCATCGATTTCACCATTTTTGTAATTTATGCCATTTGTTAATCAATTCACTCATTCTCTTCGGTTTAACCCAATTTTAGTCGATTTTGCCTATTTTTTTATGATTTAACCTATTTTAATTACTATTTCACATTTTATGTCAATTTAACTCGATTTTTGTGGTTGTTGTTGTTATTTTTATCGATTTGACTCATTTTTTTAATCATGTGTTTAGCTGATATCATTTATTTTTTTCCGGTCACCCGTGTTTTATCGATTTATCCCGTTGTTTTTATCGATTTTACCATATTTGTTGCTTTAACTCGTTTTTCTTCGACCTAACCCATTTTTTCATTTTTATCATCTATTTTTTAATAAGATTTTACATATTTTCACCAGTAACAATTTATATGTTTTGACTTAAGCCAATTATAAGTTTTTCAGTTAACTAAATATACTTTATTTTATTCATACAACACAAATGTGGCATTTTTTTCCGAGGTTCTTTAATGATTTTTAGGTTGTTTGATAATTGATAATTTCTTAAGAATTGTACAAAGAAGTATCGATTGCACTATTTTTGTTATTTTAATCCGTTATTTGACCGATTTCACCCGTGTTTTATCACATTTGTTAATCAATTCACTTATTATCTCCGATTTAACCCAATTATTGTTTTGCTAATTTAACCTATTTTCTCACATATTTCACCTTTGTTTTTAATTTGCCAATTTAAATCATTTTTTGTTCTTATTCTTGTTCTTTCATTGACTTGATCCCCCCCCATTTTGTTATCTCATTTTAGTCAATATCATTAATTTTTTACCAGTTACTCGTTTTCTGCCGGTCACCATTTTTTCTCTTTAAGTCGTTTTATTCTATCTACCCTATATTTTCATTGATTGTACCATTTTTATCATATATTTTTTAATCGACTTTTACTCGTTTTTAACGATTTAAGCATTCTATGTTTTTGACTTATTTTGGCTTAAGCCAAGTTTTCTAGTTAACTAAATAGTACTTTTTTTTATTTAACTAACCTGAAGGCGGCCTTTTGTTTTTAGGTTCTTTAATTTTTTTGAGGTTCTTTGATAATTGATAATTTCTTAAGAATTTTCTAAAGAAATATCGATTTTACCTGCTTTTAAATTGAATTTATCATTTTTTTGGTTATTTTAGCCCGTTCTTTCATTGGTTTAACTTGTTTTTTGTGGTTTATCACATTTCTTAATCGATCCATCAATTCTTTCTAGTTCTACCCAATTTTAATCGACTTTGTCTCATTTGTTAATCAGTTCACTCAGTCTCTCTGGTTTAACCCAATTTTAGTCTGATTATACTTATTGTTTTGCTGATTTAACCTAATTTCTCACATATTTCACCTTTTTGTCAATTTACTCATTTTTTTGTTCTTGTTCTTTTATTGATTTGATCTTTTTTTTGCTATTCTATGTTTAGCCGATGTCATTCATTTTTTATCGGTTTTACCAATTTTTTGCCAGTTTACCTTAATGTTTTATCAATTGCACCATTTTTTCTGCTTTAACTCGTTTTTTTTTCTTTATATCTAATTCATTTTTCCATTGATTTATCATTTTTATCATATATTTTTTAATCAAATTTTACCCGGCCCGTTTTTATCGATTTTAACCATTTCTATGTTTTGACTCTTTTTGGCTTAAGCCAATTGTATGTTTTTTTAGTTAAACTAAATAGTATCTTTTTTATTCATGTAGCACAAATGTGACTTTTTTTTCTTTTTCTGATGACCTTTAATAAGTGATAACTTTTTAAGAATGTTCCAAAAAAATATTCGAAGAAATATAGAGTAATAGTTTTTTTTTACTATTAATATTTTAATGAGTTGTAAAACTTTAAAATATAATTATAATAAGGTTGATGTACGAGTGACTTCTTGTCTAATTATACTTCTAGGATTATTTTATTTTACCTTTTTGCCATAAAATTAAATATCACAATATAATTTAAATAGGGGTGTATTAGTTTTCACAAAAAAAGGAAGAAATTTTCTTGCCATACTTTTATATAAAATAATAAATAATATATAAAATAATAAATAATATATAATATATATAGATAATTAATCTGCACACACACACACACATTTCTGTGAGGAAAAAATTTTCCGATCCAGTTGTCTCTATAAATACCCTCCAAGCTAGTTCACCATTTCCCTCATAATTAAACGTCCACTTCTCAATAAATACATATAAATGTATCTCATGTTCTTTCTCTCCTTGGACATGTAGATACATATATCTTTTGATAGATAGATATATGCAGCTATATAGCCATTTTCAACATTAATTCTTCTCTCTTTCCCGTGAAAATTTCCAATAAATCGATCACAAATTAAAAGCCATCCAATCACACGTGATTAATTTTCTCGAACCTTCCCCCAAATTCAAAAGGTTTATATACCGAAGATTCAAATTACTTCCAGACTCTTAATTTTTAATTTCAAATAATGAGGTCATTTAAGAAATCATCATTCAAGGTGAAGAATCATGAGATTGTTGATGGAGGAGAAGGGAGTAATAATTTGAATGGAAGCGATGAATATATGGTGGAGGATTTGAGAGATATTATTGAGTCATCTCGGGGCAGCCGATTCACTTTGATTGAGAATGAGTTCGGACTCGATCCGGGTCGCCGGAGGTTCAGTCGACAGAGCGTCATCAATGGCATAAAAGGCTTTTCACGAGGCTTTTACATTCATCCAGATAACAGGTATGTAATTTACATACAATACAATAATTCTGTATCTATATTCATACTGGAATTTCGTTTAGTTTGTACGTTTTGGTTTTGAATTTTGATGATGATGGAGGGGGGTTGTTTGGGTGGGACCGGAGGGGGGTGTGCAAGTGGCTTTATTCCCGCCATTGATATTAATGGACACGTGGCGGGAAAGTACTCGCTGTTCATTTTGATGGTTTTGTTACAAGCCATCCATTTTGTTGACTTTGACCTTCTTAATTGGTGGCTATAAATGCTTTAGGTTAATTTCCTGAAGTGTGGTTAAAAATAGATTTTTGAATTGGATAGAAATGGTGACTCGAGAATTCTAGGCTCCAGCTATTTTGGGATGAAGTTATTTAATTTTTTTTTTGGCGAGAAACTATCATTAGTAACAGAAATTTATCGAATTGCAAACAAATTACAAAGGATGTCAATCACCAAACATGATTATTATTAAATTAAAGAAAAATTCACATTAATAAAAGTTAAATTCAGTACCTTTTGATTTTGAGACCTCAGTCTTACCAACGATTTATGGTTTAAATGAATTTTGTAAAATTATTTTAATAGTTAAATAATGATTTAGATCAATGGGACCCGATGTGAGCTACTCCCTCAGTCCCAAATTATTTGTCATTTTAGGATTTCAATGCACTATTAAAGTACATATTTTAGGTATGTAAGAGAAAAAATAAGAGAGATAGTGTAAAACATGAATTATGTGTAAATAGCTAATAGTGAGATAAATAAAAATAAGGGTATTTTAGGTATATGATTTATTTTTTCCCTAAAAATGAAGCTAAGTAGTGGGTACCTTAATATGTGTGAAAACATGTAAAATGACAAATAATTTGAAACAGAGAGGGAGTAGTATTGTTTTCTTCTTCTTGAGCAAGCAATCAGAATCTATTGATGAGCCCTTGATTTATTGTTTGAAGAAAAATATTGGGGAAATATTTCATATGGATTTGTTTCCTTGAAATATGTAAAAGATTCTGATTTCATCTGAAATCTCAGAGAAAGAAAATGAAAATATCAATGACATGCACGTGGAACGATACCGCTGAACCGACTCGATTTCTGGAAAACTATAAAAGAAGGATTAATTAAGTCGCGAAAAAGAACATGGCTTGTAGAGTGTTCTCTCCTTTTTTTTATTTTTCATTTTGGCAAAAAAAAATTATTTACTTTTCTTTGTCGTTTTAAGATTTCAATGTAAAATTAATATTCTTTTACTTTACCAATTTTATCCTTTTTACTAAAACTTGTAATTAATGCTAAGATTATTTGATTAAATGGGTAAAAAAAGTGACTATTTATGACATTTCTTAATTCGTGTGCAATCCTTCAAAACGACAAATAAAAAAAAACGGAGGGAGTAATTTATGATATAGGTGTGTTCTCGGATTGTGTGTAGCAAGCGTTTTTGTTGTAACAAAATTAAATTGCAGCTAAGTGTCGTAGTTTTTTTTTAAAAATAAATTCATCATTAATTATTTCAATAATTGTCCAAGTACAAATGATTGCAAGTAATAAACAACTACCAAGTTCTAGTAATAAACTAGAATAAAGATTCACATTAGTGGTAGTAAATAACCACATTAGTGAGAGTTGAATACATAACCTTTTGGTCTTGAGGCCTCAACTTTGTCTGTGATTACCACTAGGATTGAATAAAAAAAAATACAGACTTATTAGATGTTATATAATTAAACATGATTTATCTGTCTTCATTAGGCATAAATAAGTTGACTAAAAGGATAGATAGGTTGTGACCCTCAGAGGCGAGACTCAAGTTCGAATCCTACTGAAGACATCACACTGGGGAGGACCTACACCCTTTGAACTCTTCAGTTCGAGCTGTAAATACACAGTCTAGTAGATTAAAAAAAAAATAGAAGTTGCAGAGTTGTGAAGCATGGAATGAAGCCAAAAATACTATGCTACATATTATTTTTAGAGATGTAAACGAGTTGACTTGTAGTTCTGTCTTTAATTTAGTTTGATTAACTTATCATATATTATACCGTATTTGAGCTTAATTTACTTATTAAGAGAATCGAGTTTGAACAAACTTCAATCACATTTAACATGAATTGAGTTTTAATAGCTTGATCTTTTTATATTAATTTTATTGTTGGAGCTAAACTTTAAAAGTTATCAAATAATAAATATTGTTTCACTTGATTTGGCATGGAGATATTAGACTGTCGAATCTTAAATAGTTTGATTTTTGTTTTTCCCAACAAACCATTATAAATTGGAGTAGATCATTGCTGAGGCCACATATGGGAATAGGTTGTAACAAACAATTAACGTGTACGCGTGCGCCTAGGTTTAGTGCTATGGAACTGAAACACAGAGCATGTACTGTCCTCAAGTGGCAATATTTTCCTTTTCATTTTCCATAACTAACAGTTTTTTATTCCCTGATTTGGGATAGCTACAAAGATTCATTGAGTAATTAATTCCTTTTTGGAACTCAATTACTTCCTTCTTTTCCATTATTTTGTTATTGTATTGGGATTTTATTTTAACGGAAGATATATACAGTCATGCTGCATTTCTTCAATGATATATTTGTGTGCCAATTATGGTTACATTGACTCACCACTTTAGTGGTTTAGGGAGTCTTTGTTCTTTTGGAGTTGCTCACTTACAAATGACTCAAGGAACCCTCTAGTTGGTAACATGGCATCATCATAATTGATGATGTGATGTCTATGTAAGAATTTTCCAAAATCAAGAACTTGCAAATATCTTACATACAAATTGCTTTAATTAATTAGTTATAAAGTGGAATCTTGATTCTTGGAGGCAAATGCAGGTGGTACAAAGCATGGGAAAAGTTCATACTAATATGGGCAATATACTCATCATTTTTTACACCATTGGAGTTTGGTTTCTTTAGAGGACTTCCCAAAAACCTTTTCTTCTTGGACATTGCTGGTCAAGTGGCTTTTCTAGTTGACATTTTCTTGCAATTTTTTGTGGCATATAGAGATAGCCATTCCTACAAAATGGTCTACAAGCGTACCCCAGTCGCCCTCCGGTCAGTTTTCTCACTTCCATAAACGTGCATTATGCTCGATTTCGTTGTGTTTTATTTCATTTGATCATTTATTTGTTTGGTTAATTTGTTGCAGGTATCTTAAATCTCATTTCATGTTTGATCTTCTAGGATGTTTGCCTTGGGATATTATTTACAAGGTTTGCTATGTTATCCCTTGAATATGTAATTAATGTTCATTTTGATACTCTGTCATTGTAGTTTTTTTAGGGACGTCCTTGTAGTTTTAGGAAAAGTATTCTATAGCTTTGACGTTGTTTTAAGAGTTAATGTCAGTTTATCTCCTGTGATTGCATAATGTTCAATTTATCTCCTTGTAATTAAAACAAAAAAAAACCTTACCCCCCTATAATATTCTTCTAAAAGTTTCATCGTCTCTTTGACATCTTTAAAATGAAAAAATACGAATTGAAAAAACTACCTTTCTTATACGTAACACTTTACCCCGTGTTATGATAAATATGACACTTTGCCGCCTGTGTTATGATAAACGTGACACTTTACCCCCTGTGTTATGATAAATGTGGCATTTTACCCCCCTATGTTATGATAAATGTTGCACTTTACCCCCTATGTTACAAAAACACTTTTTCATGCCCACTCTCAATTCCGGGAGTGAGTTACACTATACGGTTGAAGGACGTAAACTGCTCCTTTAAGTCACAGGGGAGTAAATTATACATTATACATATCACAGGATGGTAAAATGCTATTTTTCAAATCACATAAGAGTAGAGGAAAAAATTGATATTAGCTCGGTGTTTTAATATTTCATGATTTTAATATGACGTTATTTGTTTGGTAGGCAGTTGGAAACAGAGAAGAGGTGAGGTACTTACTATGGATTAGATTGACTCGAGTTCGCAAAGTTACTAAGTTTTTTCAGGGGCTGGAAAAGGACACAAGAATCAATTATCTGTTTACAAGGATAGTAAAACTTATAGCTGTTGAGCTTTATTGCTCACACACAGCAGCTTGTATTTTCTACTATTTAGCTACTACACTTCCTGAAGAAAAGGAAGGATACACATGGATTGGGAGTTTGAAACTTGGAGATTATAGTTACTCACATTTCAGAGAGATTGATCTCTGGAAAAGATACACAACCTCAATGTACTTTGCCATTGTCACCATGGCTACTGTAGGTGAGTCCTTATTTTAGAGTTAATGGCAATTTAGCCCGTGTGATATGCATAATGTTCAATTTATCCTTTTGTGATTTGAAAAATAGCACTTTACCCCCTATAATCTCTGCCTCCATGTCATTTTTAAATTTAAAAAAAAATGCGAATTGATAAAACTACCCCTCTTATATGCTATACTTTTACTCAGTCATCTTATAAATGTGTCATTTAACCCCCTGTATTATTAGAAATGTGGTATTTTTTCACTGTGTCATAATAAATGTGGCATTTTACCCCTTGTGTGACACTTTACCTCCCTGTGTTATGATAAATGGACACTTTACCCCCTTGTGTTAAGATAAATGTGGCACTTTACCCCCTCGCGGGTACTTTTGTCCTTCTACGCAACATTTTTCTTGCCCACTATTAGTTTCGGCGAGCATGTTACACTCTCCGTTGGAAGGAGGTAAATTGCTCCTTTAAAATTTTCGTAGGGGATAAAGTGCTCTTTTTCAAATCACATTGAGGTAAATTTAACATTATGAATATCACATGAGGTAAATTGACATTAAGGAATCTAAATTGTATGTGTATTCATTTTTTACACTATCAAATTGTCACTTCTGTTGTATTCACTATTGTACAGGTTATGGAGATATACATGCAGTCAATCTAAGAGAAATGATATTCATTATGATTTACGTCTCTTTTGATATGATTCTTGGTGCATATTTGATTGGTAACATGACAGCATTGATTGTAAAAGGATCAAAAACAGAAAGATATAGAGATAAAATGACAGATCTCATCAAATATATGAACAGAAATAAATTAGGTAGGGACCTTCGAAATCAAATTAAAGGTCACTTGCGTTTACAGTACGAAAGTAGTTATACTGAGGCTGCTGTTCTTCAAGATATCCCCATTTCTATTCGTGCCAAGGTAAGCAATACGTATTAATATGTGCAAACTTTAATGTGTTCAAAGCTTCATAATTGAAAAATCTATCTAATTCTTGCAGATAGCACAGACACTGTATAGGTCATATGTTGAGAATGTTCTTCTTTTCAAGGGCTGCTCCTCAGAATTCATCAATCAAATTGTAAGCTGGTATTTTCTCTTTGAGTATTTTCATTTGAGCTAGATGCAAAAATATCCTCTGTGCTTTGCCTAATTGGCAAAACCCCTTTGTGTTATTTTATTAGCGAAAACGCCCCTATGTTCTTTATTTTATTAGCAAAACACCCCATTTGAAATATTTTCATAAATCATAAGGAGGTTATTGCCAATTTTTTAAGTTAACAGGGGGTAATTGCCAATTCTCATAGTTAACAGGAGTATTATTGTTAATTTTTAGGTGAATAGGGGTGTTTTTGCATTTTTTTGATGGGGTATAATTTTCATTATTCCTGCAAATGTAGGAGGGGTTTCCGCTAATAAAAAATAGCATATGGGGAATAACTAAGGTTTTTGTAGTACTAATTAGGCAAAGCAAAGGGGTATTTTTGCATTTCACTCAGTTCTTTTTTCATTTCATATATTGATATGCGGTTGAATAAGCTTGATGTTATGATTTCTCTGCAGGTAACTAGAGTCCATGAAGAATTTTTTCTCCCGGGAGAAGTAATAATGGAACAAGGAAACGTTGTGGATCAACTCTATTTTGTTTGTCATGGTGTTCTGGAGGAAGTTGGCATAGGGGCAGATGGATCGGAAGATACCGTGTCCCTTTTAAAGCCTAACGACTTATTTGGTGAAATTTCAATTCTATGCAACATTCCTCAGCCATATACAGTTCGCGTTTGTGAACTTTGTAGACTTCTTAGAATCGATAAACAATCTTTCTCCAATATACTCGAGATATACTTTCATGATGGTCGAAAAATCTTGACCAACTTGTTAGAGGTAATTAGACTTAAACCAAATTGTCTGAGAGTTGGATACTTTTTCTTTTTTGTGTGCATATTCTAATGTGATTATTTGTGACAGGGGAAAGAGTCTAATCTTCGGGTGAAGCAATTGGAGTCGGATATTACATTACATATTGGTAAACAAGAGGCTGAGCTTGCTTTAAGAGTTAACAGTGCAGCTTATTATGGTGATTTGTATCAACTGAAAAGTCTGATTCGAGCTGGAGCCGATCCAAATAAAAAAGATTACGATGGGCGATCAGCATTGGTATGGATTAAATGATTTGAATTTCGAGCTAAATGCCAAAATACTCCTTGTGTTATTTTCATTAGAACCCCTCAATACGAATCCCCCCCCCCCCTTGATTAGAAGAAATTCTCATTTGAAATTCCTTCATAAATCATAGGGAGGTTATTGTCAATTGTTCAAGTGAACAAGGAGAAGTTGTTCTCCCGGTGTGAAACTAGTTGGAGTTAGAAAACGAGGAAGCCCGGGTTTTTCGATCAAGTTTTGAATGAATTACTAGTCTCCCGGTATTCCTCATTTTGTTTAGCCCTGGAAGATGAGTTCTTGCCTATATCTACATTATATTTCCTATCCATTAATTTCAAAGTTAACAAGATAATTATTGCCAAATTTTTAGGTTCATAGGGGTGTTTTTGCATCCTTTGATGGGGTATAACTGTCATTTTGGCTTGGAAGAGGTTTTTTTTTTGACAATTAGACAAAGCATACGGGGTATTTTTGCAATTACTCTTTGAATTTCCTTAGGCCTGTTTGGCATTCTTTCGCTAGCGATGTGGGACAAATTATTCTCCTCTCTATGTTTATATAAAAACACAGATAGTAAGTCTTGGTTCCTTTTTTTTTTTTGTACAGCACCTCGCTGCATCGAGAGGTTATGAAGATATTATTCTTTTCCTCATACAAGAAGGTGTAGACATCAATGCTGAAGGTAAACTTTTTGAAATGATTAATCTACTTTCACATTAAACTTGTAAAATTTTGTAATAAAAATCGGCACATGAACTTACAATGATGCTTGTATGAAAAACAGATAACTTTGGTACTACACCGTTATTTGAATCGATAAAGAGCGGACATGATAGAGTTGCGTCATTACTTTTAAGAGAAGGGGCCTTATTAAAGATTGATAATGCCGGGAGCTTTTTGTGCTCGGCTGTTGCAAGAGGCGATTCAGATTTACTTAAACGAGTATTATCAAATGGCATTGATCCAAACTCAAAGGATTATGATCAACGAACCCCACTTCATATAGCTGCATCTCAAGGACTATTTTTAATGGCAAAGTTGCTTTTGGATGCAGGAGCCAGTGTTTTATCAAAAGACAGGTAATGGTTATTTGCTCATACGACCTTATTCGATTTGTTTATGTTACGCTAAAGCTAAAGTAGTTGGTTTTGTATAACTTTTTTCAGATGGGGAAATACTCCAGTAGATGAAGGGAGAATGTGTGGAAATGAAAATATGATTAGAATTTTGGAAGAAGCGAAAGCAGCACAGTTATCCAAATTTCCTGATTGCTCACAAGAGGTTATAGGTAATATGAAATTCATTTTTCTTTTATTTCATTTTCATAGAAATCAGGAAGTTGAAAAAAATAGAGCGTCACATATTGCACTAGATAGTAAAACAAAGCAAGTAACCATATCGGCTGCATATAAAACAGCGGTTTAAAAGTACCTGTAAGATTTGTTGTAATCAAGAGTCCAAATCGGAAAACTCTGAATAGAGGTTCTTGAATTTGCTTGACATTTCTACACATTTTATGCTCTTAAGAAGATTTTAAACGAGCTAAATGCAAAAATACACCTATGTTTTGTCTAATTAGCAAAATCCCCCCTTGTTATTTTTATTACAAAAACCCCCTCGTATTCTTTTTTATTAGCAAAAAACACGTAGAGGATCTTTTTTGCTAATAAAATTAACACGTAGAGGTTTTTGCTAAAAAGGTAAAGTATAGGGGTATTTTGAATTTCACTCGATTTCTTAACCGTGCAACTTATGGTTTATAACAGATAAATTACACCCGAGGAAATGCACAGTGCTGCCGTTTCACCCATGGGATCCAAAGGAGGGTAGAAGACATGGCATTGTAATGTGGGTTCCTCACAGCATGGAGGAGCTCATTAAACTAGCAGCTAAGCAACTCGAGATGTCCGAAGATTCATTCTGCATATTATCAGAAGATGGAGGTAAAATTTTAGAGGTGGATATGATTGTAGATGGTCAAAAGTTGTATATTATCAGGGAAAACAATTGAGTTACATTGTAGCTTTGGCTTTGTACTTTGAAAATCAATATAATTCCACTTCATGGCATCTAATGAGTTCTTGCCCTGATATTATATATATATGTTTTTTTTTTTTTTGATTCCCACAGCTACATCTAGAAATTATTTTTATTTTACCACCTCAAGGTCACTGTTGTTAATTTTTTTTTTTGGTGGAATACTTGATGTTCTATTTTTTTCTTACATATTCATGGGCCGAGAGCGATTCTATTGTATCATGAAATTCGCGTAAATGAATCTTTTTGCACGCTTCTATCGGGGTTGCTAAGTCAATGGTATTGGAGATATAATCCGATATCTCTTCATTTATAATGTATTTTTTAAACTTTTCATGTTTAGTAAGGTTGTTAGGATCTGTGATAACAACTTACTATTTATAGTAAGTTAGCTTAGTTTGTTAGAACTATATAGAGGCAGCTCCTCTCCGTAAACACTGTCATTCACTCAATGAAAGGATAATTTCCTTTCTTTGAAATTTTCAGTTTACGTTGAAGCATCAAAAGCAATTATGGTATCAGAAGAACTTTTTTTGCTTTTCTTCCGCGCATTTGATCTAATTTCTTCCAAATTTCATCCTTGTTTTCATCTTTTTGTTTCCAATTCTCTGTTTTCGAAATGGCTTCAAACTCATCCACTGGTAATACAGCTGCAAATAATGCAATTCCATCAAGATTCGCCATTGATGACCCTGAAAGTGCGTTCTTTCTGCACCACTCAAATGGTCATGGCCTAGTTCTCGTCCAACAACCGCTCACAAGAGATACATATGCCTCTTGGAGTAGAGCTATGATGATTGCACTCGCTGCAAAGAACAAAACATGCTTTGTGATGGATCAATTTTTGAAACTAATGCTTTTACATATTTTTCTCTTGCAAATGCATGGTCAAGAAACAATAAGATGGTTTTCTATTGGATTTTAAATGCAGTTTCTAAAGATATTTCTGCAAGAATCGTTAGAAACTGCATTTAAAATCCAAGAGAAAACCATCTTTATTGTTTCTTGACCATGCATTTGCAAGAACAGGATTTGTAGAAACATTAGGTTCAGAAATTGATCCATCAACAAAGGCTGCTTTGTTCTTTACAGCGAGTGCAATCATCATAGCTCTACTCCAAGAGGCATAGTTATCTCTTGTGAGCAGTTGTTGGATAGGAAATAACGCACTCGCAGGGGTCATCAATGGCGGATCTTGATGGAAATGCATTATTTGCATCCTTCTATTACGACTGTTTCTTTACATACTTTTGATTTGATCGACTGTCATGTATGGAGACCAGTTGTACCATCATATAATGGTTTTTAAGTATTTTGTGACCTTAGTAGATGATTACTCCGTTTCACATGGATTTATGTAATGCAATATAAATCCGATGTCCAGCTTATTATTCCCATGTTTTTTGCTATGATTGAAACTCAGTTTAATTGTAGCATTAAACAGTTTAGAAGTGACGATGCGGGAACTTGCTAAAAAAGAAATAATACATTATTAGAACTCTTGTGTTCAAACACTTCAGAATGTTGTTGTTGAAAGACAACACCACTCTTTTAAATGTTGCAAAAGCTTTATACTTTCAATCTCATGTGCCTATTGAATTTTGGTGTGAATGAGTATTAACTGCTACTTTTTTGGCTAATAAGACTCCTTCCAGTAAACTGCAAAACAGATCTCCATATGTTTTCTTATATAAGCAACCTGCATATTTTTTCTTATATAAGCAACCCGCTGATCATTCTGCTTCATAAATTCCAAAAAACATATCACAAATTGTTTTACCAAATACTGAGCAAGACATTGATCATATAGCTCAGGAAGCTGAACCTCTTTCTCAAAATACTGATCAAATTCATCAAAACATTGAACACATACCTCAAAACCAAAACATAAACAATAATCTTAGATGATCTTCAAGACCTCAAAATGAAACATTCTTATCTTGATCGTTTCCGATGTAACAGTCTCTTAAAATCAACGAGTTGTAGATATCCTAGACATTCTTATTCAAAACTTTCTAGTGAATATAGGAATTTTATATGCTATATTACAACTCAAACAAAATCTCAGATTTACAATCAAGCTGTCAAGATTAAAAAATGGAGAATAACAATGGAGGAAGAAAAACAGGCACTTGAAGCTAATGCCACATGGGATCTGTTGTATCTCTACCCGATGGAAATCATACAATAGGTAGTAAGTGAGTATATAAGAATTAAGATCAAACACAAAGCAAATGGAATTATAGAAAGGTTTAAAGCACGTTTGGTAGCAAAAAGCTACACTCAACAAGAAGGAGTGGATTTTCTTGAGACATTTTCCGATGTGGCCAAGTATGCAACAATTAGAATACTCTTAGTGATTAAGGTAAAAATCGTATGTATGATGTGTAGAGGAAATAAGAGATTCTTAATAAATCAATAGAATATTACAAGCTAATATAGTCTATTACAAGTGGGTCCAGGTCAAACTATCTAAAGGCCTACAATCTAAGCACCTATGATGAACGATCTAGTGATCTCTGAGTTGGGTATGTCTAAAATCACGTGCCCTCTTTCATAAATGCTGAGGTATTTATAGTTGCATTATTCCTTCGGATCGGTTATCTGAATCTGGGTTGCACCGTACGGTACTGTTCCTTAGGTCGTACAAAAGTAAGTCGGTGAAGGGGAAAAATGATCTTAACCGTTGGATCCATCCGTACCAAGTCCGTACCGAGAGCTATGGAAATCGTACTAACGATCAACCAGATCGAAGAGTAAAATGATCTAGCAAGGGATGGAGAAGCTAGATCATTTGGGGGGATCGTGGAGCTTCCCAAATCAAAGTACGTCATCTAGGTGCTACGTGGACCAATCATAGAAAGCCAAGCCAATGTACGAAGTATGGCATATCACTTAGCTTTAGCTGCACGCATGAACTGAGAATCGCATCAAATTGATGTGAAGGATGCATTCCTAAATTGTGATCTATATGAAAAGGTGTATATGAATATACCTTTGGGCTATCACATAAACATATCCAAACAAGCACATAAACTTCAAAAATTATTTTATGGATTGAAGCACCCATGTAAACAGTGGAATGTAAAGTTGATTGAGGCAATCAATTACTTGGTTGGAATTAATCGGAATAACTTTTCAACCAAACCACAAAATAGGAAATAATAATTAAGACTGAGGCTGCGGATACAATCTCCTTAAGATATTATTTTTGAGGCTGCCTGTGCACACAATATTCCGCGGTAGTCTCCCAAGATACAACAATATTGATCCTTTGTTGTTTGCACTAACAAAAAGGCCACGAGTGAGTTGGAACAAACAAAACTTCGACTATTGGAAAATAAAATAAGAATTGTAGAAGAGAGAATTAAAATTTTGATGTAGTTGCTATTAATTGATTCCGAATTGGCCAGATCCTGTCTCATATTTATAGATGTAAAAATGTCTTTTCGCAAAAGACACAATGTTTCGGTCCAAAGGGTACCTCTTCGGATTGAACAAACACAACCCTTCTCTCAACTTATTTCATTCACCTATAAAAACTCCAACAAATTCAACTTGCTGAAAATCCAGTTTTCAATGAACGTAACAAACATATAGAGGTGGATTGTAATTTTATTCGCGACTTGATCCAAAACAAAACAATACATCTTCTGTAACATGCCGATCCCACATTGATTATGGATGGATTGTTTGAATGGTTAATAAATATGCTACTTGTCAACATTCATTCCAACCGGAGAAGGGCCCCACACATCACCAAAAAGTAATTGAAGAGGGGCAGTGGAGTGATTTAATGAAGGAGTGTATGGTTGTTGGTGCATTTTTCCTTGGCAACAAGCTGAGCATAGGGACTTTGATGTGGACTTGAAAACGGGAAGCATGACTTGATTGATGATACGGTTCACTAGTTGCATAGACGGGTGACCGAGACGATTGAGCCAAAGAGAGGGTGAGGCACGAACACTAATATTTATTTGAGGAGAAGGACTGGAAGGTGGAAACACATAGAGGCCATCCCTAGTAGGGCCTTGAAGAAGAACCTTCTGAGTTTTGGAATCCTTCACATAGAAAGAATTTGAATGAAATTCAAAGAAAACATTATTATCATTGCAAAAATTTTGGACTGAAAGTAAATTCTTAGAAATGCTTGGCACATGATAAATAGTAGGGAGAAGAAAATTGCCATGAGTTGAAGGAAAAGTGGAGCCGTAAACATGCTGTGTCGGTAAAGAAGATCCATCGCCAACGCGAACCTGTTCATGGCCTTGATAGTCAGTGGGATCTGTAGTGAGGTTTGAGAAGTCATGGGTGAAGTGATGGGTGGCTGCCGTATCCAGATACCAGGAGGAGTCAGTCGAAGAAGGAGGATAGAGGGAAAGGCCGGTTGTGTTGTGAGCCGTGAGAGATGATGGTGGCAGAGTTTTGTAGTTGTAATTGAAACGATGATAGCACATCACAGCTGTATGACCCGATTTAGCACATACTTGACATATTGGTTTGGAAGGATTAAAGAGAGACGGTGTTGGAAGAAGACCACGACCTTCGGATCGGCTTCTTCCACCTCTGCCCCGATAGTTTCCCCGACCTCTGGTAGGAGGGCCACGGCCACAAACAAAATGTTTTGGGATGCTTTTCATAGTATTGTTTGCAGAGAGTTCGGTAGAGGCAGTGCTAGTGTTTATTTTGTGTAGTTGGCGAGCTTCATAGTTAGGAGATGGGAATAAACTTGAGGAAGAGAATAGGCATCGGGGTGAGTTATGATATTGTTCACAATAGACTCATACTCATCGGGTAGACAATGAAATAGATACAAAATAAAATCAGTGGGGTCAATCACCTTATAGGCCATAGTTAAGGTGTCACGAAGAAGTTTTGCCCGTCGAAAATAATCGGCAATCAATTCGGAACCTTTCTTTAAAGAGGGAGTTGGAAAATAGCTTGTGTTGAGCGAGCTTGAGACGTAGCAGCAAACATTGATTCTAGAATAAGCCATATGTCACGGGCAGTGGTGGCTTCAAGAAAATGATCAATCAGTGGTTCTGTGAGAGAGGAGATGAAAATACTTAGGATGGCTTGATCTTGTTACTGCCAAAGTAAGAAGGACAGGTTTGGTTCAGTCCATCCGTCGAGCAGCTAGGGTGGGGGGGGGGGAGAGAGAGATGTGCCGTCAACAAAACGGTAGAGGTTTGTCCTCTGAGATAGGGAAGAACTTGAGCTTTCCAAAGGAGATAATTTTCATTGGAGAGCTTCACGGTGAGGAGGGAGGTTGGAGGATTAAAAGGAATAAACGATGAAGTGTTGGGCTATGTGGGATGGAGGTGGTGGTGAAAACCAGTGGTGAATCGGAAGGAGTTTGAACAGAGGTAGGAGTGGAAGAATTTTCAACAATTGGAAATGTAGAAAATATAAAGAAGAGGGAGGGATAATAGGTGGACGTAGGTCCTAAAGAGCTCTTGATACCATGTCTAACTAGGTAAGAGAGAGGGGTGAAGACATTAAAGGCAGAGAATTGCAGCACTATTTTGTGTATATAATTCTATATATGAACAAGATTACAGAGGTGCTTTAAATAGCTTCCTAGCTTACAAATAGAGGGCTACAAAACCCTAGGGACCCGTTTGTTTGACGGGAATGGAATCTGGATTTGGTAATTTGATTTCCAGGAATTTGATTTCCAGAAATAATATTCCATTGTAACGTTTGGGTAACATTTGGAATTCGAGCAAGGAAATTAGACAAATTTCTTTTCTAATGTTTGGTAATAATAAGGAATGGAATTCATATTTAATAAGTTCACAAAAATACCCTTTACACATATACTATATATAAAGTATGTAATATTAATTATACTCTTATATAATTAAAAAATATATAAATTATCAAAACAGAGCTTTAACACCATAACAATCAAATCGTTGATCAAGACACATTTATGATCTAAAACAAACTATTGACTGAATAATGGTAAAAAAAAAACACCACTTGCACATGGAGATTAAGGTTCTTTAAAATAGTCAACATGAAATAAATCCCTCATTACAAATCTTGAAAAAATAAATAAATTCACCTAATAAAATCTCTTAACAAGAAAAAGAAGAAAGACCTACTAAATATCATTGCTTTGCAACAAATCTTTTACAAATGGTTCTTTTTCATCATTTTCGAGGGAGAAAAAATAGTTAAGTAAATCTTTATCACGAACCAATGCCCTTCCAGTTTTGTGCCTCTCGCTAAAAGATAAACCATCAATTTTTCGCAGTTCTTCGTTGAGTTTATGTTGGTTATCTATGTTGTGTTGTTCTGGAGCAGCAATAGCCTCAACTAACTTGGCCATTTGATCCCTACTTTCTTTCAAATGATTAGTAAACACTTCAGACATACGTTCTAAGCCAAAAATCAATCCATCTGCACTTCTTTTTTTTTTGTTGTCTTTGCCGCGACCCCCCTCCCCCCCCCCCCCCCCCCCCCCCCCCCCCCCCCCCCCCCCCCCCCCCCCCCCCCCCCCCCCCCCCCCCCCCACCCCCCCCCCCCCCCACCCCCCCCCCCCCCCCCCCCCCCCCCCCCCCCCCCCCCACCCCCCCCCCCCCCCCCCCCCCCCACCCCCCCCGCCCTCCCCCCCCCCCCCCCCCCACCCCCCCCCCCCCCCACCCCCCCCCCCCCCCACCCCCCCCCCCCCCCACCCCCCCCCCCCCCCACCCCCCCCCCCCCCCACCCCCCCCCCCCCCCACCCCCCCCCCCCCCCACCCCCCCCCCCCCCCACCCCCCCCCCCCCCCACCCCCCCCCCCCCCCACCCCCCCCCCCCCCCACCCCCCCCCCCCCCCACCCCCCCCCCCCCCCACCCCCCCCCCCCCCCACCCCCCCCCCCCCCCACCCCCCCCCCCCCCCACCCCCCCCCCCCCCCACCCCCCCCCCCCCCCACCCCCCCCCCCCCCCACCCCCATTACAATAAATATACTGGTAAACATTTAAAAAAAAATTGCATCTCATGTATACCTTTAAATAGTCGTTCCATACATCAGGATTTGCTGTTACACACTTGTTTTTATCATCCCACCCAAAGCCACTTCCTTAACCAAGAGCGAGTAAATCATAATAAGCATGGTATTGTTTTTTAAGTAACTTAACACGAGATTGAATGTGGGGATTCTCTTTGAGCCCATGTCCAGGCAATGTCTCTTGCAACATTTTTTCTAGTTCTTTTTGATATCCTATTTTAAATTGACCTCCTTCAGCACAATATAGACCTTTTTGTTTTAACTCAAGCATTGCATCTATAAGTTTTTCATCTTCCAGTGAAGTCCAAACATGTTTTGTTCCTTTACCTCTACGACGACCATTAGTTTGCTCAACATCCATGGCTTTATTGAACACATAAAATAAGTAATATGTCAAATGTCACAAAATCAATTAATTTTGGTACAATCGAAATGCATAAGCGTCATTGTTAAAGAGTTGGAAATCAAGCAAAGCACAATATCTTATAACATAAAAACCATAAACTAATTTCAAATAAAAAAATAAAAACTATGTAGAATTTAATGACGCTCAAAACATCTAATAAATCTTTATAACATATCTAAGAAATGGACCACTGATAATAAACTAACTAATTTAAACAATATCTATAAATTTGTCAATTTTGCCTACTTCCAATCCACTGATTAAACATCTCATTGGCTAAATTTTGCCTACAATTTGTCCACTCATCAGAAGTTTCAATATTGTCAATTATATCTCCATCTAAATCATAAGAATCTTGTTCTAATTCATTTTCACGCAATTCAGATTCTAGCGGGTCAACGGGCATCTCCCTCCTTATGAGATTGTGCAAAAGACAACAAGCCATTATAATTTTGCTTTGTGTCTTGATTGGATACCAAGTAGGACTTCTAAGAACAACCCAACGTTGTTTAAGTAATCCAAAGGCTCTTTCTATAACGTTCCTAGCTGAAGAGTGTTTCATGTTAAAGAATTCTTCTGGAGTGGATGGTTGATATCCTTGTCTCCATTCATTAAGATGATACCTTTGACCTCTATATGGTGCTAAAAACCCATTCCCATTTGTATATCCAGCATCCACAAGATAATAATATCCTAATAAAAAAACAAATATGTAATTATCAAGATTTATTTAATTGAAACAATATAAACTAGCTTTTACATTGTTGTGAATTCATCTAATATTTTATGCTTACCGTTAGGGACTTTTAGACCATTAGTTCTAGTTATAGCATCTCTAAGTATCCTTCCATCAGCAACGGAACCTTCCCACCCCGAAAGCAAGTAAATAAATTGCATGTCCTGCGAACATACTGCGAGAACATTTGTAGCAATATTTCCCTTCCTATTTCGATACCTAGGTTTGTCAACTTCGGCAACATGTACTTGAACATAAGTGCCATCTAATGCACCTAAGCAGTTCTGTAAATTAAAAGAGTTATTGTTATGTAATTAATATTCTAATTACTTGATATATGACATAGGTACCTTGAACCATTTCCACTTTGGGTCAGTAGAATTTTTAAGTACTGGTTCAAGAGATTGAAGAAGCTCTCCTTGTAGTCGGAGTACTGCCTTAAGTACTCTGTTGAAGTATCGACTCACTGTCTCTCTAGAGCGATAAAAATCTTTTTTAATGGTTCGGTATTTCAAATGATGAGCAAGTATGTGTAAAAACATAGCTACGTGCTTATCAACTATATTTCTAGTATCTTTTAATTTTCCAATCGTTCGAAGCATATTACATAATTTATTGAAAGTAAATCTATCCATGCGAAGCTCTTCATAACATGCTTCATCATCTGAGTATATTAACTCGTTTGGATATAAATTACGTTTGACATCTCTTCTATGGTATAGTGACTTTAAACAATAATTTTCAGCATGACGCGTCACACTAAAGCAAACAAAAAAGTATATCAATATTAAGAAGTCTAATTGATCCCTATACCATTGCATCAACATAAACAAAATCTTCTTCCGTCTAGCCAAACTCAGTCGGGCCATTTTTGTAAGATTAACCTAATTCAAAAGTAATGATTGAGAATGATTAAAATACTAAATGGGATCAATGTGTATTAATAAGAGAGTCATATATATACATATATATATATATATATATATATATATATATATATATATCAACCAGAAGAAATAATGAGTGCTCTAATGACAAAAAAAGAGTTGAGCATAAAATTTGGGAAAGGAATATGCGAAGTCTTGGAATTGGCCATGACAACGGAGTATAAACTATATGAATAGTATAGACAAACTCACTGTAAGTCCTACAACTGCTTATAATAATTAACCAATAGATTCAAAGCAAATAAACAATCACATGAATCATTGGCCTTGCTTCTAATAATTAATCAATAGATTCAAAGCAAATAGACAATCACATAAATCATTGAAATCGGCCGTGACCATGGAGTAAAAATTATATGCAGAGTATAAACAAACTTACATTAATTTCTACAATTGTTTACAATATTTATCAATAGATTCAAAGCAAAGATACAATTATATAAACCCTTGCAAGAATTATGAATATGATTCATCTAACCTGATGGAGAAGGAGAAGAACCCAGACAAGAAGGGAGGAGCGGTTATGGTGTCAAAGAGAATTCGTGAGAGAGAAAGAACAATAAACGTGGGAAAAAATTGGGGTAATATTGTCTTTCTTATTTTTAGTATTAAATCCCTTCGGAAAGGGATCACAATACCATAGAAAAGATGGGTTTCATATTCCTAAATTTTGGTTGCAATATTCCTAGTTTTAAGGAATATATTTCCTTTCCCAAAATCTGATTTTTTTTACCAAACTTAATTATGTAATACCAAGCAATCAGATTACCAAATCTAGATTCCATTCCTGTCAACCAAACGGGTCCTAGATACAATCTAAGTCTTACACGTGTATATTGAGATCATATTTACAGTTGTTTGGATAAAGCTAACTAAGGGGCGGGGGGGGGGGGGGGGGGGGGGGGTTTGGATATAGTGCTAACAATCAACATTCACTCCTACTTGAGCTTAAGCATTTTGGGATAGTGGATTAGAGTCCAACAATGTTGACTGGGCCAGAAGTGGATCAGAGTCTTTACATCTTATCCCTATTAAAATAGAAAATCAAATTGCAAACATATTTACCAAACCTTTAGCTTCTCCTCTTTTTCATCATTTCATTTACCAAGTTGTCTCTGAAAAATATATAAGTTCCAACTTGAGAGGGAGTGTTATCGCTTCATTTATAATGTATTTTTAAACTTTCCATATTTAGTAAGATTGTTAGGATATGTTATAACAAATTAATATTTATAGTAAGTTAGCTTAGTTTGTTAGATTAGTTAGAACTATATATATAGAGGCCGCTCCTCTCCTTTGTAACTTAATTCATTCTATACATTTTCACAATTCAGTAAACACTCTCATACAATCAATGAAAGAATATTTTCCTTTCTTTGCAATTTTCACTCTATGTTGAAACATCAAAATTAAAGTAATAAATGATAATTAAATACTCAATTTTATCTGATTAGTACATGCAAAATCTCCTTTTAAGTTAGGACAGAAGAGTAGACAACTATTTAAACACAAATTATTATTTTAAGCAAACCATTTCTCTTTCTTTTTAACAATTATTCAGTTAGGTGCAAATTCAAAGGGCCCATGACTTTAATGAATACGAATATCATCTCATACACCAATGAACACTTAGCAAACAATTAGTAATGGATCTTAAATTGAAGCACAACTTTGTAGTAACCAACAACTTTTCCATTTGCTTTCTCTTGATATTGGATAACTGGATTTTAAATATATAAAAAGAGGAGATAGAAAAAGTTAATAAACTAAGATAAATCATATATTTTATGATGCACTGAAACTTTTTGTATTGCGTTGCGTTTGTTATCCAATGGAAAATTTCCGCGTGGTATTTTTAAGAGGCAATTTAATTTCTATAATAAATTAAATTACATATTTCATTCTTTGGTTTTGTAAAAAAGGCTCACTACCCTCCTCTCATTCTTATATATGTAAGAAATTTAATGAACTTACATTGATTTTATTTTGTTTAGTATTGGGTTACATCTAAAATCCAATATTTGTGTATTGAATAAAGTGTTTAGTCATTAACATATTTTTGTTTATTCGTAATAAGGAAGGAAGAAAGGGGCAGAAGGTTTATTGGAATCCGTGCATAGCCATATTAAACTAATATTCATTCATCTTTATATTACTTTTGCATTTACTTTCAGACTTTGTGACAGTTGTACAATAAAAGTAAACATACGCGTGCCTTTAATTTTGGGAGCTACAATTATTACCGAGTCGAGCCGAGTAACTCACGGTTGCTAAATTTATGGCACGAGCCGAGTTCAAACATTAAACATGAAAATGACTTCGAGCAAGAGCCGAGCCTGAATCAAAGTCTACCTTTTCGAGCTGAGCCTGAGCAAAGTCTTGTTTGATTTGTTTGGACTCGATTTCAGCCCTAATTGCAGTCTATAAATAGACATGCATCTCCATCTTTTTGACATGCTAGAGATGTGTTTGTTCATAAAAGAGAACGTGTTAATTACCCATTAAACACGTCATTGAATCTTGAATGGAGAAGGAGTAGGAAGACTTAGTCTTGATTACACTTCAAGTAAGTGTATATTGTTGCAATCAATATTCAAAGTGAGCGATTAGTCTGATGCGGAATTTATGAAATCGATCACTGGTATGAATCAGATCGATCGGGTACGAGGTCTTCCTCAACCAAATTGACTTATTTTCTTAAGATTGTCTTCTTGATGGGGAGAAGAGAATAGTATATTGATTTGGTGTATTGGGGACCATAACCCTTGTGTTCTTTATATAGGAAGAGAATTAGAGTTTCCATAATTCCCTAGAACTCTCCTAAATAGGTATCTACCCATTATTTAGTCCACATTCGTATTGGAGTTGATAACTAATTAGACCACTTAATGTTAATCCAATAACTTTATAATAGCTATCATAATTGATTAAATAGTCCAATTAGGATTAGAAAATAAAATTTCCTAAGAATCTCCCACTTGGGCTATTTAATAATCTTGAATAAATAATGTCACAAATTTCCTTATGCGCCCGTCCATATGCTATTTGTCGTTAGACTTACTAAACTATTTGGTCCATCTCATATATCAGCAATGGACTACCGCTTCTTTTATCACAGTATAGTCGTGACTAAACCTTGATGATCGATCACCATACTAATACACTTAATGACATAGATCAAATGTGGATGAGTATCATGAAAATTACATGTAATGTGGTCTTATACATGCCTATTTCTAACTGGTCCTTCTTTACGTACTTTCTTAACCATACGTAGAACCACAATAGAAAGCCATTGACTTAATGTTCAGAGTAATCAATAATAAAATTCATTCATACCATAAACTTAAGTCTGTACAGAAAACAACCATAAACATGCCAAGCATTAAACCAAAATAAACTCACACTAAATAGACATATCATAAAGTCTGATAATGTCCATAAGAGTTGCATCCTCACGAAATCACCTTAGGCGGCCAACCTTTAGTGAATGGGTCTTTAACCAAAATTTTGTATTTATATGCTCAATTGACATTTGAAAACTCTGAAACTTTATTTGACACTAAGTCACAGAACACCTAGAACAACATTGATATTTTGTCTTGGACATAAATATCAAGTATAAATGGTAATTCTTGTGCCGTGATCAAATACTGACAATAAGTCCAGTCGGATAGTAGCCTTCCTTTGGGCCGACATACTATCTACATAGATAATGATATTGTCACATATTTATCACCAAATATATACGTGTTATTCAACCAATCAAAGATCTTCCTTTGGGCCGATCAATTGATCGCATGACGCAACATATATACTAATAAGATATAAATCATTGGAGTATCATATAATCTCTAAAAATATTTGATCTCCTAAATGTGAAAATGTAAGCCTTAGTTCTGTACTTTTATTACCATGCTTGAATCACTCAAGTATCAACCCAAGATTCTCACGATAAATATTTGAATTGAGTGCAAACTTGAGCATACATTCCTCATTGTCGATGGAGAGCGAGAATATTATATATATCTTTTCTTTAAGGATCTTTATTGGGGCACTCTTTGAGTTTTCACTTGTCTCTTTACCACCACAAGGAATATATATTTACTCCCACTGAACTTGAGATATGCACAATTCTCAATGAAATTCACCTCAAAACAATGAGAGGTGGACTTAATAAAAATTGTGATACTACTGACAAGAAACCTACCTAAAAGGCGAGTCTTGTAAGATGATCTCCTTAATAACAATTCTTGATGTTGTTGAGTTTGTTTTACATGTACCTCAATGTTGTCTTGTTGTAGAGGAATTTCAGGATTAAACTTGAGCCTGATTATCATTCTCTTGAGTAAAAACTGAGTCTCGAACAACAATAGGTATAAGGACCCAATCATTGTCAATGACAAATTCTACTTCAAAGACAACATTCCTTATAATTCCTTCCCCCCAAACTCAATATCCTCAAGGAAAATCACATTTCTTGTTTGATGAAAGGATCTTTATGTGGGATCTTAAAACTGGTAGTTCTGAAAGCGTTTTAATCTAACCAGCAAATTAACAGCTAAGCATCCTTAGTCCAATTTTCTTTTATATGGTCTACAAGACCATGCCTTAGTTGGACAATACTTTTAATGTGTCACTGTTAATGATGTATACTGCATTCTTGAGGTGATAAAATTAAAAAAAAAAACTGTCAAATTAGGGGACTAAAAATCACATCTGACAAAAAGCCTATAATTTTTTCTGAAAAAGGTGTAAACCAAATGCTTGAGTCATAAGGTGACAAAATTCTCACTTAATTATTATTTTGTAACTAATGATTTTCTTTGCAATATTTCGTTTAGGAACTAGTTTCAAACATATAAGATTATCAATTAAAAACTAGAACCAACATAATTTGAATTTTAAATAAGACTAACTTTATTATTTTGAGAAGAACAAGGAAAAAGAAAAACTTTATTTGTCCAGAATAATAATAAATTTCCTCTAAAGACGATCCAACAAAAGTTTTATAAAAAATTTAAATAAAAACCAGTTTTCAACTATAATCTAAAAGTTCCTATGACTTAGACTTCAACTTTATTGTCGCCGCCCATAAAGATGAATCTTTCATCATCAGATGGCGATCTGCTCCTCAGATAACCCCCTCTTTGCTCGCCAGATGACGTACTTGCATACTTGAGACACTCACTCTTCTTGTGTCCCAACTTCTCGCAGAAGTAGCAGGTAATACTTTTATCCTGCTTCTTTAGTTTCTTCTGCAGAGAAGATCCTTTCACAGTAACATCAACTTTCTTCCTTTTCTTGTTCTGAGAAGTTGAAGCTAAATGAGCACTTTCAATCTTATATCATTGTTGTCTTTCTTCTTCTTGCACACAGTGAGCTATAAGCTCATTTAGGGACCATTTGTCCTTTTGAGTGTTATAACTCACTTTGAATTGCCCAAAGTGTGTTGGAAGAGAAATCAAAACCAAGTGTAAGAGCAAGTCATCAGACAACTCTAACTTTAGTGACTTTAGTTTTGATGCTAGATTAGATATATCCTTAATGTACTCTCTTATGTTCCCATTACTTTTATACTTCATTGAGACGAGTTTCCCTAAGAGGTTACTCGCCTCAGACTTTTCATTTTTGGCAAAATATTGCTCAATTTCCTCAAGGAACTTCTTAGCGCTATTATCCTCAGTAACAGAGCCCCTAAATGTTTCTGGAATGGAGCACTTTATGATCATTAAGCACATCATGTTGGATCTATCCCATTTTTCTATTTTAACCTCATTGAGGTCTTCCGGAGTAGAAATGGGTCGGTCCTCTCGTAGTGCTTGATCCAAGTCCATACAACCAAGAACAATTTCTACGGTATCTTTCCAAAATTTGTTGTTAGTCCCATTCAACATTGGGATATTGCTGATTTGAGCAGAAAAAACACTCTCACATGCATGCCATAAAAAAATGACATTTATAAAAATTTCATATAGGGAATCCATCTTATGATACCTAACACAACATTAACGTTTAGCCTTTGGGCAGAAACGTCAATTTGCAAGTGGTACTCCTAAAGCAGTAATCAAATATTGAGAATAAATCCTGTCAAACAATAACCTTCCTTTGAACCGATTATTATTTACATGAAAACTTGATAATTATCACACATTTATTACCGCAAGTACGTTTATTATTCGGTCAATTAACAATCTTCCTTTGGGCCGATCGTTGATCACATGAACAATAAATATACTAATTTAAAGAAAGAAAGTCTATTATTTGGTAAAAGAATAATCTTCCTTTTGGATGATTGTTGTTCACATAAATAATAGCCACCAATATTATAATTTAGCCAAATCATAGCCTTCCTTTGGGCATGATTCGCAAAATATTTAATATTGATACGAAAATAATTGAAAACAACTTTAATCGAACATGCTATTTTCATACATAATATTCTCAATGCATATTAATAAGTAATTCTAAAACAAATCAAAAAACTGGTATTTTAGAATTATTTGCAGCCAAGCAGTGCCTTAGTAAAGCTGGTTCCATATTCAGTCCTCATCAAGTCCAGGATTAACTTTAAGCCATAATAGGAACCAAGTTAAGATCAGACACATAACAGGTGCAAATTCCGCCCAGATCCAATCCAAAACTTCAAATTAAATAGACCCAGATCCAAAACCAAATAGAGTATGAGTCGAACATCTGTTATTTTAACCTACCCAAATCAAAACTTTTGCTCCATATTCAGGTCACCCGACCCAGAAGAACTGAATGCAAATTGGATCTCGTGAAAAATCGAATTGGAACAAGAAGGAAAAGATCGAGAAAATCAAGTTCGGCGATTCATAATCCAGATATTCAAAGCATGAAACATCAGATAACCAACAATAATCATGATTTCTTACAACAAAAAATGCAGAAATTATGAAACAAAACCCAAAATAAAACTTTCGATCCACAGAAACCCAACAAATTTCTGGTTTCAAATCACTGATTTAGAATCTTAACTACCTCAAAATCAGACTTTTGTGCACAACATATTCATGGATCTTAGAACTCGTGTATTCCAACTCATGTGTTTCTAAACTTCTAGTTTGTTATAATTACTCAAACAAAGGGACAAACAAATTAATTCCATAACATGATATGAAAAATATTCACACGACAATATAAAATCACAAACAAGATTAGTGGAGAAAATCCACTTTCTCCGAATTAATTGTTTCATAATTCGTATCTAAATAAACAAGTTCTTTAGAAATCCATAAATTCAATAAAAAACGAAATACAAAACTTTATCGTTTTCTCTACACATAAAATCTTAACACACTTTATCATTATCCATTAATTTTGTGCTATTCAAAGAAATTCATATTCAGAAATCAAGTACCACAATAAGCTAAAACATGCTATATTCAATAACCATATAGAAAACAAATAGCAAGCTTTAATAAAAAATTCAACCCACTTCAATTAATTGTTACATGTCAGAAGAAACAAAAACATTAAAAAAAAATCCGTAGATTCCAAAAACGTTAAATTTTATCTATTTCTCCGAGATCAGTATCCAATCAAACACCAACAGGTGATTGGTCTAGTGGAAGGGACTAGTCACTACAAAGTAGCGGACTCAGGTTCGAATCCCTGTTGGGAGAGGTACCCACTTAATGTGCCCAACCCGCCTCGAAAGGGATTAAAACCCTTGGGAAACCAAAAAAAAAAAAAAAAGTATCCAATCAAACGAGCATTAGTGGAGAAAAACACATGACAAAATTAAATCTACGAATTTGAAAGAAAACCAGATAACCCTAATGATATAGCATGAGAGTGGCTCTGATACCACTTATTGGAATTTATCCCCAAAGATCTATCTCATACTAAATCATTAAGAGTTATATATACTAAATTAAATACGTACCAGTATTCATAGTGAGCGATTAGTCTGATGTGAAATTTATGGAATCGATCACTAGTATGAATCAGATCGATCGGGTACAAGGTCTTCCTCAACCAAATCGCCTTATTTTCATAAGATTGTCTTCTTCATGGGGAGAAGAGAATAGTATATTGATTTGGTGAATTGGGGACCATAACCCTTGTGTTCTTTATATAGGAAGAGAATTAGAGTTCCCATAATTCCCTAGAACTCTCCTAAATAAGTATCTACACATTATTTAGTCCACATTCATATTGGAGTTGGTAACTAAAATGTCCACTTAATATTAATCCAATAACTTCATAATAGCTATCATAATTGATTAAATAATCCAATTAGGATTAGGAAATAAAATTTCCTAACAATTGCTATATTCATGGCACAAGCCGAGTTCGAACATTAAACATTAAAGTGGCTTCGAGCAAGAGCCGAGCCTGAATCAAAGTCTACCTTTTCGATTTTCGAGCCGAGCCTGAGCAAAGTCTTGTTTGATTTGTTGGGACTTGATTTCAGCCCTAATTGCAGTCTATAAGTAGACATGCATCTCCATCTTTTTGACATGCTAGAGATGTGTTTGTTCATAAGAGAGAACGTGTTAATTACCCACTAAACACGTCATTGAATCTTGAATGGAGAAGGAGTAGGAAGACTTGGTCTTGATTACACTTCAAGTAAGTGTATATTGTTGCAAAGAAGATAATGTACATGATGAAATCGTCAATACATATTAAGTATATTGGAACTATACGGCACACTTCCGCTTAACATTATCTTATTTGTGACTTAGTTTGAATGGTGTTCTTACATCTATTATGGCGATCTTGGGATTATAATATATAAATATCTTACAATTTATTCATGGACAAAATTAGCCTCACTTATATAGTGTCAATTAGGAATATCACAAGAGGTAAAGCGTTAGTTATTTTCAGAGGTAATATGCTTAATTTTTACATAGAGTTAATTTCCTTAATTATCTCTATCTCCATTTCCATCTCCATCTCCACTATTATAAAAGCATGAATATTTCTTAAATTTTTTGTACAAACTAAAATACCCGTGCTACGAATAACCAAAAGAAACATAAGAAATATATTTAAGTTAGGAATCATAAGATATAGTTAGACTAGGACTCTTAAAAATACCCTTATGTAATCTTGAACAGGACTCACAAAAAAGTTAAAACACTTAAAATAATACAATTTTAAATCTCACACATTTATTTTAAATGAACAATGGGTGCATTCGATTGGTGCCCAAATTGCTAGCAAAATCCAAAATTCGCCCACAAAGAAGAGTCATCAACTTCAGGCAAACTCACATCCAATTTCTCCATTATTCCTACACTAATCAATACAAGACACAACCCAAGGTGATTGGGCCAAGTGGTAGTGACTTGCGACCCCTAGAGGCGAGACTCAAGTTCGAATCCTACTGGAGACATCACACTAGGGAGGACCTATACCCTTTGCACTCTTCGGTCCGAGCTGTAAGTACACAGTCTAGTAGATAAAAAAAAAAAAAAAAATCAATACAAGACACAAGTTATAACGTGTTTGGTGTTTGTTGGTGAAAGTTCTAGAAAAATCAATTTAGACTTGAAGCTGAGTACGAGTTCATCAGAAAAAATTTCTTGAATTTTTTTATTGTGACTGCTAAATTTGGAAACCCCTTTCCAAATCCGTCACTGACCACGGACATGGATTTCTCGGAATCTATTATCTAAGAACGTACAGGAAATTCTCCCACCTTATCAGGATGAGTCGATAGATCCTTTCTTAGTACTAACCATTTGCGTACACGACTATACGCACCCAACTTAGGCACATAATGGTCAGGCTACGTGACCGGCACCTAGATCAAAGTACGTACAACTATGCACCGAATTCGCCCTAGCACCTCAAGTCCAAGGACTAAATCGTACACTATTATAAGCCTTGAGAAACATCCCCTCACCGATATGCGTCACGCGCTTCCACAATGAGTTTCTCTGTTCGGGTCGTTCGATGCGTTCGATCCCCTATCGAACCACCTAGTCATATGCACTAGCATGAAATGCCTTGTTCATGAAACGCTACAAATTCACTAAACCGAAAATAATGGGTGAAATTGATTAACAAATGAGATAAATCACAAAAGGGTGAAATCAGTGAAATTACGGGTTAAAATTACAAAAAAGAAATGGTAAACTTAGTGTAAAAGCGTGTGAAATCGATATTTCTTTGGTTTAAGCAAAAATAAAGTCAAAACTTAGGAATGACTATGGTGAAAACAAGTAATATTTGATTAAAGAATATATGATAAAAATGGTAAAATCAATGGGAAAATGATTTATATAGAAAAAAATTTAGCTAAAGCAAAAAAAAAAAAAAAAAGCAATTGATAAAACAACAGGGTAAACCGGCAAAAAAGGGGTAAAATGGGTAAGAAATGAATGATATCGGCTAAACACGTGATAACTAAACAAAATGGATCAAATCCATAAAGAACAAGAATAGAAAAAATGTGTTAAATTGGGAAAAAAAAAGTGAAATAGGTGAGAAAATTTGTTAAATCAACAAAAAGAATAAAATCGACTAAAGTTAGGTTATACCGAAGAGAATGGGTGAATTGATTAACAAATGGGATAAAATCGACTAAAATTGGGTTAAACCGGAGAGAATAGGCGAATTAATTAACAAATGGGATAAACCACAAAAAAATGGTGAAATCGGTGAAAAAATGAGTTAAAATAACAAATAAAATGATAAACTCGATATAAAAGCAAATGAAATCGATATTTGTTTGGAAAGTTATTAAGAAATTATCAATTATTAAAGAACCTTAAAAATATTATAGAACATTAAAAATAAAATTATGCCACATTCGTGCTATATGTATAAAAAAATTACTATTTAGTTAACTTTAAATCTTATAATTGGCTTAAGCCAAAAAAATCAAAACATAGAAATGGTTGAAACCGGTAAAAATGTGTAAAATTCGATTAAAAATGGTAAAATGGATTAGATCGAGGAAGAAAAACGAGTTAAAGCAACAAAAGAATGGTGCAATTTTTAAAACAACGGGGTGAACAATAAAAAATTGGTAAACCGGTAAAAAAATTAATGATATCGGCTAAACACAAGATAACATAAAGAGGCTTAAATCGATAAAATAACTAGTACAAAAAATTGAGTTAAATTGTCAAAAAGAAAAGGTGAAATATGTGAGAAATTATGTTAAATCGACAAAATAATAAGTAAAATCGACTAAAATTGGGTTAAGAGAATGAATGAATTAATTAATAAATGGGATAACCATGAAAAATGGATGAAATTGATGAAAAACGAGTTAAAATAACAAAAAAAAAAGTAGTAAACTCAATATAAAAGCGGGTGAAATTGAGGAAAAAATAGGTTTACTCAGCAAAATTGAGAAAAATTGGTAAAAAATGGTTAAATTGGTTAAAAATTGATTAAGCTTGTAACTGAAATTGGATGAACTCGGTAAAACACATGTATTACCGGTAAAATTGGTGAAATCGATAAAAAAAGGTGGTTAAACCTGTTAAACATGTTTAGATTGAAACACCAAGGTCAAGAAATAAAATAATAAGGACATGTAGTTTTATGTTAGAAATACATAGTAAATACACTTTGTTTTCAATTTTCAAGTCTAGTTTTAAGTATTTATGATCCCAACTTTGATTTTTTGGTAACAACATAATAATTAAAATGATTTAGTCAAAAAAGTTATGTAATTTGTCATTAAAACGATGGTATGATGAAAAATTATTTATATGATGCAACTAACCTAGGAAATTAGTTAGTCAAGTGCAACCATATGCACTTTTATAGTACATATATATATATACATATACATATATATATGTATATATATACACATATATATATGTATATATTGGTCATGATTAATTCCTTATATATTAGACATATCACAAGGGTAATCCGGTAAATAAATAAAAAGACCTTTTTAATATACACATGGTCAAAATCAACTAAAAAGATAGCTTTAATTAGATGCAACTTATGCAAGAGTGTTAAAATTGTCATTGCTTGTATACGAATGTAAGTGATATATCATAATAGTAACAAGCCAAACGAAATATAATAGTAAGAATTATTTATGATTAGATTGTCAATATTGCCTGTCAGTGATATAATTAAGTATAATTGCTATGAAATAGTCTTTGTGATCATTACAGTAAAAAAAAAACTAATGTTAATAACCAATAGTAACAACTGCAATCTTATATACTACAATGTTGACTTAATTGAGTATAAGTATATAAATGACATTTAATAATGGAGGTTGTTTTTCCAGTTTTTCTTTTAAAATTAAGTAAAAGGATAAAATGGACTATGTAGAAGAAAATTTATTCATATGAGTTACGTATTTGTTACGAGCGCCACGTGGTGCATTTTTTATGCATGGCCGCATGTGTGGCCGGTTACATAGGGTCGCTATAATACTTTTTGTATAAATTATCTTATCTTATCTTTTAGTGTGTATGAAATTCAATTAATCAAACTTCTAATCCAAAATTATATTTGCACAAACCTCTTCAGGGGTGGGGAGTGATAATATTAATTGTCTTCTACAAAAATCTGGCCTTAATATATTAGTACATTTGTCAATACTGGTAAGAAAAACTTATTAGTCCATTGGTTGGACTGTTGCAGTACTAATCTGAAGATAGTTAAATGCTAATATGCAAATAATGAATATGATCATATTGATTAATACATAAACATTAAGGAAAACATTCAATTTTCATACCGTAGAATAGGCCTAAGTCCATTTTTCATACCAATCGAACGCAAATCATACCAAGCCAAACTTCCGTCAATTTTTACCGAAGTGCCACTTGTCCGTTAAGTTGACTTGAAATGGAAGTATGATTTTCGTTCGATTGGTATGAAAAATGGACTTTGGCTTATTCTATGGTATGAAAATTGAATTTTTACTTCACCTTCAATTTTAATTTGTTTGTTCTTGACCATACATTTTCATCTAAACAAATATTGTAATGTATATTAACCAAAGGGACATACGGCCTTTAGTAGGTATTATATTTTGCGTGTAGGTCTCACATTAGATGGAGTTTGTATCAATGAAATCGATCGACATTCCTAACTAGTAAATGAGTTTAGTAGGAAAAAAAAATATTAGGACTCATCGAAGTTGATCCTAGCAAAGACCATTCAATGTTTAAGTTGAATCATACTAAAAGTGTAACACACGAGTAGTTGAGTAATTTGAAATGCATATTTGATACCATTATAGGAGGTGAGTAAAAAAATTGAATGAAAATATATATATGTCTAATTAAATAAAATGTAATAGACAAAAATTCAATTTTCATAGCATAGAACATGACAATTTTCATTTTTCATACAACATGTGTTTCGCACATGAGATTTTTTCCCGCTCAAGGCGACTTAACAGACCACGTGGCAATTCCATTAAAAACTTGACGGAAGTATGATTTTTGAAACGTCCGTTTATTCTACAGTATGATTTTTGTTCGATTGGTATGAAAAATGGACTTTGGCCTATTCTATGGTATGAAAATTGAATTTTTTCCTAAACATTAATATGGTCAAATGGATTAACATAGAAACTTGTATGTTGAAAACTAATTATATTATGCGAATATTTTTATGTTAATTATTTATCAGTGTCTTTATTTTAATCATCATACATTATGATAAAAATATTAATTTGATTTTCATGAATGTAATCAGGACCAATTAACAAAAGTTTTAGTATTAGTTTTGGTACTTTTTATTACTTTATTTTCTTTATAGAACTGAATTATGTGGTAAAATGTTTACAAATTTTATCAATTTCTCAATATCTTGAACCATTTGTTGAACGGACTATTAAATTTTTTCCTAGTATATTTTTTCATCTTTTATTGAATAAAATTACAGCATTACTTTATTTTAATATAAATTTTATCATTTTATCACAGCATCGCTATAAAAAAATCTACATTCCCCTTCACCTAAAACCCTCTAGATCCCCATAGTCGATCCTTCCTACATGTTCTTCTTACATCGAAGTGTGACACAAATTTTGACAAGAAAACATTTTTCTTAACTTTTGTTACTTCCGAATTGAAATGCAATTGCAGATATTAGAAATACAAAGTTCAAAGGATATATTTATTTATGTTAACAGTGAAAAGAAGAAGAATGACATAGAATTCACCGCTAACTTATATTCATATATGAACTTATAAGTATTAGGAAGGTGCACGTACGTTGTACGTATTTAGTTAATTTCACGGAGTTTTTTTTTTTTTAAATTAGAGTAAAATTATTTTTATTATGTCATAAAATAGAGCAAATTAACCCCTTTTTTACTTATTTAATTCATTTTTCACAAGTTTAACTTGTTTTTTAACCGATTTTATTCATTTTTACCAGTTTAATAATTTTTTTATTTGACCCAATTTTTATCAGTTATAACGTATTTTTCACTGTTTTTACGATTTTGCCCTTCTTTTTTTTTACTTTTTAGACCATTTTTCTACTGGTTTCACCTTATTTTGTCGATTAGACTTTTGTTTTTTTTACTGATTTAATACGTTTTTATCATATTAACCCGTTTTCACCTATTTCGCACAATTTTTTCATTGATTTCACATATTATTTTCACCAATTTCACTTGAATTTTCATTGATTTGACATGTTTTCGCCGACTTTATTCGTTTTTTCACCGATTTCACATGCTTTTCGCTGATGTTGTCGTTTCACCACTTTCATCATTTTTCACGAATTTTCATTGATTTCACATGTATTTATCGATTCAAGGGCACTTTTTTATCGGTTTCACCCAAATTTCCATCAACTTCACCAGTGTTCATCGATTTCACCCGAATTTTCATCGATTTCACATGTTTTCAATTATTTCATAATTTTTTTAATCGATTTCACAATTTTCCTCCAGTTTCACCCGTTTTTCACGAAAAGAATTCAATGAAAATTCGAGGTTATGCAGATCTTGTTATTATTGAATATTCTTTATATTTTTCTATTCTAGCCAAAGTAAAATTATATAATTAGCTAAGTCATAAGTATTTTTAATTCTTTAGTAAGATGGGATTCAATTTTTTTTTGGTAACAGAATGGTAAGAGAATTTCATTTTAATTTTTATATTTAGAATGTTTATGATTTATGTTATACTAAATCTTTAAATTAACATTTTCTTACTTAAATAAATATTGATGCTAAAATATAAATAAAAATTATACATATTTTAGGGGCTATTCAAAATAATAGTGTTTTCTTATGATTCGTTTTTATCTATTATAAGAGATAAAGATTAAAATTACAAAAAATGATGTAAGAGATAATTTATAAATTTTAGGAGTTAATATAGAAGATAAATATAATAAGACTTCATGTCTAATTATACCTCTTCAATTACTTTATATCATTTATATATTTACCATTTAATTAAATATCACTTTATATTTTAAATAGTGGTATTTTAGTCTGTACAAAAAAGTTAAAAAATATTCATACTTTTATAATAGTAGAGAAAATACTGATCCAAGCTAGTTCCACAAAAAAACACAACCTAGAGCACACCACCAAATTGTGGTTCTAAATGGAGATACAAATATTATTTTTTTAATTATATTATTTTTTCCTTTTGAATTCGATGCAATTTTCAATGACAATCTATTTTTTTTTAGTATAATTCGTGACTTTGTGCACCATCTTAGTTTGAATATTATTGTTGATAAAGTTTTACCTACAAAAAAGTTCGCCCCCAACTAATCTCCAATTTTGGATCTGCCCCTACTTGTAGTAAAACTTGTACTCAAAATTGGACTATTGAAGCCAGGCAGAATAATGCTTATTCTGCAGGCAAAGTTCCATGAGGTAAATTTCCTACAAGAACACGAGAAATAAGCACCCATACACCCTTGAGATAACAAATCTCTTTCTTTTTTTTCATAAATTCACAATAATCAATATCTGATAATAATGAAGATTACAACTCCTTTTTCTAAAACTCTATACCTAAGTAACTGAAAGGAAATACGACTCTTAAGGAAATTGAATAACTCATAGACTTTTATGGAAACGAAATAACCAAAAACATGGAAATTAAATAACTAAAAATAAAAAACCTAATCATCAAGAAAAACTAACAAAAAAGATAGATTGTCTCGGATGCTCCTGCATCAGTCGCTCAGGGTAAAGAACTCATCCTCGAGTTCACAGCAGTGCCATCAAGATCCACAAAACCCGGACAAACTGACGATAACGGTCAATCAAGCCTTGTACTTGGGTTTGTCCTATCCTTCCCGTGAATGCCTTAGTTGTTTCCACCACGTCGCCAAAATGCTTGGTTAAATCCTTGATTTACCTCTGCAAATTCTCCACCATTAATTCCTTGGAGTGAACTCTTCGATCACGGTGTGGACTCCTCAACATCACCACGACTCAGTCATTAAAGCTGATGAGAATTTGCTCCAAGAAGAAAGAAAAAAACGATTGTTTAGCCAGAGGTTGGGTAAATTTGCGGCTTGCTTGGCAAAACTTCGATCTTTGAATCCTAAACGTTACGATCACAGTGTTGGACCTCCTCAGCCGGAACCCGCCCACGACAACCATGCTCACGACTACCAGGAAAGGGAAAATCTGAAGCTTTGATACCAACCGAAGCCGGGCAGAATAGCGATTATTCTGCAGATAAGTTCCATCAGATAAATTTACTACAAGAACACGATAAATAGGCGCCCATGAACCTTTGAGAGAACAAATCTCTTCTTTTTTTCAAAAACTCATAATCATCAATATCTTTTATCATATTGAAATTTACAACTTTTTTTTATTAAACTCTTGACCTAAGTAACTGAAAGTAAATATAATTCTTGAGGAAACTGAATAACTACTAGACTTCTATGGAAACGAAATAACCAAAAATATGGAAACTAAATATATAAAATTAGAAAACCTAATTCACAAGAAAAACTAATAAAAAAAAAGATAGATTATCTCGGATGCTACTGGATCAACTATTGATTGACGGAATACAAAGTGGTCATTTTAAGCCCCGCGAACATGCTGAACTTGTCGAAAATGCTTTTGAGCTGCAATATTAGAAGAAGTTGGAGCATCGTCATTTTCCTTATCTTCTAACACGTTTTCATTCTTACCGCATATTATAAGTAAAATAGTCTCCAAAATGCACCCTAGCAATGGAATCGAAGTAAAACGAGATATGAAATGTTTTTGATTCATGGCTTAAGAGTTAATTTTGAATTTTTGTTTTTAAGGTGAATGTAGAAATTGAGTTGTGATGGTTGAGAGAAAGAAAGGCTCATGTTATATAGTGAAAATGTACTGGTGGGGATTTGTAAAGATTAGGGCTTGTTTGTTTGGTGTTTGGGAGAGTAGTGAATGTTTGTGAAATAATCTCAATTTGCGTAATGTTGTTTGTTTGAGTTTTGAGAGAGTGGTTTGAGAAATAAAGTAGGTGTAGGTTTTTTTGGAAGAATTGGGTTGTAGGTGTAAGATGTGTAAGACTTTATGTCAAATCATGTTTGTTATGTGAGATAAATTGTGTAAGAGATAGATTATTTTATGTCAAATCAGAGTATAATTTGTATATATATGTTTTGTTTAGATATAAGAAAATTGTTGTTTGTTTGACTTTTGGGAAAGTAGTTTTAGAAAATTGAGAGGAGAAAAATTTATTTCAGAAAATAGAAAATATGTTTGTTTGGCATTTCTCAAGCATAAAATAATTTTGGGAAATGCCAAACAAACATGCCCTGAATTCTTGCTTGCCAAGCTTAAAAAAATGTTTGCTAAATTATTTCTATAAGTCTTTCTTGTGTCCAATAAGGCTTGTTGATATTGACAATTTTTACGAATTTTCTATGTTTTCTTCTTTGGGAATTCATTTTTTTTCTTTTGTACTTATTATGGGCAACTGATGTTACAAACTTACTTCCAGGGAAGGTAGGGAGAGGCAAAAAGTCTATTTTGGGTGCTTTGGCTTTTGTCAAATGACTTTTTTGTTAGTGTTAATTTTTTTTTTGGGTGCTTTGGCTTTTGTCTGTTTGAGTGACCAGTTATGGACTAATTAATGTCTATTTTGAAAAAGATATTGCGTGATTAGATTTAGAATAAATACTACTAATTGTCTTCCTTATCATTAACTTTTTACATAGTGGTGTCTCATGTGTTTTTTTTTCCATGTTAGTCCCTACTATGAATTATTTGTTTCATTTTGGTCATTTACAAGGGGTCTTTTACTTTTAGTGTTACACTTTAGTCCCTCATAAAATTATTTTGTATCATTTTAATCCCTCATAAATTGTTTCTTTATCAATTTAGTACCTCATAATTTTTTTTTTATCAATTTAGTCCCTCATAAAATTATTTTGGCACTTTAGTTCACTTTGGACTACCTGAAAATGACCAAAGTGAAACAAATAATTCATAGTGGGGACTAACATGGAAAAAAAAACACAAGAGGAACCACTCTGTAAAAAGTTAATGATAAGGAGGACCATTAGTGGTGTTTACCCTTAGATTTATCAGAAAGAAACTAAGAAATGCCCTTGTTACATTTGGTAACATGGTAAATTTTATAAATTAGAGTAAAATTTAATTTATTATGCCATAAAATAGTGCAAATTAATGGCTGATGTTCATTTTAATTTTTTATGAAATTTATTATTATTAAAATTATTGTTTTATAAAAAAAATTATAGCTTTACATTGTTGTAATCAAATATAAAATGATGAATGATTTAATCATGAGATCTTGTAAAATTTGTTCCAATATAAGAAAATAAGAACATTATTTAGTTCATTTCATAGTTTTCATGTTAGGTTTACCCGTTATTCACTGACAACACCTCACACGAATTTAATTTTCTTAAAATTAACCGTTTTTCACCAACTTCATCAAATTCACCCGAATTTTCATCAATGCATATGTTTTGAGGTTACTTGATAAGTGATAATTCACTACTAGAAAAAATTGATTTTCCAACCGAAATTGCAACTGAAAATGGCCCAAAATCAGTTGGAAAATTGACTTTCCACCCGATTTTGCAACCAAAAATTTCGGTTGGAAAAAGCCCCGTTGGAATTGGAAATGCAACCGAAATTCCAACCGAAAATTTTTCCAACCGAATTTCCAACCGATTTAAAAATCGGTTGGAATTCTTTCCAACCGATTAAAATCGGTTGGAATGTTTTCCAACCGATAAAAATCGGTTGCAATATTTCCAACCGAAAATTCAACCACCCAGAATCGGTTGGAATTTCTCCAGTTTTTTTTTTTTTTTTTTTTTTTTCAATTTTTACAATTTAAACCCTAATAAACAAATATTTTCCATAAACAAAATCCAATAAATATTTTCCATAAACAAAATCCAATAAATATTTTCCATAAACACAATCCAAAATCCATAAATACATTTCCATAAACACAAATCCACAAATACAATTCATAAACATAATCCATAATCCAAAAACAATATTACTAAATCATTCCAAAAAACTACACCACTAAATATAAACACCTAAGTACTTGAAAATTCAATCATCATTTTGATGCTCTTATTGATTCTCTTGAGACAATTCACGATTTGGATGTTGCGAGGGCTAGGGTGATTTACATTTTCTTCTTCTTCTTCTTGTACTTCTTCTTCTACTTCTTTTTCTTCTTCCACTTCCTCTTCTTCTTGTACTTCTTCTTCTTCTACTTCTTTTTCTTCTTCCACTTCCTCTTCTTCTTGTACTTCTTCTTCACATCTTTCTGTATTAATTGTTGGCACGGGACATAGTAGACAATAATAATAAACTAGTAGTAGTAGTATTCCACCTTATAAATCAAAGCACCTAAATGATTCTTCTTTTCTAAGTTCATTCATGAATGGAGAAACTAGTAGTAGTAGTATTCCACCAATCCCTCTCTACAATTAGCCCAATTAATTTCTTGGGAAGAAATATAATAGTATTATATATTACATACATACAATTTGTTCTGTCTACAATATATATATATATATATATATATATATATATATATATATATAATTGCAATTGACACTAGCTAATTGTGTGAAAGAATTTTTTCAGTGTGTGGGCTAGCACTATACGTGAATATAACCAATTTTTTATAGCTACAAAGTATATATCTAGCTAGTTATATATGTAAGATCATAAGAATAATTATAAAACTTAATTACTTATATGCATGTGTAAACTCATCAAATATATATATATTCCAACAGGCCGACATCAAACTGTAATATAATCAAACTAACTATTAACATGTGAAGAATACATTAATTATATCAATAATTAAAACCACTGGGAAATTGATGAATACACAGTAAGTAGGTAGTTCTAATCCCAAATTACAGTTGAAAAAGTTAAAAACAATTGCACAAATAGCCCCTTGTTGAAATTTTTTTCATATGAATAAAATACAATGCTAACTTAAAGCAATTAAACCCTAAATCAATTAAGACCTAATTCAATCCCTAAATCAATTAAGCCCTAATTCAAACCCTAAATCAATTAAGCCATAATCAAACCCTAAATTAATTAACTAATTCATAATGCATACCTCTAAATGTGTACACTGCCGCGGGGTGGTGGTGCGGTCGCGAGGTGTTTCGCGGTGGTGGTGCGGCCGCGGGGTGTTGTGCGGTTGTGGTGGTGGTGCGCACGGGGTACACAGTGGTGGTGTGGCCGCGGGGTGTTGTGGTGATGGTGTGCACGGGGTACACGGTGGTGGTGCGCGTGGGGTGCGTCAGTGGAGGTGGTGAGCTCACGCCGGTGGTGGTGGAGAGCAATGGGCACGTCTGTGGAGAAAAGAGTTTTGGAGAGTTTTTTTTTTTGTAAAATCTGAATTGGGCTTAAGGGAGAGAGATTGAGACACGTTTTTTGTAGTACAAATAATTGCAACCGAATTTTATTCGGTTGCAATATTTGGGGAAAATTGCAACCGAATAAATATTCGGTTGCAATTCTTGCCCAAAATTGCAACCGAGTTTATTCGGTTGCAATTTTGGGGGAAAATTGAGGGAGAGAGATGGAGACGTGTTCTATTTAGTACAAACAATTGCAACCGAATTTTATTCGGTTGCAATGCTTGTGGAAAATTGCAACCGAATAAATATTCGGTTGCAATTCTTGCCCAAAATTGCAACCGATTTTAATTCGGTTGCAATTTTCCTTAGGGAATTGCGACCGATTTTTAATCGGTTGCAAATTTTATGCGAATATTGCAATTCCAACCCAGATTCCAACCGAAATTATTTCGGTTGCAATTTTGCTAAAATTTCCAACCGATTTAATTCGGTTGCAAAAATTCGGTTGCATTTTTAAGTTTTTCTAGTAGTGATTTCTTAAGTGCTTTCCAAAGAACTATCGATTCAACCCGCTTTTACACTGAATTTACCATTTCTTTTTTCACCGGTTTCACCTGTTTTTTGTAGTTTATCTCGTTTATTAATAATTTTCTCCACTATCTTCGGTTCAACCCAATTTTAGTTGATTTTATCCCATTCGTTATTCAGTTCACCAATTCTCTCTTGTTTAACCCAATTTAGTCGATTTTACTTTTTTTTTGTTGATTTAACCTTTTTTCTCACCTATTTTTGTTGGGATTTTAGAAGTTTTTAAACTTCAAAATAAAAAATAAATTTTGAACCTAAATTGCATTAACATCCCCCATGAATGCCATAATGTGGCCTTTAAATTTCTTTGACCTTAGAGGTCCCATGTACACTATAAATAGGTGTTCTAGAGTCCTAGAAACACACACTCACTAGCTAGGTTGCATTCACGAAATATTTTCATTATTGTTATCGGGCACTAGAGATAAGGTTTGGTTCTTTGTCTTCTTGTGAACGTGCTCAGAGACGAGGACGCCGGCGTGGCCATTGGGTTTTATGTTGGGATTGAGATTAACCGCCAATACCTGCACGAGGGGAGGCAATCAATTTCTTAGGACGAGCGTTTAGTAACGTGACTCTCAAATCAGGTCAGTCGTTTTACTATTTTGTTTATATTATATTTCTATTAAATTTGCATATTGTGCTTATGATTCTATGATTATTAAATTTACATAAAAAAAAAGGCAAATTTCACTACAATCTAAGAAAGTGATTGTATTTGTGATTTGTGTTTAGTAACACCCTATTAAAGACATATTAAAGACATATTTAATTCTTTTGACCTTGAAGGTATTAATTCTAGCATTATTATAATCTCCAATGGCATTACATAAGTAATATATATGGGTTAGATTATTTTAATGTTAAAAAAAAAATGAATAACACAATAAAACAATTTGTGAAAGGAAACGTACGTCTGGGTGTAGTCTGATTGGTTCCCTTAAATTTGAAGTTTATTCATTTTGAACTATCACTTTTTGGTGAAATAAAGATTTGTCCATTATCCGAATTCTTTTTGATAAAAACCATTATTAAAGATATTTTAAATTGTAAATTAGTGCATTAATTTCTTTGTGGCAATATTTTGATTGAATAATTATGAAGTCGTTAAGGTGCAATTACTTGTTAAGTTATGATTTAAGGCCATAAAATTAATTTGAGCTCGTTGGGAAAAAATGATTTTACATTTCAAATGATTATATAATTTGCCATTCATATATTATAGTTGGTTCAATATTTGATACTATGAGTATGATAGTATGATATGAAAAAAAAATATGTATGCATTACTTAGTGGTCATAAATGCATTTCTTTGACAATTATAATCATACACATGGAATATGGAATGATTTAATCAATATAAAATTCCTATAGAGGTCAATAAATTATTTTTCTTAAAATATATATATATATATATATATATATATATATTCAATGCACTAAAGACCGTTTCTATTTTAACGGTAAAGTTATCTTTTCAGGAGATATCTATGATGGTTATGGTTTAATAATGAAGAGATTTCAGTACTTGTGTCTAACTTTTATGTTTTAAATACCAAATTGCATTTCGTGATAAAATAATTTAATCATCATGTGATTAATTAAGAAACTCCATGCTATTTTAATGTGGCAAATTAAATTCGATGCATGCACTGATTTGTTCGAGGTCATATCATCTTTGTTAGAAAAGATAAGATGCTTATATTATATGTTGCTTGATTAATTGATTATTAGATAAATAATAATGCATGGAGATAATTCCACTTAATTGATAATTTGTAAGTGTCACTGAATTTCCATGAATATGCTTTCAACTCTGTGAAAAATAAAATAAAATGTGTCTTATAATTATTTGAGTTACTAAAATATTGAGTTGAAATAAAATAATAAAGTATGTTATTTTTCTAAGCATTTTAAGTGCAGATACTCAAATACAAGGTGTTTGGTATGCAAATAGAAAATGTTAATTTTATTGAGGCATGCATATATAAATTATTTAAAGTCTATAGGCCTCATCTGTTATCTTTGAGGTAAGTGATTGTTGCTATTAAGCAAAAAGAAGCTGAACTTGTTCATACTCTTCTACAAAATATGTGGGATTATGTGTTGGAATTTCTTGATCTTGCATAATGGTATGATCTATCTTTATTGTTAGAACTTACATGTAACTCCAATGGCTAATTGATATTTAAATATTGAACACTTTGAATACTAGACATCAATGCCTATAATATGTCTTTATTATGAGAGTTACATATCAGTGCATTACAAATTAGAATAAAGTTACTTGCTAGCCTATAAACAATTTTAGGCATGAAGAAAGTAAACTAGTTTACACAATGAAAGGTTTTGATGCATGTTTAACGAAAGCTTATATATTATATAAATAACTTAATATTTCCAAATGTTTGGGTAAAATGACGAAATTATGTGCTGAAAAGCTATCTTGATATTATAAATAAATCCTTACAAATGTGGGGGTCAAATTTTATCCAAGTTGGACTTTCATAAACAATTGTCAGAAAAAAAAAATCGTCTATGCTAATTACATTTTAAAGATATTTGTTTGCTTAGATTTAAAGCATATAATTATTGTATACTGTTACTCATTAAATATAATGAATTGTGGTGGTTACTTTGATGAAATTAAAACTTATTGTGAATAAAGACTTTATTGTCTTAATTTAATTCATTAATATTAAATTATGATATGAGCTACTGTGAAAAGTATAAATTGACTGCTTATCATTTCTTTATGACATATATTATAGTGTTGAAGTTGTGCACTATGATGAGAAATCAAATGATGCCATAAATAATTTATTTTGATTAAAAGAAAATCAATGAGATGGAAATTCCTAAATAACTTGTACCATAAGATTCAAACTCATGCTAGCATTGATGGAGGAAAAGTCTGAAAAAAAAAAAAGAAAGAAATTGATGGCGCATCTTGATTATTTATTAACAATTCTCTTTTGTTGAGTTATTACTATAACAGGTGCACGTGCACGAGTCAAAAGAATATTGAAGAAATCATATGCAACGCAAATCATATGAGGAAAAAAAAACATATGTGAAAATTAAAACTAAGAGACAATATATAATAATTTCACGAGGTGGAATTTTGTCTTAGGACTAGCTATAAAGGGTAGATCCTTAATCATCGAGGGGGATGGGCGTAAGCCCCTAAGGGAGTCACCTCCGGAAGTAACCCAACCTTTATGATTGGAGATCCCATGAAGAAGGTTCAATGGGTAGGAACAACCTGTAATGCGTGACTCGTTTAACACTAATTTATAGGAGAGCACCTCCTTCTCATCCCTATGGTGATAGTGTTTTATAGTGTGATATTACGGTTGGGTTTAACCCTTAATGAGATCAAGGCGGGAATTCCGCAGGGCATAGGTCGCACGTATCCTTGGAGGTTTCACCTAAGTGAGAGTTGCCATGGGGCCGTGGCTATGGGTTTGGGCTGACCCTAGAAACTCTCATGAGAATCAAGATTCGAGCGCATGGCCGTTAACGCGCTAACCCGCGAACTGCCGATGTCGATATTGTGTGTGTGATGTATTGAAGTTTGGCCAAGGGACCTAATTCAAAGCGCTTGCACCATTATGGTTTCCTCAAATGAAAATCATCAACACTAAGTGTAGGTTCAAGCCCGGAAGGCTCCTGCACCCATTGCATAGTATTTTAGTGCCCAATTATTTTATATGCATATTTTGAAGTTTTAAAACTTGTGGGGGATTGTTGGGATTTTAGAAGTTTTTAAACTTCAAAATAAAAAATAAATTTTGTAACCTAAATTGCATTAACATCCCCCATGAATGCCATAATGTGGCCTTTAAATTTCTTTGACCTTAGAGGTCCCATGTACACTATAAATAGGTGTCCTAGAGTCCTAGAAACACACACTCACTAGCCAGGTTGCATTCACGAAATATTTTCATTATTGTTATCAGGCACTAGAGATAAGGTTTGGTTCTTTGTCTTCCTGTGAACGTGCTCACAGACGAGGACGCTGACGTGGCCATTGGGTTTTATCTTGGGATTGTGATCAGCCGCCAATACCTGCACGAGGGGAGGCAATCACTTTCTTAGGACGAGTGTTTAGTAACGTGACTCTCAAATCAGGCCAGTCGTTTTACTATTTTGTTTATATTATATTTCTATTAAATTTGCATATTGTGTTTATGATTCTATGATTATTAAATTTACATAAAAAAAGGCAAAATTTCACAACAATTTTACTTTTTTTTTGCCAATTTAACTCATCATTTTGTTTTTGTTCTTTTATCAATTTGATCCATTTTTCTTATTAAGCATTAAACATATCATGTTGGATTGATCCCATATTTCTATTTTAACCTCATTGAGGTCTTCGATAGTAGAAATGGGTCGGTCCTTTCGTAGTGCTGTTGGGATTCTTACGGGAAAACGAGCCTCAGGCAGCGGAAATATAAAACTTCTTAGGCTCCCCTTGGGAATCTTGCCAGGAAACAATCCGTTATATATTTAAACTAATATAAAAGAAGAATATATAAACAAATCTAGTTTATACCTCGTTCCTTGCTAATCAAAAGCAACTATGTATATTCGGATCTGTGTAGAACTTTGACAGCAAAATCGCCCCATTTGTTTCTCCATAAAGTGGATCTGCAACTTTGGTCCCAAGCTTTAGCTAGCGCCCCACGTGTTGCGCCTCTACGAGTTGATACACCACAATTGCACGAAAACCTTGATAGGACTGATCGGCTAGAACACAGATCTTATCAAGATATAAAACGAGGGAATAAAACACGGAGAAAATCGAAGCAAGCCTTCGATTTCCTTACTATGGGCGACGGCTGTGTGGAAAAGGATGGGGAGTTTTTCTTTTCTTTGCAAGAGTGTTTCTTGGTATCAAGTTGGCACATGTGTTATGTGTGTGTTGTGTATTACTCTTGCAAGACTAAAGGTTATATATATAGGTTACTTCTCCTAATCCAACTAGGAGATCTATTAAAACCTTAACTCCTTTTCCTACATGGGCTAGGGCCCTTTTAATTAGCAAGACCTAGTCTTCTAATTAAGTAATGGCTCAATCCTATTTAATTAATTAGGGCCCTATTAAATATCCAAATTAAATAGCCCATTAATTAAATCTCATTTTATCCTATTTAATTAAATCGAACTCCAAGCCCATTTAATTAGATAATCCTTAATTAATTAAGTCCAATTTAATTAATTATCTTATAAATTAAAATCCAATTTAATTTATAAACTCGATCTGATCCAATTGAATCGAATCTCGCCCTGCTTCGAATGGGTCGACCCAGTCTATCCATTCATTCTTCGTTTCCTTGTTTTCGCTTCATGTGTATTGTATATGCCTTCGTAGGTTCACCACATAATTGGCCGCGGGTTATAATTAAATATATATATATATATATATGTATATATATATGTATATATATATGTATATGTATATATATATATACATATATATATACATATATATATACGTATATATATACATATATACATACATATATATATATATACATACATATATATATATATACATACATATATATATATATATATATATATACATACATATATATATATATATACATACATATATATATACATACATATATATATATATATATATATATATTTAATTATTCGAGTAAACCTATACTCTAAATCAATCGAACACTCTGTCGATTGACCATTCCAAAATTAGCACCCCTGCTAATTTGGGAATTCTCCCACACTCCAAAGTCGATGTCTGGCCACAAGCCCGTGGAGCCCAATCACTGGTGAATTAATTAAGTGAACCTTTATTCTTTAAAATTACCATGTACGACTTAATCCTTCCATTAGTTGGTCTCCCAGTCAAGACTAAGGTCATGGACTTTCATCCGTTTCCTTATTTGTCTCGACTATATGTATTCTGGTCTCGAAACTATTCCCTTTGACTTAACCTTTATGAGCTACTTTCATAAAGGTGTCAGATACCTTGGCCAAGGATTACCGGAATACGTTTCTCACAGAGATTCATAGAAGAAGCTCCCAACCTATCAAGTTGGGTCAACGGATCCTCTGTTGATGATATGAACCTGCATACACGTTCCTCTATACCCAACATGAACCCACAGAGACCTTCTGGTAGACTCCAGTCAGTCGGGACTCATATCAAAGCATAGACGTTCATGCACCAGATAAACCCTATCACCTCAAGTATTAAGGATCTTTCCTCGTACACTATTGTAAATAGAAATAACTTTATCCCTGATATGCGACTACCGCTTCCATGGTGAGTTATTTCCTAATTGGGGTATTCAGTGCGCTTGCCATCCCAGCAAGCCACCCACTCGTGTGTATCGACTATCCCAGTCATGCTCGTGCACTACTAGAATAAGATGAAATTTCAACGGAGTATACACACTCGTGAGGGTCTAACCGAATCCATTGATGTCCCATCTCAAATGGATTCTACGACCCTTGAATTAGTTTTAGATCACGGCCTTGGAGATCAGTCCACGGGTTGTCCCATAGCCCTGTGATCTAAGGACTTCCATCCTTATGTTAGATAATTATTCATAAGATGAAGGTGACCATATAAATAAATACATTTATTAATCGAATTGAATAGTTCTTTTAATTATTACTAATTAAATGCAGCCAAAATAGTTGGCTTGCAGGACACCATTCCATCAAGTGCTTGATCCAAGTCCATACAACCGAGAACAATTTCTACGGTATCTTTCCAAAATTTGTAGTTAGTCCCATTCAGCATTGGGATATTGCTGATTTGAGCAAAAACATTTGTGGCAGTAGTAAAAGCAACTGTACAGAGAAAAACACTCTCACATGCATGTCGTAAAAAAAATGACATTAAAAATTTCATATAGGGAATCCATCTTAAGATACCTAACACAACATTAACGTTTAGCCTTTGGGCAGAAACATCAATTTGCAAGTGGTACTCTAACGCAGTAATCAAATATTGAGAATAAATCATGTCAAACAATAACCTTCCTTTGGGCCGATTATTATTTACATGGAAACTTGATAATCATCACACATTTATTACCGCAATGCATATTAATAAGTAATTCTAAAACAAATAAAAAAATTGGTATTTTAGAATTATTTGCAGCCAAGCAGTGCCTTAGTAAAGCTGGTTCCATATTCAGTCCTGATCAAGTCCAGGATTAACTTTAAGCCATAATAGGATCCAAATTAAGATCAGACACATAACATGTGCAAATTCGGCCCAGATCCAATCCAAAACTTCAAATTAAATAGATCTAGATCCAAAACCAAATAGAATATGAGTCAGACATCTGTTACTTTACCCGACCCAAATCAAAACTTTTGCTCCATATTCGGGTCACCCGACCCAGAAGAACCGAATGCAAATTGGATCTCGTGAAAAATCGAATTGGAACAAAAAGGAAAAGATCGAGAAAATCAACTTTGGCGATTCAGAATCCAGATATTCAAAGCATGAAACATCATATAACCAACAATAATCATGATTTCTTACAACAAAAAATGCAGAAATTATGAAACAAAGCCCAAAATAAAACTTTCAATCCACAGAAACCCAAAAAATTTATGGTTTCAAATCACTGAGTTAGAATCTTAACTACCTCAAAATCAAATTTTTGTGCACAACATATTCATGGATCTTAGAACTCGTGTATTCCAACTCATGGGTTTTTAAACTTCTAGTTCGTTATAATTACACAAACAAAGGGACAAACAAATTAATTCCATAACATGATATGAAAAACATTCACACGACAATATAAAAGCACAAACAAGATTAGTGGAGAAAATCCACTTTCTCCAAATTAATTGTTTCGTAATTCGTATCTAAAGAAACAAGTTCTTTAGAAATCCATAAATTCAATAAAAAAGCGAAACATAAAACTTTATCATTTTCTCTACACATGAAATCTTAACACACTTTATCATTATCCATTAATTTTATGCTAATCAAAGAAATTCATATTCAGAAATCAAGTACCACAATAAGCTAAAACATGCTATATTCAATAACCATATAGAAAGCAAATAGCAAGCTTTAATAAAAAAATTCAACCCACTTCGATTAATTGTTTCATGTCAGAAGAAACAAAAACATTAAAAAAAAAATCCGTAGATTCCAAAAACATTAAATTTTATCTATTTCTCCGAGATCAGTATCCAATCAAACGAGCATTAGTGGAGAAAAACACATGACAAAATTAAATCTACGAATTTGAAAGAAAACCAGATAACCCTAATGATATAGCATGAGAGTGGCTCTGATACCACTCATTGGAATTTATCCCCAAATATCTATCTCATACTAATTCATTAAGAGTTATATATACTAAATTAAATACATACCAGCATTCATAGTGAGCGATTAGTCTGATGCGAAATTTATGGAATTGATCACTAGTATGAATCAGATCAATCGGGTACGAGGTCTTCCTCAACCAAATCACCTTATTTTCTTAAGATTGTCTTCTTGATGGGGAGAAGGGAGTAGTATATTGATTTGGTGTATTGGGGACCATAAAATTTGTGTTCTTTATATAGGAATAGAATTAGAGTTCCCATAATTCCCTAGAACTCTCCTAAATAGGTATCTACCAATTATTTAGTTCACATTCATATTGGAGTTGGTAACTAATAAGACCACTTAATGTTAATCCAATAACTTCATAATAGCTATCATAATTGATTAAATAGTCCAATTAGGATTAGGAAATAAAATTTCCTAACAGTTGCTATATTTATGGCACGAGCCGAGTTCGAACATTAAACATGAAAATGGCTTCGAACAAGAGCCGAGCCTGAATCAAAGTCTACCTTTTCGAGCCGAGCCTGAGCAAAGTCTTGTTTGATTTGTTTGGACTCGATTTCAGCCCTAATTGCAGTCTATAAGTAGACATGCATCTCCATCTTTTTGACATGCTAGAGATGTGTTTGTTCATAAGAGAGAACGTGTTAATTACCCATTAAACACGTCATTGAATCTTGAATGGAGAAGGAGTAGGAAGGCTTAGTCTTGATTACACTTCAAGTAAGTTTATATTGTTGCAAAGAAGATAATGTACATGATGAAATTGTCAATACATATTAAGTATATTGGAACTATACGGCACACTTCTGTGACTTAGTTTGTACGGGGAGTCTATCCTGACTCTTGGCTGCTCAAGAGTCAGGATAAGGCGTGCTCCTGAATTTGTACCTCGTGCCTTAAAAGATGTACATTTTAGTACGATGGTTTAAATGGTGTCCGAACCCCACTAATTAATTCGTACACCAGAATTGACATTTATACCCTTTAATTTTTTTTAATTAAAATATTAAATTGACATTTATACCCTTTAATTTTTTTAATTAACATATTAAATTGACATTTATACCCTTTAATATTTATTAATTACCATTTCACCCACTTAAATTTCTCTCCCAAATCCTAACTTAAACACCGTCGCCGCCGCTCACACACACCACTACCCAGCAATACACTCATAGTTGGGCCGTTCAGCGAATCAGGGGTGATTGATGGCTAATGACGGTGATGGTGCCGAATTATTTTGTGACTGGTCGCGAGCAGAACGGCCCAGGTGGGAGTGGGCATTAGCTGTTGCAGGTTTGTGGAATCATCTATCAGACCAGAAGTTTTGGTGTTAAGATATTTCAAGTTTCCATTCCTAGTTTTGGTGTTAAGATATTTTAAGTTTCCATTCCTAGTTTTGGTGAACAGATAATTTCTGATTAACAGGGTGATCATCAGATGGATGTAGAATAGCTGAGACAACGACACCTGTATTTTCTGATGAACAGATATTTTCTGATGAACAGGGTGATCAACAGATGGGAGAATAGCTGAGACAACCACACTTGTATTTTCTGATGAACAGATATTTTCTGATGAACAGGGTGATCACCAGATGGATGGAGAATATGTGAGAGAACGGCACTTTCATTTTCTGATGAACAGACCGATGAACAGATGGATGGACAAACCTAGTACACTTGCTGAATGAATAGCTGAGACACTTGTATGATGACTTGAAGACTACATTTGAAAGTGCTGAGGCCACAATTACAGAAGATGATGACTTCAAGACTGCATTTGCCAACAGCTTGACCAACAATATAGTCAACTCTGCTGATACTGTGGATGCCTCTGATCATGACTTCATCACAACAAAGGAGTGTGAGGACATATAAATATTTTTGTACTACCTAGATTTTGCAAGTTTCCATTAGTAGCTTTGTTATTAGATGTTGTATATGAAATGACATTGAAGAGTTTTGAAATTTTTTGTAGAATTGTTTGTGAGGATTATCAATTTAAGGAACCAAGTCTGTTCAATTAGAGACTGCATTTGAAAGTGATATGTGAAATACACACTCTATCTGTTGATATTTAAATGTGAATGTACGATGCAATTGAAAGTCACCAGATAATGATTAATTAAGTTTTGGTTTGCTTATACCAATATGGAATAATAAAAGAAGTTTCTGAACAAATAAAGAAGCATCGAGATGCAAATACTTTGTAAAAAAATGTAAAATTGCTACAAGATACTCGTAGATTGAAGGAACCCAGATAACTAGAAGATGAACAAATCGACAAGTACAACCAAAGATTTTCATTGTCATGATCATCGGAGGATGAATCTGATGCAGTAAAAGGTGCATCTCTGTCATTATCAGCTAACTTCCCACTTAGTTGTTCTCCTTCCTTCTGCTTATCCTTATCAGCTAACTTCCCACTTAGCTGTTTTCCTTCATAACATTGGCAATCCTCAGCTGTCTTCTCTTCTCTTCTCTTCTCTTCCTCATTCTCCATTTCATCATCCGAATCATTGTAGTTGTCAATTAACACAAGCCATTCTTCCAAAGATGTATTCTGATCTACAACATTCTCATTTTCTTTGAAAGATGCAACCTCTTGTGTTTCAGGTTCAGGATACATCTTTTCTTTTCCCTTGGCAGACGTGGCTGTTCTTTCCACACCAAGCTGTTCCCCACGACGCTGTTGTTCTAACTGAGCAGGTTCAGAAATAATCAGTGTACCTTTATTCCTTTTGACCAATTGAACCTCACAGCCAATTCACTCATAGCCTTTGCAGCTGCCGATCTGGTTTGCATCCCTCTTCTTGGAAAATTTTCTGTGAAAGCTTGATTAAGTCTCTGTTCCTGAACAGACGAGTGGACAACATATATTGAGATAGATATTTGATATATCGACAAATTATATCTGAAAATAAATTTTATTTATATGATCAAATGATACAATAATGAACGATAAGCTTGTTAAAACAATTACAAAGAAATCAAAAACCTATTACAAGTTTCTAAAGGATCTTGTTAAAACGATTACAAAGAAATCAAAAACCTATTACAAGTTTCTAAAGGATCTAAGCTAGGATCTTGTTGAGAGTCTTGATGGTGTCCATCGAATAAAGTCGTCTTCTTCAAGGTGTAATATGAATACTTTGTTGCAGACCTTGAATAAGACAGCTCCTCGAGAGGCCCCGAGAAAGCTGTCTTCGAAGCTTCCTTCGATGGTGATGAGGTTGGCCGGGGGTACTTAGCATCGAGAGCATCGAGGAGGAGGAAGCGGTTTGTGAATATTTGCACTTTTGTTCCTCCTCCCTTTTCTCGGCTGCCGCCAACTTGTTTTTCCCTCATGGCTTAGTGATTCCGGCTCGAGATATCTACGTTCAGATGTATGGTGAAACTGACGAGTTTCTGAACGCCGAAATGCCGAGACGCCAACGGAATCGGCCTCTTCGTCTTACCGAACCCACCCAATCGAACGAAGAGGCCACCACTTTGGGGAACCCCCTTTACCGAAACCACCCAATCCAAAGGTGTAATTGTTCCTTACTCTATCCGGAGGTCGAGAAGGTCGAGGAGGTGCCAAGATCAAGAAAGCACTCCTCGTCGATTTGATAATAAGGAGATTTACGAGAAGTATATTTGTCGGATTATACTTTTGTTTTTTTTGGTAAAATTTTGTAGGATTATGTGTTGGAGGATACATGTTTGGATGTTTTTGGGTATGGAGTTATGTGGTAACTGGTAAGCTCCCGCTCCTTTTATCGATCCAGGCTATCCGATCGAACGGTGAGGGATAATCATGATCAACGGTTCAGATCAGGTGCATTAAAAGCTGCGCCCGTTGCGCTTACCTAGGAGAGCAACGTGGACCGTTCCTTACCTAGTATTTTTTTTTTTTTTTTACCTAGTATTTTCAACATATGGGAGAATAGCTGAGACAACCACACTTGTATTTTCTGATGAACATGGTGATCAACAGACTGATGAACTAACAGCCAAGTCATTGGCTGAGTACTTGACTAAGCTGTTAATCATGACATAAGATATTGTGACACAGCACCCTGTGCGGAAATGGAACCACTGAGGAAACAGATTGCTTTGAGAGTGGTAAATATTAATAACCAATATGTTCATGATGCACTAAATGACTTTTAATTGTAGATTCTCACATTATATAAATCAAGCAGATAATTTACCCCTTGACATGCACTCTATCTGTTGATATTTAAATGTGAATGTACGAATTAATATGAAAGTCACCAGATAATTATTAATTAAGTTTTGGTTTGCTTATACCAATATGGAATAATAAAAGAAGTTCTATAATATAACCCAAATTGTTCACACAAAACTTGTAAGGTTAAAATAATGATTGATAAGAAGAATCTGTTTCATTAATTTTGCAGCAAAACAACAGATTACAAAATGATAGAAACACAAGGAAATTTGAAATTTAGGCTATCTTCTTCTTCTTCTTCCCAGCTCGGCCACTTCCTTCCTCCTTCTCCCTTGTCCCTTGTCATCTTCCTTTTCTTTTTATTAGATCCCTCACCATCTTCCCCCTTCCCGAATCCTTTTGCCAGGATTACATTTGCAAACGATTCCTTGATGTCAGCAACATCTTTCCTGATGGATCTCATTTCAGACATGAGATTATCATTCATCTCATTCATCTTCTGCTCCTGTTTTTCAAACAATTCCTTGATAACATCACCAGCCACATCCAACTCTACCCTAAAATTTCGAACATGTTCTTTAACCATATTGAACTCATTGAGTTGAGTGTTTGAATGAAGTAACTGCTCGTTTGAGTTTTTATCAAGGGTGCTCTCTATTTTTCTCAGAGACCTCGTTAAATACTCCTTCCAATCTTCAGAAGTATTCACTTGATGGTTCTCAATATCTTCTGGCATGTTGAACATATTACTTACATGTTCATGCTCTATCTTTTCAGTGTCATCACTTGTAGAGTCAGGCGATGAACTTGAAGAGTCAGGTGATGCACTTTCCCTTCTATAGAGCATTGTGCCTCTTCCTTGTGGAAACCACCTTGAATTTCCAGCATAAGGAGTTTGCTGCGCATCATCATCCGAGGATGATTCTGATGCAGTAAAAGGTGCATCTCCGTCCTTATCAGCTAACTTCCCAGGTAGCTGTTCACTTTTCTTCTTATCCTCAGCTCTCTTCTCGTCCTCATTCTCCATTTCATCATTTTCATCATCATCTGAGGAGTAATATGATGGAGTAAAAGGGTTGTAATCGTCATTGTCATCATCATCCCCAGATGTTTCAAATGCAGTAAAAGGTGCATCTCCGTCATTATCAGCTAACTTCCCACTTAGCTGTTCACCTTTCTGCTTATCCTCAGCTCTCTTCTCTTCCTCATTCTCCATTCCATCATCCGAATCTATGTAGTTGTCAATATCCAACAACAATTTTTCCAATTCCTGATCTCGGTTTTCAACCTTCTCCTTTTCTTTGAAAGATGCAACCTCTTGTGGTTCAGGATACATCTTTTCTTTTCCTTTGGCAGAAGCGTCTCTTCTTTCCACACTAAGCTGTTCTCCAGTTCGCTGATGTGGTAACTGCACAGGTTCAGAAATAATCAGTGTACTTCTATTCCTTCTACGAACATTCGCAGCCAATTCAGCTAAGGACTTTGCAGCGACCGATCTGGTTTGTACCACTCTTCTTCTTGGAATATTTTCTGTCAAAGTCCATTCAGGCACTCTGTCCTGTTGACGTCTTAACATGGGGGAAGCTTGATTAATTTCATTGTCCCTTTCCAGGTCTTGATCAGTTCTCTGTTCTTGAACAGATGAGTTGGACCCAGTAGTGCTGCTAGTTTCCTTTTCTGTTCTTGGCTTCTTTGAAACGGTCTTGTTTCTTGGGGACTTTCCTGTTTTCTTGGTTTTTGAAGTTGGTTCTTTATACCTATTCATCTCCTTCTTGTTATTCAGTTTCTTGCCAACTCCCAAAGTGGCTCCAGACTTACCCAACAATACACTCAGCATTATACCTTGGTAAAGATTTTTCTTATTTATATTGTGACACAAATAATTGAACATTACTTCTTCCCAGTTGATTTTGTCACCGTACCAGATAGCTATCATGAAATGCAGTCTTTCCTTTGATAGACTCTCATAGGATCCTCCTTTGCATTCTAAAATTGTGCTAGAGATGTCAGCCATCCTGTGAAACTCAGGTTTGAGTTGTTTCTTTACAGGGTAACTCCTTAAAACTTCTCCTTCTTTTGCAGCTAATGCCCAAAAATCATCCATCTTTGGCTGAGCATATTCAGCTATGTCCACAATCCCTTCATTTGGCAGATTGAAGACGGTTCCCAGAGACTTCGAGGTTATCTTGACGGTTTTTCCTCCAACAGCGGAGTTTATGGAGTCTTGGGTAACCTTCCCATTCATGTAAAACTCAGTTACATCTTCCAAGTAGACGTTCTCTCCATGAGCGGAAAGAAACTTCTTGAGACCAGTTGCCTCAATTTTCTCCATGATTCTCTTCATCATAGAGGTTCCAGATTCCTTGTACTTTTCAAAGTTAAGCCATGATCCTTCAACCACTTTGCTTTGTCTTGCAACAGATGATTCTCCCTCGACAATGTTGGTGGGCTTAGTTTTTGGTGCCATTTTCAGAGTTGAATATGGAAGAAAATTTCACAAAGATAGTGCTTAAGGGATTTTTGCTCTGACTGTGGGTAAAAAGCATGAACAGATGAGAATGAGCCTTTACCGTTCAATATGCTTTTAACTGCTGTAATGTGATTGGCGGATTCGAAAAATGGACTTCAATTTGTTTAAGCGGGATTAATTGCAGAATGCGCAGAGTTGGCGTGTAGTTTTAATGTTGTAAAACGTTCTGAGATGGCGTAGTATAAACCACGTTTTTATTTGTAACAGCGCTTAACTTAGCTGTTGAGCCTTATAAATTTTTTTTGATACAAATTGAGCCTTTTATTGAATACACAATAGAACTGATCCAAGATGAAGTAAATTTCATTCATAGAAAAAGACCTTAAGGTTATGATACAACCTGCAGATGCAAGTTTATAAAATTATAGCAATGTCAATAGACAGAAGCAATAACTCTATAATCTAGTACAGATCCAATAAAGTATCCATTAACCCTACACCAAAAACTCATCAAGAACACATACAAAAAACCAACAAGTTTAGGTATTTCGACAATAGAAGCATAGACATTGTAGTACAATTCCTTCAAAATACGTAGACAATATTATTGAAATCTAAGCTTGCCAAGCAAATCTGTTGAATTTTGCCTGGTACAGTTGAACAGCAACTTGCCGTCGAGCAATGACAGATTCAGCCTGCCATAATGGTAAATTGTTATATTAACGAGTCAATATTATAAGGAACCAATAATTTAAGTGTTGAAATGTTCTATATAATTTATACATGGCTGAGCTGTTTCTGGATCCCAGTATCAAACATCATTATCAGGCAAACATATATGCCACAGTCGTACCTAATTTTACATTTTAATCTTTTCATTAAAAACATGATAGTTATAAGGCAAAAAAATTACTAAAAATATTGTGAACATTACCCATTTGGTTGTACTGGCACCCAGTCTGGATTTATCCATAACCAACACTGGCCAATGTTTTGGTGCTTGTAGTTTATAGCTGGCCACTTTCTTAACAATATTTCCAAACGATTTATCTGTTTGATTTAAAAAATGTGAGAAACCACAAATAAAAGTAACTTTTTGCATCATGAACTTACTGGATATTATAACATACCACTCTCAAAGCAATTTGTTTCCTCAATGGTTCCATTTCCTCACAGGGTGCTGTGTCACAATAGCTTATGTCACAATTAATCATGTCTAAAATGATAATGAACCAATGTTCATGGCAATCATTAATAGGGATGAATATCTTGTCCAAGAATTCCATTCTTGAGACAAAGTTGTGCTCTGATGTGAAGAAGGCTTTCAGGATTCTTTCATTTGGCATCTCTGCTATTAAACACATTTGCTGCAATACACAAGTTCATAAACAACATAATGAATTATGAGGTATAAAAAGCATATCTATATTTACACATAGCAAATAAAAACAGCAATTGATTGATACAGAACATACGATAAAATCCGGTGGCATGTACCAACAAGTTTGTCTTGTCCATTCCTCTCTATTTTTCATAGTGCACATGTATGCCACGCAGTCCAGCACCTATAAACAGCACAATCATGATATTAATATTTATTTTGTTGGAAAATACAGCACAAACAGAGGATGTGTTTTGCTTACAAGTCAGTTACTTCTCTATTACTTATAAAAACGCATGATCATTTAGTTGATAGCTGAACACGTTTTTATAAATAATTTTACACTGTCAAACTGAACAGAAACCCCAGATTATTAGTACAGTTTTAAAGTTGCCATACACGTGCATCATTCAAAACTTGTAATTATAACCGGTCGTTGGATGAGTTTGGTTTCTACTGTGAAATAAGGGTAAATACCACTTTTGGTCCCTCTTATCATTAACTTTTTACAGAGTGGTCCCTTTTATGTTTTTTTTCCCGCTTTAGTCCCTACTATGAATTATTTATTTCACTTTAGTCCCTACTATGAATTATGTGTTTCACTTTAGTCCTTATCAGGTGGAGAGTAAACACGTGACATGTATATGAATATTTTTAGGGCATTTTCGTCCGTTCACTATTGAGACTATTTGAGATGTTGTTTAATTGGTGAGCAATTTTGGTGTTTGAAGAAGATTTTGGGAGAAAACTTTAGTTTGGAACGAAATAAACGATTAAGTTGGATTGGAATGAAAGCCTAGTTTGGAAGAGATTAAATATTTCTTTTAAATTAGAAAGACGAAAATATCCTTGTTAGTTTACTTGAAATGACGAAATTGCCCTCATGTGCATATCACATGTTACCGGAACCGCCTTGGATCACTTGAAAGGGACTAAACTAAGACAAATAATTCATAGTAGGGACTAAAGTGGGGAAAAAAACATAAGAGGGACCACTCTGTAAAAAATTAATGATAAGAGGGACCAAAAGTGGTGTTTACCCGTGAAATAATTATCTTAACAGGTTGACTAATTGTGAAGAGCGAAAATTGTAATGACTGATTCGGTTGGGTCCAGTGGGATTGTAAACTGTTGACTGAGGATCCTTTGTGCCACTATTAGTGTACCATACATACTTGTGTACCACTAATAAGTAATTGCCACATGTACATGTGGCAATTATTATAATTGTTACATATACATGTGGCAATTACTTATTAGTGGTTCACAGGAATGGTACATTAACAGTGGTATGGAGGATCTTGAGCCCTTCCCTGCCCCTTGTTCACCCCAAAATTTTCAGAAAAACCTAATCACGAGACAATTACAGATTTCTTCTGCTTTTTTGTCTGCACTTTTTTTTGAATTCTGCAAATTTAATGGCACCCAAGATTCAAAACAAGAAATCTAAGGTCGCACAAGCACCAATTCAACACGAAATTAATGGGTCAAAGCCAAAACTGCTGGTCGACGGAATGTGGTTGAACTTCCCCTCTTTTAAGGCCAGTTGCAACCCTACCATGTTAGATATAATCGACAAGATAGAGAAGTCTGGGCTCAGAAGATTTATGAGCATTCATGGACCTTACATCTATGTTGAAGATGTTACACAATTCTACCTACACGCGAATGTTGTGGGTGATTCCATTGTTTCTATGGTCTCAAACCAAACGGTAACTATCACTCCTAAAGTTTTACATGAATGTTTTGATTTGCCTAATGTTGGTATTGAAGATGCTGAGGCATATGGTACTCCTAAGTTGTTGGAATTCTGGAATTTAGCTGCCAAGGATGGAGAATTGAAGAAATATCCTTTAACCAAGAAGCAACTAAGGGATGAATTTCAAAGATTTGCTGACATAGTGGCAAAGATCCTAGAATGTAAAGGAGGATCATTTGATGGACTTACTGATGAAAGACTATGCTATATGATCAGCATATGGTATGGTGAAAAGATCAACTGGAACAGAGTCATGTTTAACTACATGAAGAATAGTGTTATCAAGAAACATTTCTACCATGGTAACATTCTGAGTGTTCTATTTATGCATCTGGGTGTTACTGTTTCCAAATGCAAGATCCTTCATAAGAGAAATGAGATGAAGGCGTATATTCCACCTGCCACAAGAGTTGTGTCATCTACTGCCACAGAAGTTAGAGAGCCTGAAAAGAATCTTAAGAGGAGATCAAAGAATATTAATGCTGGAGCACTTGAAACCAAGAAGGTCAAGTTTAGTTTGAAGGAACTTTCTATACCAACTACTTCAATGGAGGTGAAACTACATACTGATGTTCTTGTTGACAATGTAAGTATGGAAGAAACACCTTTGGATGAAGAGGGTTATTTTGAACAATTTGTGGAGTCAGTTCAGATTCCAAGAAGAGAAACCCGGTCAACTAAGCCATGTCAACCTGCTGAGAAGATCTCTAAGATTATACCAAAGAAGCTAAGAGCACCTAGGAAGAGAGGAAGGGTATTTCCTATCGATCAGACTGATGAACAGAATGGTTCACCAACTATGGTTCAACCACAGATGGAAGTTGGTGAGGCAACAACTGAGTCTGTTAATGATAAAGGTGAGCAAGTTGTTGTGTCTGAAGACCCAGATGAAGCTCTGCCTGCAATTGGACCTATTCCAGATCCTAAGGCAGATTCCAATGGGTGTAGTACAGAGAAGAGCCAGTACTCATCTAAAAATCAAGATGAACTTAGGACAAAGATAGTAAGTACCGCTGCTGCTACTAAGAAAAAATTCTTGAATGAGAATCAAACTGTTGAGGCCACCATCACACATGCTGAGGCCTTGAAAGTTGCTCATGCCAACAGCTTGAGCAACAATGAAGTCATATTTTTAGATATTGAGGATGCTTCTGATCATGAACTCACCACAACAAAGGAGTGTGCGGACAAAGAAGAAACAGATGCTTTGGAGTTGATTAGAAGCTTGCCTGAATTGTATGACGCCTATGCACATAAGGTTGTAGAGATTAATGAGATTGTCCACAGAAGAACTCAGTTCACCGATGAGAGGAGAAGATACGTGAGATGGAGAAACAGCAGGCTAGATGATTCTTTAGAAGAAATGAATAATTGGAGTGACTTTAACAGGGAGGAAATGTGGGTCTTAGAATGGTTAAAGCTTAGTTCAAGAAGACAAGCTGTTGATGCTTTCATATTCAGGGATGCTATATTTAAAAAAATAAGGGAAGTTATGTTTCATATTAGGGATGAAATCCAGGATGAAACCCCAGATTTTGGTCCACAAAGGATGATTAACAATGCAGTCATCTGCACAATCAACAGATGGGCTCAGATGGCAAGGCCAACTTTTGAAGGAGAATCTGCGGATCTTGGTTTTGTACCCAATATTAGATTAATTGCTGAGGGACCTCACGTTAAAGTTCCTGATCACTTGCAATTATCCAAGCGAACAACTGTTGATTTACCTGAAGAATGGGAGCTAGAGGAACAAGAAAGACATGGAGAATATTTCCAAAGTTTACAGAAAATTAAAATAACAGCAGAGTCACTGGGGAGAATGCAAGTTCTTGAGGAAGCCCAAAGGAAAGAAATTTTGTGTTTAACTTGGAGAACACAAGATGTTGAGGTTGCTGATGAAGAAGAGGAAAAAGAGCTGAGTAAAACTCTTGAGCTTGTGGACTCGTCTGATGAGTCTAGTACTGACTCAATTGTGCAACAGACTTGTACTGCCATTGCAAAGTGCAAGCACAAGATGGTTGACAACACCCCCCAATGTGTGGGACCTGTATATATAAGTGATGCTTCATCCAGTGATACAGAGAAAGAGGATGAAGAGTTTCGGGATATGATGAATGTTCCTGATCACATTCATAATGCGCAAATAAGTGTGGGGACCAATATGAAAGACCACCTGAAGAAGTCTTTGATAATGACTAAGGATACCATAGAAGATGATGTAGAGCACGGTATCCAAGACTTGGAAGAGAAAAACAAAAAACTGTTATGGGAATTTGAAAAGATAGCAGAGAAGATTTACTTAAAGTCTGTAAATTCTGGATTATCCATTCAGGAGAAGGAGGATTTAAGTAATGAAGCAAATGCTATAAGGAAAGGCATCCATAATAGCTATGACGCAATGAAGAGGATTGAATGTAGAGTTGATAGGAGTATGAAGGACTTAGCTGATAAACTCGTAATCGCTGAGAAGACTCTAACTCATGTTGTGGGCAATCAAGAGTTAAGGCTGGATGATTTGAATAATAAATTCTTGGGGGAGATTGCTTCAATCAAGAGTGACATCACTGCTATCAAGAACACTCTGGAAACTGATGTCAGCTCTTTGAGGAGGAAGTACACATCCTTGGACAAAAACTTTGAGAAGGAAGTCAAGGCTATGGAAGTTTTTGATTGCGTGAGTTCTCAAGTAGCAGAAATTAGCAACTTTCTGCAACAGAAGTATGGTGACAATGACAATAAAGGTGGAGTAAGCCAAACTAAAAAGAATTACTCTAGAAGATGGTTATTTGACCGTTTTTCTACTAGTTCTAAATTTTAACCTTAGTTTACACTCATATGTGATTCGTACTTGAATGGGAAATAAAAGAAGACAAATTTAATACTTGGTTGTAATTATTGGATTTTAGTTGTAATCTGAGACGCAATACTTTTAGTTGTAATTTCAGTTAGATGATAATTGTTTGAATTACAGGATTTTAGTTGGCAATTATTATAATGTCAAAAAATTGAATGACTATTAAACATTACCATCCCATGAATGTAACATTCTGGTTTTAAGCAAAGCATGATCTCTCTCGTGCAGAACCATGATCCATAATCAATCACCACCTGACTGTTAAAGCATGAAGTTTAGAATTTTGTAAATGAAATATAGGAATGATATGGAAATTTTGTCCTTGTAAGACTTAAATATACCTCAACGGCAACCCTTCATCGAACAAGAAAGAGCAAATATCATCAGGACTCGACTCTGGATTCAATGGGGTATCAGGGAATCCATCCTCTGTAATTTTGTCAAAATCATTAACAGACTCACGATTTTCCTTTTGAACTGAATTAAAAACTTTTGATTCCGGTGTGTGAAAATTTGAGCATGGAGTTAGCATGACCCCAGGCTTCACACCCTTATGAACTGCTTCCTTCATATATGCATATAACTGGCTGTTTAAAGCGTTAGGAAGCTCCATGATTGATTGATAAATCTTTGGAATCAAATCTGCAATGTTTGGTTTACTTGAAATTGCGCTCATTGAAGATTCATTCAAAGTGCCTTTGATTCTTGTTACATCTCCCTCCAATTCATTTACCCTTGCTAACAACAAATTGAACTGTTGGTAGATGAAGTGGTTGTCAATAGGTGATGATTGGTGTTGTGAGACACCAATACTACAATCAGGAGTCATTCCCCCATAATTCCGTCCATCATTCACCACCTTCTCCTTTCTATGTCTGCTGACTTGTTCATCCTCCTTACTAGGCAGTACTTCACCTATTTTATTGTCAACGAGAAGTAATCTTGGACTAGATGATGGTGTATAACCTTTGTTTATCTTACATGCCTTTACCAAAAAAATATAGGAGTATATTAAAAGATTTAAAAAATTCTTAAAAATATGATGAATCCAATCATAAAGCTTGCAAGTTAAATCATAGGCATCATTATTTAAACAAATTTATGTACCTTTGCATTCCAGTAACCCCCCATTTTGTGCATGTCGAATGTAAGTAGACTGACCCGTTGCTTTGTCAGGTAATCTACATACGGCAATTCCGTTTGAAGCCTGATATAGTACGGAGTTCCAATTGGCATCACATTTGCCAAGAACAAGACCTATGATTTAAATTATAATTTCCTGATGTTAGGAAGATATCCTAATCTTAAGCGGGTCTTAAATTCCTCAAATATAATTGGACCATTAGATTTAATTAAGTACCTGCAATGCTAACAACCACCCTGAAACATAAGTTTGTTCCTGATTCTTCCATTGAACAATTCCCTCTTCAATCTTCTCTAGTATCAACCCTGCCCAATTATATTCTTGGATTTTGTCCAAATCCACTAGCAGATTTAAATAATACAAGGGCATGTTGTGTTGACACCCGGGGAACAAGACGTTGGCAAAGAGGAACGCCATATACAAAACTTTGAATTCCTTGCCGGAAGAATAACATCTCTTCAGCTTATGTGTCAAGGATGCAATATCAATTCTCCCTTTTTTTATTGTAAAGTAATCCCCATAAAGAGCACATCCTTCTGATGAATCCACTCGGAACTTAATACCTATATCAGAAATTGGGACACCAATTGCTTTATTGATGGATTCCTCGTTAATATCAATATACCCTTCATGAACATTAATCACATGATTGTCCAAGTTGTAATGCTCCAGTATCCATTTTACCATCACCTTGTCTATACACTCAATTTGAATATTGAGCAGTGACCCAAATCCCATTTCTTGAACACACTTTCTTTGAGTCTCATTTAATATCCTATTAATTTCGATAATTTTTTTTACGGAGGTCCTGTGTTCAAATTTTATCCCCTGAAAACATTAAGTATACACATAAATGACATCAATATTCCAATAGTGTAATGACATAAATATCAGAACCAATAATATGTCAGTAGTGCATACCTCTTTTGGCTCCAAAAAATCCACAACCTTCTTTATAAGATCGGTCTCATGATTTGTTAAGTGTTTGTTCACACCAGGGGATGTGGATTCCAAGAATTTCTTTAAATCCAAAAATTCACAATCATTTGTTGTGTCTCCTATACTTAGGAGAAAACTATCTACCTATTTGGATTTTGATGTAGATTCACCTTTTGTTAACTTCACAGGTTGAGTACTCTCACGTTCGGTTCCTTCGAATTCTAACTTCCTCTTTGAATCCACACAGCTCGGTTGTGTACTCCTAATACATTTGAAAACATTAATGTACGGATATATGCATCATTAATGGTGAAAATCTTAATATAAATAAGTTTTTTTGAAGCTGTGCATATCCAATCCTATTTATTGAATAGCTAAGTCCTATTTAAACAGCTGAGATATTCACTAAGCTTTTGATTAATGATAAAAGCTTGAGAAACAGCTTTATATATATATACCAGATAACATGTAATAGCATATAAACAAATCTACAATGTATATGTAGTGATATATATATATATATATATATATATATATACAGCAGATATACATATAAAATCAGGCTCTGGTTGTGTTCAAATGTGGAAGAAGTTGCACAAAATTCCCAAAAAAAAATGTTTGCATGCATAGTGTCTGTACATAGAATTTGTAACAGACTTACATGTTTCCTTCCTTTACTTCGGTTGTAGTTGAGAGTGTTTAATGCAAGGAGAAGGAGATGTTATTTGCAAATAGAGTTTTTTTTACGTTCTTTAACAACTGAAAGGCGAGTGTTGCCTATAAAAATAGATTTTTTTGGTTTCCCAAGGGTTTAATCCCTTTCGAGGCGCGTCGGACACATAAAGTGGGAACCTCTCCCAACAGGGATTCGAACCCGAGTCCGCTACTTTGTAGTGACTAGTTCCTTCCACTAGACCAATCACCTGTTGGTGCCTATAAAAATAGATGAGTACTTGTTATTTCATGTATTTATTTATTTTAGTTTTATTAATCCCAAGATGGTTTCGCTCTGTTATGTCTCATATAAATTATAGTTATACGTCAGCACTGCAGTAGTCGAATGTCTCCAGTAGCCGATTGTTACTAGTATGTGGATTTGACATACCCTTTGATACGGCTGATTTGACACAACCTGTTCGATTATTCCTTTCTATTTTGTAAACAGCTGAGTATCAACAGTTGAGTACCATCAGCTGAGCAGCAACAGCTGATTAAATTATTAGAAGGCAATTATATGTCAAGAGCGAAGTATTGTAAACAGCTGGGTATCAACAACTGATTATTTGTGAAGAGCGAAGTATTAGTATGAATTACTGTATATTGTGGGTAGGTAAGGGATGGGACGTTGGGAGGCAGACTGGCAATTAGAGACAGGATTTTCTACTTTTTGTGATTGGTATGCGTGTCCAGATTTACTGTCAATAGTGTTCAATTTAGCTTTGACTTCTTGTAATTTTTATGGAATATCTTTTACACAAGTAATTAAAATAAGTCTACAATTAAAATAAATTATTATATAAATAAATAATATATAAAAGCTTCAGTTTGAGCAACAATTTTTTTTTAATTAAATATAACAAAGAATTATTAAAAATCCATAATACGATCTATTCTATCCAATATTTCATCCCCATCATCATCCGAATCATCAGAATCATTATCTTCATCGTCCTCCTCCTCCTCCTCCTCCTCCTCCATCTCATCATCATCATCATCTTCATCCTTGTCCGCCTCCTCATCCTGTGGTTCATCATTTTCTTCCTGCTCCGCAGGTTGTTCATTTTGTTGTTCAGCTTGTCGTTGCCTTTCTGCCTCATCTATTTGGGCTACCCATTCCTCCATCTCAGCCGCTAGCGATTCCCTGTAGATAATCATTATTTTTATATGTACATATTGAATAACATTGATTACTCAGCTGTATTGGAAAAAATTGAGAAAAAAGGTTTTCAATTGGAAAAAAAAAACATTGGACAAACCAGTAAGCGTCATCCTTGTCGTCACCATCAATCTTCTTATTTTGATTGGGATCCATATAAAAATTAGGAATAATATTAATTTTATTTAATTGAAAAGATTTGTGAGTGAATTGGATTGTTTAATATTCAGTTGCTTATATACACAGCTAATTTGGTATTCCGATGAGTTGTGTCGATTCAACTTCACATTTCCTTCTTGAATATTGTGTGTAATTACAGCAGATTCGTCTCTTCAAATTCCGTCTAACAAATTCGAAAATAAGTGTATTTGGTATTCCCGCCTTTTGGTTTTAGTACGTGTCTATTAAAATATGTACTTCTATTAAAATTATGTACAGCAATTAGGAAATATTGGACCACTTCTGTTAGATTAATGCACGATTATTTATTTACATTGGATTAAGTAACTTATATTTAAAATGCGAAGTGCACTGACATTAATTAATTACGCTGGATTAGAAAACTTAGATAAAAAAATTACGCAAAAGTAAAAACATGATAAAAGAAGATTCATTACACGCTGAAACAGATAAATAACAAATTAAATTAGGGGTTTTCATTTTTTTCGAATTTCAAAGAACCTAGGACTTTCAAAATTTCCGTAATGCTTTTGTTCATATTTTGTGCCTCATCTCTCTCGAATTCAGCTCTCTCTCTAGCTAAACGTGAGGCTTCAACCTCACTGCGTAATCTTCTTATTTCATCAAGGTCACCCACATTATGTGTGTTACTAGAACTCGAACCTGCTGTGCTTGACGAGGATATATGTCTGGCATAAGCCTCGTGTGCTTCCTCATAACATTTGTAAGATTTGTGTCGAGCATTACTATAGTAAAGTACTTGCTTTTGTGCTTCATCCCAATTTTCGTAGACACCTGGTACACGACCAACAAATACCACATAAAATTTTCCCTGTCAAATGAAACATAGTTGAACCATTAGCCGTAACAAAAAATCCAACAAAATATAGCAAATGATTTTAAATTTGTGAAAATTACCATCTGTTGCAGGGTTTGGTAAGCAATATAAGGTGTATGTTAAATCGACTGGTAATGATATGGTATACAGCTACCATCGCTGTATATATAAATAATTGGGATGGGAAAAAATTATTTTATATGAAAAATTAAATGTGGGTTGGTATGTGTCAAATCGATTGAAAAGGCTGACAAGTTCATGAGAGCCCACTTGATATTTGGCCATTGAAATGGCATTTCACAATAAATTGGAATTTGTACAACTTAGGTGTTATAATAAAATCTCCCTTTTTAATAAACAAAGCTACAGACAGACAGTAGGATGGATGTCATTACTCAGCTGCTCATTTAATGACATAGCCGTAAGTAGTAGACTCGATATTCGAAATTTTGGTAATTGATGGTTTAGGGTTTAGGGTTGAGGCTATAGGGTTTAGGCAGGGGCGGACACACGTAATTTCAACTGTTCTTTAAAAAAAAATTCTTAGTAATTGTTATTTGATTTTTGTTCTATCTTAATAAATTTTTTAATTTTATTTCTTTCTTAATTTTTATATTACGGTTTCTTCTTATTTTTTTTTTTTTTATACATTACTACACAAATTTTCACCTCCCCTCATAAAAATAATACTAGCTTTGATTTTCGAAAATAAGAAATCGACAATGTCAATAATTGTGATTGTAATTGGTGTCATTTGAGAATGTAATTAAGATATGTAGAAGTTTTGAATTCTTTTGGGATCATAAATGATTATTATATTTAATTAAAGTAACATGTGGAGGTTATTTTTATCTAACTTCACCTCCTCTATTTTTTATACATATTTTCTCTTGAATGAAATAATTTTTAAGTTTGACTCTTTTATTATTTTTTATTTGATTTTTTTGTATTTCGATTATTAAATTTATCGTATAGTAACATTAGCCCCATGGACTAAAGTTTCATTTCCGACTTATGTTTCGGTTAGTTATAAATTAGAAATTTTTCGAGTAAATCTCGAAAAATTTCGAGAAATCCTTAGAAAAATTGTAAATATAAAGAAAATATGTTGAAGTATGAATTACTCTATATTCTCGTTTTGGGTAACTCAAATATTTTTTTTTTTAATATTTTCGGTAGAAACTTATCGAAAATTTGATCTATGCTTAGCCCCCACTACCTCGTATTCCTGGATCCGCCCCTGGGTTTAGGTATTAGGGTTTAGGGTTTATTTCATACAAATTGATCACGTTTTTAGGGTTTAGGGTTTTTAGGGTTGTATGGTTTTTAGGGTTAGGGTTAGGGTTAGGGTTAGAGTTAGGGTTAGGGTTAGGATTAGTGCAATTTGTATGATTTTGGTCAATCGCGAATCGAAGCGGAGGACCAGCTCGTATAGTAACATTAACTCCTCCGTTAGTCTCAAATTAGTGCAATTTGTATGATTTTGGTCAATCGAGAATGGAAACGGAGGACCAGCTCGTATAGTAACATTAACTCCTCCGTTAGTCTCAAATTAGTGCAATTTGTATGATTTTGGTCAATCGAGAATCGAAACGGAGGACCAACTCGTATAGTAACATTAACTCCTCCGTTAGTCTCAAATTAGTGCAATTTGTATGATTTTGGTCAATCGCGAATCGAAGCGGAGGACCAGCTCGTATAGTAACATTAACTCCTCCGTTAGTCTCAAATTAGTGCAATTTGTATGATTTTGGTCAATCGATAATCGAAACGGAGGACCAGCTCGTATAGTAACATTAACTCCTCCGTTAGTCTCAAATTAGTGCAATTTGTATGATTTTGGTCAATCGAGAATCGAAACGGAGGACCAACTCGTATAGTAACATTAACTCCTCCGTTAGTCTCAAATTAGTGCAATTTGTATGATTTTGGTCAATCGCGAATCGAAGCGGAGGACCAGCTCGTATAGTAACATTAACTCCTCCGTTAGTCTCAAATTAGTGCAATATTTCTATGAACGTATTTCTTGGAAATCGAAAATAAGTTTTTCCTTCGTTAACGAAAAAATGGGGTGAAGAATAAAATTTTTAAACATATAAAATTATTGTATGATTTTATATGTTGTGCATTTGGAGAGTAATAATAATTGCAAGAATAATAAGGTGGATATAGTCATTTATGACAGTTAATACACAATCCCATACAAAAAAAAGCTGCTATAAAGACGTTTGTATTCAGATAGTTATTTTAAAATAAACACTTTGTTAATGTTCATAATAAACACAAACAGAAAGGTTTTATTATCTGGATTTCGAGTTTAGATAATTAATCCAGTGAGATTGAAGGAAAGTAATTAACCTATATGGTTGCATAAAAACGTACATATGGTAATAGAAACAGATGAGTATCAACAGCTAAGTATATTATTAGAAGCCGAGTATATGAGCGAAGTAATTGTAAACGGACGGGTTTTTTTTTATTTTGATGATACTGCACTAATTAGGTAATAAATTTTCTCTTGAATCGCTCTGTTGACTTAATTACCCATTTGGTATGTTAAATTAATTTTAATTGAGTTTAATAGAAAAACAAAGAAAAAAATTTCCATTATCTCCATATGTTGGCCATTCTTTGCCATTCATATACAGAAAAGCTTTCTCCATAAAATACGAGAATAAAATCCCTCTACTTTCTGATTTCTCTCAAGCCGCAAAGCAAAGAAGGCCAATTATGCCTAGATCCACTTTCGCACTGGGGATGCGCTTCTTTATAATCATTTTGGGAAACTTTAATGGATTGTTTGTAAGTGCTTTTTTTACACTGCGATTGTATGAATTTACATCTATGTTTTCTTAAGAATAGCCTAATGCGTGGGTTACTACACGTGTTAGATTCTCCGTTTTTAGTTTAACCTCGAAGTGTTCATTGTGTTTGAGGAAGTACTGATGTTTGGTCCAGCTATTAACTTTACATTTTGATTCTCTCCTTTCATTTTAGTGCAAGGAGCTTGTATTAACTCATCTGTTTGTAGTTTAATTTTTTTATTATTTGATTCCTCGCAGAAAATTCCTCAACAATTTCTCTCGCTTGCCAAAAAAGAGATGAGGCCAGAAAGAAAGGGAATTCTCCTGACTCGCAAGAGGACATATTACTATTGCATAACAGAAAAAAGAGGTCAGCTATTCATGGGCGGTGAAGAGATTAAACAATTATCAAAGGATTTCAGCTTGGTTGCTAAGGATGTGGTATTTTTCGAGTACTTTGGCGAGGCCAACTTTGGTTGTTGGGTATGTAGTGGAAAATCTTGTATGGAGAAATCTTTTCAAGGAATTACAAAGACGCCAATCAACTTCTTCTTAGAGGCGGGCTCATATCCACATGGTCTTGTAAGATGAATAGTGTATGGGCAATCATACAATTGCACTAAATAATGATTATTCAAGTTAATTAGCACACTGTTCTAATTCGATACAGGAGCTTCCAAAACGACTCCATTCAATTATCCCACAGGCTGGTAACTCATTTGCAGAAGTTCAAACACGTTTTGGGATGTGGAAGATCGAAATCAGCAACGGCCCTTCATTGTGTATCATGCGGGGAAAGTGTTGGGAATCTTTCTGTGTAGCCCACAGACTTTCAAGGTCAAACCTAATCCAGATGGAGTATCACGAAAATGGGATATTTAGTGCAATTGTTTACAATATTGATTCTAATTGTGAGCCACCACAAATGATTACTGGAAAGCCATTTATCTTAGGTAGGGGCTATGCTTGAAAGATGATTTATATTTACTACACATTAAATTAAGCCGTGCTAATTGTTTCGAAATTGCCTTCTGTAAATGATGAATCTGTTTAAGAAAGCATTCGTTTTAATTGTTTCAAGGTTGTCTTCTGTTTCGTTGAATCAGGGTCTAGACGCATTCGGTGCCAGTGCAAGACACTGAGTTATATCCCAGATTTGAACACAGATGCAGTTCAGGCTGATGATTCGCTCGACGAGGATACAATTTCACTTGACGAGTATGATGATGCACTTGACGAGGATACAATTTCACTTGACGAGTATGATGATGCACTTGACGAGGATGGTGATTCACTATATGAGTATGGTGATTGGGGAATGAATTATGATACCAATGATGGTGCGCCTCTTGATTCCTGGCGGAAAAAAATTACAAAACATATGGTCCCGGACTTTTGTAAAAAATCTCTTCCAAGATTGGTATGTCTATGTTGCATTAATTTCCTCAGTGCATATATGTAAGAGCATGTTTTTCAAAGATTTATTCCGTATTATTTATATGGATATAATGTGTAATCTATATATATATATATGTTGTAGTACTTTCCCCGAGACAAATGGATGGCACATCACATGGATTCAAAGAAAGTAGCAATTCTTAAAGTTCCTCAGTATGGTCAACGAACATGGGAGGTGAAGGTGCATACTTATGTGAACAACGAAGATGGAACAACTGATCGAGTTGCACTGGGTCATGGGTGGTCAGAGTTTGCAAATGACAACTGCTTAGTTGTCGGTCTCATGGTTGAATTTCAAATTTTACGTCCCCCTTTGAAGGACCTTAATATTGATAGAATGTACTTGGCTATGCTTATTTTAGAATAAGTGTTTCATATATTGGCGATGGTACAAAAAAGACTTATTTTAACCTAATTTTGTACTTGTTTTATGATGGTGCCGGTGATTTTGGGCAGTTTATCTAAAAACACTTGTTAACAACATATATGGATTTTATTTAAAATGAGTATGCCAAATGTATTTATGTTTACAAAGCTCATTTAATATTTATGATGATTGAGCATATATGTGCCGACTTGATTGTTAAGTTCATTTGGCATTAGTATATTTACTTTTTTGAATATAGAGCAGTTGCGTAATTCAAAAAAGTATATTATTAGAAGCCAAGTATATTTGGAGCATCTAGAAGCCAAGTATATGTGAAAAGCGAAGTATTATAACAGCAAATGGTAACAACAGCCGTATATGTTAACAGTAAAGTACAACCAAAAGCTGAGTAAAAATTTAATTGTCTATAGGGACTTTTTCCCGCCTAAACTAACAAAAAACATGTTTTTCAAATCCGTCGATCTTAGCCACTCAACTTAAAACAAGTCCATTGGACAAGATTACCCCTGTTAAGTGATTTGGAAAAGTATAAATAGCAGACCGCTTCGCTGATAACAGCTTCTACCACTCACAAATTGAAAAACCCTAAATCAAGAAGAGACTACTGCTTTCATTTTCTTCGATCGTTTACACTCACGAAATTTTGCAAGAGGATTAAATGGCACCTAAACAAGTTTCAAAGGCTACCAAGGGATGTTCTGCTGAATCTACGGATACTGGGTTTGGAAGGCAAAAGGCACTAGTTGAAGGTATGTGGTTGAATTTCGAAGAGTTTGGAGCCTCTTCAACATCAACAATGAGAGCTATTTTGGGAAAAATTAGGGAGACTGGTTTGATGAAATTCTTATCTGCTCATTCAAAGTACATCTACACCGATGACATTCTCCAATTCTATCTTCACACTGAAGTGAAAGAAAACTCAATAGAATCTGTGATAGGTAAGCAAAAAGTCAAAATTGATGCGGCTATTCTGCACCAAGTCTTTGACTTACCTGTTGAGGGAATAGTGGACATTAAGAACTACGCTCGGACTAAGGTCAACTCATTTTGGAAGGTGGCTGCCAAAGATGGTGAACAGATGGGTTCATACATGATGAAAAGGCAACTGAAGGATGAATTCCAGAGGTTTGCAGACATAATTGCAAAGATTCTGGAAAGCAGAAAGGGATCTTTTGATGGTTTAACCGAGGAGAGGTTACACTACATGGTTGCCATTTGGTATGGAGTTAGGATAAGTTGGGCTGATGTTATATTGGACTACATGAAGTCAAATATGGGCAAGAAGAAGAACTTATACCATGGGAACATTTTGAGTGTTCTATTTCTTCACATGGGACTTAGTCTGACAAATGGGAAGAAGACCTTGCATCAAGGCAAGGTGATGAAGAAATATGAACCCCCAGCCATCAAGGGAGAATCTTCAGCGGCTACTGAGGCTGATCAACCAGAACAAAAGACTAAAAGGAAGGCTAAAGTTGAAGTGTCTAATGCACCTGTTCTAAAGAAGGTGAGAATGAGTTCAAAGGAGTCTGACCCTGCAGTATCTCATGAGGTTGATCAGCATGAAAATGTGGAAACCAACCAGGCGATGGTAGATACAACTTTTGATGAGGTACTGGCTCAATCTCTTTTAGATTATGAAGCCAACTCATTTGCCAGAACTGAATCGGTTCAGATACCTAGAAGAGAAACAAGATCAACAGTTAAATCTGTCAAACCTTTGGAGAAGGCACCCCCGAGAAAGCCGAGATCGGAAAGGATTATGAAAAAGTTAGGATTTCATGAACCTGCTGTAGTTGAAAAACAGCTTAGTACCCCCCCCCCCCCCCACCCCCCCCCCCCCCCACCCCCCCCCCCCCCCACCCCCCCCCCCCCCCACCCCCCCCCCCCCCCACCCCCCCCCCCCCCCACCCCCCCCCCCCCCCACCCCCCCCCCCCCCCACCCCCCCCCCCCCCCACCCCCCCCCCCCCCCACCCCCCCCCCCCCCCACCCCCCCCCCCCCCCACCCCCCCCCCCCCCCACCCCCCCCCCCCCCCACCCCCCCCCCCCCCCACCAACCCGGCCCCCCCCACCCCCCCCCCCCCCAACCCCCCCCCCCCCCCACCCCCCCCCCCCCCCACCCCCCCCCCCCCCCACCCCACCCCCCCCCCACCCCGGCCCACCCCCCGCCCCGCCCCGCCCACCCCAACCCCCCCCACCCACCCCCCCCCCCGCCCCTCCCGCCCCCCCGCCCCCCCCCCCCCCCCCCAGCCCCCCCCCCCCCCCCCCCCCCCCCCCCCCCACCCCCCCCCCCCCCCACACCCCACCACCCCCACCACAATAAAACTTGAAACAAATAAATTAATAACTCTCTTATTGTAATCACGTGTATTGACATACATACCCACATATCCCACATTTTTGTTTCTTTGATTTTGTTGCTCCTCTTGTCTTGTTACTGACAGGGTCGCAAACTTTTTTCATCTTCGTAATTGGTGGGTCTTGTATGACATTATCACAAGATTCATTGTCGTTGTTAACATTATTTTCTGAAGGAACACTACCACACCGAGAATGCATCATTAATTCGTCCTTTGCGGTATCGGCTACCTCCCTAACTCGCTTGAGGGAATTTGAATATCCAGGTTCAGTTTGAGAGGAAACAACGCTCAATACAAGACATTCTGCATTCAATTTGCCAAATCTTTGTTGTTCACTATTGGCAACGGGGATAGGATCAGGGAACTTTTTTCTTAGTACAGTACCAGGCTCTTTTAACCATCTACGCTTTAACATGGACTCAGGGAACTTCTTCATAGCATAGTACTTCAAGGTTGATATAATGTGTCTGCATGGGATGCCCTCCGACTCTAACTTAAGGCAATCACATTGGAACTTTGAAATTCTCTCACCAACTATGACTTTGTTGATTGAAACCCCAGTATCCTTGTTTTCGCGGTAACCGAATACCTCATTTCCACCAGTTTCTTTGATCCTATTTTCTCCCACAACACCTTGTTCGTCCCGAATCTCCTTACGGATCATGTAGAAGATCTTCAAAGTATATATGCTGATAGCATGCTCCTCCAAGCTCTTCAATGGACTTTCTCTAACTTCAAGATGATCGTTCTCCGACTTCTTTTGCATTTCTATGAAATCACTCCTAAGCCTTTGTAATGTCCGTTCGTAGTGATCTAGAAAATCAATAATGGTCATCTTGTGTTCAACACTCAACTTGATTAAAGCATTTACAGATTCGGCTCTTTGCGTGGTGGTCATCATGCACATAAACTGCTCACGAAAGTATGCTTCTGCCCACCTTTCCCTAATTTTGTAGGTGTCAACTACCCATTTGTTATTGGATAAATTGTGATTCTCCACAATATTAGCCCAACTAAACTCAAACTCCTCTATTGAGCACTTCCTATCCATCAATGAACAAAATTCATTGCAAAATGAAGAATTCTTAATATTTTTACGAACATTACGACATAAATGCCAACTGCATATCCTATGTCGACTTCCAACAAATTCAGAAACAATAGCAGAACGCATAGCTGCATCTTGATCAGTTAGTACAGATTCTGGAATTTTACCTCCCATTGCCTCTAAAAATGTTTGCAAAACCCATTGATAACATTCAATTGTTTCGTTTTGTAAAAAACAGGCAGCAAATATACAAGTGGATCCATGGTTATTAACCCCTGAAAAAATGACGAGAGGATACAAATACCTATTCGTCTTGTAAGTGCTATCAAATACCAAAACATCTCCAAAAGCCTCGTACTCAGCTCTGGATGAACCATCACACCAAAAAAGTCTAGTAAGTGTTTCTTCTTCGTCCACACAGTACTTGTAAAAAAATCTATCATCCTTCTGCTTTGACTCTTTCAATTTATTAATCACTGTATTCATATCACCTTCCCGGATCCTTTCTGCTCTTAGCTTGTTCAACCAATTGTATGCAGTCTTCTTTTTAAAGCTGAGTTTTCCAGCACCTCCAGCTCTTTGATCCAAGTAGTGGATAACAAGGGATGGCTTAATTCCAGTCTTCGTCATCAAACTAAGCAAAACCTTGTCTGGGGGCGATAAGTAGCTGTGTAAAGGACATGTCAACAAACAATATTTGAATTACATAACACTTATCAAAAAAAATATGTACATAAATAAAAAAGGAGTAATATCGTACCTCTTCTTGTATACATGTAAATCATGATTGTGATTATCCAAAAATTTAGAAACCATGTATTTGCCCGAAATCCAGTCTCGTGTAACTCGAAAAGTAGCTTTGCAACCAGACCAAGTCAATGGTTTAGATTCTCGTAGCATATGACGCCCTTCTTCCTTTTTTTCACGGAAACCTTCTCGGGTACAAACCCACACCCTATTTTTCACTGTTGGATCTTTCTTTTGAACACTTCTTCTCCTAACATAAAAGCCTTCTACTTTGGCATAACCAATGTAGAATTTTTCAGCATCCTCAACACTGTCAAAAACTAGCTGACTAACCAACTCCTCTTTCTTACATGGATTAACATAATCAGATGAGGTAGGTAATTCGTCTTCGCAATTCGTCTTCACATGTTTGCAACATTCACCTAATACATTGACATAAAGGAACATATTTCAGATGTCAGATTCAAAATTCATTAAACTGTGAAAATGTATAAATTTCACAACATGTATGTATTTATACCTTCAATTACAACCGAAGTAAAGGAAGGAATTTATTTAAACTATGTATGCCTAATATATATTCTCTTTTTTTTAAGAGGAATTTACTAAGCTGTTATACAAAATTTCCAAAAAAGCTAAGTGGTCAGCTGACAAGAAAGGAAAGCTAAGTGAACCCAACTATAATTGAGATAGATAATAATGCAATTATGCAACTACGAAACAATTTCAAACTTAAATCAAAGTACCTGCGGCCATTTAAAAATATATTCAGCTCGGTTAGATTTGATGATGAATTCCAAATCCCTCCAATATTTCCCCCAACTGGAACAATTTGTGAATCAAGCCAAACAATGTTCTCTGAAATTGGAGAAGAATGAATGAATCGCAATGCAGAGAAGATAAGACAAGAAGAAAATGAAATCAAAATGGGGGAAAACAAATTTTTTCTTAAGCTAGCAGAACGAGAAGGGAGAGAATGAGAGTTCATATTCGTAGGATTTCAGTAAAGGGCATTTTGGTATTATCCTAATTAATTAAGCTTTCTAGGATTTTAATTCAACATGGACCGTCAAAGGGCATTTTGGTATTATACCCGTTAAGCTGGGTGCGTACAACTGCCGAGTTGGGGGTCGGACAGGGACAAGTGTCAATATTTGAGGGGGCGTCGTTCGTTACTCTGAGCGGCCAAGAGTCACTATAGACAATCCCTAGTTTGTATGGTGTTCTTACATCTATTATGGCGATCTTTGGATTATAATATATAAATATCTTACAATTTATTCATGGACAAAATTAGCCTCACTCATATAGTGTCAATTAGGAATATCACAAGAGGTAAAGCGTTAGTTATTTTCTGAGGTAATATGCTTAATTTTTACATAGAGTTAAATTCCTTATATCTCTATCTCCATCTTCATTTCCATCTCCATCTCCACTATTATAAAAGCATGAATATTTCTTAACTTTTTTGTACGGACTAAAATACCCCTGCTACCAATAACCAAAAGAAACATAAGAAATATATTTAAGTTAGGAATCATAAGATATAGTTAGACTAGTACTCTTAAAAATACGTATGTAATCTTGAATAGAACTCACAAAAAAGTTAAAACACTTAAAATAATACAGTTTTAAATCTCACACATTTATTTTAAATGAACAATGGGTGCATTCCATTGGTGCCCAAATTGCTATCAAAATCCAAAATTCGCCCACAAAGAAGAGTCATCAACTTCAGGCAAACTTACATCCAATTTCTCCATTATTCCTACACTAATCGATACAAAACACAAGTTATAACGTGTTTGGTGTTTGTTGGTGAATGTTCTAGAAAAATAAATTTAGACTTGAAGCTAAGTACGAGTTCATTAGAAAAAATTCTCTTGATTTTTTTTTATAAATTAATATACCCTTACTTAAATTCTAAATATAAATGGTAAAATAGTAAAAAAGTTGAAAAATCATACTTCTACATAAACACTAACACTTGCAAAAGTATACTTCAATATTTATGAATAGTTGTCAAAAAAAGGAAAAAAATATGCTACAATCAAACAACATATGCTACCAACAGGTGTTTGGTCTAGTGGAAGGGACTAGTCACTATAAAGTAGCGGACTCAGGTTCGAATCCCGGTTGGGAGAGGTACCCACCTAATGTGCCCAACCCGCCTCGAAAGGGATTAAACCCTTGGAAATCCAAAAAAAAAAAAAAAAAACATATATTAGCCATACTACACATCCCTTTTGCTTCCGAAATGATTTTCTTTAAAAATAATTATATATTTGTCACCATGTTCCGAAATTAATGACGTACTATAATGACTTAATGAAGATGATAGAAAACAAATCTAGAATCAAAATTTAAGCTACACAACATTTAATCATAGTTCTGAAGATTAACCAACAATGCAATTTGCAATTTGTAATTGACTTATGTTATTATTAAATTATATTAATTCTTGAAGAACATAGTAGAACTTAAAAATGACGACGCATCAATTATTACATACAAATCATGTTTGATTTCTCAAAAATTAGTAATTTATTAAACTATTACTATCGATAATTTATATTTTTTATTTGTATATATTGTGTATGACAGATGTAACATGGCTACAAAATATGGATAAAATGAACATAATTTATATTTTTTATTTGTATATATTGTGTATGACAGATGTAACATGGCTACAAAATATGGATAAAATGAACATAAAGTATGCTAGACAAAACAACAAGGTAACCAATAAAAAATGGATAAAATATTTAAGAAAAAATGAATGAATTGGCTAAATCTAGGATAACAAAAAAAGGGAGCAAATCAATAAAAGGACAACAAAAAAATGAGTTAAATTGACAAAAAAAGTTGAAATACGTGAGAAAATAGGTTAAATCAACAAAAAAGAATGAGTATAATCGACTAAAAAGGTTAAACAGAAAGTAATGGGTGAAATTGATTAACAAATGAGATAAATAACAAAAGGGTGAAATCAGTGAAATAACGGGTTAAAATAACAAAAAAGAAATGATAAACTTAGAGTAAAAGCGCGTGAAATCGACATTTCTTTGGTTTTAGCAAATAATAATGTCAAAACTTAGGAATGACTATGGTGAAAATGGGTATTATTTGATTAAAGAATATATGATAAAAATGGTAAAATCAATGGGAAAATAAGTTATATAGAAAAAAAACGAGCTAAAGCAAAAAAAAATGCAATTGATAAAATAACAGGGTAAATTGGCAAAAAAGGGTAAAATGGGTAAGAAATTAATGATATCGGCTAAACACGTGATAACTAAACAAAATGGATCAAATCCATAAAGAACAAGAATAGAAAAAATGTGTTAAATTGGCAAAAAAAAGTGAAATAGGTGAGAAAATTTGTTAAATCAACAAAAGAATAAAATCGATTAAAGTTAGGTTATAGCGATGAGAATGGATGATTGATTAACAAATGGGATAAAATCGACTAAAATTGGGTTAAACCGGAGAGAATAGGTGAATTAATTAACAAATGGGATAAACCACAAAAAAATGGTGAAATCGGTGAAAAAATGAGTTAAAATAACAAAAAAATAATAAACTCGATATAAAAGCAGATGAAACGATATTTGTTCGGAAAGTTATTAAGAAATTATCAATTATTAAAGAACCTTAATTATGCTACATTCGTGCTATATGTATAAAAAATTTACTATTTAGTTAACTTTAAATCTTATAATTTGCTTAAGCCAAAAAAAAAAAATCAAAACATAGAAATGGTTGAAACCGATGAAAATGTGTAAAATTTGATTAAAAATGGTAAAATAAATGGTAAAACGGATTAGATCGAGAAAAAAAAAACAAGTTAAAGCAGCAAAAGAATGGTGCAATTTTTAAAACAACGGGGTGAACAACAAAAAATTGGTAAACTGGTAAAAAATTAATGATATCGGCTAAACACAAGATAACATAAAGAGGGTTAAATCGATAAAATAACTAGAATAAAAAATTGAGTTAAATTTTCAAAAAGAAAAGGTAAAATATGTGAGAAATTATGTTAAATCGACAAATAATAAGTAAAATCGACTAAAATTGGGTTAATGTTATGAAATTAAAAGAATAACAAGCAAAAACTAAAATGTAAGTGTGGAGAAGAAAGTGAAGTAGGGAGAGAATTTTATTCATTCTTATACATGTATAAACACATTACAATAAGCCTCTATTTATAGGGCTAAAGGAGAAACTCAAAAGCCATAAGTTACAACTTACAAGTCTTCAATAGTCACTATATATATATTCAATACAATGAATATTACATTAAAATGGGCATCCACTAACATAATATTTATAACACTCACCCTTGGATGTCCATTGCTTATAGAATATGCCTCGTTAAAAACCTTGTCATAAAAACCCAGTAGGAAAAACCTGGACAAGGAAAAAAGAGTACATATCCATATGAAACTAATAAGCGTGTAATACTGCCTCGTTAAAACCTTGCCAAGAAAAACCCAATGGGACAAAAACTTGGACGAAGGAAAAAGAGTACACTGTACATATTATTATTAATGACACGCTCCCCCTGGTGTCAACACAATGTCCACAAGTTGACGCATTCCAATGTTGGACCATCTATCTGAAGGCAATATCTTGATATAACAAAAATACATATTTAAAGTCATTCATATGCCTTCGTGTTGGTACACAGCTTATCTTGCTAGTAAATTAAATGAAAATGTTAAATCATGCTTGTAGAATTAGTAAGATTCATTAAGTCTCTAAAACTTGGATAAAGGTATTTCAGGTCCCAAAACATTTTCATTGTTCGATCCTTTTGAGGACGAAAATAATCTTTTATGACATCAAAAGATTGAAACGACCATGAAATTGCCCTCAATGATTGAGCTTTTTATCTATATAAAATCTTTCATAATCGATTTTGTATGTATCGATTTATGGACAAAGATTTCATCTGTTAAATGCTCGATCTGCCGATCAAGATAAAATTTTATTTTTCAAAATCTTTCGTCTCAAATTCTTCCTTTAAAACTCTTCGGAAGTTCCAATAATATTTAGATCATCAATATATACAACAATAATCATGATCCCAATCTTTCCATAAAACATATGGGTTAATTGGATCGTTTTAATAACTTTCTTTTAACAAGTATTCACTAATTCAGTTGTACTACATACGTCCAAATTGTTTTAATTCATACAAAGATTTACGCAAGCGTATTGAACAGTTTTCTCTGGAGTTTTCAAATGCATCTGAAATTTTAAACCCTTCAGGGATTTTCATATAAATTTTAGTATCGAGTGAGCCATATAAATATGTTGTATCAACATTCACTAGACGCAAATCAAGTTTTTCACGTACTGCCAGACTAATAAGGTATGTAAATATAATTGCACCCACCACAAGAGATTAATTCTCCTCATAATCAATATCGGGTCTCTACGAAAATCCTTGTGCCACTAGTCGTGCTTTATCTATAACGACTTCAGTTTTCTCATTTGGATTTCGCACAAATACCCATTTATATCCAAACGGCTTTACACCTTTAGGTGTTTGAACTACTTTGAAAGTGACTTGCTTGAATTGCGTCTTTCTATTTTGGCCAATCATTTATATGTTTACATTTTTATAACAAATTAATTTCAAGATCCTCATTTTTTTTTATAATTATATGCAAAAGTGTTGTCGACAACTGTTTTAATTCGGTTCCATCTTTTTCTCGTAATGACATAACTTATAGAGATCTCTTTATTTTATTATTTTCAGGTACCTGAACCTCTTCTGGGGTATTATCTATTAGTTATGTCTTGCGACTCTTTATGAGTGCTCACCTCCATAATATGACCATCTTCAGTGTTAGCTCCTTTTTTATTTTACGAAGATTTTTATCATTGGAACCGATTGATTTACCACGTTTAAGCTTAGCTTATTTTTATTTGAATTGGAGCATTTTTAGCTGGTATATGAGATTTAGTAACTCCTTTTATATTAGTAAATTCATCTGGCAGGCGATTTGCAATATTTTGCAAATAAATTATCTTCTGAACTTCTAGTGTACACTGTTTTTTTTTTTTTTTTTTTTTTCTGAGGATCTAGAGAAGATAATGTTGATGTTTTTCATGTAATTTCTTTTACCAGCTCTTTATTACCTCCCCCTGATGTTATATCATCAAAATGACAATCGGCAAACCATGCCGTAAATAAAATTTCAGTCATTTGTTCAAGATACTTATTATGGATGGGGATTCATATCCAACATATATTCCCAACCTCTTTTGAGGACCCATCTTTGTGCGTTGTGGTGGAGCAATTGAAAATATGTCGCACATCCTTAACTTTTAAGATGGGGAATGTTTGGCTCCTGACCAAACAGTAGTTTCATCAGGGAGAATTTATCATTATTTGTTGGCATGATGCACACAAGCACTGCTACATGTAACAAAAGGTTTTGTTCTCATTAATAATTTTCGAGCAATTAACGGGAGGCGTTTGATGAATAATTCTATTAAATCATTTTGTGTATGAATATGGGCAACATAACTCTCAATAGCCATTGAAAGTCAGTTATATGAATTCACCAGCATTATTAAGACGTCTTCATTGCATAATCTGAAAAGTGTGCTCTTAATTTAATTATTTGCGCAAATAATCCCGCAAACATCAAGGTTGCAGGTTGACAATAAACACACATGTCACATTTGTAGTAGATGCATCTATTAAAATCCACATAAACGATGAGTGGGCCCACATATATCACATTGAATGTGTCTCAAAAATGCTGGAGATTCTAACCCATTCTTAATTGAAATGATTTAGTAATCTATTAACCTTGAGAACAAGCAGCACAAAAGGATTCTTTGATTTGAAGAATCTTCTGGTTCTACAGTGAAGATCCATATGAACTCTCAATAATTTTTTTCGCATCATAGTTTATCCGGGATGGTCTAACCGGTTATGCCAAATTTATTTTGATCAATAAACTTCTGATTTACTGTAATATGTGTTTCAATTGTACAAACACATTTCTTTCTATAAAATCCCCATATTTGAAGTCTTAAATAAATGAGGTTAATCAAAATAATAAGTCTTTACTTATTATGAAGGATTCATAAGCTCAAGAATCTCATCAAAGTAACCTCATATAGCTCATGACTTGGTGAAACATTTAATCAAAATGAAATAATTATGACAATAACCAGTTTTCATTTTACTTTAATCACGACATGAGATAAGATAAATTGATACAAATAATAAAGGCATATAGAATATCATATATATTTCTACGTTTTTTTTTTCATTTAAGAAATAAACAATTTCTGTATAATCATAATTGAGACAACATGAGAAGATCATATTTATATTTCAAGCATGATAATATATAATCTTAATTTTAAATATGAATTGCCACACATTACATATATTCTTACCATTCACTCAAATCATATCTAAATACATAATTGAAATATAATAAATCATATTAGAAATTCAGATATTTAATCACAAAACGTTATGCCATAAACTTAATTTCATATTAACCATTATTATTTTAGTTATCACTATTAGCTCTACTTATCTCAATAGAAATTATCAACATCCAAATTACTTATGTGAAGTGATTCAATTTTATCATCAAGAATATCACTGACATTGTGGTAATTCATTTTCACTTGATGAATGTTTCTTTCAACAAGTGTCATTTTAACGCCTTGTAGAATCAATTTGCATACCTTTTTTTTCTCAAGTTTTACCACTATTTTGTTTCGTTTCAGATGGTATGATGCAATCAATATATGAAATGCATAAAACAATTTGACCATGTCTAAATAATGTCAATGTCTATCGTACATTCCATTAATTTATGAGAATGAATCATGTACGCTCACTTTTGAGAATAAATCATTTATATTCACATTTGCATCCATTTCGGGGAATGCATATCAATCATAATAGGAGTTATGGTTTTTCATCAATGTTTCATTTGTTCAACTACCAATATTCAATTGATAGTATTTCTTAAAATTTCTCCACAATACTGGTACTTAATAACAATTTAGGATTCCGAAAGTTGCAATATCTCCAAATAATTTCAATTGAAAACTAATTTATCGTGGATTGTATTTATTAGTTTAAAATATCGCAACTTCAAGTGCAAACTTTCATAGCAAGCTTTTAAGGAACAATGTATTTTAGAGAGTTGAACTCTCTTTATTCAAGTCCATATTATTCCCGTAATTATAAATATTCAAATTGTCGATACAAGAAATCTCGACCTTCCAAAGCTCTGAATATTAGCCAAAAGATATGACAAAACATTAAACTAGATATTCTTAATAGAATTTTAAACGGCAACACATGCTTTTATCCATAAATTCATCCATAAAATGCATGCCTTAAAAACATAATTTTGCCGTTTATCTTGGACTAGAAGAGGGACAGTTCAATTCACATAAAATGAATACAGTTTTAATCAAGTGGAAACAATCACACTTTTGGTGTTAAAATAATTCCTCCAAATATTTTAGGACAAATGGGTCCTCTACTCAAATATATTGGAATTTCACTTTATCAATTGTAAGGAGGAAATTACTAATGAAGCAGTACCTTCACTTTATCAATTTTTCATTTTCATTTTATGATTGTATTTTGAGGCTCTTTGCATTTCAATGGATTCCAACCAATAGTTTATCACAAGCCTAGAACTAAGCATTGTTAAATATTTGTTAATTTAATATCATGTACTCCATTTGTACAATTTTACATAAAAATGCCTATTTTGTTAGTAGGCATATCATGTACTCCATTTGTACAATTTTACATAAAAATGCCTATTTTGTTAGTAGGCATCATCATCAATTCTCAATTTTATTAATTGATTAAAGAAACAATAAATAGGCACTGCAAGAGACCTTTTGATTTAACAACTTTTGATAATCAACTCAAAGATTGATATCTTCTTTAATTTAACAAGTTAGAAATCATGGTTTTTCATTCTTCTCATTTCTCATGCACATTCAGTTGTGGCCTCCATATATGTTCAAGATTCAAAATCAATACATTGAATCAAAGCCAATCAATATATTGAATCAAAGCCAGATGTATTCAAATCTTCAGGTTTGAATTTATTATAACGTTCGAGTTTTGGGCTCTATGCCCTTGTCACCTAGGCTTGAGGCCTATCATAAAAGATACTCAAATCTTCAAATTTGAGTTTATTATACAGCCATACATGCTTCATGACCATAGTAATTCAATTTTAGAACTTCAAGTTCTTGATCTAATAAGAAAACATAATCATTTAATATAGTTTTATTTAAATACAAAATCTTATTATAAATCATATTTCATATAAAATTAAAAAAATATTACTCACCATCTTACCTATGCGTATTGAGGAATATGAACTGATTTGGAGTCGAAGATGAACACGAAATTTGAAAAGACTACTTATGTACGTATCTTTGGATATTTTCTTGTTGTGATGTTGAACTTAAACAAGAAATGAACAAATTTTACAATCCTAATACCCGAAGATATGTCTTGTACTTGTTTAATAGATTTTGCCATCTCATCATGTGTTGAATAATTCTATGATGAAATCCTTCTTCTTCTTTCCTTTTTTTTCGGAGGTGTAAAGTGATGGTTTAATTTGGGATTGAAATATAGGATGAAATCGTGCTGATAACGTGTTATGAAATTAAAAGAATAACAAGCAAAAACTAAAATGTAAGTGTGGAGAAGAAAGTGAAGTAGGGAGAGAATTTTATTCATTCTTATACATGTATAAACACATTACAATAAGCCTCTATTTATAGGGCTAAAGGAGAAACTCAAAAGCCATAAGTTACAACTTACAAGTCTTCAATAGTCACTATATATATATTCAATACAATGAATATTACATTAAAATGGGCATCCACTAACATAATATTTATAACAGTTAAGAGAATGAGTGAATTGATTAATAAATGGGATAACCATGAAAAATTGTTGAAATTGATGAAAAACGAGTTAAAATAACAAAAAAAGTAGTAAACTCAATATAAAAGCGGGTGAAATCGGGGAAAAATAAGTTTACTCAGCAAAATTGAGAAAAATAGGTAAAAAATGGTTAAAAATTGATTAAGCTTGTAACTGAAATTGGACGAACTCGGTAAAACACATGTATTACCGGTAAAATTGGTGAAATCGATAAAAAAAAGGGGGTTAAACCTATTAAAAATGTTTAGATGGAAACATCAAGGTCAATAAATAAAATAATAAGGACATGTAGTTTTATGTTAGAAATACTTAGTAAATATACTTTGCTTTCAATTTTCAAGTCTTGGTTTTAAGTATTTATGATCTCAACTTTAATTTTTTGGTAACAACATAATAATTAAAATGATTTAGTCAAAAAAATTATTTGCTTTCAATTTTCAAGTCTTGGTTTTAAGTATTTATGATCTCAACTTTAATTTTTTGGTAACAACATAATAATTAAAATGATTTAGTCAAAAAATTATGTAATTTGTCATTAAGACGATGGTATGATGAAAAATCATTTATATGATGCAACTAACCTAGAAAATTAGTTAGTCAAGTACAACGCACGTGCACTTTTCTAATATATATATATATATATATATATATATATATATATATATATATTAGAACTTATAAGCCTCAATGTTTCCATGAACAGTGTTTTCTCTTTTAGTTTTGAATTTTTTTTCGCAGTTTAATACCAAAACGGCACCGTTTTGGTATATTTCCCTGGCTTTTGTTCATGATTGAATTTTATTTTACCTTTATTTTTTGCGGCTCTTAAAGTTAGTTGTCCGCCTAGGGGGGGGCCCGCTTAATTACATTCCGTTTCTCCTTTTTTTTTTTTTCCTCCCTTACTTTTTCTTTCTCCCGTGTCTTCTCCATTCTTCTCCTGTGTTAATTTCTTTCTCTTCCCCGTCGATCCTTTGTGATCTTTTTCTCCTGTGTTCTTGGGTCTACTTCTTTTTCTGTGCGATATTGATCTCTTCACAGGAAAAAATTACCCCACAAAAACCTATGAGATCTCAATTCCCCCATTGTTTCTCAGTTTGTGAAAGTTCAATATCTTCACAAAAATTCCGTTTCTTCTCAAATCGAAATTGCCAAATTGTTCGTCATGAAGTTGCAGGTGTACATCTCCATCATTCTCATAACCTATCTCTGTCAAGATATTATTCTTCACTAATTCTCTCTAAAATAGACTTATTTAGGTTGTGCGGTTTTCTGTGGCGGCGACGATGAATACGGCCACATAAGGAAGGGTAATTAAAGCTGAAGCTTCCTTTGCCGTCTCTCGTCTATTTTGTAATTGTGTTTTTCACAAAATTTCTCTATTTTTACTAAAGATGAAGTTTTTGAAAATCTTGTATTCTCAGCTTCAACTTCGACCGTCCCGATGGGGTACACAACAGTATGCGTAAGAAAAGAACTGAAGAGATTTGTGATCGCAACTGAGTATTTAAGCCACAAGCATTTGGGATTCTTTTAAGAGAGCCAGAAGAAGATTTTAACAAGAGGATGTGATTAAATTCCCATGTGAAGTTGATTTATCTGAAAAGATTTTGAAAATTATGGAAAACAAGAAAACTTCGACAGAAGTAGAGGAAGTGTTCGTTTTTAATGATTAATTTGGATTCATTCATGATATGATCATTTAGAATTTATTATTGCCCGTGCCAGTGATTATTCACTAGATCATATATATTGAATTGAATTCATCTCAATTGCACAATCAGGTGTGCAGGTGAATATTGAATTAATGCACATTTTCATTGTTTTCTTTTAATTGATCTTGACAAAATTATATTTTTGTTTTTTAATCTTGATTACTAAATTTTGTGAAGGCTTTGGTTGTAATATTGGAGAGAATTAAGAGAGGAAAGAGTTTTCTAGAATTTGGTAAAAGGAAATAAGTAGTAGCTGAGTGATATTCCCTTTGATATTTGCTATTTCACTTCTTCCGGGAGAAAAATGGCCTGCTCAATTCACTTCTTCATTCCTTTTTTCTTTTTCTTTTTTCAACTTTAATTTCAATTCAACTAGCTGAGATTGAGGATCTCTTTTTTTGTTTTTGTCTAGCATCATACCTTCAATCTGAAATAGGAATTGTTTGGTGTATATTGAATATTTCAGCCAAAATATTTTAGCATTGTGTGTGTATTTTGTAATTTTTGAGTTTCTTAGAATTTCTGAGAAACCATGAGATTCAACTAGCTGAGATTGAGGATCTCTTTTTTCGTTTTTGTCTAACATCATACCTTCGATCTGAAATAGGGAATGTTTGGTGTATATTGAATATTTCAGCCAAAATATTTTAGATGTGTGTGTGTATTTTGTAATTTTTGAGTTTCTTAGAATTTCTGAGAAACCATGAGAGTTTTTTGGTGCATATTTGTTTATTATCAAGTTCAGTTCATCTGTACATGCAAATTGTTGAAGTTGGTACCATGTTCATTACATAAAAGATGAGCAATCTGTGTATTCCATATGTAGAAAAATGCCCTTAAAACATTTCTGAGTGGCAATTTTGTAAACATATGCAACTTTATTTTGTAAATTTGTCTTAGGAGGATTCTACCTTGATATTTATAGTGATTATAATTGTTATTTGTAGTAAAACATGCTTAGCTTTTCCAATTTCGATAATCAAGTTGTTGCAAGACAAGCGAGATGTTCAGTTGAAGGTAACGAGAAATGATATAGCACAATTTCTACAATCTGGCCAATAAGCTATGGCCTGAATTATAGTACTTATATTAATCTTGCTACAAATCTATCGTTTGTACTTTGTTCATTACTATAATTTGTAATTTCCTTTTTCTCAAAATAATTTAATATCATTGCCTTTGGTCTGGTGGATCATGTACATTACTATAAATTGTAATTTCCTTTTTCTTGAAATATTCTGTGTTCTTATAGGAGGAATATATAGTGTAAAATCAGTTTGGTGATTTTTTTATATAGTTACAGCAAAGTAATTATACTTTTTGCATGCTGTTTTTGCCAGGTTGTGTGCGTTTGTTCTTCCCTGTTACTCTTAGGTTAGGATCAACAATGTAGGTCTTGTCTAGATGCAATTTTGTTTCAACTTGCTCTCTTTTAAAGGAACTCCACAATTTCAGGTATTACAAACGGATGCTTTGTTAATGAGAATGAAAAACTTCTCAGCGGCAAAGGGGTCATTCATCTAAACCTTATTGGGGTGTTCCTCTGCAAAAAGGTCATTTTTTCAAACCTCCTACTTGTAAAAAATGTGTTCATTTTCGTTTAAATTTATTCTTAGAATTTTACTATCTTCAGGCAGCTGCCAAATTAATAATCAAGAAGAGAAAGGTATCATAAATAATAGTGGTTCTGACTTCTTATGGTCATATGCTTGCTCATACATGTACGAATATTCAATTTCATTCAAACATCTGAATCAACAGTTATGGAAATATAATCTCTTTGCAGTCTGATCTTTAGTTCTTCGCGTACTTTGATTTTGTGACTTATATCTTGCTGTCGTGTTTCAAGGTATTTGGTTCTTACCTTCCTCTATGTTTTTGGTTGTCTTTTATGTTAGTATCTGTTACATGTCTTGTTGAACTGTTTCTTTTCTGCCTTTCAGAATCATGGTTTCTCCTATTCTATATATTCAACAAATATTTGAATTTGCTCTGTTCACGAAAAAGGTTGGTTAATATGTAATGTAATTTTACCTTTCTCAGTTTAATAATTAGTGTGGCCTCGTTTTCTTACAGTTTTGGTGAGGAACTTGCTAAATGTGAAATGGTGTATGTTTTTTTCTGCTGGAATTGGAATTCTTACACTTACACATTGCTATGGATTTGAGGTCCTATTTTTTTTTCCTTGCTCGAATAGATTTTTATATGTGAAAAGCCAGAAAATTAGAAAACTCAATTATATCTTTTGTGCTGCATTGATTCTAGGAGTGGTTCAAGAGAAAAAAAATTATCATAGCAACAGAGCAGGCATTCTAAACCTTGCCCACTTTGCAGCTGTAGATAATCTAAATAGGTGCACTGGTGCATAGATTTCTTTTGAAGATATATTGACATTTGCTTCCCCTATTTTTGAATTGCAGTTGGTTCCTCTTGCTGCTCATGGGACCTTCCATTTACAATTAGAGATTGGCTTCACACTTTCAATGCACTATAGAGCTTTTGAGTATCTAAACTGCCAGTGAATGTATGAAAAGAATAGGGAATCATCTCAAGTAGAGATATACATTTCTAAGACTTTATTTTATAAATTATTCGGTTGTCCTTACGGAACTTTAGTTGGTTAAATTGATGAAGTTATTTAAATTTTTAGTTTAATATAATTGCATGGCACCTAAATTTCTTTTCTCAGCCTCCTATCACCACACACTATATATAAGAATTTGAATATTGAATACTGAGTCGAGTTGTGTACCACAACTATCTCTTATTTTGTTTTATCAATACATTAATAACCATGAAAAGTAAATTATGGATACAATCTATTATTAAGAACTTTTAGAAATATCAAACACATGATAAAAATATTAGACTAATACATATTTACTGAACCATGAAAAAATGTGCAACATAACATTACAAATTCAGTGAAAACACATTTAGTGGGCCTAGACACCGCTCATTGAGCGGTGCTTCACCCCTAGTATATATATATATACATATTGGTCATGATTAAATTCCTTATATATTAGACATATCACAAGGGTAACCCGGTAAATAAATAAAAAGACCTTTTTAATATACACATGGTCAAAATCAACTAAAAAGATTGCTTTAATTAGATGCAACATATGCAAGAGTGTTAAAATTGTCATTGCTTGTACGAATGTAAGTGATATATCATAATAATAACAAGCCAAACGAAATATAATAGTAAGAATTATTTATGATTAGATTGTCAATATTGCCTGTCAGTGATATAATTAAGTATAATTGCTATAAAAATGGTCTTTGCGATCATGACAGTAAAAAAAAAAAAAACTAATATTAATAACCAATAGTAACAACTGCAATCTTATATACTACAAAGTTGACTTAATTGAGTATAAGGTTATAAATGACATTTAATAATGGAGGTTGTTTTTCCAGTTTTTCTTTTAAAATTAAGTAAAAGGATAAAGTGGACTATGTAGAAGAAAATTTATTCATCTGAGTTACGTATTTGTTACGAGCGCCACGTGGTGCATTTTTTACATGGGTCGCTATAAAACTTTTTGTATAAATTATCTTATCTTATCTTTAGTGTGTATGAAATTCAATTAATCAAACTTCTAATCCAAAATTATATTTGCACAAGACCTCTTCAGGGGTGGGGAGTGATAATAATAATTGTCTTCTACAAAAATCTGGCCTTAATATATTAGTACATTTGTCAATACTGGTAAGAAAAACTTATTAGTCCATTGGTTGGACTGTTGCAGTATTAATCTGAAGATAGTTAAATACTAATATGCAAATAATGAATATGATCATATTGATTAATACATAAACATTAATATGGTCAAATGGATTAACATAGAAACTTGTATGTTGAAAATTAATTATATTATGTGAATATTTTTATGTTAATTATTTATCAGGGTCTTGATTTTAATCATCATACATTATGATAAAAATATTTGATTTTCATGAATGTAATCAGGACCAATTAACAAAAGTTTTAGTATTAGTTTTGGTGCTTTTTATTACTTTATTTTCTTTATAGAACTGAATTTATGTGGTAAAATGTTTACATATTTTATCAATTTCTCAATATCTTGAACCATTTGTTGAACGGACTATTAAATTTTTTTACTAGTATATTTTTTCATCTTTTATTGAATAAAATTACAGCATTACTTTATTTTAATATAAATTTTATCATTTTATCACAGCATCGCTATAAAAAAATCTACATTCCCCTTCACCTAAAACCCTCTAGATCCCCATAGTCGATCCTTCCTACATGTTCTTCTTACATCGAAGTGTGACACAAATTTTGACAAGAAAACATTTTTCTTAACTTTTGTTACTTCCGAATTGAAATGCGAATGCAGATATTAGAAATACAAAGTTCAAAGGATATATTTATTTATGATAACAGTGAAAAGAAGAAGAATGACATAGAATTCACCGCTAATTTATATTCATATATGAACTTATAAGTACTAGGAAGGTGCACGAAGTTGTACGTATCTAGTTAATTTCACGGAGTTTTTTTTTTAAATTAGAGTAAAATTATTTTTATTATGTCATAAAATAGAGCAAATTAGCCCATTTTTACTTATTTAATTCATTACTTTAATTAATTTTTCACAAGTTTAACTTGTTTTTTAACCGATTTTATTCATTTTTACCAGTTTAATATTTTTTTTATTTGACCCAATTTTTATCAGTTATAACTTATTTTTCACTGTTTTTACGATTTTGCCCTTCTGTTTTTTACGTTTTAAACCATTTTTCTACGGGTTTCACCTTATTTTGTCGATTAGACTTTTGTTTTTTACTGATTTAATACGTATTTATCATATTAACCCGTTTTCTATTTCGCACAATTTTTTCATTGATTTCACATATTATTTTCACCAATTTCACTTGAATTTTCATTGATTTGACACATTTTCGCCGACTTTATTCGTTTTTTGACCGATTTCACATGCTTTTCTCCGATGTTGTCGTTTCACCAGTTTCATCATTTTTCACGAATTTTAATTGATTTCACATGTATTTATCTATTTCAAGGGCACTTTTTTATCGGTTTCACCCAAATTTTCATCAACTTCACCAGTGTTCATCGATTTCACCCGAATTTTCATCGATTTCACATGTTTTCAATTATTTCATAATTGTTTTTAATCGATTTCACCATTTTCCACAAATTTCACCCGTTTTTCACGAATAGAATTCAATGAAAATTCGAGTTTATGCATATCTTGTTATTTTTGAATATTCTTTATATTTTCTATTCTAGCCAAAGTAAAATTATCACTACTAGAAAAACTGTTTTTAGCGACGGAATTCAGTGACGGACATAAATTCCGTCGCTAATTTCACTAAAATAGCTACGGAAAAGAAATTCCGTCGCTAAATTCCATCGCTAAATAATTACGTCGCTAAATTTGACCAAAATAGCGACGGAGTAAAACTCTATCGCTAAATTCCGTCGCTAATTATTTCCGTCGCTAGATCCATCGCTATGTCCATCGCTACGAAATGGTCTAAGAAAAAATATATATATATAAAATTTAAATTCAGTGACGGAAATACAGTTCCTTCACTGAATATTTTATGTTAGCGACGGAACTAAATTTTCCGTCGCTAAATATTTTATGTTAGCGACGGAACTGTATTTCCGTCGCTGATGTACCATTTTTTATTTTTTTTTGGAACTTAAAGAAGATTTAGACTTAGCGACGGATCATTAAAATCCGTAGCTAAGGTAAATCATTTTTTTATTTAAATATTAAAAAAATGACTTTTATTTGTTTCAAATATAATATACATATTCATATATATAATCAACAATTTTGAATTAGAGACTAATTAATTAATTCCGAGTATCAATTTGATTGCGAATAATCTCAATGTACATATATAACCATATATAGTCAATAATTTTGAATTACAGAATAAGTGATTAATTAATTTCGAGCAAGTAACGATTTGATTTTGAACAACCTCAACGGTTTTAAATTATTTTCCAACGGATTTTATCCTTCTAATTTATATATAAAAAATAATAAATTAATTATTTCATAAAGAAAATAATAATAATAAATATAGAATATAAAAATTATAAATTAAATGACTAAAAATAATTGAAATATATAATCGGGAAAATTAAATATTTTGATCCATAATTTCAAAAATTTCATTGACTTGACTCGTTTTCCATCATTTTGATCGATTTAAACCACTTTTTGCAATAATTTGATTAATTTAAATATTTTTATCTACTTAACTCGTCTTTACATAACCATATAGTAAAAAAAATTGAATTAATGACAAATTAAAAATTTCGAGCTAAGCTAGTGTCGATTTGATTTCGAATAACCTCAAATGTACAATATATAACACTAAGGTCAACTATTGGTCAATTAGCGAGCAAATCGAGAATCGATCGATCTGATTGCGAACAACCTCGACATACATAACAATATAGTCAATAATTTGGAATTAGTGACTAATTAAGTAATTTCGAGCCAAGTATCGATTTGATTTCGAATAACCTTAATGTACATAACCATAAAGGTCAACAATGTTGACTATGATCAATTAACGTTGCAAATTGAGAATCGATCGATCTGATTGCGAATAATCTCAATGTAAATAACCAAATAGTCAACAATTTTCATAACGACTACTTAATTAATTTTGAGCCAATGTACAAAAATAGTAAATAATTTTGAATTATGATCTAGATAACTAGTTATGAACCAAATATCAATTTAACTTCAAATGACCTCAATTAACTCGTTTTCCACCAAATTGATTCCATTTAAACTTTTTCAATTGATTTAACTCTTTCAATTTCATCATTTTTTTGCAATAATTTAATTAGTTGATTTAAAAAAGTTAATAATAATTTATAATTTAAGATAAAAAAAAATAACAAAAAAATACACTTAATTTCATCTTCCTCACTCTAAGCCAAGAAAAACCCTAATTTCCTCCCCTCTCTCTCCCACTCCAAGCCGCCTCCTCTCCCTCCATCTCCACGCCGCCGGCCTTCCTCCCTCTCTCTCCACCGTGGCTCTTCTTCTATCTCTCTCCACCGGCCACCACTCTCCCCCCTGCTCCTGCCGAACTCACGCCGCCCAACCCAACCCAGCCCAGCCGCGCCGCCAGCCCGCCCTGCTCCTGAACTCGTGCGACGCGGCCCAGCCCAAACCAGCCCGCCCTGCTCCTGAACTCGTACATGCGACGCGGCCCAGCCCAGACCAGCCCGCCCTGCTCCTGAACTGGTGCGTGCGACGCGGCCCAGCCCAGCCCAGCTCGCCCTGCTCAACGACCTTTATGGGAGGGTTGTGACACTCAAACCGAGTTGTCATTGGCTTTACAGATGATGTCATTAAAATCTGACTACAACTTGTCACAAGGGTGTTTTAACCGTATGTGTGATATGCTTAAAACATCAGTTCCTCAAGAAAATTGTGTTCCAGAAAGTTTCTATGAAGCAAAGAAGTTGGTGTCAAAGTTGGGTTTAACTTCAATTAAAATTGATTGCTGTAAAAAAGGTTGCATGCTTTATTACAAAGGATATGAAGGGTTAACCAACTGTAGATTTTGTGGTGAAGCACGTTACAAGCCAAATAAGGGAAAATGAAAGAAGAAGAATGTTCCTTATAAAAGGATGCATTACTTGCCCATTATTCCTAGATTAAAACGGTTGTACGCATCGATGAGATCAACTCCTCACATGAGGTGGCACTATGAAATTAGAAGACAAGAAGGTTGTCTGACTCATCCATCTGATGGGCTGGCATGGAAGAAATTTGACACCACTCATCCATATTTTGCAGCAGAGCCAAGAAATGTCAGACTTGCCTTGTGTTCAGATGGATTTAACCCGTTCAGTCATTTTGCTAAACCTTATTCGTGTTGGCCAGTTATTTTAACTCCCTACAACTTGCCTCCTGAAATGTGTATGACTACTCTATACATGTTTCTTACTTGCATAATTCCTGGACCACACAATCCGAAGAGCAGAATTGATGTGTATGATAGAAATAGTGTCCGGCATGCCAACTGTATGGCTGTCATTTATTGTAATAAATAAAGGAACTATTCGATTTAGATTAATAAATGCATCTTTATTATATGGTCATCTTTATCTTATGTAATAATTATCTACGCATAAGGATATAAGTCCTTAGATCACAGGGCTATGGGACAACCCGTGGACTGATCTCCAAGGCCGTGATCTAAAACATATTCAAGAGTCGTAGAATCCAATCGAGATGGGACATCGTTGGATTCGGTTAGACTCTCACTAATGTGTATACTCCGATGAACTGGAGGACGCTGGGGTCCACGAGCGTGACTGGGATAGTCGATACACATAAGTGGGTGGCTTGCTGGGATGGCAAGTGCACTGAATACCCCAATTAGGAAATAAACTCACCATGGAAGCGGTAGTCGCATATCGGAGTTGAAGTTATTCCTATTTACAATAGTATACGAGGAATGATCCCCAAACACTTGAGGTGATAGGGTTTATCTGGTGCGAGAACGTCTATACTTAGATGTGATTTCCGACCGACTGGAGATCACCAGAAAGTCTCTGTGGATTCACATTGGGTATAGAGGGACTCGTATGCAGGTTCATATCATCAACAAAGGATCCATTGACCCAATTTGATAGGTTGGGAAATTCTCCTATGGATTTCTGTGAGAAATTAATTCTGGTAAAATCCTTGGCCAAGGTATCTGACGGCTTTATGAAAGTAGCTCATAAAGATTAAGTCAAAGAGAATTATTTCAAGATCAGAATGCATAAGGTCAAAACAAATTAAAAGGGAACCGATGAAAAATCCATGCCCTTAAGTCTTGACTGGGAGATCGATCGATGGAGAGATTATAGCGTATATGGAAATTGTAAATGATTAATAGGTTCACTGAATTAATTCACCAGTGATTGGGCTCCATGGGCTTGTGGCTAGACATCGACCGTGGAGTGTGGGAGAATTCCCAAATTAGCAGGGGTGCTAATTTTGGAATGATCAATCGACAGAGTGTTCGATTGATTTAGAGTATTTAATACTCGAGTAATTAAATAAATATTTAATTACAACCCACGGCCAATTATGTGGTGAACCTACGGGGGCATACACAATACACATGAAGCGAAAGCAAGGAAATGAAGAACAAATGAGTCAACTAAATCGACTGGGTCGATTGAGGTGACTGAGTCGACTGAGTCGACTGGGTCGACCCAATTGGAGCGAAAGTGATCCAATTGGAATTGGATCAAGACTAGAAATTAAATTGGAATTTAATTTGTGAGTTAATTAATTAAATTGGATTTAATTAATCATGGGAATATTTAATTAAATAGATTTAGAATCTAATTTAATTAAATGAGAAAGAGATAAATTAATTGGGCTATTTAATTGGGAATTAAATAAAGACCCAATTAATTAAATCAAGAATGGGCCATGAATTAATTAGAAGACCCAATTAGAGCTCCTTACTGCACAAGGTCAAGGGAAAGGATTAAAGTAGAGTTCTTGGAGAACTCGAAAGGTATATTCCTTGTTGAAGTTAATTTATCAATTAACTGTGCATCTTGGGTGTTGGACACTGCTTGTGGTTCTCATCTTTGTAATGATTTACAGGTGATGGGAGCAACAAGGCCACTTAGGCCTGGGGATTGGATCCTGCGATTTGGCAATGGAGCTAGAGCTGCTGCCGAGGCCATAGGTGAAGTGGAGTTAGATTTAGGTGGTAATAAGTTAGTCCTTAGGAACGTTCTTTATGTACCTGGCTTAGTGAAAAACATTATTTCTATTCCTGTTTTAGATAATGAAGGTTTTAATTTTAATATTAATAAAGGTTCCTTTTCATTATTTATGAATGATCATTTGTTTTTCACTGGTACATTAAGAGATGGACTATACACCATAGAACCACCTAAGTTAATAATGCACGTACAACAAAACAAAAGGAAACAAGATAATGAAATTTCTGCCAAATTATGGCACGCTCGACTTGGACATATATCCAAGTCAAGGATTCAAAAGTTAGCATCATCTGGCGCGCTTGAAATCAAGCATATTGATGAAATGCCAACATGTGAACCATGTCTTAAGGGTAAAATGGCTAAGCTGCCATTTAAAGGAAACCCCGAGCGAACCAAGCAAACATTGGACTTGATACATACTGACGTATGTGGACCACTAAGAAAAAGCGCCCGAGGCGGCTACGACTACTTCATTACCTTCACTGACGACTATAGTCGTTATGGATATGTGTTCTTGCTGAAACACAAGTCTGAAGCCTTTGAACGATTCAAAGAATTCAAGATGGAAGTAGAGAATCAACTTGGTCATACGATAAAGGCTCTTCGTTCTGACCGAGGTGGAGAATTTCTTAGTAACGAATTTCTGAATTATCTTGTAGAGCATGGAATATTATCGCAGTGGACTCCTCCTGCTACACCGCAATTAAATGGAGTAGATGAGAGAAGGAATCGAACCTTGATGGATATGGTTCGATCCATGATGAGTGCCACTGACCTTCCTCTTTCATTTTGGGGACATGCCCTCCTCACGGCAACGAAGATACTAAATATGGTACCTTCTAAATCCGTACAAAAGACACCATACGAATTATGGTTTGGCAAGGCACCCTCATACGCATTCATGCGCATATGGGGATCTCCCGCTTACGTCAAAAAGCTAGTGGGAGATAAATTGGAAACTAAATCCACTTTGTGCAAATTCGTGGGGTATCTAGAAAACTCGATAGGATACGAGTTCTATGATCCTACAAGACAAACTACGTTTGTCTCAAGGAACGCACACTTCTTAGAGAAGGATTTCTTGGTGGACAAGAAAGAACATAACATAGAACTGGATGAGGTCACTGAAGCTGAAAAGGCCGAAGAGGTCGAACAAGCTGACCCATCACCACAGGCAGTGGGAGAACAAGAGCATGAAAGTGCACCAGTAAGTACACCAATACTTCGTAGGTCAGAAAGACAACGTAGAGAACCCGAAAGGTACTACGGTCTGCTGCATGAGACTGGACAGTCTCTAACCGACCCAAGGACTTACGATGAAGCTATGTTGGACATAGATTCGGGAAAATGGCGCGAAGCCATGGAATCCGAATTGGACTCCATGCACTCAAACAAGGTATGGACCTTGGTAGATCCACCAGTGGGAGTGACTCCCGTGGGTTGCAAGTGGATCTATAAGCGAAAGCTAGGAGTGAACGGAGAGGTGATAACCTACAAGGCGCGACTAGTGGCAAAAGGATACACTCAAAGACCAGGCATTGACTTTGAGGAAACCTTCTCGCCCGTCGCAATGCCTAAATCCATTCGAATCTTGCTAGCCATCGCTGCGTGGTATAACTACGAGATATGGCAAATGGATGTAAAGACTGCCTTCCTCAATGGAGACATTGATAAGGAGATCTACATGGAGCAACCAAAAGGATATGCATCCAAAGGAGATGAGCACAAGGTGTGCAAACTCCAGAGGTCCATTTATGGACTAAAGCAAGCTTCCCGAAGTTGGAACATCCGTTTCGATGAAACAATCCAAACCTTTGGATTCATTAAAAACGTGTTCGAACCTTGCGTGTACAAGAAGATCAGCGGGAGTACAGTTGAATTTTTGGTGCTTTACGTTGATGACATCCTTCTCATTGGAAACAATGTAAAGGTGTTATCCGAAACGAAAGCATGGTTGTCTACACAATTCTCAATGAAGGATTTGGGAGAAGCATCCTTTGTACTAGGTATAAGGATCTACCGAGATAGATCAAAAGGACTGCTGGGCCTCTCCCAATCGCAGTACATAGATAAAATACTGAAGAGATTCCGTATGGAAGAATCCAAGAGAGGATTACTTCCGATGAGACATGGTATTGCACTCTCTAAGTCTATGGCCCCAAAGACGCCTGAAGAGAGAAGCAATATGTCTCAAATACCATATGCCTCCGCTATTGGAAGCATAATGTATGGTATGCTATGTACTAGACCAGACGTGGCGTACGCATTAAGCGTTACGAGTCGCTATCAGTCTGATCCAGGAGAGCAGCACTGGATAGCCGTAAAGGCAATTCTGAAGTACCTGAGAAGGACTAAGGAATTGTTCTTGGTATACGGTGGAGGAGAATTGAAATTGGAAGGTTTTACAGATTCAAGCTTCCAATGCGATGTAGACGATTTCAAGTCAACATCTGGATACGTATTCTGCCTCAATGGTGGTGCGGTGAGCTGGAAAAGCTCCAACCAAGAAACTACCGCAGATTCAACCACCGAAGCAGAGTACATTGCAGCGTGTGAAGCCGCAAAGGAAGGTGTTTGGATGAAAAACTTCATCCAGGAATTGGATGTGATACCTAGCATTGCTGAGCCCATTACTATCTTCTGTGATAATAATGGAGCAATAGCGCAAGCAAAGGAGCCGAGATCTCATCAGAAATCCAAGCACGTACTTCGACGATACCATTTGATAAGGGATATCATTGGTAGATGAGACATTAAGATGGAACGTGTCGACTCAGAAAATAATATCGCGGACCCGCTTACGAAGCCACTGCCTCAAAAGGCATACGAGAAACATCTGATAAAGATGGGACTCAAGAACATAGAAAGTTGGCTTTAGGACAAGTGGGAGATTGATAGAAATAGTGTCCGGCATGCCAACTGTATGGCTGTCATTTATTGTAATAAATAAAGGAACTATTCGATTTAGATTAATAAATGCATCTTTATTATATGGCCATCTTTATCTTATGTAATAATTATCTACGCATAAGGATATAAGTCCTTAGATCACAGGGCTATGGGACAACCCGTGGACTGATCTCCAAGGCCGTGATCTAAAACATATTCAAGAGTCGTAGAATCCAATCGAGATGGGACATCGTTGGATTCGGTTAGACTCTCACTAATGTGTATACTCCGATGAACTGGAGGACGCTGGGGTCCACGAGCGTGACTGGGATAGTCGATACACATAAGTGGGTGGCTTGCTGGGATGGCAAGTGCACTGAATACCCCAATTAGGAAATAAACTCACCATGGAAGCGGTAGTCGCATATCGGAGTTGAAGTTATTCCTATTTACAACAGTATACGAGGAATGATCCCCAAACACTTGAGGTGATAGGGTTTATCTGGTGCGAGAACGTCTATACTTAGATGTGAGTTCCGACCGACTGGAGATCACCAGAAAGTCTCTGTGGATTCACATTGGGTATAGAGGGACTCGTATGCAGGTTCATATCATCAACAAAGGATCCATTGACCCAATTTGATAGGTTGGGAAATTCTCCTATGGATTTCTGTGAGAAATTAATTCTGGTAAAATCCTTGGCCAAGGTATCTGACGGCTTTATGAAAGTAGCTCATAAAGATTAAGTCAAAGAGAATTATTTCAAGATCAGAATGCATAAGGTCAAAACAAATTAAAAGGGAACCGATGAAAAATCCATGCCCTTAAGTCTTGACTGGGAGATCGATCGATGGAGAGATTATAGCGTATATGGAAATTGTAAATGATTAATAGGTTCACTGAATTAATTCACCAGTGATTGGCTTCCATGGGCTTGTGGCTAGACATCGACCGTGGAGTGTGGGAGAATTCCCAAATTAGCAGGGGTGCTAATTTTGGAATGATCAGTCGACAGAGTGTTCGATTGATTTAGAGTATTTAATACTCGAGTAATTAAATAAATATTTAATTACAACCCACGGCCAATGATGTGGTGAACATACGGGGGCATACACAATACACATGAAGCGAAAGCAAGGAAATGAAGAACAAATGAGTCAACTAAATCGACTGGGTCGATTGAGGTGACTGGGTCGACTGAGTCGACTGGGTCGACCCAATTGGAGCGAAAGTGATCCAATTGGAATTGGATCAAGACTAGAAATTAAATTGGAATTTAATTTGTGAGTTAATTAATTAAATTGGATTTAATTAATCATGGGAATATTTAATTAAATAGATTTAGAATCTAATTTAATTAAATGAGAAAGAGATAAATTAATTGGGCTATTTAATTGGGAATTAAATAAAGACCCAATTAATTAAATCAAGAATGGGCCATGAATTAATTAGAAGACTTAGTCTTCCAATTAAAAGGGCCATGGCCCATGTAGGAGAATTAGAAGACTTGGGAATCCTAGTCCTAGGAGGGTTAGGATTATGAGATTCCTATAAGTAGGAGACTTGAGGTCATATCTCATACACACTAATCAAGAGCCAAAAAGCCAAGTCAAGAAAATTCTCTCCCTCTCTCTCCCTAGTGATCGGCCGAACCTCTTCTTCCTTTTGGAAGAATTTTTCGATTTCGTTCTCGTTCCAATCTTGTTCTCTAATCCTAGATATTAATATATCCTATGTTCTAGCCGATTAGGATATATTATATTTCGTGATATTGTGGTGTATCAACTCGTAGAGGCGCAACACGTGGGGCGCTACAACAAGGCTTGGATCGATTTCTACCGAGGGAGAAAACGCAACGACTTTGCTACTTACTTGGATTTGCTAGGAGACAGGTATAATTTGGATCTAATTATTCTTGTCGTTTTATATTCATATATATACAACCAGTTTAGTATCCTGGCAAGATTCCGTAAGAGGTCCTTAAAAATTTTAATTTCCGCTGTGCTTAGGGCTGTTTATCTTACCGAATCCCAACAGTGTACTTGAGGCCTTTGATTGATGAACTAAACGAGTTGTGGGGACCAGGTGTGGAAACATATGACACTTCTAAGAAAGAGAACTTTCTGATGAGAGCTGCACTTATGTGGACCATCAATGATTTTCCTGCTTATGGTATGTTATCGGGTTGGATGACGGCGGGAAGATTAGCTTGTCCAGTTTGTATGGAGCATTCAAAAGCTTTTTGGCTGAAGTATGGTAAAAAAATGTCGTGGTTTGACTGTCATCGTCAATTCTTGCCCCCTGATCACCACTTTCGGAATAATCGAGATTTATTTTACAAAGGAAAGGTGGAGAGGTCAACCGCACCTCCAAGATTAACTGGCCCTCAAGAGTGTGAGAGAGTGCGGTATCTTCCAAAGATAACCGACTTGTCAAAAGATCATGGAAAATTACCAGGATATGGCACATTACATAATTGGACTAAACAAAGTATATTCTGGGTGTTACCTTATTGGAAAGACAATTTAGACGTTATGCACATTGAAAAAAATGTTTTTGATACTGTGCTTAACACAGTGATGGACATCAAGGGAAAGACAAAGGACAATGAGAATGCGAGGTTGGATTTGGCTTAACATTGTAAAAGATCGGAGCTACATCTGAAAGAATCGCCGAATAATGGAAAAATGGTCAAACCGAAAGCTTATTTTGCTTTATCTAGCAATGAGAAATGAGAGTTCTGCCAATGGCTCGAGAATTTAAAAATGCCAGATGGATATGCTTCTAATTTGTCGAGATGCGTTGACGACAGCTTAAATTTGAAATTACATGGATTGAGGAGCCATGATTGTCACGTGTTTATGCAACGATTGTTGCCAAGCGGTTTCAGTTTGCTTCCAAAAAATGTATGGAGTCCATTAACAGAATTAAGCTTGTTCTTTAGGGACTTGTGCTCAACTAAATTACGTACAAAGAAGTTGCATGAACTGGAGAAAAACATCCCCCTCATTCTTTGCAAACTAGAAAGAATATTTCCTTGTGCTTTCTTTGATTCAATGGAGCATTTGCCAGTGCATTTACCATATGAGGCACTTATGTGCGGGCCCATTCAATATAGATGGATGTATCATTTTGAAAGGTAACCATTTGTTTGATTCTCATAATTCCATAATTCATAAGATTGTGCATAATCTAACTCCTAAATTTTAAATTAGGTTTTTACATGACTTAAAAGCAATGGTAAAACATACATCAAGAGTTGAGGGCTCAATTTGTCAAGCATACCTGGCCCAAGAAGCATCATATTTTGCTTCTTACTATTTTGAATCTGACATTCAAACAAAGAGTACAAGGAGTAGACGAAATGAAGTTGAGGGACGTCACAATCAATCTCCACACACTTTATCGATTTTTAATCAATCAGGGCGTCATAGTGGTAAGTGTACTCGGACATATTTGGAAGATGAAGAGTTTGAAGCTGCTAAACTCCATGTTCTGATGAATTGCGATGAAGTGTTACCATTTCTAGAGTATGTGTTCAAATTCTATATTACTAAGCTTTTTTTATTTAGTTTAAATAAAAACGTGACTGAAATATAAATTGCTCAGGATTTTTAAAACATCGGTTCGAAGGGACCGGCCTAACTTCACCGAGGACAAAGTCGAATTTTGTGTTGAAGCAAACTTCGTAAAATGGTTTCAAAAATATGTGAGTATAAGAAAGTTCACATATTAATTCACTGATTTTTCGTCTGTACAACTACTTTACTATTGCATGACTGATTACTGGTATAGGTAAACCATCATTCGGAAAATATACATATTCAACGTCTTAAGGATTTAGCGCAAGGTCCGCTGAGACGAGTCAATACATGGAAATTTTTTTTTTGTTAATGGATATGTATTCCATACAGAAGAATTGGCGGAGCATCGTAAAACTTATAACTCGGGAGTGTGTGTAAAGGGTCAAGATTCTTCAGAGTTCTATGGGATACTTAAACGAGTAATTGAACTACAATATCCAGGTGATGACTCAAATAAAGTTGTACTCTTTGACTGTAAGTGGTATAACTCAGTGTCTACTCGAGGAATGAAGAAACATCCGCAATATGGAATTGTTGAGATCAATGTCAAAGTAAATTATCCCAAATATGAGCCGTTTGTACTTGCTCAACATGCATCTCAAGTCTACTTTCTCCCATACCCAGGAAAGAAAAAAGATAGGATTAATTGGCGTATTATAATAAATACAAGACCACGAAGTAGAGTGGATCAAAGTTGTAATGTAGAAGAAGTTTTGCAAGAACCGAGGACTACCATGCAAAATTTAGTTGTTGATACCACCGAACCCATAGGAGATTTGGCTGATGGAGGTTTTGAAGAAGTCAACATTACAAATTTAGCAACGATACGTGCATATGAGGTTTTCGAAGAAGAAGAAGAAGAAGAAGATGAAGATGAAGATGAAGAAGAAGAAGAAGAAGAAGAAGAAGATGAAGATGAAGATGAAGATGAAGAAGAAGAAGAAGAAGAAGAAGATGATGAAGAAGAATATATTATTTGTATTCTCTTATTTTGTTATTATGAGATATATATCTAACTTTAATTAGTGACACAAACATTCTATTTTATTTATCACTAATTACTTTAATATTTTATCTTCCAATTTATCATGTCAAATTAACTAAGATTATTTGTGTAATTGTCAATGCTTATATTAACCTTTTAATGCATATTACTTAATTTTCTTGCATATGTCAAGTAGAGGAGGTGGAAAACGATCGATAGCAGCACTTATGGACACATACATGTCTCCTTTAGATCATATTCCTAGTCCTTCACCTAGTCCCCGATCTCACAGTTCCGTTCCTGCAGATGATCGTACATCTAGTCGTCTTAGTCGTGTTCCCTGTTCTCCTAGTACACCAGAGGGACCTTCAGTCGGTCCGAGTTCAACTGATACGAGGATCTACATAGAACCTCGAGGCGACGAGTATGAAATTTTAATTTTCTTTAATAATTTATAAAGAATAAACATTTACCGTATTTATTATGCTAGCTAATGTTTTACATTTGGTTATATTATAGGTTTTACCCTAACTCATCTGCAATCGTTAAGTTCTTAATGGAGAAAATATGTGAAAGCTATGAAGGCGCATGGATTTGTTATTCTGAAGTCCCTCAGGAGGTCAAAGAGATGTGGTTCAACAAATTTAAGGTATAATTTTTTTAATTTTATATGTATATTGATTTCTTCTAATAGGTTTTTATTTTATGGAGTTTCTTATAATGACTTGCAGGACAAATATCGTTGGAACCAAAATTGTGAGAAAGCTATCTGGCATATTTATAAAATGAAAGCCGGAAAGGAACTATGTGTTAGGTTATATAAAGCCCGGATAGAAAAAAAATTTCAGAGACCTGACTGGATTGGGGTAGGTTATTGGGATTTGATGGTTCATAGATGGAAGACTGACCCTAAATTTATAGCTAGTAGTCAAAAAAATAAGCAAAATCGGGCATCGGACTGTGATGGTATGGGCTTCCCACTTTATGCTGGTGGGAGTAACTCACAATTATGTCACTCGGATGATATTGTAAGTTCAACTCCATATTTTATATTTTTCTTTTTCATATGTATGTTTTATAATAATTATTTTTTCACAGACAACAAAAACTGGAGCTAAACCATCCCGAGCTGATGTATTTATGCGTACTCATTCAAAAGTAGTTGATGGCCAACGTGAATGGGTCGATGAACGTTCTGAGTTTACACACGTTAGTTACTTTATACTAGCGTATTTAATATGTTGTGACATTTAGTTATCTGTATTAATTAATAAACTTGTCTTGTAGGGAAATTTTGTGGATGTCATTTCGAGTCAAGCTTCCACAGAACATGGTGTAGTGGATCCACAAACTGAGTTGGAGGTAATATGAATATGACTTATAGTTTTATTATTTTATTTAGATTACGTAATTATTATTTATAGTTAAATAGTAATCAATTGTTATATTGTTTCTTATGTAGATGTGGATAGACGTCGTTGGGCCACCAAACAAGAAGGGGAGGTGTTATGGTTTGGTTGCTGAGGCCAAGTTTGTTAAAGGTGGTTCATTAAGAGGACTTTCACAAAATCAACAACCCCCCGATGAGGTAATTAACGAGATTTCTACTCTAAAATCACCGTGTCAAACTTATGCGGAGGAAATAGAAAAAATAAAAGAAGCCTCAGATATGCGGGAGAAGGCCTATGAGGAGAAAATTAACACAATGAGGGGAGACATGGATAACATGATGCAACAGTGGCAAATGATGATGGCGCGGGGTAACATGTTTCACCAACAACCCGTGGCTCCATTTCAGTCTTCAGTTGCCGGTTCCCAACCTTCATATTATATGTCATCCCCAATGTTTGGGTATATGGGGAATATGACACCCCTTCCACATCAGTCGGCCCAGACTCCGCCACAGGCCCAATCTTCGCCTCATGCTCAGGCTTCGCCTCATGCCCAGTCTCAACCACAAAATGTTACCCGACCTCTTTCTCAGCAGCCAAATGATCAAGATTCGATATGAAGGTTTACATTACTTTGGGAACAATTTTACTTTAGTTTTATGATAATTTTGAACTGAATCTTTAGGTTTTTATGATTAGGAAAATGATAATTATTATTGAGTACTTATTAATTTATTTTATGTATGTGATTGTGGTATTGAATTGTTGGATTAATTGTGTGGTATTGAATTGTTGGAATGTTTGTGGTAGCGAATTGTTGGAATGTTTGTGGTAGTGAATTATTGGATTAATTGCGGTAATACAGGTTATTTTGGAAAAAAAAATAATAATTATTTAAAAAAAAACGAAATTAATGTTAATTCAGCGACGGATCTAAAATCCGTCGCTAAACACACAAACAGCGACGGAAATATTCAGTTTCCGTCACTAGAAAAAAATTTAGCGACGGAATTGTTTTTCCGTCGCTAATCACTCAGCAACGGACAAAATCCGTTGCTATATCCGTAGCTGATTTTTCCGTTGCTAAACCCGTCGCTAATATTTAGCGACGAAGGTTTTAGCGACGGATTTTGGTCCGTCTCTGATTCCGTCGCTAAATGGATTTTGAAGCAAAATCCGTCACTGATTCCGTCGCTATTTTGACTGATTTTTGTAGTGTATGTAATTAGCTAAGTCATAAGCATTTTTTATTCTTTAGTAAGATGCGATTCAATTTTTTTTTTGGGTAACAGAATGGTAAGAGAATTTCATTTTAAATATTTATATTTAGAATGTTTATGATTTATGTTATACTAAATCTTTAAATTAACATTTTCTTACTTAAATAAATATTGATGCTAAAATATAAAAAAAATTATATATATTTTAGGGGCTATTCAAAATAATAGTGTTTTCTTATGGTTCGCTTTTATCTATTATAAAAGATGAAGATTAAAATTACAAAAAATGATGTAAGAGATAATTTATAAATTTTAGGAGTTAATATAGAAGATAAATATAATAAGATTTCATGTCTAATTATACCTCTTCAATTACTTTATATCTTTCATATACCATTTAATTAAATATCACTTTATAATTTAAATAGTGATATTTTAGTCTGTACAAAATAGTTAAGAAATATTCATACTTTTATAATAGTAGAGAAAATACAGATCCAAGCTAGTTCCACCAAAAACACAACCCAGAGCACACCACCAAATTGTGTTTCTAAATGGAGATGCAAATATTATTTTTTTAATTACGTTATTTTTTCCTTTTGAATTCGATACTATTTTCATTGACAATCTATTCTTTTTAGTATATTCGTGACTTTGTGTACCATCTTAGTTTGAATATTATTGTTGATAAAATTTTACCGACAAAAAAGTTCGCCCCCGCCTAATCTCCAATTTTGGATCCGCCCCTACATGTAGTAAAACTTGTACTCAAAATTGGACTATTGAAGCCGGGCAGAATAATGCTTATTCTGCAGACACAGTTCCATCAGATAAATATGATACAAGAACACGAGAAATAAGCACCCATACACCCTTGTGATAACAAATCTCTTCTTTTTTTTAAAAAGTCATAATAATAAATATCTGATAATAATGAAGATTACAACTCCTTTTTATAAAACAACTCCTTTTTATAAAACTCTAAACCTAAGTAACTGAAAGGAAATACGACTCTTAAGGAAATTGAATAACTCATAGACTTTTATGGAAACAAAATAACCAAAAATATGGAAATTAAATAACTAAAAATAAAAACCTACTCATCAAGAATAACTAACAAAAAGGATAGATTGTCTCGGATGCTCCTGCATCAGTCGCTCAGGGTAAAGAACTCATCCTCGAGTTCACAGCAGTGCCTTCAAGATCCACAAAACCCGGACAAACTGATGATGACGGTCAATCAAGCCTTGTACTTGGGTTTGTCCTATCCCGCCCGGGAATGCCTTAGTTGTTTCCACCACGTCGCCAAAATGCTTGCTTAAATCCTTGATTTGCCTCTGCAAATTCTCCACCATTAATTCCTTGGAGTGAACTCTTCGATCACGGTGTGGACTCCTCAACATCACCACGACTCAGTCATTAAAGCTGATGAGAATTTGCTCCAAGAAGGAAAAAAAAAAACATGTGTTTAGCCATAGGTTGGGTAAATCTGCGACTTGCTTGGCAAAACCTCGATTTTCGAATCCTAAACGTTACGATCACGGTGTGACCTCCTCAGCCGGAACCCGCCCACAACAACCATGCTCACGACTACCAAGAAAGGAAAAATCTGAAGCTCTAGTACCAACCGAAGCCGGGCAGAATAGCGATTATTCTGCAGATAAGCTCCATCAGATAAATTTATTACAAGAACATGATAAATAGGAGCCCATGAACCTTTGAGAGAACAAATCTCTTCTTTTTTTCCAAAACTCATAATCATCAATATCTTTTATCATATTGAAAATTACAACTTCTTTTTATAGAACTCTTAACCTAAGTAACTGAAAGTAAATATAATTCTTGAGGAAACTGAATAACTACTAGACTTATATGAAAAAGAAATAACCAAAAATATGGAAACTAAATAAATAAAATTACAAAACCTAATTCACAAGAAAAACTAAATAAAAAAAGATATATTATCTCGGATGCTCCTGCATCAACTATTGATTGGCGGAACACAAAGTGGTCATTTTAAGCCCCGCGAACATGCTGAACTTGTCGAAAATGCTTTTGAGCTGCAATATTAGAAGAAGTTGGAGCATCGTCATTTTCCTTATCTTCTAACACGTTTTCATTCTTACCGGATATTATAAGTAAAATAGTCTCCAAAATGCACCCTAGCAATGGAATCGAAGTAAAACGAGATATGAAATGTTTTTGATTCATGGCTTAAGAGTTAATTTTGAATTTTTGTTTTTAAGGTGAATGTAGAAATCGAGTTGTGATGGTTGAGAGAAAGAGAGGCTCATGTTATATAGTGAAAATGTACTGGTGGGGATTTGTAAAGATTAGGGCTTGTTTGTTTGGTGTTTGGGAAAGTAGTTTGGGAGAGTAGTGAAGGTTTGTGAAATAATCTCAATTTGCGTAGTGTTGTTTGTTTGGATTTTGAGAGAGTGGTTTGAGAAATAAAGTAGGTGTAGGTTTTTTTGAAAGAGTTGGGTTGTAGGTGTAAGATGTGTAAGATTTTATGTCAAATCATGTTTGTTATGTGAGATAAATTGTGTAAGAGATAAGTTATTCTATGTCAAATAAGAGTAGAATTTATATATATAGGTTTTGTTTAAATATAAGAAAATTGTTGTTTGTTTGACTTTTGGGAGAGTAGCTTAAGAAAATTGAGAGGTGAAAAATTTATTTCAGAAAGTAGAAAAATATTTGTTTGGGATTTTTCAAATACAAAATAATTTTGAGAAACGTCAAACAAACATGCCCTGAATTCTTGCTTGCCAAGCTTAAAAAATTGTTCGCTAAATTATTTCTATAAGTCTTTCTTCTTTGAGAATTCATTTTTTTTACTTTTGTACTTATTATGAGGAACTGATGTCACAAACTTACTTTCAGGGAAGGTAGGGAGAGACAAAAAGGTCTGACTTTTTTGTTAGTGTTAATGTTTTTTTTTTTGGGTGCTTTGGCTTTTGTCTATTTGAGGGACCACTTATGGACTAATTAATGTCTATTTTGAAAAAGATATCGCGTGATTAGATTTAGGGTAAATATCACTAATGGTTTTTCTTATTAACTTTTTACATAGCTGTTCTTTTTTCTTTCATGTTAGTCCATACTATGAATTATTTGTTTCACTTTGGTCATTTACAAGGGGTCTTTTACTTTTAGTGTTACACTTTAGTCCCTCATAAATTATTTTGTATCATTTTAGTCCATCGTAAACTGTTTCTTTATCAATTTAGTCCCTCAAAAAATTATTTCTTTATCAATTTAGTCCCTCATAAAATTATTTTGGCACTTTAGTTCACTTTGGACTACCTGAAAATGACCAAAGTGAAACAAATAATTCATAGTGGGGATTAACATGGAAAAAAAAACACAAGAGGGACCACTCTGTAAAAAAGTTAATGATAAAGAGGACCATTAGTGGCGTTTACCCTTAGATTTATCAGAAAGAAACTAAGAAATGCCCTTGTTAGATTTGGTAACATGGTAAATTTTATAAATTAGAGTAAAATTTAATTTATTATGCCATAAAATAGTGCAAATTAATGACTGATATTCAATTTATTTTTTTATGAAATTTATTATTATTAAAATTATTGTTTTATAAAAAAAATGATAGCTTTACATTGTTGTAATCAAATATAAAATGATGACTGATTTAATCATGAGATCTTGTAAAATTTGTTCCAATATAAGAAAATAAGAACATTATTTAGTTCATTTCATAGTTTTCATGTTAAGTTTACCCGTTTTTCACTGACAACATCTCACACGAATTTAATTTTCATCGATTTCACGAACACTTTTTCTTACGGTTAACCATTTTTTCACCAACTTCGTCAAATTCACCCGAATTTTCATCAATGCATATGTTTTGAGGTTATTTGATAAGTGATAATTTCTTAAGTGCTTTCCAAAGAACTATCGATTCAACGCGCTTTTACACTGAGTTTACCATTTGTTTTTTGTTATTCTAACTCGTTCTTTCACTGGTTTCACCTGTTTTTTGTGGTTTATCTCATTTATTAATCTTTTCTCCACTATCTTCGGTTTAACCCAATTTTAGTTGATTTTATCCTATTCGTTATTTAGTTCACCAATTCTCTCATGTTTAACCCAATTTTAGTCGTTTTTACTTTTTTTTTTTGTTGATTTAACCTTTTTTCTCACCTATTTCACTTTTTTTTGCCAATTTAACTCATCCTTTTGTTTTTGTTCTTTTATCAATTTGATCCATTTTTCTTATTATACCGATTTTACACGTTTCCGGAACATTTGATTGGTAGGAATTTAGCTAGATAGAAATTAATTTTTTTCTTCAAATATTTAATAATGGCAAAAATTAGAATTTGTATATATATATATAAATATGTATATATATATATATATATATATATATATATATATATATATATATATATATATATATATATATATAATAAGCAAATTGTTCTTAAAACGATACTAAAATTTGTTAGTCCTCATATTAGTTTCCGTAAGCAACTTTCTAAGTTTCTATCCTTTTATTAACTTCACCTACATTATTAAGTTTACCAATTTATGTATTGTCCAATTTTTATTTTATTGTATTTACTATTATTTTGATACAACAATGTTTATATTAAAGTAGACTACTTTTTCATGTAAAAGTATATGATTATTCAGTTATCTTATTTATCATTTAAGTAGGGGTATATTAGTCATCACGAAAGAGGGAAGAAATTCTCTTGAATTTTAGTCGGTTTTGATTTTTTTTTTCTGATTTAACCTATTTTCTCACCTATTTCACATTTTTTTGCTCTTGTTCTTTTATCGATTTGATCCTTTTTTTTCTTCTTATTATCCTGTGTTTAGTTGATATCATTCTTTTTTTTATAATTGGTTTTACCCGTTTACCACATTGTTTTATCAGTTGCACCATTTTTATTTTGCTTTAACTCATTTGTCTTCTACCTAACACATTTCCTGATTTTACAATTTTGTGTATCATATAGTTTTAATCGAATTTCATCTGTTTTCATCGATTTTACTATTTCAATGTTTTGACTTTATTTTTATTAACCCAATTATAAGTTTTTTTGTTAACTAAATAGTACCCTTTTTTTTTATTAATATAGAACGGAGGTGGCATTTTTTTAGGTTCTTTAATATTTTTGAGGTTATTTAATATTTATTAATCATATTTTCACCTACTTCACGCTTTTTGACCAATTTTACCTTTTTTTTTTCCACTTTTTTACATGTCTTTCACTGGATTTCAACAATTTTAACTTTTTTTTCTTTTCTTTTTTACAAATTTCAATTGAATTTTCATCGATTTCACATGTCTTCACTGACTTTACCTTTTTTTCACTGGTAAAAACGAACGAAATCAGTTAAAAAAGAGTTTTTTATTTATTAAACATGTTTTCACCGATTTTACACTTTTTGACCAATTTTACCCTTTTTTCACTGATTTTACCAATTTTTCACTTGTTTCATCCTTTTTTCCCCATAAATTTCACTCGAATCTACATTGATATCACATGTCTTCACTGACTTTTCCTTTTTTTCACCAATCTTACCCGTTTTTCACCAATATCACCCGTTTTTAAAATGATTTAACAATTTATCTGTTTTACACCAATGTCACCCTTTTTCCACTTATTTAGCTATTTTCATCCATTATTTTTGCAAATTTCACCCAATTTGTTATCGAGTTCAAAGTATCTACTGGTTTCACATGCAAATTTTTGTTTTTACCGATTTCACCTGTTTTTTCACCAACTTCACCAGTTTTCATCAATTCACCCGGATTTCACATGTTTTCAAATATTTCATAGACTTTTTTATATTCTTTATATTTTGCCTCTCTAGCCATTGTTACGTTCCAAATACTAGTACGTGAACCGCGCAAGTATACGATCGCTACGAGTAATAAAGTGATAAGGGGTGTCGATCCCACGAGGAATTGTTCGATTAATTACCTAATACTATCTTGTTACTCCTTCTTGAATTCATATGAGTTATAGTTAGTGGTTTGATTATCAACTAAAGGAAGTGATGGTGGATAAAGCACTTAAACAACACTTGTTTGATTCTAATGATAAAAGTTCCTAGGTTTCTATGTCACCTAGGTCAATCCAAGCCAAATGCATTAACAATTGACAACTACACTTATGCTTGTTGTTCCAGGATTCAAGAGTGTTCATACGTATCTTTCGACTTGCGTACGAACCTATCAAGTTAGACTAATCCAATTTATGTCTAAAAGGACTAAACCTAATTGATGCATTAACCTCAAACCTTGGAAGAACATGAAAAGAACTAGGTATATATATGTCTATCCTAAATTCAAATCACAATCTAGTTTCACAATCTAATCCTCAATCCACTATGTCTAGCAATCAAGAATCAATCCATTTCATCTCAAAGTTGGCCTAACAACAAGATGACAAAAACACAAACTAGATTAACAAACACATCCAAGTATAGCATCAACCATTAATTCATCATTCATTCATGGATCAACCATAGGCTTCATAAGAACCTAGAAAATAAAGGTTTAGCTACTCATATTAAAAATAGAAATATTCATTACATCAAGAGTAAACATTTCCATACTAAAAATGTTAGGAGAAGAGATTAAAGACAAGATAAACTTAGTAGATGAACAACTTCTCCTCTTGCCTCCAATGGTGTTCCGGTGTTCCAAGCTCCAAGTAGTAGAAAAAGATGAATGAAAGTTAAAGTGTCTTGTGTGGATCCTTTCTTCTTGCCCTAATAGCAAGGTAACCACCACACAAAATTGCCTAAGTTACCCAAAAACTATAGTAACAAAGGCCAAAATGTCCCCCAAGAAGTTTAAAATTACATTGAAGGGTATAGGGGAAATTTACAAAAAACACCTTCAATCCGCGGAAAGAACAGAGCAGGTCTCGCCGCGGGGAGGTTGAACTTCGCCGCGGCGAGGCTTCAAATTTGCAGGACCTCGCCACGGCGAGGTTGAAGCTCGCGGCGGCGAGGTTGAGGCAGAGGGCCTCACCGCGGCGAGGTTGAAGCTCGCGGCGGCGAGGTGAGGTAGGGGGCTATTTTCTTCAATTTTTGTTCTTTCTTTTCCATTAGGCCCCCGTGGTTGAAAGCGACTTGCACTCCATGCAATGAATGCTCCCGAAATTGCTTCAAGGCGTCGATTCCTGCAAACCACAGATAATCACAACTAAAACACGAACAAAACACGAAAGACGAACAAAGGCCAAACAAAGGGACCAAAGGCACAAAAGATACGAAAACAAGCAAAGAGACACATAAACTCGGATCAAAACAAGATGTTTTGGGCTTAAGGAGATAGGTAATAACGACGTTTTCACGTCGTTATCAGCCATCAAGAGAAATTACTTACTTAGCTAAGTTATAAGCATTTTTTGTTCATTTATAGGTAATTCTATGTTTAATTTTTTTTTTTCTTCCCTGTATATCAGAATGATATTTAAGAGAATTCGATTTTAATATTTTGTTTTTAGAGGATTTTTTATGACTTATATTGTACTGAATCTTTCAATGATACAAATAACATATTTTTACTTAAAAATATATTGTTGCTAAATTATAATAATTTTACATATATGTTTTAGGAGCTATTTAAAATAACGGTGTTTTTATTGTAATGTTTTTTTTTCCTTATGTGTTATATGAGAAGAATATTGAAATTATGAAAATTTATGTAAAAGATAGTTTCTAAATTTTAGGAGTTAATGTAGGAGACAAATATAATAAGATTTCATAGTTAATTATACCTCTTCAACTACTTTTACATGTTTACCATATATATTATAAGATTCAATTTCTAATTATACCTATTTAACTATTTTACGTATTTACCATTGAATTAAATATCAATTTATAACTCAAATAAGGTTATATTAGTATTCAAAAAAAAGAAAAAACTAGAATTATTAACACTTTTAGATATAGAGTATAGAATAGATATAAATATAGAATAGAGTATATATATATATATATCCGGAATTAGGAGAATCCAAACTGAGCTCTTAGGTTTATTATCTAAGTAATTTGACCATGGATCAAAATTTAGCTTCGAGTGTATGTTTCGATCAGTCAAATATTGGAAACTTTTCGAGACTTTTTGGAACTGTTTCAGAAACACTAAGGAAAAATTATAAAAAAAAGATACTTATTTTAGAAAAATAACAGAGTTTAAGACAAACAAATAGTTTTGGAATAACATCTTGTTTTCGTTTCACTTGATTCAAAAACAGAAACTTTTCGATGTTTTCGACGGAAAAGATAAAAATTTTAATACATGAGTTTGACTGAGTTCCGTCTCAATTTTGATTTCAATTGAGAGTTTAATAAATAAACATGAATGTAGTAAATAGTCATGATTAAAAAGAGAATTATTTTTGGATCCCGTTGATTCTTAGTGGTGATAATGAGGATTTTTTGCACTTTGCACCCCTGAAATATAGGAATTAGGCACTTTACATCCCCAAACTCAGATTTAGCACTTTGCACCCCCGAAATATAGGAAATGGGTACTTTGCACACCTGAAACTTAGATTTAACACTTTACACCCCCGAATTATGAAAAATTAAACATTTTGCACCCTCTTTTATTTCAAGCAAAAATGACCACCGAGGTCACGAGCAACACTTTGCTTCCCCAAAAGTGAGAAATTGACACATTGACCCCCGAAATAGAATTAGCACTTAACACCCTCGAATTAAGAACAACTCAGCAACTTGCACCCTCGAAACACATAATTAACACTAACACCCTCAAATTAAGAAAAACTCAAACCCGTCAAATTAACATAAACGGGGGCTGCCAAACTAAACAATGGCACATAGATGGAGTATTATGCAAAAGTATGGAGCTATTGTGAGGAAATGTTGGAGACAAATCCTAGGACAACCATAAAAATCAAGTGCAAGCACAATATATAAGAACATCACAACATGGTTGTCCCAGGAAAAAAAGAGGGGTTTTAGTTTTTCTTAATTTGAGGGTGTTAAGTGTTAATTTTCTGTTTCTGGGTCCAAAGTGTCATTTATTATGTTTTGGAGGTACAAATTGTTGAGTTGTTCTTAATTCGAGGGTGCTAAGTGCTAATTCTATTTTGAGGGTGCAAAATGTCAATTTCTCATGTTTTAGAGGTGCAAAGTGCCAAAGATCTACAATTGAATTACCTATTTTGCCCTTGACTCTGGTAATCATTTTTGCTTAAAAATAAAAGAGGATGCAAAGTACTAAATTTGTTAACTTAGAGTTAACTTTGCAAGTAAAGTTTGCAAATTTGTTAAGGATGATCGTTTGTAAGTAAAGTAGTAGATTGCAAGGAATTTGTTTCCATAGAAAGTAGAGAGAGAAAATGAATATGCCCTCAAATAAATCAACATAATGAATTAATAAAATTTTGACTAAGTTAACTCATTTTTCATATTTCGGCAGTGTAAAATATTAAATCTGAGTTTTGGGGGTGCAAAGTGCGTATTTTATATATTTTAATGTTGCAAAATGCAAAAAACCCTGTTAATGTTTGGCTCATCCAAACTATCATTATTTTAATTAACTAAATTACTTATCAAATATAATTTTTTTTTTTCGTTTTGATCTCGTCCCTCCACCCCTAAGAATTGTAATCTCACAAATCGGGTTTGACTTTATATTCGTGTTGATATAGCCGGAGCTAATGACAGTGCAATTAATATTGATTCTCCGTTATATTCTTGTAACTCAAATGAGTTAACTTAGTCAAAATTTTATTAATTCATTATGTTGATTTATTTGAGGGCGTATTCATTTTCTCTCTCTACTTTCTATGGAAACAAATTTCCTGCAATCTTCTTCTTTACGTACAAACGATCATCCTTAGATATGAAAAATATTTTTGTCCAGTTATTTGTTAATTAGAATGTTAACCAAAAGAATAAAAAATCAAGAGCCCAACTTTTGTCTCCGACAAACTTTTCCCACAAGAACTTCATTGTGACAATATGAGTTGAAAACTTTTTTGTATAACAAAATTATTTTTACGTGTGAAATACAAAAATACCCTTATGCTTTGTCTAATTAGCAAAAAAATGTATTATTTTAATTATCAAATCCCATGTGCTAATTTTTTATTAGTTAAAAAATCACTACCAAATTAAAATGATAATTATATTCCCACCAAAAAATGTGAATATCTCCCTATTCACTTAAAAAATTGATAAAAATCTCCCCGTTAACTTTGAATATTGACAATAACCCCCTTATTCACTTGAAAAATTACAATAACCTCTACATAATTCATGAAGGAATTTCAAATATGATTTTTTTTTGCTAATAGAATATGAATAAAGAGGTTTTCCTGCTAATAAAAAATACAAGGGAAAGATTTCCACACTTTAAGGAAAATTAAAAAATGTGTAAGGAAATAATTTGATTGCCGCAATTTTCCATATAAAGTAGGAAGAGAAAGTTAGTATACCCAAAAATAGATCAACATAATAAAGTTAAAAAATTAGGACTGAATTGACTCATTTGATTTACAAGATATAATAGAGGATCAATATTAATTGCTCTGTCGTTAAGTTTTCGGCTCTGACTATATCAACATCCATGTAGATATGATAAACCATACTGTGTACTATATACGTAGTATGCATATATATATATAGTCAAATTCATAAAATAACTATCCAAGCACCTTTTGGACGTGTCTAGATCTGAGCCCTCAACAAAATTCGAACTAGCGTTGCTCATGATGTTAACCATCGACATGGATTTAAGGCCATCTCCAATCGAAGTGGTTGTTCTCTTGCCTCTTTGACCCCCCCTCTTGTCTAATTAATTGTCCTTGTCCTCATGCCTTTTCGATCCACCTAGAACTTGTTCTTGCAAATACATTCTCAAGAAACAATAAGATTGTTTTCTATTGGATTTTAAATGCAGTTTCTAATTATCTTTAGAAACTGCATTTAAAATCCAAGAGAAAACAATCTTTAGAAACTGCATTTAAAATTCAAGAGAAAACAGTCTTATTGTTTCTTGACCATGCATTTGCAAGAGCAGGATTTGTAAGCATTATCTGCTACTTTTTTTTTTACTTAGTAGAAAAGTACACGTGCGTTGCACTTGATTAACTAATTTCATAAGTTAATTGAATCATATAATAATTTTTCATCATATTATGGTCTTAATGACACACTACATAATTTTTTTGACTAAATCATCAATTTAATTATTATTGTGTTGTTACCAATAATTTAAAATTGTTATTATGAATACCTAAAACCAAAACTTGAAAATAAAAAAAAAAACTATAATTACTAAGTATTTCTAATCTAAAACTACATGTCTACATAACTATAATTCTAAAACTAACATTTGAACGAATGTACAACATCAATTTTTTTCTTCCTAAACGTTGATATTTTCATCTAAACAATTTTTTTTATTTAAACAAGTTTTCACATGTTTAATCCATTTCTTAACCGATTTCACCAATTTTGCCGGTTATACCTTTTTTTTTACTGAGTTCACTATTTTTAATTACTTGCTAATCCAATTTTTTTACCAATTTAACTCGTTTTTACTAATTTTCCTCAATTTTGTCGAGTAAACATATTTTATTGATTTGACCCGCTTCTACACTAAGTTTACCATTTTTTTTTGTTATTTTAACATGTTCTGTCATCAATTTCATCCGCGTTTACATTGAGTTTACCATTTCTTTTTATGTTATTTAACTCGTTCTTTCATCGATTTCACCCATTTTTTGTGTTTTATCCCATTAGTTAATCAATTCACTCATTCCCGGTTTAACCCAATTTTAGTCGATTTCACTTTTTTTTTTTTTTTAAGATTTAACCTATTTTAACGACTATTTCATAATTTTTTGTCAATTTACCTCGGTTTTTGTTATTGTTCTTTTATCGATTTGACCCATTTTTTGTTCTCCCGTGTTTAGCTGATATAATTCATTTTTTTATCGGGTTACCCGTGTTTTTCCGGTTTATCCCGTTGTTTTATCAATTTTGCCATTTTTTGTTGCTTTAACTCGTTTTTCATCGATCTAACCCATTTTTCCACTTTTTTTTCCCATTTTTATCATCTATTTTTAATCAAATTTTACCCAGTTTCACCAATTTTAACCATTTATATGTTTTGACTTAAATCAATTATAAGTTTCTCAGTTAACTAAATAGTACTTTATTTTATTCATACAACTCAAATGTGGCATTTTTTTTCGAGGTTCTTTAATGATTTCTAGCTTATTTGATAATTGATAATTTCTTAAGAATTGTACAAAGAAGTATCAATTGTACTTTTTTGTTATTTTAACCCGTTCTTTGATCGATTTCACCCGTTTTTGAGTTTTATCCCATTTGTTAATCAATTCATATATTCTCTCCGGTTTAACCAAGTTTGGTCAATTTTACCTATTCTTTTGCTAATTTAACTTATTTTCTCACATATTTCACCTTCATTTTTTTCACTTTAACTCAATTTTGTTCTTGTTCTTTTATCGATTTGATCCCCCTCATTTTTGTTTGTTATCTCATGTTTAGCCAATATTATTCATTTTTCAATTCACCTATTCTCTCATGTTTAACCCAGTTTTAGTCGATTTTACCGATTCTTTTGCTAATTTAACCAATTTTCTAACATATTTCACCTTCTTTTTTTGCCAATTTAACTCAATTTTGTTCTTGTTCTTTTATCAATTTGATCCCCCTCCTTTTTTTTTTTTGTTATCTCATGTTTAGCCAATATCATTCATTTTTTTATCAGTTACCCGTTTTTTGTCGGTCACCATTTTTTTTCTTTAACTCATTTTTCTTCTATCTAACATATATTCCCATTGATTTTACCATTTTTTATCATATATTTTTAATAGAGTTTTACCCGTTTTCACCGATTTTAACCATTTCTATGTTTTGACTTTATTTTTCTAATTAAGCCAATTATAAGTTTTTCAGTTAACTAAATAGTACCCTTTTTTTTTATTAATATAACACAAATGTGGCATTTTTTTTAGGTTCTTTAGTATTTTTGAGGTTATTTAATAAGTGATAATTTCTTAAGTGCTTTCCAAAGAACTATCGATTTCACCCGCTTTTACACTGAGTTTACCAATTTTTTTTGTTAACCCAATTTTAGTTGATTTTATCCCATTTGTTAATCAATTCACCCATTCTCTCTTGTTTAACCCAATTTTAATCGATTTTACATTTTTTTAAATTGATTTAATCTTTTTTTCTCACCTATTTCACATTTTTTTTTGCAAATTTAAGTCATCTTTTTTGTTCTTGTTCTTTTATCAATTTGATCCCGTTTTCTTATTATCCCGTGTTTACCAGTTTTTACCAGTTTTACTCGTTTGCGGAACATTTGATTGTCATATTAGTAATATTACAAACATTTAATAATGGCAAAAATTACAATTAGTATATATTAAATACATATATTCAACAAATAAGCAAATTGTTCTTAAAACGATAATAAAATTTGTTAGTCCTCATATTAGTTTCCGTAAGAACCTTTCTAAGTTTCTGTCTTTTTTTGAACTTCACCTACATTATTAAGTCCACCAATTTTATGTATTGTCCAATTTTTATTTTGTTGTATTTACTATTATTTTGATATAACAATGTTTATATTCAAGTAGACTTCTTTTTCATGTAAAAGTATAATATTATTCAATTATTTATTTATTATTTAAGTAGGGGTATATTAGTCATCACAAAAAAGGAAAGAAATTCTCTTGACCATATATATATTTAACAAATAAGCAAATTGTTCTTAAAAAGATAATAAAATTTGTAAGTCCTCATATTAGTTTCCGTAAGAACCTTTCTAAGTTTCTATCTTTTTTTGAACTTCACCTACATTATTAAGTCCACCAATTTTATGTATTGTCCAATTTTTATTTTATTATATTTACTATTATTTTGATATAACAATGTTTGTATTAAAGTAGACTTCTTTGTCATGTAAAATTATATGATTATTCAATTATTTTATTTATCATTTAAGTAGGGGTATATTAGTCATCACAAAAAAAGTTGATTTTATCCCATTCGTTAATCAGTTCACCCATTCTCCCTTGTTTAACTCAATTTTAGTCGATTTTACTTTTTTTTTGTTGATTTAACCTTTTTTCTCACCTATTTAAGTTTTTGTTTTGCCAAATTAACTCATCTTTTTGTTCTTGTTCTTTTATCAATTTGACCCGTTTATCTTATTATCCCGTGTTTACTTGATTTTAATTTTTACCAGTTTTACCCATTTGCGGAACATTTGATTGTTAGGAATTTACCAAGATAGAAATCAATCTTTTTCTTCGAACATTTAATAATGGCAAAAATTAGAATTTGTATATATTAAATATACATATATTTAACAAATAAGCTAATTGTTCTTAAAACGATAATAAAATTTGTTAGTCCTCATATTAGTTTCCGTAAGCAACTTTCTAAGTTTCTATCTTTTTTTTTTAACTTCACCTACATTATTAAGTCCACCTATTTTATGTATTGTCCAATTTTTATTTTATTGTATTTGCTATTATTTTGATACAACAATGTTCATATTATTACACTGAGTTTATCATTTCTTTTTTGTTATTTTAGCCCGTTCTTTCACTGATTTCATTCGTTTTTTGTGGTTCATCACATTTCTTAATCAATCCATCAAGAGATAATTTTTTAAGAAATTTGCAAAGTAATTTCAAAGAAATATATACAATTTTTTCATTGATTTTACTATTTTTTTATCATGTATTTTTTAATTGAATTATACTTGTTTTCAACGGTTTTAACCATTTCTATGTTTTGAATTTTTTTTGCTAAAGTCATTTATAAGTCTTACAGTTAACTAAACAATACTTTTTTTTTGCCATATATCACTAAGTGATATAATTTTTTTTTTTAGGAGGCTCTTTAATAAGGGATAATCGCTTAAAAACGTTCCAAATAAATATCAATTTCACCCATTTTTACACTGAGTTTACCATTTCTTTTTTGTTATTTTAACATGTTTTTTCACCGATTTCACCCTTTTGTGGTTTATCCCATTTAAATCATTTCACAAATTCTCTTCGGTTTAACCCAAATTTAGTTAATTTTATCCCATTTATTAATCAATTCAAGCGGCCCTTTCGCGACTCAAACAGCCGGTACACTTTCCGGCTCGCAACGGCTCAAACGGGCGGGGGCTCTCTATTTGCTTGCAATGCCGGCTGTTCGCCTTTAGTTTGTTTGAATTGAGTTCCATGGATTTGGGTTAGTTTAACCCAGTTTTTATTGGTTTTGCTTTTTTTTTTTTTTTTTTTTGTTGATTTAACCTATTTTCTCACCTATTTCACATTTTATTCCAATTTAACTCATTTTTTTGCTCTTGTTGTTTTATCGATTTGATCAGTTTTTTTCTTATTATCCCGTGTTTAGTTGATATTATTCATTTTTTACCGGTTTTACCCATTTAACCCGTTGTTTTACCATTTGCACTGAGTTTAGCATTTTTTTTGTTATTCTAACCCGTTCTTTTACCGATTTCACCCATTTTTTGTAGTTTATCCCATTTAATAATCAATTCATCCACTCTCTTCGATTTAACCCAATTTTAGTTGATTTTATCTAATTTGTTAATCAATTCACCCATTCTCTTCTGTTTAACCAAAATTTAGTCGATTAATTATTTAACATTTTTTCTCACCTATTTCACTTCTTTTTTTGCCAATTTAACTCATCTTTTTGTTCTTCTTCTTTTATCAATTTGATCGATTTTCTTGTTATCCCGTGTTTAGTTGATTTCAGTTTTTACCAGTTTTACTCATTTTTAGCCGGTTCACCCGGTTGTTTTATCAATTGCACATATTTTTTTTTCTTTAAATCATTTTTCTTATATCTAACCCATTTTACTATTGATTTTATCATTTTTATCATATATTTTTTTAATCGAATTGATACAACAATGTTTATATTAAATTATATTTATTTTTCATGTAGAAGTATGATTATTCTATTATTTTATTGTATTTACTATTATTTTAATACAACTATGTTTATATTAAAGTAAACTTTTTGTTCTAGAAGTATATGATTATTCAATATTGATACAAAAGTATTTATATTAAAGTAGTTTTTTTTCATGTAAAAGTATGATTATTCAATTATTTTCTTGTATTACTATTTTAATACAATAGTTATTATATTAAAGTAGACTTCTTTTTCTAGAAGTATATGATTATACAATAATTATATTTGTCATTTAAGTAGGGGTGTATTAGTCATCACCAAAAAGGGAAGAAATTTTCTTGATCAACCTACTTTTATATGTAATAATAAATAATAAATAAATAAATAGATAGATATGACTCCTTCCAGTAAATTACAAAATAAATCTCCATATGTTTTGTTGTATAAGCAACCTGCTGATCACAATAGAGTGAATTTTTTTGATTGTATGGCTTTTTTTTTTCCCCTACTTTACATGAACACAGAAAAAAGTTTGATCCAAGAGCTAAACTCTGTGTCTTTCTTGAATGTCTTGTATGATGTACAGTCTCAAACAATTTTATGTTTCGTTTCATGAAAATATTTTCTCTTTTTCAACTATGCCTAAGAAAAAGAACCTATATTCAAAGCTTCTGATTAGTACATGCAAAATCTTCATTTATAATGTATTTTTAAACTTTTCATATTTAGTAAGGTTATTAGGATCTGTTATCACATATTACTATTTATAGTAAGTTAGCTTAGTTAGAACTATACATATAGAGGCCGCTCCTCTCCTTTGTAACTTAATTCATTCTATACATTTACACATTTCTGTAAATACTCTCATACAATCAATGAAAGAATAATCTCTTTCTTTGCAATTTTCTCCTTATGTTGAAACATCAAAATTAAGGGGTAAATGCAAGATACTCCCTTGTGTTATGGTAAACCTGCAAGAAACTACCCTGTGAAATTTTTATTGCGCCAAACTTCTTTGTATTTTAAAAAATCCTGCAAAAAACACCAAATTTATAAGAAATAGGTCGTTTTGGATCGACGTATTTCAAGACATCATTTTTAAAATACTTTAAGTTGCTCCCTACAACTTCACGTGATATATTTTTAAATTATTTTTTGAAATATGTCGATCCAAATTGGGTATTTTTTGCAGAGTTTTTAAATATACAAGGAAGTTTGGAGCAATAAAAATTTCACAGGTTAGTTTTTTTGCAGATTTAATATAACACATGGGAGTATCTTGCATTTTCCCCCAAAATTAAAGTAATAAAATGGTATTTAAAGTACTCAATTTTATCTGATTATTAAGTTGTCTAAAAAAAATTTTTATCTGATTATTACATGCAAAATCTCCTTTAAGTTAGGACAGAAGAGTAGACAACTATTCAAACACATGTAATTATTTAATTAAGCAATTTGCTGCAACCATTTCTCATTCTTTTTCACAATTACTCAGTTAGGTGTAAATTCTAAGGGCCCATTGCTTTTATTAATAGGAATAACATCTGATACCACAATGAACACTCAGAGGAGATATAAAGAGTTAATAAAATAAGATAAAGCATATGTTCTCTGATGCACTTAAACCTTTTTTTAATGCGTTGCGTTTGTTATTCCATTTACTTTCTCTAATAATGAATTAAATGACAATATACTCCCTCCATTCTTTTTTATTTGTCATTTTAGAGTTTTATTAATGAACTTAATAAATCGCATAAATTTTAGGAAAAAAATAATATGTATACCTAAAATACCCTTATTAGTTAGTAATGATAAAAGAGAGAAAAACAAGGAGGTGATAAGATTAAGAATAAGATTAAGATCAATAAATAAGAGTTTAATTAAAAAATAGATAAGTAATGTAGTATTGGAATCCTAAAGCGACAGATATTTTAGAGCAAAAGAATTTCTCTAAAACGACGGATAAAAAAGAACGGAGAAAATATCATTCTTTGATTTTTTTGAAGACCGTGCTCGCTGCCCTCCTCCTATTCTTACATATTTATGAAGAAAAGTAGCCTCACTTATGTAATGTGCACTACGAATATCACAAAAGGTAAAGTGTTAGTTATTATTTTTCAGGGATAATATGCATATTTTTTTCATAACATGAAGAGCTAAATTGTGCCCATTAACTCTTTTTTATGTACACATGGTCAAAATCAACTGAAAAGATTGTTTCAGAAGCAACATATGCACTAAGAATGTTAAAATTGTCTTCGTATACAATGTAAGCGACACTAAAATTTTAGTTTTATCATAATAATAATAAGGCAAACAATGTAATGATAAGAATTAATTGTGATTGATTTATCAATACTGATTGTCAGTGATATAATTAATATTCGGCGTTTTTGGGAATATTTGTCAATCAATTTGCACCATTTTTTTTTTGTTTTAGCTCGTTTTTCTTTCCATCTAACCCACTTTTCCATTGATTTACCATTTTTATCATATATTTTTAATCGAAATTTACCTGTTTTTTGCCGGTTTTAGCATTGTTTAGCCGATGTCATTCTTTTACTGATTTTACCCATTTTTTTGTCGGTTAACCTTGTTGTTTTATCAATGACACCATTTTTTTTTTGCTTCAACTCGTTTCTATTTCAATCTAACCCATTTGTTCATTGATTTTACGACAATATCAATTTTTTTCTTTCTTGACTTTGATTTTCATCCAAACCATTTTCACAGGTTTAACCCCTTTTTTATTTATCTATTTCACCAGTTTTACGTGTTATTATACATGTTTTTTACTGAGTTCATCCATTTTCAATTACATACTTAATCCTTTTTAAACAATTTGACATGATGTTACCAATTTTACTCAATTTTGCCGGGTGAACCTATTTTATCGATTTAACCCGCTTTTACACTAAGTTTAATTTTATTTTTGCTATTTTAACATATTCTTTCACCAATTTCATCCGTTTTTACATTGAACTTACCATTTTCTTTGTTATACTAAATCGTTCATTCACCGATTTCACCCATTTTTGTGGTTTATCTCATTTGATAATCAATTAACGCATTCTCTCCGATTTAACCAAATTTTAGTTGATTTTACTTATTCTTTTGCCGATTAACCTATTTTCTCACCTATTTCGTCTTTTTTTTTTGTCTATTTAATTCATTTTTTTGAATTCATCGATTTGACCCTTTTTTATCACGTGTTTAGCCGATATCAATTATTTCTATCGATTTATCCTTTTTTTGTCGGTTTACCATGTTGTTTTATCGATTGCATCATTTTTTGTTGCTTTAACTTTTTTTTTCTTCGATCTAAATCCATTGATTTTTTTATCATATATTTTTTAATCGAATTTTACACATTTTCAATGGTTTTAGCCATTTCTATGTGTTGAGTTTTTATTGGTTTAAGTCCATTTATGAATTTTTCAGTTATTTAAATAATTGTTGGATGAAGATGAAGACTTTGAAGTGAAGGGAGGTTTTGATGATTTCCAAAGTCATCAGCTAAGTGGAAGCTTAGTACAAACCTTAGAAGATATTTGACCAAGGAAGAAGTATTTCAGACTAGTCAAATATGGTCCAGAAGACTACTGATCTGTTGCTGAAGAAGGAATCAGACTGGTGGACTATAAGCCGACTCAAATCAGATTAGTTCAAGTTTGGGATCAGCCGAGTATACATCAGACGAGTGACTTCGATCAGCAGAGTAGAAGTGGATTAGAAGTTATTGCAACGGCAATAAATGCACTTGGTGTAATAAATGCTGAAGAGGAAGGGTATTTATGACAAATGATTGAAGAGGAACCTCGTATCAGCTTGGTGCATTTAATGCGACGCGACAGAAAGTACAGCAGAGTGTTCAGTCGCAGCAGCCGTTTCTGCAGAAAAGGACCAGTACTCAATGATTTGGACACCTGTCGATCTCTCAACGGGCAGATTTTCAAATCTCAAGTATAAATAGTTCAGTTCGTGAGTTGAAGAAAAAGAGACAACACATTTTGAGAGCAAAAATCTGAAGCAGAATTCTTCTAAGTCTCAAACTCAAGAACAGAACACTCATCAGCCGAGTCATTTGTTGACGAAGCAGAATAGAGAGAAAACAGAAAATACTTATAAATCTTAGTGATTTTGTTTGAATCGTGTTGTGAGAAGCTGTTATCCATCTTTGTGAGTGATAAAGCTTTGTAGAATAGGAGTTTCTTTGTGATTTCCTATTACGCACTTGTGGCCTTTTCATTTGTTGATTGGCATACTGTAATCTGTGTGATTTAGTATAATCCAAGATCTAAGTGACTTGGAAGAGTGGACTAAAGGATTTCTATCCATATAACCACTATAAAAATCCTTTGTGTTTTTACTTGCATAATTTTCTGCATATTTGAAAGAGCATATTTAAAACACGAAAATGTTAACTGTTGGAAAAGTTTTTAAAAGGAGTTTGTTAAAACTGGGGATAAAACTATTTCAAAGTTAAAGAAAACTACTTGTGAAAAACACTTGATAAATCCGCTGCAAGTTAGTTATTTTTAAAACTCTGATTTTGATAAAATCAGCTAAGTAAAATCAGAAGAGTGGTCAACTCTGTTGTTCAAAGCTTTGTGCAAGATCAGCTTAGTCTGCTTACGATTCTTGATCAGCTTAGTCTGCTGACAGAAAAGTTAGAGAATTTTCAAAAGATAAATTTTTGAAGAGGTCTATTCACCCCCCCCCCCCTCCCCTCTAGACCTCATCTGACCACTTGGGACCAACAATAATAGTACTTTTTTGATCATATAGCACGAAGGTGACATATTTTATTTTTTGATGAGGTTCTTTAATAAGTGATAATTTTTTAAGAACTTTCCAAAGAAATATTGATTTCACCCGCTTTTACACTGAATTTACATTTTCATATATTTTTTTTATATTAACCCGTTCATTCACCAATTTTATCCTTTTGTGGTTTATCTCATTTGTTAATCAATTCACCCATTCTCCTCGGTTTAACCTGAACTTAGTTGATTTTATTATATTTGTTAATCAATTCCTTCGTTCTCTCTGGTTTATCCCAATTTTAGTTGATTTTGCTTTTTTTTTTTTTTTTTGCTGATTTAACCTATTTTCGCACCTATTTCACATGCCAATTTAACTCATTTTTTTTTGCTCTTTTTCTTTTATCGATTTGATCCCTTTTTTTCTTCTTATTATCTCGTGTTTAGTTGATATCATTCTTTTTTTTAATTGATTTTACCCATTTACCACGTTGTTTTATCAATTGCACCATTTTTAATTTTCTTTAACTCATTTGTCTTATATCTAACACATTTTTCCATTGATTTTACCATTTTGTGTATCATATATTTTTAATCAAATTTTATCTGTTTTCACTTATTTTAACCATTTCTATGTTTTGACTTTATTTTTCTTAAGCCAATTATAAGTTTTTTCTGTTGACTAAATATTACCTTTTTTTTTATTAATATAGTACGAATATGGCATTTTTTTAGGTTCTTTAATATTTTTGAGGTTATTTAATAAGTGATAATTTCGTAAGTGCTTTCCAAATAACTATCGATTTCACCTGCTCTTACACTGTGTTTACCATTTCTTTTTTGTTATTCTAACTCGTTCTTTCACCGGTTTCACCTATTTTTTGTGGTTTATCCCATTTATTAATCATTTTTCCTCTCTCTTTGGTTTAACCCAATTTTAGTTGATTTTATCTCATTCGTTAATCAGTTCACCCATTCTCTCTTGTTTAACCCAACTTTAGTCGATTTTACTTTTTTTTTATTTAACATTTTTTCTCACCTATTTCATTTTTTTTGTCAATTTAACTCATCTTTTTGTTCTTGTTCTTTTTATCAATTTGATCCGATTTTTCTTATTATTCCGTGTTTACTTGATTTCAGTTTTTACCAGTTTTACCCGTTTGCGGAACATTTGATTGTTAGGAATTTAGCTTGATAGAAATTTAGTTTTTTCTTCGAACATTTAATAATGGCAAAAATTAGAATATATATATATATTTAACAAATAAGCAAATTATTCTTAAAACGATAACAAAATTTGTTAGTTCTCATATTAGTTTCCGTGAGCAACTTTCTAAGTTTCTATTTTTTTTAACTTCACCTACATTATTAAGTCCACCAATTTTTTTATGTATTGTCCAATATTTATTTTAATGTATTTACTATTATTTTGATACAACAGTGTTTATATTAAAGTAGACTTCTTTTTTATGTAAAAATATATGATTATTCAATTATTTTATTTATCATTTAAGTAGGGGTATATTAGTCATCACATTAAAGGAAAGAAATTCTCTTGGCAAACCCGTACTTTTGTATGTATAAAATAGAAAAAAAATATCGATAGATATAGATAAACCAAAATATATAGTAATCGTTCAGAAGTTCGTATAAATAGTGTGAGTATCCATTTATCCTCCTACTAAAGACGTGCATAAAAGATCAGACAAATGTTTATGAGTAATTAGTGCATGCTTTCTATCTCAACAAAAAAAAAATGCATGATTTAATATTTCATGTTTAGGGTATGTTTTGATCAAGTTAATATTGTAAATACTTCGATTTACCAGAAAAACTGTGAAAAAGTTAGTAAATTAAAACAAAAATGTGAGTTTGAAAGCAACATAAAGAATTTCAAAGCTACATTTTTCCTTCGTATCCGTTTATTAAAAGATTGATACATTTTTATTTTTTCTTAAATTTTTTTTAATCCATGCATGATTGTACGTCTGGTCCATTATTCTCATAAAAATCCTAGAAGAAGTAAGGGGATAAAATATCAATTCTACTATTTGTCTACGTTGGAATATCATTAATAAATGTTAGATGTGCAGGGCAGAGGAACATGGGGTGAGGCAGTGACATATTCAGAAAATAATTTCACCAGGGTCACTTCAAAATTAGAAACCACTAATCAAAGTTCTAATATACATGCATTCTTAAAAAAAAAAAATCAACTAAAACAATGAAAATTCGAATAAAATAAACTTATTTTTTTCAAAGAGTATTTAAGTATCAATTAGCAAAAAAAGAGGAGGTTTTTTTTACAAGTGTCCATTTGATTTCTCATAGATTGAAATCGCTATATGATTGAATCATCCGAAATAGTATCAAATACATATAAACATCTCATACGTTATGTCTCCCTTAAAAAATCAATTGTTTGTCCATTCAAAATCTAAAAACACTTAAATCTGACTTTTTTTTTTTATCATTTTTATCTACTTCTTTTCTTTGTTTTGCACCATTTTATTTATTTATTTTGGGTTTCTTTTTCTGTGTAGAGAGGTGAAGATAAGAAACCGAAGCGGTTTGTAATATTGAAAAAAATATTTGTATTTTAGTATGATTCAATTGTAAAATTGAGTAAAATTTGAGTTGAAGCTCACTTTAAGGCATTTGGCTTTGTCAATTAACGTGTGTACTACATAATGTGACACCCCATTGTCACCCGCCTGTGACTTTCTTCCAAAGTTACATCTTCTCTTTGTTAGAAAATCACAGAAACAAATTAACGAAAGTAATAGACAAAATGAGCTTAGTATTATCGCATAAAATACCTCTTTCAAATGAAGTTGTCTCAAACTACGACCTTGACCATTTTTTCAAGTCGTGTCCTCATAAAAATTTTCTTACTAAATAGATTTCATCATCCTTCACTACAACAAAAATGATATTTGGTGGCATCAAGCTTGATGGCATTTTGAAGAAAACGTGAGAAAAAATGAATGCAGTTACATTTTTTAAAAATGTCAGGAATTATAAATGTTAATCATACTGTTTAGTGACATTTTTATATTATTATGGCATTTTATAATGTTACATCTTGTTATGATAGTGACATTTAACTTTTAGCCACATCGCTACAAGTGGCAGTTTGAAAAATGTCATTACATATAAAATGTCACTAGCAAAGTGCCACCTGTAGCGGTGTGGCTAAATGTATCAATGTCACAATTGTAGTCAAAAATAACATTATAAAATATCACTATAGTATAAAAATGTCACTAATCAGTACAATTAACATTTATAGTTTGTGACATTTTTTAAAAATATGACTATATTAATATTTTGTGACATTTTCTTTAAAATGCCATCAAGCATGGTGCCACCATAAATCATATTTGTTGTAGTGCTTGCAAACAACTACCTGAGGAAATTGAACATAGAAAAAGTATAGAGGGTATGTCGTGTTTGACTTAGTGAGGGTATGAGCACAAACAAAAGAAATAAGATGAATTTAAGATGAACGACTGACAAAGTATGATTCGTATAAATGAACCAACTAACATAATAATGATTAAAATGATATACGAGCTAAACGAAGATAGGAGAATTGAATAACAATGTTGAAAGTAATATTGAACTGTAAAAAGTTTTCGTATGAACCAAGATATGTTGATAATGAAATATATGAGCACTAATACCATATAAACTACCACCTTTTATATCTTATCGAGAAGCGACCTCGTAACTTGACTTGTAATTGGTTTACGTGCTCGATATTTGGAATGAGAATTCATAGTCAAGTGAAAAGTCAGGATATAAACTTTCAATATCAACTTCCACAAGGTTTGAGATCAAAAGTATAAAACTTCAAGTAATGTTAGAGATCTAATAAGATACTAGAATTCATTCGGATTGGAATAGAAATAAAGATAACAAGGATTCAGTGGAATTAAACTCAGATGAGTTAAAACTTTCAATATCAACTTCCACAAGGTTTGAGATCAAAAGAATAAAACTTCAAGTAATGTTAGGGATCTAATAAGATACTAGAATTCATTCGGATTGGAATAGAAATAAAGATAACAAGGATTCAGTGGAATTAAACTCAAATGAGTTAATAAGAAGATAATTGATTTAGAAGTTATGATAACAAGAAGGTGTATGAATTAAAGTGGCATTAGAGATAACAAGGAGAGTTTTTAGTAAAAAAAACTCAATAAAAATGGCAGATATTCAAGAATATTTCGATTATTTAATATTCAGCTCAAAAGGCTTATCTAAGCTAATATATATGATCAAGAATGATGAATATAATAAGACTTCATGTCTAATTATACCTCTTCAATTACTTTTACATATATACCATTGAATTAAATATCACTTTACAATTTAATTAAGAATATTTTAGTCCATACAGAAAAGTTAAAAAATATTCATGCTTTTAAAATAGTAGAGATAGAGATCGAGATTATGAAAATCAAGAAAACAAGTGACATAATTGACAAGAAACCAACTTTTCAAAAGTTTAACATTGCAATTCCCAGACGATAAAATTAGGATATGTGACAAATTTGAAAAGCAACAATTTTGATACTAAATATGTAGCTCTTGCACAAGAATCATTGTGCAAAAGATAAATAAAGAGAATAAATTAAAATAAGATTCAGTTTGGAATATTTTTTATAAGAGGTATACCCTTACCTCCAAAGCAGCCAGTTGATCCCCTTTCCAAATTTAAACTAATTTCATGTAAGTAGTCTTCATCTTTTTCTCCTCAATGAACTACCTGATTTTTTATTACAGTTTTACAAAGTTTCCTCCTTACTAACAACAGGCGAACCACCATCACGATCGACAAGTATTGGTATCGGTTGAAGGATGTTTCGGCAACATGTCTGCACCCGGGAATGCTATCAAATTCATGTACTTCATTTCTTGTTTGGTTGATACTTGGAGCGGAGAAAAACCAAATATTTTGGTCCATGTTTCATGAAGTTCAGATATGGCAGGTTTTATTATTTTGTCCCCACCAAGTGAGCAGATAATCTGAAAAAAACATAATAACATGTAATTAAAATTGATGTAATAAATCATTGTATAAGATGCAAAAGAGATTTGATCAAGGAATTAAATAAACAATAAGTTACCATTTCAGCTGCAGTTAAAAGTCGGCAGAACATCCCTTGACAACGGTATATAAATCGAGTTCCAACAAAAGGCATCTCTGCTAATTGACTCCCATGTATTCTGTTTTTCAGAAACAAAAAAAGTTGTTTTGTTGAATATTAAAAGTATACAAATCCTTAAATCTTTTGTCACGTGAAGAGATATAGGTCAATTGTTTTAACAAAATCACATGTAAATTTGATACCTTATAGTTGCAGCTGAGATAAGTTCATCACCCTTCTCCAGGATTATGGTAAAAAAATCCACTGTAGTTCAACCGTTTCATATTCGACCTACGAACAACAGCAACATAATATCAAGATCCTAATTATTATGGAGTAAAAATATAGTGCAATTCAGGTGCAAAACGCATACCCGAGGTCATAAACCAAACTGTGAATCATATTAGTTCCACTTCGTTCATCGATGACAGGTTCAAAATATTCATCCATAACAGTGAAAACAACAGCTAACTTGGAATTGGTTTCAACCTTTGAGTAGCTGTCACCATTATGCTGAAGAACAGTATAGAAAAATCCTTCTTCTAATTCATGTCTAACCCCAAGAAGAACCTGTAGCTGCTAAAAAATCTATAGACGAAAGAAACATTTTAGAGGCTACGGTTCTTAAAGGAAACTTCACTAATTGAATGGTTTTATGCATACCTTTAGGCATTTATTCCCACAAAAGGCTGGATTATTGTGATAATCTTTGGCAACCTTAATCTCTTTAGCGCAATTAATATGAACTGCAGAAAAGGTAATAATATTTGTAAATTATTATGTGTGATTTATATGAAATGAGATGGGATCATGTAAACTTCATTTCTTCATTCCCACGTTTATTTTCCGCCTTTTTTGGCCTCCCTTGCCTAAGCTTCATTTTCAGTGGCACAATTTTATTCCCATCATTAATCTTAACTCGTTCACTTCTGCGCAGTTGGATTTCTTCATCCCCACGTTTATTTTCCGCCTTTTTCGGCCTCCCCCGCCTAGGCTTCATAGGTACTAGCACCTTAGTTTCATCCTAACTATCAATCTTAACTACGTTCCTCTTGATCACATCATTTTCAGAAATATTTATAGATCTTGATCTCAATTTCCAGACCCTTTCAGACTTGGTTTCTACATGAGTTGAATCCTCAACCCTTTTTCTTTTCCTCTGCACATGTTTTTTGTTCCGATTAATCAAATCTCCCCCAACTTTCATCTTAATCGACGCACACAAATTAAAATCCTGCCCAAATTAGATAAGTAAACAATAAAAATTAAATCTTGAAACAAAATCACCAAATCAATAAAGAAAAAAATGAAGAATTGAGATATGTCTTGCCAATGCGAAACAGAGGTGTGCCTGAAAATAACGCAACGTACATATGAGCTGTATCTTTTGTTGTGGAGATAGCTTTTTAAGGTTGGTACCAGAATTGGGTGAGGTTGGATTATCCACATTTTGCTCAGTTATTACATTTACAATTTGAAATTTTGAAATAGAGTTGACTGATTGACGTTGTCTTTACCCTCATGGAGGATTTTCGGATTCAGTTGTCATTGCGAAGGTTTTTGGGTGGATTTTGAATTCAGTTGCTCGGCGGTATATAGTCCGCAATATGAGCTAAGCTTTTTTTGCTTTTTCTTTTTCCCCATTTTGGCGCGAGTTCTGTTCTTGACAGATAAGTAGCACAATCTATTCTATATTCTATATTCTATATTGGATTTCTTCATCCCCACGTTTATTTCCGCCTTTTTCGGCCTCCCCCGCCTAGGCTTCATAGGTACTAGCACCTCAGTTTCATCCTTACTATCAATCTTAACTACGTTCCTCTTGATCACATCATTTTTAGAAATATTTATAGATCTTGATCTCAATTTCAAGACCCTTATAGACTTGTTTTCTTCATGAGTTGAATCCTCAACCTTTTTCTTTTCCTCTGAACATGTTTTTTGTTCCAATTAATCAACTCTCCCCCAACTTTCATCTTAATCGACACACGCAAATTAAAATCTTGCCCAAATTAGATAAGTAAACAATAAAAATTCAATCTTGAAACAAATCACGAAATCAATGCAGAAAAATGTGAAGAATTGCGATATGTCTTGCCAATGCGAAACAGAGGTGTGCCTGAACGCAACATACATATGAGTTGTATCTATTGTTGTGCAGATAGCTTTTTAAGGTTGGTACCAGAATTGGGTGAGGATGGGTTATCCACATTTATTAGTTATTACTGTGATTGGGATTCCGATAATTAATGAAATTCTACTCAGTTATTACATTTACAATTTGAAATTTCGAAATAGAGTAGACTAATTTTGACATTGTCTTTACTCTCATGGAGGATTTTCGGGTTTCAATTGTCATTGTGGAGGTTTTTGGGTGGATTTTGAATTCAGTTGCTCGGCGGTATATAGTCCGCAACATGAGCTAAGCTTTTTTTGCTTTTTCTTTTTCCCCATTTTGGCGCGAGTTCTGTTCTTGACATATAAGTAGCACAATAGAATAAAAAGGAATAAAATTTATTTAATGGATTATGGTTAAAAACTCATTTGTTGAGTTATGTGCATATCATATTACTATATTAAATGGATTAATTCTGCTATCACTTTAATAATTGAACCATATGTTTTTCAGTAATTTAAAAATATCATGAATAAATTATTTTTAAACATTTTAAACATTTTATGTTTATAAAATAGAATATATAGTAATCGTTCATAATTTCGTATAAATACGTGAGTATTTATTTATGATTTATATAGATCATAACAATGACTATCAATCTTAACTACGTTCCTCTTGATCACATCATTTTCAGAAATATTGATAGATCTTGATCTCAATTTCCAGACCCTTTCAGACTTGTTTTCTTCATGAGTTGAATCCTCAACCCTTTTTCTTTTCCTCTGCACATGTTTTTTGTTCCGATTAATCAACTCTCCCCCAACTTTCATCTTAATCGACGCACACAAATTAAAATCCTGCCCAAATTAGATAAGTAAACAATAAAAATTAAATCTTGAAACAAAATCACCAAATCAATAAAGAAAAAAATGAAGAATTGAGATATGTCTTGCCAATGCGAAACAGAGGTGTGCCTGAAAATAACGCAACGTACATATGAGCTGTATCTTTTGTTGTGCAGATAGCTTTTTAAGGTTTGTACCAAAATTGGGTGAGGTTGGATTATCCATATTTTGCTCGGTTATTACATTTAAATTTGAAATTTTGAAATAGAGTTGACTGATTGACGTTGTCTTTACCCTCATGGAGGATTTTCGGGATTCAGTTGTCATTGCGAAGGTTTTTGGGCGGATTTTGAATTCAGTTGATCGGCGGTATATAGTCCGCAATATGAGCTAAGCTTTTTTTGCTTTTTCTTTTTCCCATTTTGGCGCGAGTTCTGTTCTTGACAGATAAGTAGCACAATCTATTCTATATTCTATATTCTATATTCTATATTCTATATTGGATTTCTTCATCCCCACGTTTATTTCCGCCTTTTTCGGCCTCCCCCGCCTAGTCTTCATAGGTACTAGCACCTCAGTTTCATCCTTACTATCAATCTTAACTACGTTCCTCTTGATCACATCTTTTTTAGAAATAATTATAGATCCTGATCTCAATTTCAAGACCCTTATAGACTTGTTTTCTTCATGAGTTGAATCCTCAACCTTTTTCTTTTCCTCTGAACATGTTTTTTGTTCCAATTGATCAACTCTCCCCCAACTTTCATCTTAATCGACACACACAAATTAAAATCTTGCCCAAATTAGATAAGTAAACAATAAAAATTCAATCTTGAAACAAATCTCGAAATCAATGCAGAAAAATGTGAAGAATTGCGATATGTCTTGCCAATGCGGAATAGAGGTGTGCCTGAACGCAACGTACATATGAGTTGTATCTATTGTTGTGCAGATAGCTTTTTAAGGTTAGTACCAGAATTGGGTGAGGATGGGTTATCCACATTTACTAGTTATTACTGTGATTTTGATTCCGATAATTAATGAAATTTTACTCAGTTATTACATTTACAATTTGAAATTTCGAAATAGAGTTGACTAATTTTGACATTGTCTTTACTCTCATGGAGGATTTTCGGGTTTCAATTGTCATTGTGAAGGTTTTTGGGTGGATTTTGAATTCAGTTGCTCGGCGGTATATAGTCCGCAACATGAGCTAAGCTTTTTTTGCTTTTTCTTTTTCCCTATTTTGGCGCGAGTTCTGTTCTTGACATATAAGTAGCACAATAGAATAAAAAGGAATAAAACTTATTTAATGGATTATGGTTAAAAACTCATTTGTTGAGTTATGTGCATATCATATTACTATATTAAATGGATTAATTCTGGTATCACTTGAATAATTGAACCATATGTTTTTCAGTAATTTAAAAATATCATGAATAAATTATTTTTAAACATTTTAAACTTTTTATGTTTATAAAATAGAATATATAGTAATCGTTCATAATTTCGTATAAATACGTGAGTATTTATTTATGATTTATATAGATCATAACAATGACTATCAATCTTAACTACGTTCCTCTTGATCACATCATTTTCAGAAATATTGATAGATCTTGATCTCAATTTCCAGACCCTTTCAGACTTGTTTTCTTCATGAGTTTAATCCTCAACCCTTTTTATTTTCCTCTACACATGTTTTTTGTTCCGATTAATCAACTCTCCCCCAACTTTCATCTTAATCGACGCACACAAATTAAAATCCTGCCCAAATTAGATAAGTAAACAATAAATCAATCTTGAAACAAAATCACCAAATCAATAAAGAAAAAAATGAAGAATTGAGATATGTCTTGCCAATGCGAAACAGAGGTGTGCCTGAAAATAACGCAACGTACATATGAGCTGTATCTTTTGTTGTGCAGATAGCTTTTTAAGGTTGGTATCAGAATTGGGTGAGGTTGGATTATCCACATTTTGCTCAGTTATTACATTTACAATTTGAAATTTTGAAATAGAGTTGACTGATTGACGTTGTCTTTACCCTCATGGAGGATTTTCGGGATTCAGTTGTCATTGCGAAGGTTTTTGGGTGGATTTTGAATTCAGTTGCTCGGCGGTATATAGTCCGCAATATGAGCTAAGCTTTTTTTGCTTTTTCTTTTTCCCCATTTTGGCGCGAGTTCTGTTCTTGACAGATAAGTAGCACAATCTATTCTATATTCTATATTCTATATTGGATTTCTTCATCCCCACGTTTATTTCCGCCTTTTTCGGCCTCCCCCGCCTAGGCTTCATAGGTACTAGCACCTCAGTTTCATCCTTACTATCAATCTTAACTACGTTCCTCTTGATCACATCATTTTTAGAAATATATATATAGATCTTGATCTCAATTTCAAGACCCTTATAGACTTGTTTTCTTCATGAGTTTTACTTTTATATTTACTAGAAAGGTACACGTGAGTTGCACATGATTAACTAATTTTCTATGTTAGTTGAATCATATAATTATTTTTCAATATATTATGATCTTAATGACATACGACATTATTTTTTGACTAAATCAATTTAATTATTTATATATTGTTACCAAGAATTTAAAGTTGTTATCATAAATACCTAAAATCAAAACTTTAAAAAAAATGAACTATAATTACTAAGTATTTCTAATCTAAAACTACATGTCTACATAATTATTATTCTAAAACAACTATTTGAACAAATGAACAATATCAATTTTTTTCTTCCTTGACCTTCATATTTCCATCTAAACCAATTTTCACAGGTTTAACCCCTTTTTTTTATCGATTTAACCAGTCTTGCCGGTTATACCTATCTTTTACTGAGTTCATATCTTTTCATTTACATGCCTAATCCATTTTTACCTAATCTAACCCAATTTTACCAATTTTCCTCAATTTTTTTAAGTAAACCTGCTTTTACACTAAGTTTACCATTTTTTTTGTTATTTTCACATGTTATTTCATCGATTTCATTCTCTTTTACATTGAGTTTACCATTTGTTTTTATGTTATTTTAATCCGTTCTTTCACCTATTTCACCCATTTTTGTGGTTTATCCCATTTGTTAATCAATTAACTCATTCTCTCCGCTTTAACCAAATTTTAGTCGATTTTACATATTCTTATGTTGATTCAACCCATTTTCTCACTGATTTCACATTTTTTTGCCAATTTAACTAATTTTTTTTGTTCTTTCATCTATTTGCCCCCCCCCCCCCTTATTATCTCCTGTTTAGTCAATATCATTCATTTTATACCAGTTATCCATTTTTGGTGGCTTACCCCGTTGTTTTATCAAATGCACAATTTTTTTTGCTTTAACTCGTTTTTCTTCCATGTAACCCAATTTTCATTGATTTTACCATTTTTTATATACATATTTTTAGTCATTTTTTTTATTATTTTATCCCGTTCTTTCATAGCTTTCATCATTTTTTGTGTGGTTTATCCCATTTGATAACCAATCCTTCCATTGTCTCTAGTTTAAACCAATTTTAGTCGATTTTCACATTTGTTAATCAATTCACTCATTCTCTTCTGTTTAACCAAATTTTAGTCTGATTTTACTTATTCTTTTGCTTATTTAACCTATTTTCTCACATATTTCACCTTTTTTTTTGCCAATTAACTCATTTTTTTGTTCTTGTTCTTTTATCGATTTGTTCCCCTTTTTTGGGTTATCCCGTGTTTAGCCGATGTCATTCATTCTTTTTTATCGATTTTACAACCTTGTTTTTTTTTTTTTTTTTTTTTAAGTAGAAATTTCATCTCATCCCCCTAGATTCAATTTTGTCGTTCATAACCTAGCAACGTGGGCCTTTAACCTTAATTGGTTGGATCTTTTTTGTTGTATTCCATTTTGTTTGCGTCCTCTTAATGTTTTTTGTGATGAGGGTTACCTTATCTTTGAATGATTTGTACCATTTATTTAATTTTGATGAGATGAAATGGAATGCTTAATTATCAAAAAAGAAAAAGAAAAAGAAAAATTGACAATTTTATTATTACTTAAAAAGTGCACGTACGTTGTATGTGTCTAGTTAATTTCATGGATTTTCTATTGTAAATTTAAGTAAACTTAACTTCATTATGTCATTAAATAGCAAATAATAATGACTGATATTCATTTATTTTCTATATTTTTTTTCACTAAAATTATTATTTTATATTTAAAAATGATGGCTTTCAAATTGTAATCAAATATTAAATGATGAATGATTTAGTCACGAAATCTTGTAAAATTTGTTCTAAATAATATCATAAGAAAATTATTTAGTTCATTCCATATTTTGTTTTAAGGAATATACATCATTGAATGCCTTTAGTTTATTTATTTATTTTACCAATATAAAATTAATATCATTTGTATTCGTATCTGTCAAACATGAGAAGTTTTTATCATCACAAAATGTAATGTGAATGTGACATCAACTATGATACAATAAAAATAATTATGTTGATTTATATACTAAGAACCCATTCAAATCTTTTGCATTGTTTAACAACAAAAATAGTGAAATTCTACTTTTTTATCGAATGAAATCTGGTCTATTTTTAAGTAGATTTCGATTATTTCTCTTATCGTATCATTTGAAATGCATACATTTACCGACCTAAACTATTTTCACATATTTAATTCATTAGTTTAATTCATTTTTCACTGGTTTAATCTGTCTTTTTGTCAGTTTCATTCATTTTTACTGGTTTAATATTCTTTTGACTGGATTTACCTTTTTTTTATTGATTACAACTTATTTTCACTGTTTTCCACGTTTTCATCGATTTCTTTAGTTTTTTTTTGTTTAAACCATTTTTCTAATGGTTTGGCCTTGTTTTTGTTGGTTGAACGTTTTTCATTTTATTGATTTCACTCATTTTTACAAGTTTAACCAATTTCCACACGTTCTTCACTAATTTCATATGTTTTTCAACGACTTTAGCATTTTTCACCGATTTTACTAGTTTTCACATATTTCATCATTTTTCTATGATTTCACCATTTCACCGATGTCATCCATTTTTTCGCGAATTTAACCCGAATTTCATCGATTTCATATGTATTTACCGAATTCTCAACTCAAATAATTATACATCTTCAATTACTTTTAAGTATATCTCAAGTTATTTCTCTTACCCTGTCATTTGAAAGACATTTCTTTACCGACCTAAGCCATTTTCACTTATATTCATTAGTTTAATTCAGTTTTCATTGATTTTTACTGGTTTTATATTTTTTACTAATTTCCCTATTTTTTGATCAATTATAACCTATTTTCTATTATTTTTCGCATTTTTCATCGATTTCTTTTGTTTTCTCCAGTTCAAACAAAATAAAACATCTTTCTGTCTGTTTAACATTATTTTTGCTAGTTAAACTCCTTTTTTTTTTTACTTGTTATTACCAGTTTAAATTATTTTACACATGTTTTCACAAACTTAATTTTTTTTCTACTGATTTAACCCGTTTCTCATATATTTCACCCATTTTTCACTGATTTCACTGATTTGTTTTTCATTTTTTCACGAATATCACGGGGATTTTCATCGATTTTATTGGCACTTTTTATTACCGATTGCACCCATTTTTTCACCAGCTTCACCAGTGTTAATAAGTTTCACCCAGATCGATTTCACATGTTTTCATCAATTACATATAATTAATTTTTTTTCTCACCCTGTTTTTCACTTATTTCACACGTTTTTTCGCGAAAAGATTTCCATGAAAATTTGAGGTAATGCATTTTCTTAGATATTCTTTATATTTTGTTTTTTAGACCAAATAATGATTACAGTGCACTAAGTCATAAAATAATTTTTGCAACTATTAAAATAATAGTGTTTTTTATTTATAAGTATTATAGGAGAAGAAGACTGAAATTGTAAAAGTGATGTAAGAGTTAATTTCTAAATTATTGGAATTAACATAGAAAATAACTATAAGAAGACTCCATATTTAATTATATGTGTTGAATATACTTTGGGCCTGCTTGTTTGGCCTTTGGGAGAGTGGTTTGGGAAAGTGGTAGAGGTTTGAAAAATAATCTTGATTTGCGTAATGTTGTTTGTTTGGGTTTTGAGAGAGTAGTTTGGGAAATAATGAAGATGTAGGTTATTTTGGTAGGTTTAGGTTGTAGGGAGTTAGTTAATTAGGTGTAAGATAATGTAAGATTTTATGTCACATCAATTAGTTATATGTAATTAAATTTGTTGGTGAATATATATTATATGTAATATATGTGGTAAATAATATTTTATAAATATTTATTTAAAATAAATAAAATTATAAAAAATATTACTACTTAATTTTAATTTTTCCGGATTTTTTTTAATGTTATAGTAAAATACTTTTAATTATTTTATCTCACCGATAAATCCATTAAAATGACATATTAAATTTGCCAGGAATTACACAATATCCTAAAATAAAATGACATAAAATTAATAGTTATTACACAATATCCAGATTAATCTACGAACGGAAATAACATATAAGTAAATATACTAGTTCTTACATATTAAATTGTCTTCATAATGTCTAGCATAATAAAAATTAAAGGCAAAATCACAATGAATGTGACTAGTTCCACGAAGAAATAAAAACATGTACGTACGGACGACTCGAGTATTGGACTTTTGTCAAAACTTCTCATATACCTGAAGACATATTCGATAATGTCATTGTGTGTCACTCGTGTCATTGATAGGCCGGCCGCAATATACTCTTGATGCCCGAAAAACACGCGAAACTCCTCGCGAATAGTCCATGGTGCATTGCCGAATGCTTCGAGGATTGTTTTCTGCCTTGGTGTTATTTCTGTTACAGTTATGAGTAAGAATAATTTATGATTTTAAAGAAAAATTAATTTAAAATATATGTAATATTAATTCTCATAATATATTATGTAATATTAATTCTTATAATTTACGACATAATCTCCATAAAGTGCGGAACACAAAATTAATCACTGAAATTAAAGTGCATGTTCGACAAAAGAGCATAATTTAAAATAAAATGATTCATCCAAAATAAATCTAAGCGGTATACATTTTTTATATATCTAACTTTTTTGATATATCTTAATTTTTATTTATTAGTTATTTTCAAATAAGAATTTATAAAAGTTGGTTTAAGTTAGAATTTATAAGTTATACATTTTTTATATATCTAACTTTTTTGATATATCTTAATTTTTATTTATTAGTTATTTTCAAATAAGAATTTATAAAAGTTGGTTTAAGTTGGAATTTATACATTTTTTATATATCTAACTTTTTTGATATTCTTAATTTTTATTTATTAATTATTTTCAAATAAGAATTTATAAAAGTTGGTTTAAGTTAGAATTTATAAGTTAAATTAGTCTATGGGACATATTTTACTCATTGCAATACCAATATAGTTGATTTTGGTTAATAGATTTTTTTTTAACAAAATTCATCTATAAATAAGATTACTAGCAACATACTTTTGTATTAGTTTTTAAATAAGAAATTGTATTTAAGATGAGATTGGTTAACTATTTATAAAAGTTTTAACATCATGAAATCTCATTTGAAATCTAAAATCATTTGTTTAATCTATTATCCTTAATAACTCTACCAAAAACTTTGTGAAGTAGATTTATACCCGAATGATTTTTTGTCTATTGAAGTAACTCTATACCCGAAAGATTTTTTTACTTGATTATATCCATCGAGAATGATATTTAAAACTAAATCATATCGAATCTGGACCTAATTCCGATTAAAATCCGCCCATTCACAATCCTAATCAAACCTATTTAATAACATTTTACATTAATATGATTTTAGATGAATTTGAACATTCATTCTATTACATAAGAACCAAAAAATTAAAGACAATGTCCATGTTATTTTCTATGCTTTTGTTTGTCTATTGAAGTAACTCTATAGTTATAATTTGAAGATTGTGAATTTATGTAAAATGCAATAAAGTAACATGAATAAAACAGTGAGCATAATACATAATAAATTAAAATTCTAATAATTTGAATTCAAAATTCTTACATATTATACAACAACCTATATATCCACTTACATAACATGTTTAAGAACATAGATCTTGTAATTTTTTTTATAAACCATTGAAAAATTAATTTCACAAATGTTAATGCATATCAAATTAATATGAGGTTGCTCACACAAAGTCTAATTTAACAATGTGCTCGTGTGCAAATAACAAACTATAGCATATCTATCCAAATATATCACATATCATAATTAATCTTGCAAATATAAAACAAACACACTCAACAAATAGGAAAAAAACATATCTAAACTAAAAACAAACACACATATGTAACAAAAATATTTTAAATAGACGTGGTGTGAGCACCTTAAATACCCACTTATTACGTGATATCATGTTCAATTGCATTCCGAAACAAAAACAAATAAGAACAATGAAAATGATAAGAATACAAAGTGTCAAGCTTTTATGCATTATTATTTACTATTTAATATTTATTTGACACCAAACCACACTCATTATTCTTATATTTTGATCTAGGATGCAATTGGAGGCATTAAGTGCAAAAGAAGCTTAGTAGACAATTTCTTGACAGTTTTGACACTACTTCGTATTTTGGGCGTAAATTTCTCATACGAGATCCAAATGAGATGATTCAAGATGCTATAGATCGGCAAGAGGAATATCTACAACTTTCATCTTTGGGGATTTCCGAGATTCTGATGGGATCCTAGACGAAATCGGACTTAAAGTCGATGTACCTGTTTTATGGAAAGTTTCCTAAATATCTAGTCTAATATATTGACTTGATATTGGGGCAATCCTTGATGGACGAATTTGGAAGGATGAAATCAGCACTCTCCTATTTACATTGAGATAATATTCTATTTTTTATATTATTCTTATAATATAAAGATTGGATATCAATTTGAGAATATTTTTTAGGGTTGTGTTGGCTTCTTTTATAAATAGGACTTTAGAAGACTACCTCTCTTCTTCTTCTCTCCCACTTCTACTTAGAGTTATTAATGGCCTTACGTGGCTAAATCTTTGTTATTGGTCGAAGAAAACTGAAGCTTCGGAAACAATAAAACTGTGAGATCTAATTAGTTTTATTATACGATTTATGTTTTGAATATCGATTGCTCTTCTGTATTAATTAATATGGTTGTTTTGTTTAATTGCTAGGAGGCCTACTAGTATATTATTCTTTTCAATCTACTGCTTGATTAGATATCAAATCCGTAATTGTTTGATCCATCTAATTTTGTGAAGCATCTAAGATTCAATAATTTGCTGCGTCAGATATTGTTAATCTTAAGAAGATAAATCGACTAAATTAAATCCAACCGCTTGTGTTTGAATTGTTTAGTTTCACTTATCTCTCTAATTCTTAAAGCATCTGCTATATTAAACCTTTAGTGCTTATCTTGGGTTATTAGTAGTTAGGATTAATTGGATCACTTTTTCTGATTAATTAAAACTAAGGAGAGATAGGAGATTAATTCCAACGGTGAATATTCAAAGTGTGAATTTCTATATATTTGCATCGATGATCATTTATATGATTCCGACAGTGGATGTTGACTCAGACCAATATTTGTTACTTTGATTAAATTTAATTTGCATTACCCCTTAATTATTGAAATTCGTCACACTTAGACCCCCATTTGTTTTTATCCATTTAGCATTAAATTAGACTAGATACTCTCTGTGGGATCGACCCTTTCTCGCTCTACTACATTATTAGAAGGAGTATAGGTTTTATTTTTGGTTGCGTACGACAGCACACCAGAAAATCTAATACGGCCATGGGAAATAACTTACTTACTCAATCTTGTTGAGAAAACCCCAAGCATGGCAGTAAACTATGTAATATCCTACTATAAAAATGAAACAATATCGAAAAATTTGCGAATTGGCACCAAATAATTTTCAGAAAATTTCAACAATGATATAACAATTAAAATAAAATCCTAGTTAATCATTTTCAGATATATACACAAATCACGGAAATTACAGCCCAATTTTCAGCAGCCAATTTCAAATATATACACAGAAATTGGAAACAATTCAAAAAAACCCAAGTTAACCATTTTCAGATTCACGAAATTACAGCCCAATTTTCAGATATATACACAGAAATTGGCAACAATTCCAAAAAAAAAAAAAACCAAGTTAACCATTTTCAGATATATAAACAAATTATGAAAATTACATCCCAATTTCCAGCAAACAATTTCAGATATATACACAGAAATTGGCAACAATGCAAAAAAGAACCCAAGTTAACCATTTTCAGATATATACACAATCACGAAAATTTCAGATATATACACAATTCAGAAAAATGTGGGGTTTATCCACTCATAGTGGGCCCAACCCATTACTTAAACAAATAAAAGAAAAAGAAAAGGTCTAGGTTATACTACTACGTACATCAACATTGAGAGAAAAACAATTGAAGGCAATAAGCCCTCTATTTCCAGCCGCAATAGTCACGCAAAAGAGAGAAGAGTAGGAACTATTGGAATTTATTTTGGGGTTTGTGAAAGAGATCGATGTACTACAAGTAATTCGTTTCGTCTCGGATTCAGTCAGAGATTCTTCACAAAGTGCTCAATCGTCCAATTGGTTTGGGTTTTTATTCTTGCTATTTAGTTTGATGATTTATTTGTTCTCTGTGTTATTCAAGTTAGTGACTTGAGGTTTTCCATCTTGTTGGTGAGATTATTATTATTGTGATCCAAGAGTGTTCTCTTGAGGATTTGGTTAGCCCCTACTGGTTTTAGGGAGGATTTTGTAAACCATTATCATTATAGTGGTTGAGTTAGATCGGTTTCCGATTTTGTGATTTTTTTCGGGTTTGGGTTTCCACGTAAAAATTGTCCTGTGCATATTTACTTTTCTCGCACCTTAATTCTTGTTTAATTTAGTGAATTAGTGTTTGGGTTTAGTTTGATCCTGTTATTCTCAATTTCAATCCGTGGATATTTTTGGGAAAGAAAGAATTGCTTCAGTTGTGATATTAGTTGTTACTAATTGGTATTATTTCCCTAACAAGTGGCATCAGAGTCACGGTTAGGATAAGTTTGGGGAATAAAAATGGATAACTCTATTGGAGGGATGATCAAATTGAATGGATCAAATTATTCGTTTTGGAAATCAAGTATGGAGGATTTGTTGTATTGCGAGGATTTGTATTTGCCCTTGCACGGAGATGAAGCCAAACCGAAGGATATGACTGCGTCTGCTTGGGATATCATGCATAGAAAGAAAGTTTCATATATCCGACGTTTCATTGATCACAATTTGTATCACAACTTTGCTAATGAAAATAAGGCTGATGTTTTTGTAGAAGAAAATTGAGGCTATGTTTGAGAGTAAAAGTGCCTTAAACAAAGGTTCTATCTTCAGGAAGATGGTTCGGTTGAGATACCAGGATGATACTAGCATGGCAGAGCATCTCAACATTTTCCAGGGTTTGATTAATCAGTCTGTTGCTATGGAAATACCTCTAGATGATGAGGTGATGGCTTTGTTGCTTCTTGGCTCACTATCTGACAGTTGGGACACACTCGTTGTGACAATCAGTAACTCGGCTCCAGATGGAGAATTGACATTGGAGATGGTCAAAAACAGTTTGCTTAATGAAGAAGCTAGGAGAAAGGAGAGAAATTTTAGTTCTGATACAGAGACTAAGATTCTGGTCGCGGGAACTGATGACAGAGGCAACAATAAAGGTTCTAATGAGACGTCCAAGTCAAAGAAAAATGTGAAGTGTCATTATTGTGGTTTCCTAGGTCACTATATGAGAAATTTTAGAAAGAAGAAAATGGATCAAGAGAAGGGGACTACATATAATAAGAAAGACGACAAAAACACTGCAACAGTTGCATATGATGGTGATTTAATTACTGTTGTTGATTATGCATGTGTTATTTCAGCATGCCAACGAATGGATTGGATCGTCAATTCAGGAGCTTCGTATCACATCACTCCATATAGAGATATGTTTTCATCATACTCTAGTGGAAGTTTTGGTAAAGTAAGAATAGCGAATTTGGATGCTAGCAAAATTGTTGGCATAGGGAATGTTGTTTTGGAGACAGACACATGTTGCAGACTTCTTTTGAGTGATGCCAGACATGTTCCGAATATCCGACTCAATATTATTTCTACAGGCAAGCTTGATGACGGTGGCTATGCTTATCACATTGGTGAAGGAAAATGGAAAATCACCAAAGATACTCTCACTATTGCAAACGGTAAGAAACATAATTCACTCTACCTGATGCAAGCACAATTATCGAATGGAGAAGTGAATGCAGTTAGCAAGGATTACTCCATTGATTTGTGGCACAAAAGACATGGACACATGAGTCAGAAAGGTTTGCAGCTTCTGGCCAAGCAGAAACTCCTCCCTGATGTGACAGGTACTCCCTTACAGACTTGTGTTGATTGTTCGATTGGAAAATAACACAAGTTTCCTATTCAGAATTTATCCTCCAGTAGAAAATCTTATCTGCTAGATTTGGTGCATACGAATTTATGTTGGATGAAAGATATAGGGCCTGTTTGTTTGGCGTTTGGGAGAGTAGTGGAGGTGTGTGAAATAATCTCGATTTGCGTAATGTTGTTTGTTTGGGTTTTGAGAGAGTGGTTTGAGAAATAAAGTAGGTGTAGGTTTTTTTTGGAAGAGTTGGGTTGTAGGTGTGAGATGTGTAAGACTTTATGTCAAATCATGTTTGTTATGTGAGATAAATTGTGTAAGAGATAGGTTACTTTATGTCAAATCAAAGTAGAGTTTGTATAGGTTTTGTTTAGAGATAAGAAAATTGTTGTTTGTTTGACTTTTGAGAGAGTAGTATGAGAAAATTAATGGATGAAAAATTTATTTCGGAAAATAGAAAACATGTTTGTTTGGCATTTCCCAAACACGAAAAAATTCTGGGAAACGCCAAACAAACAGGCCCATTACATTTGGTGGTGCATTATACTTTATTTCTTTCATTCATGATTTCTCGAGAAAAGTTTGGTATTTTGCTTTAAAATCTAAAAATCAAGTACTTGAGGGTTTTAAGGTTTTTCAAGCAAAAGTTGAAAGAGAAACGGGAAGGAAATTGAAGTGTATTCGTGCAGATAATGGTGAAGATTATCGGGGTCCGTTTGAGCAGTATTGCAATAATCATGGTATCAAGTTTGAGAAAAGTTTTCCTCAACACAGTGATGTGGCTGAGAGAATGAATGTGACAATTTTCGATCGAACAAGGTGTATGCTTTCACACTCGAAATTGTCTAAATCCTTTTGGGATGAATCAATGAGAACTGCAGTTCATTTAATTAACCTTTCTCCGTCGGTTCCTTTGGATGGTGACATTCCAGATAAAGTTTGGACAGAGAAAAAAGTTTTTTATGAGCATTTAAGAGTATTTGGTTGCAGAGCTTATGTTCATGTTCCAAAAGATTAAATTTCCAAGCTTGATGATAAGAGTAAACTATGTATCTTCTTGGGATATGACCATGAAAAGTTTAGTTATAGGCTATGGGACCCGGTAAATCGAAAAGTCGTCAGAAGCAAGGATGTTGTATTCCTTGAGGATCAGATTGTTGTTGATTCAGAGCAAAGTTAGAGATTAGAATTTAGTGAAGAAATTCCTGTCAACTTTCCAGTTCATACACCGATAGTTCAGGATTACGGGGGAGATGTATGAAACGTACATGATGAGCAAGTTGATGCAATTGAGGATGTACCAATTGAATATGTGATGCTTTCTGATGGGGGAGATCCCGAAGGTTCTACACAACCTATATCAAATAAGCAGCTTCAAGATTTCACTCATAGGGTAGGCTTGGTTGAGCCCCACATATGAGCTGGAGGGGGAGAATTGTTGGGCTTGTCCCTTTCATTGTGGGCCCAACCCATTACTTAAACAAATAAAAGAAAAAGAAAAGGTCTAGGTTATACTACTACGTACATCAACATTGAGAGAAAAACTATTGAAGGCATTAAGCCCTCTATCGGCAGCCGCAATAGTCACTCAAAAGAGAGAAGAGTGGGAACTATTGAAATTTATTTTGGGGTTTGTGAAAGAGATCGAGGTACTACAAGTAATTCGTTTCGTTTCGGATTCAGTTAGATATTCTTCACAAAGTGCTCAATCGTCCAATTGGTTCGAGTTTTTAATCTTGCTCTTTAGTTTGATGATTTATTTGTTCTCTGTGTTATTCAAGTTAGTGTCTTGAGTTTTTCCACCTTGTTGGTGAGATTATTACTATTGTGATCCAAGAGTGTTCTCTTGAGGATTTGGATAGCCCCTAGTGGTTTTAGGGAGGATTTTATAAACTCATTATCATTATAGTGGTTGAGTTAGATCGGTTTTCGATCTCGTGGTTTTTCCCCAGTTTGGGTTTCCACGTAAAAATTATCTTGTGCATATTTACTTTTCTCGCACCTTAATTCTTGTTTAATTCAGTGAATTAGTGCTTGGCTTTAATTTGATCCTGTTATTCTCAATTTCAATCCGTGGATATTTTTGGGAAAGAACGAATTGCTTCTATTGTGATATTAGTTGTTACTAATTGGTATTTTTTCCCTAACAAAAACACCAAAAAAATGAATCGGTAACAATTCAAAAAATTATCAAATTTTAGCAAACAATTTCAGCCCAACAATTCAAAAAATGAAACGGCAACAACAATTTCAGCAGACAATTTTACTGAGAACACCAATCGATTTTTAAAAAACAGAACACCAAAAACTGAAGAGCACCTTCAATTTCCCTCTTGGTGGTGACGACGGCCTCTCACTTGAGTCACACACAGATCCACAAGGTCCCTCCGTCGTGCTCGTGTGCAAAAAAAAAGCCCTAATTTATTTGCTATTGAAATCTATAACTAGTGTTATGTGAAATTTCAAGCACAAATCCAACACGCATATATAGACACAAACCACGAACAAGTATTCACGGGGGAAGGGGGAGTTGGAAGAAGTGATTGAAGTGAAGAAACGAAATTAAAGGGCCTGTGAAGCACATAAAAAAACTCAGATCCATTGTTGAGTCCGTGAAGTAGCAGAGAGAGAAAGGTTGAGAGAAGTAGAGAAAACGTGTGAAATGAGAGAGAGGTTGTCGAGTAGTATATGTAGGGTTGGGAGGTTTTTTTTTTTAATAAAAAAGGGCTACAACCCACTTTGGGAGAGTGATTTCTGAAATATTCTCCCAAAGGAATATTTCAGAAAATTGTTGGGTTGTTTGTCTCGCCTTTCGAAAATGAGAATTTTTTTTCCGAGGTGCGAGACAAACAGGCCCGTATTTTCTTCCATATTCAATTTTTGGAAAGGTAATATTTATTTTCTTGTATGGTGTTTGGTTCGGATAAAATATTTTCCTACCAATTTTTTGATGAGAAAATTTAAGAAATATTAATTCCTAATTATATTTTATCAATATAACTTTACAACTTGAATAAGAACATTTTTGTGTTCAGAAAAAAAAAAGATAAAAACTTAAATTACTCACCAAAAAAAGATAAAAACTTAAATTACTCACACTTTTAATATTAGTATAGATTTGTTTTTGGGAACAAATTATTACTATTTCTTTAAAGGTTATTAGTTCTAATATCAATAATGCACTCATTTTCTTTCTTTAATATATAATACTATATTACTCAATAGGCAATTGGGGATAAATGCAAAATATTCCCTTGTGTTATGCTAAACCTGCAAGAAACTACCCTGTGAAATTTTTATTGCACCAAACTTCCTTGTGTTTTCAAAAACCCTGCAAAAAACACCCAATTTGTAAAAAATAGGTCGTTTTGGATCGACATATTTCAAGAAACCATTTTTAAATTACTTCAAGTTGATCTCTACAACTTCACGTGGTATATTTTTAAAATTATTTCTTGAAATATGTCGATCCAAAACGACCTATTTTTTACAAATTGGGTGTTTTTTGCAGGGTTTTTGAAAACACAAGGAAGTTTGGCGCAATAAAAATTTCACAGGATAATTTCTTGCAGGTTTAGCATAACACAAGGGAGTATCTTGCATTTTCCCCAGACAATTGCCCGATGAATGAGAGGGGACTGCTTTCCTCTTGTGGCTACCAATAGCTTTACCAATTAGTGGACCCAAAATTGTTGATTTTTGCAATTATTGTTCATCTTATAAAGTTAAGATCCGCTATAATACTTTTTATATAAATCTTATCATATCTTTTTAGCGCATGAGATTCAATTAATCAAACTTCTACTTTAAAATATATTTGTACCTCTACAGGGCTGGGGGGTGATCGCGTAGAAAAATCTGACCTAAAATGCCATATCTCCTTCATATTTTTTTTGATAAAAAGTAGATAATTAATATGATTATATGGACTAAAATATAAAACATTAATATGGTCAAATCTCAAATGGATTTACATAAAAACTTGTATGTTGAAAACTAATTATATTATGTTAATATTTTTATGTTACTTATTTATCAAGAGCAATTAAAAGAACTTTTAGTTTTAATTTTGGTACTTTTTATAACATTTTTTTTACAGGATTGGATTTATGTAGTAAAATGTTTCCATGTTTCATCAGTTCCTCAATATATTGGACCATTTATCGAATGAAGTCTTAAATTTGCTTCTTAGCATATTGTTTCACCTTTTATATTGGATAAAATTACAGTGTTACTTTATTTTAACTTAGTTATGTTCTTATCACAACATCGAAAATATATCGAGTTTGATATCAAAAATTTATGACCACTACAATTGAAACCCTCTAGATCCGCCCCTGGTTCTTCCTACGTGTTCTTCTCCTATCTCTTGGTGAATTTCATTGTATGGCGAGTCAAGTTATTTCTCTTATCTCTTTGTTGGATGCCATTAAATAACGGATTTAGTGATTATTTTTGTTTGATGATCTTCTTTCTATCTCTTTGATGAATTACATTTAATAACAAGTTGTTCGTTTGTGTTTTCTCTTTCAGTTTTTCCCTAATTCCGTGTCTGTCATTATAAACTCATTAGTTAGGCTTATCATTTGTTGTAATATGTATATATCACAAAAGGGAGAATTTTATAGTGATAATTTTCATTTATCCCTATCACATGCATAATGATCATTTACACCCTATTATTTGGAAACGAGCATTTTACAGCCACAAAAATTTTAAAAGATCAATTTACCTCCCACCGTTGGAGAGTGTAACTCACTTGCCCAAACTGAATGTGACGGTGAAAATTATTGCGTAAGAAGGCAAAACTATCCTACCCCATGTAAATAATACAGGGGATAAAAAGTGTCATATTTATAATAATATATGGGGGTAAAGTGATACATATAAAATAATACATGGGTTATATTGGTCCATATAAAATAATATAGGGGGCAAATTGCTTTCTTTTTTCAGGTTTAATTCACCAACATGGATTGTATTAAGTCCACATTAAATAACTTGAGTTTAACTCACCCCAAAAGCTAGCTTTGAGGTGAGTTAGACCAAAGTTATTTAATGTTGACTTGGCCAATTCATATGGTGAAATCTAATAATATAATATATAATGGATGATACTTTTGTCAAGTCACTTTTTTAAGGTTTAAAAATATAGGGGAGAAATATAAATCTTTTATAAGAATATGGGAAAGTAAAATGCACTTTTTTAAATAACAAGGTTTAAATGGAATATTATAGGAAATTGCCATTAACTCAAATTTTACATATTGATGTTATTAGAAATTGATTCCCTGTCGTCTAAAAACGGACCGCATGAACATTATTTCATCTGGTATAATTCTCCTTTATTTATTAATGTTCTTTCACATATCTATCATCATTTATGCGGATGCCTTTCAATTCGGAATGGACTGCCTATCCTATTCTTATATAGATTATTTGAAGCCATTAACTAAAGCCCTTTTTTTTTTTTTTTTGAGAGAGAGAGAATACTAACTAATACCCTAACTTGTAAATTGATTGGGGCTACATATAAATCGGGATGAATCTTAGATCACATTTTGAGGTTAATTGTAATTTATACTTTTGTGATTTGCATAATATTCAATTTATTTTAATGTTATTTGAAAAATAACACTTTACCCTTATGTAGTTTTATAAAAGTTTCACACCATTTCCCTGTTAATTTTTATAACTTAAAAAAATACGAATTCACAAAACTACCCCTCTTATATTTGGCTATTTACCCTACTTGTATTATGATAAATGTGGCACTTTACCCCCACCTTCCACGTGTTATGATAAATGTGACAATTTATCTCTCTGTGTTATTACAAAATATTGCACTTTACCCCCTATGTTACAAAAATACTTTTTATTCCCACTCTCAATTTCCGCGAGTGAGTTACATTCTCCGGCTGAATGAGATAAATTGCTCCTTTAAAATTTTCACAGGGGAGTAAATTGTTATTTTTCTAATTACAGGGGGTAAATTGAACATTATGCATTTCACATGGGGTAATTTGGTATTAGCTCCATATTTGATGTCATATTTCAGTGTATCACATATAAATTTGTTGACAAATTTACTAATTTATAATTACTGTAAACCCACTCATACACTTGTTGGTTGGGTCCATCACGTGACATCAAAATGTAATAGATGATCTTTCTACGTCGAAGTTTTTCGAACTTTTTTGTTACTCGCAAATGCAGGAATTAGAAATACAAAGTTCAAAGGAAATATTTATTTATATGATAACAGCCAAAACAAAGGAGAATAACAGAGAAACCTCCGCTAATTTATATTCATATATGAACTTATGAGTAAAATACTGATTCAAACTAGAGTACACCACAAAGTCGTGGTTCATAACGTACGGGAACAAAAATATTTTCTAAATTTTAAGATCCAATATCCATTTTTCATCGAGAAAACTTAATCGATTGCACCACATCGTTTGCAGCCAATCATGGTACGACATAATTTTTCCTCAAGGGTTATGTAGTAAAACTTGTAGTAATTAGTTTTAGTACTCAAAATCGGACTAATGATTGATAAAACATAAATTAGTGACCTTTTTAAGCTCCTCGAACATGCTGAATTTGTCGAAAATGCTTTTGAGATGCAATATTACAAGAAATTGCAGCATCGACATGTTCTTTATCTTCTAACACATTTTCATTCTTACCTGAAATTATAAGTAAAATAGTCTCCAAAATGCATCCTAACAATGGAATCGAAGAAAAACGAGACGTGAAATGTTTTTGATTCATGGCATGAAAGTTAATTTTGAGTGTAGAAATTATGTTGTGATTGTTGAGAGAAGAGGAGGCTCAACTTATATAGTGAAAAATTAGTGGTGGGGACTTGTAATTAAAGATTCAAAGTTTCTTGCTTTCCAAGCTTAGAAAATGTTTGCTAAATTATTTCAGATAGTCTTTATTGTGTCCAATAAGATTGTTGATATTGACCATTTTTACGAATTTTCTTTGTTTCTTCACGTGTAATAGCACTAGTCCTTCTTTGAGATGTCTATTTTGACTCCCCAATTGTTGGTGAGTTGGCAGAGGTATTCTCGGCCGTTGGATCGGCCGAGATGATGTGTAAGAGTGTAGGGGTGTACACATCCCACTAAAATGTCCGAACCCCATTAAATTGGATGCACTATGCGATTTTACAAATTTTTCCTTATATATTTTTGGAATTACCAAATTGCCCTCCCATTTCACCTCTCTCCTCCATCCCAACCCCAACCCCTTTCCGAAACCCTAAAAGAGGTCGGAATTTGTTTATTAAATTTTCAAGAGTCGTATTAAGATTTTCATAAATCAATAAAATTAATTTAGTGAATAGTGTAAAAGAGAATAGGATGTGGGTCTGATTTTTTGAACCCAAAAATGAGCTTGACTTTCTAGGTTCTTATGGAATGATTATGTTTGTTCTTCAAGTCTAAAAGGGGTTTTTGAGGGGGAGTAGGTAGCAAAAATTGATTGAAAAATTGGAGGAAGAAAAGGGATTTTTGATTTGAGAAAGGACAAATGGGCCTTTGAGCAGAAACCAAGAAAGGTGAATTTAGAAGATGATGGGTTATTGAGATTGGATTGGTTTTTTTGGTCGCGACCCGAATGCCGGCGAAGTGCCGCCTCTGTTGGTCGCGAGCAAAAGGCGGCGAACAGGCTTCACCGGTGAAGCTTCGTAGAGAAACAATGTTTTTTAATTTTTTTTAATTTTTTATTATTTAAAATTCAATTTTAAAAAAATAGAGAAAGACATTTAAATACTTAATGATACAAATGTTTAATAAGAAAAATGCGTCTTTTTAAATTAAACATGTTCAATTTAATTTTATATTTATAGACATAAAAATTAAAATTTGATTTAATTATTTTTAATGTTCTTGTATTTGGCTTGAAAAATTAAATGTAATTTCAATGAATTTCAAATATTTTTAAAGTATCACAATTCAATATAGTTGGACCAAAAAGATGTGTATTTTGATTACTATATGAAATTATAATTAATTTTATAAACGGAGAATTCAAATTTAACAACTATATTCAAATTTGTTGGTTTATTAAAATTTAACAACTATAGAAATTTCACTAATTAACGATTTACAGATGGATTAATGATACTATAAGTGTAGATTCTCCGTTTGGGGTTATTTGTGAAAAAAATCATCAAATTTCACAAATTAATGATTTACGGAGGGGTTAATGATACTATAAGTGTAGGTTCTCTTCTAGGGTTCTCTTCTAGGGGTAATTTGTGACCAAAATCAATAAATTTCCTTAATCGACTATTTAGGAGGGGTTAATGATACTATAAATTATTGATATATTTTCAAATTACAGAGGACTTAGTGTTACATAACCATTTAATAGACAATTTGAACGAAATAAAAACCGAGTCATCAATTTTTTTTAAATTATCGATATATTTTCAAATGACGGAGGACTTAGTGTTATATAACCATCTAATAGACAATTTGATCGAAATAATGACCAAGTCATCAATTTTTTTTTAAATTATTGATATATTTTCAAATCACGGAGGAGTTAGTGTTAGATAACCATCTAAAAGACAATTTGATCGGAATAATGACCGAGTCATCAATTTTTTAAAAATTATCTACATATTTTCAAATTACGGAGGACTTAGTGTTACATAACCATCTAATAGACAATTTGATCGAAATAATGACCGAATCATCAATTTTTTTTAAATTATCGATATATTATCAAATTACGGAGGACTTAGTGTTACATAACCATTTAATAGACAATTTGATCTGAATAATGACCGAATCATCAATTTTTTAAAAATTATCGATATATTTTCAAATAACCATCTAATAGACAATTTGATCGAAATAATGATCGAATCATCAATTTTTTATAAAATTATCTATATATTTTCAAATTACGGAGGACTTAGTATTACATAACCATCTAATAGACAATTTGATCGGAATACTGACCGAATCATTAAATTTTTTTAAATTATCGATATATTTTCATAAATGATTGATTTACGGAGGACTTGGGTTAATTGTGCCAATATTAAAAATCTTTATAAATTATTGATTTACAGAGGACTTAAAGATACTGACACACTTAGTTCTCCGGGGTTAATTGTGAGCAAAATTAAAAATCTTCATAAATTATTGATTTATGGAGGACTTAATGATACTGATACACTTAGTTCTCCGTTCGGGGTCAATTGTGACCAAAATAATAAAAAAAAACTTCACAAATTACTGATTGATGGAGGACTTAAAGATACCAACACACTTAGTTCTCCGTTCGGGGTCAATTGTGACCAAAATTAAAAATCTTCATAAATTATTGATTTACGGAGGACTTAAAGATACTGACACACTTAGTTCTCCGTTCGGGGTCAATTGTAACCAAAATTTTGGTAACAAATTTCCCCCAAATTTGATTTACGAATGAGTTACCAGTATTAGACTTGTTAGTCTTTTGTTTGGATCCTCAATTGACCAAATTTCCCCCAATTTTTATTTACGGAGGAATTAATGTTACTATACGCTTTAGTATTCTGTTTGGATTCTCAATTGACTAAATTTCAACAAATTATCCTCAATTTTGATTTATGGAGGAGTTAATGTTACAATACGTGTTAGTCTTCCGTTTGAATCATCAATTGACCAAATTTCAACAAATTTTCCCCCAATTTTGATTTTCGAAGGTATTGACCGAAGTCAATATTGTTGACCGTATGATAATGTATAATTAGGTTAATCGTAATAAAAATAATAATAATTTACTCGAGTAGCAATTGAATAAACTGATGTAATATTATTGAATTTTTTCTTTTGTAAATATATCAACTAAAATTTAATTGGTAAGATTTTCTTTAAATTATTCACAATTTATATTAACATACATCTTATGAAGATATATTATTTTTATATATTTATTATTCCTTTAATTCTTTATAATTATAAATTAAATAGAGTTCTGATCTCAATATAAAATGTTATTGATACGTAATTCAACAAAAATATATTGTTTTTAGTGTAATAAAAATATAAATTTGTAATATTAAAAAATAAAGAATGGCCCGAAAAATCCTACCCACCCTCCACCCAAAACTACCCCTCCGTGAACCCCCCCTCCACCTCCCGTTGAAATTTACCATCTACAAAGGAGAAAAAGTAGTAATAAAAATTTATGCATCTGAGACTGAGTTTTGTGTTCTCATATGAAGTAGATTCAAAACTTGAATTTGAGGTATTAAAAGGGTTTATGGATCTGGGTTTATGTTTTGAGATGAAGATAAATAAAGAAGGCATCTTCTGATAGAGAGATTTTCACTTTTGATACCACAAGTAACCCTACTTTAAGGTTACGGTACCATAACTTTAAAAACATACACATTTGGTACTTCCGTCAATTTTTGGATGGAAAATTTGCAGAATTGGTCCTATAGTTATAGATTGTTGTCAAACTTTGCCCCATATATTTTCTGACCAACAAATTTACCCCACAATTCACAAGTTGAAGCATTTCAGTCCCAATTACAAATAAAATATTATAAATCCTATTTATAAATTATATATATATATTATTATTATTAAATCTCTTAAACTAATTAGATTATATATATAAACTATATAATATTATATATAAAATCTGAAAAAAAGATCCATTAAATTTATTAGAATTTTTAAATTTTGAAATAAATCTTTTAAACTAATTAAATTTTATAAATAATATATATAATTAAATAATTTTTTATATAAAATCTGAAAATATATACTTATTAAATTTTTTAAAAAAAAAGAATCTTTTAAACTTATTAGATTTTACATACAATATATAAAAATTAAATAACATTTATTATAAAATCAGGAAAAAAATTTTTATTACATAAATAATAATAATTATATTTAATAAATTTATTATAATTAAAAAAACTTAAATCTTAAATCCCTGCTAACCCAGGCTGCCGTCGTGGGTTCGCCGATCCCAGACCGCCAGTGGCTTGGGACAAGCGAACTCAAGTCATCGACGGCCTTGGTTGTTTGGAGGGGGTGGTTTAGGGTGGGTGGGTGAGGGATTTAGGGTTTTTTGTTTTTTCTTTGTTTTTTAATTATAATAAATTTAGTACATAAAATTATTATTTATAATTTTAAAAATATTTATTTTTCAGATTTTATAATAAATGTTATTTAATTTTTATATATTATATGTAAAATCTAATTAGTTTAAAAGATTATTTTTTCAATTTAAAAAATTTAATAAGCTTAATTGATATTTGTTTTTCAGATTTTTTATAAAATATTATTTCATTTATATGTATTATATGTAAAATCTAATTAGTTTACAATATTTTTTCGAAATTTAAAAAATCCAATAACTTTAGTTAATTTTTTTTGTATTTTATATAATATATTATTTAGTTTATATATATTATATATAAAATCTAATTAGTGTAAGAGATTTATCTAATTAGTGTAAGAGATTTAATAATTATAATATATAAAACTTATAAATCGAATTTATAATTAATTATATTTGCAGTTGTTGGGATTCGGTAAGATAAACATCCCTTAACGCAGCGGAAATTAAAATTTTTAGGACCTCTTACGGAATCTTGCCAGGATACTAAACTGGTTGTATATATATGAATAATAAAAAACGACTGGAATAATTCAGATCTAAATTATACCTGTCTCCTTGCAAATCCAAACTGTCAGAAAAGTCGTTGTGATTCTCCCTCGACTGGCTCGATCCCAACCTCCAGTAGCGCCCCACGTGTTGCGCCTCTACGGGTTGATACACCACATTATCACGAAAATTAATATATCCTAATCGGCTAAAACATAAGATATATTAATATCTAAAACTAGAGAACAAGTTGGAGCAAGAATCGAAAAACGAAAATCTCTTCCAAGTGGAAAAGAGGTTCGGCCGATTTGGTGAGAGAGAGAGAGGGAGAGAGTTTTTCTTGACTTAGATTTTGGCTCTTGAATTGTGTGTTTGAGATATGACATCAAGTCTCCTATTTATAGGAATCTCATAATTCTAATCCTCCTAGGATTAGGACTCCTAAGTCTTCTAACTCTCCTACATGGGCCATGGCCCTTTTAATTGGAAGACCAAGTCTTCTAATTAATTCATGGCCCATACATGATTTAATTAATTGGGTCTTTATTTAATTTCTCAATTAAATGACCCAATTAATTTATTTCTCTCTCATTTAATTAAATTAGACTCTAAGTCTATTTAATTAAATATTTCCATAATTAATTAAATCCAATTTAATTAATTAACTCATAAATTAAATTCCAATTTAATTTCCAGTCTAGATCCAATTCCAATTGGATCACTTTCGCTCCAATTGGGTCGACCCAGTCGACCCGGTCGACCCGGTCGACCCAGTCACCCCAATCGACCCAGTCGATTTAGTTGACTCAGTTGTTCTCCATTTCCTCGCTTTCGCTTCATGTGTATTGTGTATGCCCCCGTAGGTTCACCACATAATTGGCCGTGGGTTATAATTAAATATTCATTTAATTACTCGAGTATTAAATACTATAAATCAATCGAACACTCTGTCGACTGATCATTCCAAAATTAGCACCCCTGCTAATTTGGGAATTCTCCCACACTCCACGGTCGATGTCTGGCCACAAGCCCATGGAGCCCAATCACTGGTGAATTAATTCAGTGAACCTTTTAATCATTTACAATTTCCATATACGCTATAATCTCTCCATCATCGATCTCCCAGTCAATACTTAAGGGCATGGATTTTTCATCGGTTTCCTTTTAATTCGTTTTGACTTTATGCATTCTGATCTTGAAATAATTCTCTTTGACTTAATCTTTATGAGCTACTTTCATAAAGCCGTCAGATACCTTGGCCAAGGATTTTACCAGAATTAATTTCTCACAGAAATCCATAGAAGAATTTCCCAACCTATCAAGTCGGGTCAATGGATCATTTGTTGATGATATGAACCTGCATACGAGTCCCTCTATACCCAACGTGAATCCACAGAGACTTTCTGGCAATCTCCAGTCGGTCGGAACTCACATCTAAGTATAGACGTTCTCGCACCAGATAAACCCTATCACCTCAAGTATTTAGGGATCATTCCTCGTATACTATTGTAAATTGGAATAACTTCAACTCCGATATGCGACTACCGCTTCCATGATGAGTTATTTCCTAATTGGGGTATTCAGTGCACTTGCCATCCCAGCAAGTAACCACTTATGTGTATCGACTATTCCAGTCACGCTCGTGGACCCCAGCGTTCTCCAGTTCATCGGAGTATACACATTAGTGAGAGTCTAACCGAATCCAACGATGTCCTATCTCGATTGGATTCTACGACTCTTGAATATGTTCTAGATCACGGCCTTGGAGATCAGTCTACGGGTTGTCCCATAGCCCTGTGATGACTTCTATCCTTATGCGTAGATAATTATTACATAAGATAAAGTTGACCATATAATAAAAATGCATTTATTAATCTAAATTGAATAGTTCCTTCATTTAATGCAATAAATGACAGCCATACAGTTGGCTTGCCGGACACTATATCTATCAGCAGTTGGGACTGAAATGCTTCAAACTTGAGAATTGTGGGGTAAATTTTTCGGTCATAAAATATATGGGGCAAAGTTTGGCAGCAATATATAACTATAGGACCAATTATGCAAATTTTCCATCAATTTTCCGTCCAAAACTTGACGGAAGTACCAAATGTGTCGAGGGCAGTTAACATGTGGTACCAAATGTGTATGTTTTTAAAGTTATAGTACCGTGACCTTAAAGTAGGGTTACTTGTGGTACCAAAAGTGAAAATCTCTCTCTTCTGATATGATCCAAAAAGTTGATTAATCCCAAAACAAAGAAAAATTCAAAACATCCACCATCAAAATTTAATACAAAAAATCTTCAACTAGATGGGTAGTGTGTGGTGGGCTTTGCAAGAAGATTTGCCCAGAAGTAGTGTTAGGAAGCCACAGGTCTTAAGCAAGCATTCAAATGTTCTCTCGAGATTTTTTGGAAGATGAAGAAACCAGTAAAGGGAAGAATAATTACAAAAATTGATTTATGGATTTTAGAATTCAAGATTTGGTACTGAAATGGGACGAAGGATCAATTTAAGTTTTGGGATTTTTTTATTTTTTAAGAGTGAAAGGGCATTTTAGTATTTTGTCATGTAAGAATGGTTCATACCCAATAAAGTGTGGATGTCGGACTCTTTCACGTGGCAGGCTTATGTTGAGTCGTTCGTGACTCTTTCCAGGAGATGAATCAAATAGACCACCCCGAATTTGAGAATTCATTCTTCTTCTTTCCTTTTGTACTTATTATGGAGAATTGATGTTAAAAACTTACTTTCACGGGAAGATAGGGAGAGGCAAAAGTGTCTTATAAAATGACTTCAAAAACAAAAAAACAAAAAAGGACTTCTTTGTTGCATTTTTGTTGTTATTGTTTTTTTGGGTGCTTTGGCTTTTGTCTTTTTTAGAGATCAGTTATTGTTGTGAAATTTTGATTTTACACTAAATTTAAGTAAATTATAGTTTTGAAATAAACAACTCATATAATTTTATAATATGATATATGACATAAAATAATTAAAATATAAAACGACTAGCCTGATTAGAGTCACGTTACTAAACGCTCGTCCTAAGAAAGTGATTGCCTCCCCTCGTGCAGGTATTGGCGGCTGATCACAATCCCAAGATAAAACCCAATGGCCACGCCGGCGTCCTCGTCTGTGAGCACGTTCACAGGAAGACAAGAACCAAACCTTATCTCTAGTGCCCTTGAACAATATATGAAAATATCTTAGTGGATGCAAACTATAGCTAGTGAGTGTGTGTTTCCTATGACCCTAGGACACACCTATATATAGTGTTCATGAGACCTTATTGGTCAAAACATTTAAAGCCACATAATGGCACATTGAGGGGAATTATTGAATTTAATGGCACCATAATTTTGATTGTTACAAAGTTTTAAAACTTCTAAAAATTCCAACAATCCCCCACAAGTTTTAAAACTTTAAAGAATGCCTACTGAAAATAAAAGGGCACTAAAATACTGTGCAATGGGTGCAGGAGCCTTCCGGGCTTGAACCTGCACTTAGTGTTGATGATTTTCATTTGAGGAAACCATAATGGCGCAAGCGCTTTGAATTAGGTCCCTTGGCCAAATTTCAATACATCACACACACAGTATCGACATCGGTCTTAGTTCGCGGGTTAGCGCGTTAACGGCCGTGCGCTCGAATCTTGATTCTCATGAGAGTTTCTAGGGTCAGCCCAAACCCACAGCCACGGCCCCATGGCTACTCTCACTTAGGTGAAACCTCCCAGGGTACGTGCGACCTATACCCTGCGGAATTCCCGCCTTGATCTCATTAAGGGTTAAACCCAACCGTAATATCACACTATGAAACACTATCACCATAGGGATGGGAAGGAGGTGCTCTCCTATAAATTAGTGTTAAACGAGTCACGCATTACAGGTTGTTCCTACCCATTGAACCTTCTTCATGGGATCTCCAATCACAAAGGTTGGGTTACTCCCAGAGGTGACTCCCTTACGGGCTTACGCCCATCCCCCTCGATGATAAAGGATCTAGCCTTTATAGCTAGTCCTGAGGCAAATTTCCACCTCGTGGAACTAGTATACATTACCTCTTAATATTAATTTTCCACATTTTTTTTTCTTTGTGCGATCTGTGTCGCATATGATTTCTTCAATATTTCATTGTCTCGTGCACGTGCACCTGTACAAAATTGAACTCCACAACAGAAGCGATTAATAAATTAACAGTATCTCAAATAAATTAATAACAATACCTCAAATTGGTCATTGCCATTTTTATTTACTTTATAGCTTCCACTAGCACCACTATATTAGCTTTTGTCAAAATATTATCAAAATTTATTTTTCCTCACAACCTTTATTAAAAGCAAATATTAGAGAGGATAAAATCTATCAAGACCAACCCCCATATTTCACGAGATCATATAACAACCAGGTCAAGAAACAAGTATCCAATTTAATCACATATTCGATTGTTTTCCTCATGACCAACCAAATCATCTTATATGATAATCAAATTTATTATGGTCATATCTAATATATAAGATAGATAAATTTGAACATGTATCCTTAGATTACGATGTCAATCCCAAGATGTAACATATATACATGAATGATAAGACACCATATTTCGTGAAATAATTATAGTTTAGCTATAAGAAACAATCACCACAAAAGTTGTTGGAGGTAAGCACTAGCTACATTAATTATAATTGTTTTGAAGTCCTCACTTTTCACCACTTAGAATTAATCTCATTAAACTCGAGATATAGCACATGTAAATCACACTTATATTCATCAAAATAAAATGTAGATGACAGTTGAAAGTTGAAACTATCATGTTCAACACAATAATAATCATATTAAACCCCCACACTTTTCTTATATGATAGAGAATTTTTTTTTTTTTTTTTTTTTTTAAGGTCAAAGTCTCTTCAAAGCAACATCCTTGTTTAATGGGATTTTGGATTAGATTAATCCATCACTTTACAAGGCATTCATAGAAATCAAGACAAATATATATCCAGGGATTTTCTTTTACCCTTTATATGCTGCACTTGCACCTAATAACTAGACAAGTATATATGGTGTGATCATAAAATCAATTCCATATAATAACTCATATTTTATAGTATTGAGAGTTATATTGTTTTATTTAAGAACAAATTACTAAAAGTAACTCTCAAATTATGCATTCAAAGTTTTGCATTCAAGACGTTTTAATTTATAACATTGAAAATGTCAATCACCCGTTAGAGATGCATGTAACTCTTATGCAATTGTGGTAGACAATAATGAGGTTCATAACATAAAATGCAATGGATTTCATGCCATCTTGCATATGTCATATATATAATATTGTTAACAACTTATCATATCAAATGTTGTAAACATGGTGCATATAAATAGGTACATACCTGATTGTGCCAATGTTTATTACACCATTATCATCATTGAATTCAGAGTGAACCTATTCTTCTATTGGTATCACTCAAAGCATTATTTCAACTATGATATTATAGACATAATATTTGTCATCAACTGTAAATTCAAGAGGCATAAAATGTTTAACAACAATTCTATAATAGCATAGCATGTAACCTCCAGGCTCCAACTCACAATTGAACGATATTAAATAGTTGAGCTATCCAAATAAATTAAGATCTTGAGTCACCAACCTTAGTTCCACCAACTTCTTATTAGTAGGTTAAGAATTCTTCAGAATACCAAGAGTATCATGCTATTTAATTTTTTTTCCTTTATTTTAGAAGTGTTGTTAACTCCCACTATCTCTTTTATCACATTTTTTTAAACATAAAATCCATTAAATTGACGTCATTTATATTTTATAATTGTCATTTAAGTAGCCATAAAATAAATTAGCAAGCATATCAAGATTTCTTTTAAATTCAAATTGTGCACAAAAAACACTCAAATACTAAAACTTCTTGACATACAGAATATAAGGCTTATCTACATTAATTTCATTTCTTCATCCAAGTTATATAATAACTGATTTTGTTTTTAATTCAATTAATATCATTTTCAGCATATAATATACAGTATAAGCATAGAGAAAACACATGTCACCTCTACATGATAATCTTGTAGTAATAAATTCACCATTATCATCCTCCAAATCTATAACGGTGTGTTAATTGCATTGATTTCTAGGCACTCAAATGTTTTTATAACAATTCAAAAGCATTGAATTTGTCATTGAAAATATACGTAACTCCTACTCAATATAAGTAGATAATAATTCGGTGCAAATAATGAATTATATTAAATTTCACATTCCACAGTTAACATCTTATCTCATCATATGTTATAAAGAAATGATTAATTGAATAAGAACCATACCTGGTTGCCCAATTATTCAAGTGCTTTGTCTACTAATTCATTATGTAAAGATTGAACCAACAATATTAGATTGAATTACTTCAGAATTTGGAAGAATACAATATTTAACCTCCTAAATAATTGAAATTGATTATCTAGCAATCAAAGTTTTTCTTTTCCTTTCAAATTAATAATGTAACAGCCACATTGGTTCATCAAAAAGTCCACATTGAAAAGCCATTAAATGCCATGATGTAACGTACAAAATTCATATTTTCAAATTCAATCATATTTATACGCATAAAATTCTTTTTAGTATAATTGCTCAATACATTTCACTAAATGCAAATGAAAATAAATTTGAAACATAATTGGGTTGAACATACATACACACACAATTAAAATCATCACGATTACCTCAAGCAACATTTAAATCTGACTCATTTCATAATTACATTACATTACCTTATTTTATTTAATTTTCCAAATTCTTCTCCTCTCTAACATTGAAACTATTATTTCCACATCATGGAAAGAGGTATCTTCATATCTCACCTTTTATATTTAATCTAAGAAAGTGATAGTATTTATGATTTATGCTTTACGAGAAATTGGAAGGGTATAATATCTCTAACAACTAATTTTATTTTGATTGAGGTACTTTGGAAGGTTTGTGCAAATGAGAAGATTGCCTACTGCAAAAGATTTTGTTATATCAGATCATGTGTGTGTTTGTACGTAAGACCATTTCAAGTGGTATGAAATCCATTGAAAACTCAAAAATGAAGTCAGGTACGATTCAATTATTCGAGTTATTCTCTTTGATTTAACTCAAAGCCTCAAAGGTGATTTATGAATATTGATATGTTTCCATAGTGTGGACATAATTAGTTTAATCACTTGGTACAATATATCAATTTGATTATTTTCTGTGTTAAAAGTGATATGAGTTTTAAAACGATCAAATCATTTGAAAATAACATGTCAAAATTTCATTGATATGGGAGTTTATCATTTTGGAACCTCATACCGTGAATATAAGATGAAACATTGCATAAAGGTTCCAAGCTTGTATATGATCCAGATAATTGAAGTGTGAGTTTGTTAGGCAAATTAATCAGATACTTCTTTGGCCTTATTACAAAACTTTAATATTTATTCCTATTACCTATATCTATATATCATGGGTGTACTTCATAATGAAAATATGGCGTCCTCGTCTGTGAGCACGTTCACAGGAAGACAAGAACCAAACCTTATCTCTAGTGCCCTTGAACAATATATGAAAATATCTTAGTGGATGCAAACTATAGCTAGTGAGTGTGTGTTTCCTATGACGCTAGGACACACCTATATATAGTGTTCATGAGACCTTATTGGTCAAAACATTTAAAGCCACATAATGGCACATTGAGGGGAATTATTGAATTTAATGGCACCATAATTTTGATTGTTACAAAGTTTTAAAACTTCTAAAAATTCCAACAGTTATGCAGTAGTTGATGTCTATTTGAAAAGAATTTCGCGTTATTAGGATTAGGGAAAAATGCACCAATTCAGTATGTGTTTTGGAAAATCTTTGCAAAACTTTCATGTGTTTTTTTTTTTTTTTTTTTTTTTTTTTTTGCATAGAATTCCCTTGTGTTTTACAAACACTTGCAAGGAATTTCCTTATGTTGATTAAAAAGTTACAAAAAATCCCTTTTTCGTCAAAAGTGACGAAGAGTGTATCTCATTTGCGGACAATGAGACTGAAACTCAATTTTAATCAATTTAAATTGAAAAATTTTATAGGAAAAAATGTACCAAGCCCACCTATGTTTTGAGAAATCTGTGCAAGACCCCCTTGTGTTTTTTTTTTTTTTTGGCATAGAACCCCTTTGTGTTTTACAAACACTCGCAATGAATTCATTTGTGTATATAATATTAATTTATCATATACAAAATCTAATTAATATAATAGATAGGTAAATAGATTCAACATGGAGGGTAAAATAGTATTTAACCTAAACAAACTAGCGGTGTCAACTGTTTAATCATTAAAGGGAGAGTATGCAACATTTGGTAAAACACAAGAGGGTTCTATGCAAAAAAAAATAACACAGGGGATTCTGTGCAGGTTTCCCAAAATACAGGTGAATTTGATGCATTTTCCCCTTAGGTTTATCATAAAATCATATACTTTTTAAACTAAGAAATGCATTATGCCCTTATTACATTTGGTAACATGCATATGAATGATCAGTGATAAACTTGATTCAAAAAGAAAGTAGTAGTGTAGCCTAACACAAAATTCACTGGAGTCTGGAATCATTTCAGTAATGTGGGAATTGTATTTTTTATACCAAACTTTTGATACCTTTATACATCTAATATCATACATTTTAAAATGACACAATTGATATTAAAATTGACCAACATTTTTCAATTTAGGTTTGGCCGTTAAATTCTGGACAGAAAAGACACGTGCCGCGCACGTGTCGGTTAACTGGCAGAAAATAAAAATAATAAAAGGAAAAATAAAATGAGGGAATGCATTTTTCATACCAAACTTTTACCTACTTTAGACATTTGATACCAAACTTTAAAAAAAGACACATTTAATACCAAAATTGAAGGACTTTTTTCACATTTCCTTTCTCCGTCAATTTTTTAGGACCAACTTTTGTGTTCTTTATATGGCTGAAAAACTCTTGATGAGGGCTTTATAATGGTACAAGTTTCAGTTCATGAAACGCAATAAAGAATCCATAAATAATTAAATTTTAATAATATCTCATAATCTACAAGGAATCATATCACAATAATTTTCAGATATAATATAGGACACATAAACATGCTATGATAAAAAATTTGGAGCATAATTTTAAGCATTCAATAATCACTAGCTACCTATATTTATGTTAATAACTATATATATAGTACTCCCTCTGATTCATATTAGTTTGCATTTTATGTTTCATATTAATTGGCACATTTGGGTTTCCAATACAATTTTTTCAATTTTGCCCTTCTCTTACATCTAGGTTGGGAAGCTCAAGAGTCCCTAGGAAGGGTATTTTTGACATTTTACCATGTAAAAGTGATTAATTATGAAGTTTCTTAATATGTGTGAAAAATAATCATGTGCCAATTAATATGAACCCGAGGGAGTACTACCTATATAAACTTTTTAAAAAATCTTTGGGGTGTGTGTGTGCGCGTGCGGGTCCCCCAAAAACAGTCCATGAAAGTGGGACTGGGAAACCATGGCTGTTTCCATGTATTATTAATCATATATATAATTGATGCAATCTCCTAAAGTCTGCCTCTCCGTCGCTAACGTATTTAATAGCATTAATCTGTTTTATGGGTTGATTGTCTTTCGGATGAGAGTTGGTTTTGAATTTTCTTAAGAATTGCAATTATCTCACAATTGGGTTTGATTTTATATTTTACATGTGGATATGATATATACTAGGGTGGCAAGATGGGTCAAAACTTATTGGCTGAGATCAGACTCAATTCAACTCGTATATATATTTTTTTGTTGATGGATTGTGTTATGTTTTATAAACATTTATATAGATTTTTAATGAGTTCATAACCGAATCATTAATGGTTCATGAGGTCAAGACTCATTGGTTGACCCTTGAACGACCCGACCCGATCCAACCCATCTCATATATTTTCTATTGTTGATGGGTTATGTTGAGTTTTGTAAACATTTATGTGGGGTTTTAATAAGTTCATAAGTGGATCAAACATACACTTAGCTATTAAATTCATGAAAACTTTCATTACAATATTAAATTATTAAAGACATTTAAATTTTAAATAAATATAAATATAAATATTGCTTTTTAAAAAATAAAAAAAATCTCAAGTATGGTGAGTATTTCTTAATTCATATTATTTAAATAATTTCATATTAATTTAATCTCATTTCCTTACTTGAATATTTGAATAATACGGAGTATTTACTTATAAAATACACATTACTACTTAAAATTAATAAATGGGCTGGCCCGTTTATGACCCGACCCGACCCGACCCACTTTCAATCTGTTTTAAATTAACGCATTTATAGCCTGGCCCATTTTCGACCTGCCCGAACCCGACTCGCCCCACCCGTTTGCCACCCTTCAAATACACAATATCTTATATCACTTACCTAGTATATTCATAAAAAATAGGGATTTTTGCACATCACCCCCCAGTTTTGTTCAGTTTTCTCACATTCCCCCCCGAAATGCCTTAAATGAGCAGGTGCCCCCTGGTTTTAAGTTAGTTGTGCGCTTACCCCCCCAAACCAAATTCCAGCCAATTTAAAAGGGCAGTAAGGTAATACTACCCCCACCCTTATTCCCTGCTATCCCCTGTGAATTTGAATTTGAAGGACACACGAAAATATATACAATTTGACTTCTTTATGCCTGTTGATGTTCAATGGATTGTTCCTCCCCAAAGCTTCATCAAAATAAATTTTGACGGGGTACTTTTTTTGGCTGAACAAAGAACAGGTTTTGGAGGATTGCCCTAGCCAATTCTGAAGCTATGGCAGCAAAAATAGGTGTAGAATTTGCAGCGAATAAAGGATGGAGAGACAACACGCCTTGGTTGTTTTGGTAGCTTAATAGATGACATCAATAGAACTCTGCCGAGTTTCAATTCATTTCAAGCCCAACATACGCGACAACAAGGCAATGAAGCAACCCGTTCTATTGCAAAATTAGCTTTAGCTGATTCTATGAATTGTAATTCTTTACCTTCAGCTACTCTGAAAAATTGTGTTGGTTGAAATGCCTTAAATATAATGAAGTTTGTTTCTCAAAAAAACATTTGTTCTATTCAGCTCATCAACTCCAAAGAGGTTGAAAGAAAAAGCTTTTTTTGTGTGTATATATACTGAATCACATTTATGCACATAAAAAAAACGTATGTAAATGTATAGTAGTGTTCACAGATTGAAAAAAGAAAATGAGGTGTGAGCATTGAGACAAAGAAATAATCAATGGGACATTTCCATTTGCTGAAGGGGTTTTAAAAGAAATGGAGGCCCTCAATAAGAAACGAATAAGAAAGCAAGAGATGTCCAAATTGAATATGTAATATTGATCCTAATTTACGCCAGTTTTAGAAAGTGGGGAAGAAATTGTGATAACCTAATTGAGATAACCTCAAATTCCTTTATCACCTTCAATTCACACATTTTGAACAAGGTTCAGGGATTAGGAGGAAAATTAAGGTGAGGGTAGAATTACCTTTCTGCCCTTTTAGATTGGCTGGAATTTGGTTGGGGGGGGGGGGGGGGGGGGGGGGGTAAGTGCACAACTAACTTAAAACCAGGGGGCACCTGCTCATTTAAGGTGTTTCGGGGGGGAATGTGCGAAAACTGAACAAAACTGGTGACGTGCAAAAATCCCTAAAAAATAACTAAGTATACAAAGAATGAATTGAGTACCAGCAAAAAGTTAATGATTTCTAAATGTGTTTCTGTATATTTTTTGTACAGCCCCTTCTAACAAAATAAATGCCCTGTTACAAATCAGTTTGATCTATTAAGATACTTGAATCCCATAGATGAATCAAAACAATCTAACTTACCTCTACATAGATTCATCAATTTCAATAACTCAGTCGCCTTCTCCTTTGTTCTTTCACAACACCCAACTTGAAGAACAACCAAAAGCTTCTGAAAAGCCCCAAGTTCCACTGCTTCAACCATACCATTTTCGTTATTTTCTCCTAAACAAAGCTTCCAAAGACATGAAATACAAAATTTTGTCGCGGCATCTGACACACGCAAAATCTTCTTTACCAGTATTGGAATAGTCAAAGCGTTTTCGCCCGCGATTTCTCTTCCTTCTTTCGAATTGCATATACAATCCAAAACTCCTAAAGCCTTCTCACAAATGTTTTTATCACCACCAACAAGAATTTCAAGAATCAATGAAATTAATCCCATTTGGACAAACTTTAATGCCATCTCACCACTCTTTTCTTGAACCAACATCTGGTTAATAACCACTAGGCATGATTTTGTAGCTTTAGGACAAATTGGTATTTTGACAATATGAAACAATGTTTCTTCAATCCCCTCAACATTCTTTAGGCCATCCACAGTTTCTTGATCTGCTAAAATTAGCTCTTTCAACACAAAAATGGCGTTTTGCCTTGAGGAAAGATCTTCACCTCTTAAAAACCAAGCCATGCAACGTAGAGAAATAGTCGATTTTAACTTGGAAATTCCTTCTTGATCAATTGGGAATGTCCATGTTAATGAAGACAAGATTTCCTTGAGCAAATTCATGTTTGAATCGATTGAACCACGCGCTAAGGACTCAAATGAATCGGCCAATGCAAAGCCAATTCCGTTATTCACGATGCAACTTTTATTTCTTTCACTTTCTCTAGCAAATTTCTTGATCTTCCCTAGCAATTCATTGAACCTATTAATATCTCCATTTTGTGCGGCGACCACCATTCTTGAACAAATTTCGGATACTTCATATGGTGTAATTGGAATCCTAGGAGTTGGAATCCTCTCAATTCCATAGGACATGTTCTTTACACACCAATCTTGGATCATCTTTCTTATGGAGTGGTTAGGAATTTGGTCAAAGTTTCTCAACACTTGATTGGTCACGGGGCACGTTACATTCCCCGAATCAATCCATTTTTCGATATTTTCTCGATCGTACGTGATCCCTGTCGATACCGTGACCGGATCCTTCATTAAATCGAGTGATATTGGACACCGGAAATGTGTAGGGACCACAAGTTCCACATATGGATTGATCCCTTTTAAAGACTCGATTTTTCCGACTCCACCGCGGCCACCTCGTATCCGCCTCCACGAGAAAGTCATTACAAAAGAGCAAAATGTAAATTAAAGAATTATATTTGTTGATGTAGTGTTGATTTTTTGTAAGTGAAAATGTGTATTGTATGATGGTGTTTGGAATTTTGGACTAGGTATTTTTTGATATGTATTTATATGGGGAGGGGTCAAAGGTTTAGAAAGGTAGGAGTTAGGGGAAAAGAGGAATTTTGAATAAGGAAACGTTCAAAATGGAAGGATAAGATGAAGCGTTTTTAACGTTGTAGTAATTGATTTTCAATGTTTGACTGTTGAATATTTGAAAATGAAATCATTTGTTTCTTAATTATCATTTGTTGTTATATGTAAGAATGAAATAAATATTAAAGGAGTTGAGTCGGCTGAGTTGGATTTGTTGACCGAGTCATAGGTCCGCGGCTTAGTCGGTGGCTAACCGGATTTTTGATGTGCATAATTAAGAGTATTAATTATTTTAGGAAAAATAATTGAAAGATTCGTGGACTAATTATATTGAGAGATTTTCTATTTTAATTTGACCGTTATTTGAAGTGTAAACATAATGACTAAACATCACTACTTTATAATTAAATTTGGTATAGTATTTGAACTTTACTCATCTCTTAAAGCATCGAGCTTGAATTAAGGAGCTTTAGTCGCAACAAACGAATATACCTTCAATAATTAATATACTTCTAGGATTCCAAAAATTTAGGTCATATTTGGAAGAATTTTGACTCGGTTTTATCTATACCAATTTCAAAAAAATGGTTTGGATGGTTTCAGTGAAACTTTTAAAACTTCATTTGCTTAGGTTTTGTGGTTTTGAAAAAATTAAAATCCCGATTGGATTGAGTTTGGATGTTAGGTTTTGGAAAGAAAAAGTAGGTTGTATGTGTCAAATCGATATTATTTTTACCAATGTCTTTTTTATAGAGTTTGAGGAAAAAATAAGTTATATGTGTCAAATCAGAGTTGGTTTCAAGAGTTTGAGCGTGTGTTTGTGAATATGTTTGTAATGAGAGTTTCACGGGCTTTGTCAAACTCCCTTTCGAAGAGTTCTAGCTCAATTTGACGAGACCGGGCGAAAACCCATCGATATAGGGATTTTGGCACTTTGTATCATATAAATATAGCGTTTTGGAACTTTGCACCTCGACTTGAAAATTTGACACTATGCACCATGAAAATATAATGCTTATGCCACTTTGCACCCTATTGTGTTCTGGTGATCAAATTCATTGGGAAAGGGTATAATAGTCATTTTTGGTAATTTGCAATCTGAAAATATAGACTTTTTGACACTGCACACCTTGAAAATATAGATTTTTTTTGGAAATATTGCAGAAAACGTCCCAAACTAATAAGTGATTTTGGATTTTCGTCCCAAGCTATATTACTTAGCCAAATTCGTCATGTAATTTTATATTTTTTGGAATATCGTCCCACTTACTACATGGTTGCTTACGTGTCACGACGTGGCAAATTTTAGCATAAACAATTATATAAGATTGCAGAATTCGTCCCAAACTAATTACAAATTTTGGTTTTTCGTCCCAAACTATATTAATTCGCCAAATTTCGTCTCACAAATTGTCATTTTGCATGAATTTAGTCCATTATTAAATTTCTAATTTGAAAATGACGATTCATCTTTCACTTTTTTAAGGGAATAATGACAATTTATCCCCTTCAATATTAATAATGTTCAACATACCCCTTGTAATTTGAAAAAGAGCAATTTACCCCCCTGTGAAATTTTTAAAAAAGTGTTTTATCCCCTTGAACAGGAGAGTGTAACTCAATTGCATAAATTGAGAGTGGGCATGCAAAGTATTTTATAACAATGGGATAAATTGCTACATTTATTATAATAAAGGAGGTGAATTGCCACATTTATCACAACACAGGGGGTAAACTGTCACATTATCATAACACATAGATGTAAATTGAACATTATGAATATCACATGGAAGTAAATTGCCATTAATTTTTTTTAAGAGAAATATAGTATGGATTTTCGAAATTCCTGTGCGCTTTTGAGAAAAAAAATCATATCTCAGTTCATTAGGAAAAATTTGTGCATTTTTTTTTTGTATTAATAAATAATAAATATTCATAATTATTTTGGAACGAATTCTTTTTTCCCATGTCATTTCAATTACGGGACGGAAGTCGGTGTGTTGATATAGTTTGGGACGAAAAATCAAAATTTATAATTAGTTTGGGACGAATTCTACAATATTATATAATTGTTTATGCTAAAATTTATCATGTCATGACACGTAAGCAACCATGTGGCAAGTGCGACGATATTCCAAAAGAATATAAAATTACGGGACGAATTTGACTAAACGATATAGTTTGAGACCAAAATTCAAAATTACTAGTTAGTTTGGGACTTTTTTATAATTTTGCCATTTTTTTTAAATTACACTTGAAAATATAGAATGTACAGTTTTCAAAAAATATAAATTTTGACACTTTGATGTCCAGTAATTGAGACGGGGCTACAACTCTTTGATATCTACTCCACCTCACGACAAATTCTAATCCGGTCTCCATCGACCTCCCCAAATCTAATAAATTTTAAACATATAAAAAACAATGATTTAACACGTAGAACTATTTTTCCTTTATCTTGCTAATGAATCTTAAGAGCATTGAGCTTTTTGTTAGAAATAATCTTACATAAGAAATGCACAAACGATATTCTACTAAGTATTGTTTTGAGTTTGAAATAGATCATTCATATTCATACCAATATACACAATAAATATTTTGAAGCCATTTCTGAATCTTGAACTTCAAAAGAAACTCCAGGCTACATAACTAAAGGAATTGAAATTAAAAAAAAAAAAAAAAATCAAAGATATCAGGACCTGAATTACAATGAAGAAGCACAAAGAATGAACAGGTTTTTCATCACATGACAATATCATCTTCATCAATTTCACCTACCATCAGCAGATGTGAAAGACTCGGCGAACCCATATGGCCTATTCGGTATACTAGTCTGCGTGTTATCTAAACTCCGAACATAAGATGAAGAGGATTCATCCAACATATGGCTTCGACCTTCAAAAGCTTGCCACTTCTTAAGTGCTTGAGGCAATGACATTTCTAGGTCAATCCCGTAAATATCATCATCATCACAACTTTGTTGATCAGATGGTTTCCAAAGCTCGACTAGAGAAGAAAGAACATTTACAGCGTGGCCCATGTCGGGTCTTTGATACGGCTCCCTAGCACAGCAGTGGCCTGCCAGCTCAGCAACGGTGCTAATGCTCGATAGTGTTTCTTCATTGAGATCGATTGTGGGGTCAATTGCTTTACGGAATGTGTCTTTGTTTAGGTGCATTCTTCGGAACCATGTTACTAGGTGCATGCTTTCCTCGGGTTGGGTCTCGTCTAGTGCTTTTCGACCTGTGATTAGTTCCATTAAGATTACTCCGAAACTGAATACATCGACTTTGGTAGTTACTCTTCCTGTCACTGTCAAGATACATGGAATTTCAGCCTCAAAAAATTGTCAATAGAATGCAAAAAATATTAGGCGTACCAGATTTAAAAGCAACAAATAATGATCAGAATGTTCAGTTTTAATAGAACAACCATAAGATATAATGCTATAATATGTGCCTTACAGTTTCATCATACCATTAGAAAGACCATGATTGTGTGTAACAATGATTTCTATATGGAAAAATCACACTTTATCCTTTTCTTGAAGCCATTTAGTTTGCATATGCAAATTGCAAGAAAGAGAAAGGGTATGTATATAATAGTTATTTGAGAGAGAATATGGATTAAATAATAAAAATTTTGATAACTCCATTTAATACTCATCAGAATGATTTCTTTTTTTTTCTTGAGAGGATTGGAATGAATTACTCTAAGTGAGAATACGAATAACTATTTGGGAATGTATGAGACAATTTACATTCATAAATATACAAACATCCATTACACGTTACCCACTAGGTAGGTAAAGTGCGACTATTTCTTCCATGATAGTTCGCATTCAATTATCATAAGGAGATGTGACCATCGAGACCACTCAAAGGTTATGAACTGCAATCATTCTAAAAGTTTGAAGAGCAATTACGAATGCAAAACAATTAGGCAGTAAAGTGGAAAACAGCCAAAAGATTAGGGGGCAAAGTGTAGTTTTCCCTTTCTATATGCAGAACTCAAGTCTGAATATCAAAAATAACCAAATTGGCTTTAGAAAGAAGATCAAATGCATCAAATTTTGAGTCCATGTGAGTAAAAAGTTGCAACTTAAAATAAGGATTTTTAGACAAATAATACCACATAATGCTATAGTAGCTTGTTATTCCTAAAATATAAACTAGCACTCTGTGAAACGCTTCAATTTTAATAACAAAATATAAATTGTAATTACTATAGCCAGCAACCGTTGACTGCAATTCCATGCTGATTTAAATCAAATCGTTGTATTAAAAGTGGTTGATACTAAGTGATCCCTTCACAATGAAATGACACCATTTTAAGTAATACCTCTACACATTAATCCAAGTTCCAAATGTACATTTCAATCAAGCAAAAATTAATAGTGGAGGAACATAGATTACCTGCATATTCAGGAGCCAGATACCCAAAAGTCCCAGCTATTCTAGTTTCAATCGACGCCTTTCCCTCCGGAGCAAGCCTCACAAGACCAAAGTCCGCAACCTTGGCTCTCATATCATCCCCAAGTAGAATATTTGAAGGCTTAAGGTCTCTATGTATAAAGCTTTGGTGGGCTAATCCATGTAGATATTCAACACCCCTACCCACATCCAAGGCAATAGTCAACCTTCTAGTCCATTCCAATGGTTTCAACCCTTCATCCCCCCATTCAAAAAGATGCCTACTTAGTGTCCCTTGTGGCATATATTCATACACAAGAAGTTTCTCATTTCCATCGAGACAATACCCAAGAAGGTTAACAAGATGTCGATGCCTTACCTTAGTTAAAACGGCAATCTCGGATTGAAACTCGGCTGATCCTTTGCCTGTAATAACTCCACACTCCATTCTTTTAACGGCAATCTTTGTTGCATCGTGTAGTTCTCCTTTATATACCGTCCCAAAACCTCCTCGACCTAATATGTTCTTCGCGCTAAAATTATTTGTCACGTTTTTTAACACTTGAATGGAAATAAGCATGTTTCCGGATTCCACCATTTGTATATCGCTTGTTTCACGGGCGGAAATGGTGTGAGTTTCACTTATGGAACCGACATTGACACTTGAACCGGCAACCGTGATCTTTACACTATCGTTATCCGATCCTGAATTCCGAGGATGTATTACCGTAGCATTTGGGCTTTGAACTCTAGTAAAACGCTTTTGTTTCTTGTAAAGGCAAAAACCGGCAAACCCAATTAAGCAAAGAACCAACACTCCCCCAGATAGAGAAAACACGACCACTCCAAGCACGTTTCGAGTCCTCTTCTCTTGCAAAATGAGATCATTATGACCGGAACTTGGTGAACCCGGTGTAGATGGAGCCAGTGTAGATGGAACACTTGTACCAGAATCAACTTTATCCTTCCCAATTTCAGGATTTCCACTGGTTTTTAAAATCATATTACTTCTAAAAGATGGTACTTTTCCGTGAAGCTTGTTGTTAGATACGTCAAGTTCCGTGAGCACGAGTAGAGTGGTTAGCTCGTCAGGGATAGTGCCGGTAAAATTATTATCGGCAAGAACCAATCTTTGAAGCGATTTAAGTGAAGAAAAATCGGGAGAAATTGTACCCGTAAGCCCCATATTCTCAAAGTTAACAATGGATATGTTCCCATTATTGCAAGTGATTCCAAACCAATCGAGACAAGGATCATTCCCTTTCCAATTCTCGGAAAACTTTTTAGGATAATCCATCGATTTTACGATGGAAAGCAATGTGTTTATTCTAGGATCACAATCACCAGGTTGTGCCAAGCAAAAACTATTGGTATCTTTCGCCATATCAACCGAAACAGAGTCCTTGAACTTAGGCATTGGTCCTTGAAGTAAATTATTTGTTAAATTAACTACCTTTAAGGATTCAAGATTCATTAAAGATAATGGGACTGGCCCCGTAAAAGAATTATCCCTTAAGCTCAAACTCTCCAAAACACTCAACCCCGAAAAATCAGGCAATGGACCTGAAAACCCATTAGAGTGCAACCAAACCTCCTTCAAGAATGTCATGTTCTGTATAACATCTATTCCTCCACTAAGTTTCTGCCCATTTAACCATAAAGACTCAATTTGGGATCCAGAAAAGCCCAATGGCAACTCACCCTCCAAATTATTAAGAGCCAAATGCAAGTTTGTCAATCCAGGAAACACATCAGAACCCAAAAAAGAAGGAAACTTTCCACTAATATTTGCAGAATTAGCCGAAAAATTCTGAAGGGTTGAAGCATTTGTAAGGCTTTCAGGGATTTCCCAAGCGGAAAATGGGTTATTATCAATCTCAATAGATTGCAATGAAGACATTTCAGAGAAAAAATCAGCAGGAATGAAATTGAAATTGTTATCACTAAGAATCAAGACTTGAAGTGAAGTTAAACCTTTTAAACTAGGTAATGGGCCAGAAATATTGTTCCATTGAAGCTCTAAACGCTCAAGTTGAGTCAAAGAAGAGAGTTCTTCCGGAAGTGTACCTTGTAGATTCTGGTGCCCGATTTGGATCCGGGTGACCCGGTTCTCGGAGCAAACGACATGAACCCATTTACATGGATCCGGGTCGGACCACCCGAGTTCCTCAGGTGGGTTGAGACTTTTCTTGAGTGCCAACATTGCTGATGCATCATTTTGAGAGTCTGCACAAAGAAATGTGGAAAATAACAGAAACCCAAGAAAAGATTGAAGCTTTAGTCTTTTATGGAGCTTCATTTATGAGCCCTTTCTTTTTCTCTTATGAAACTATACTATACAACAAAAGAGGAGCCCTTTTTGATGAATAAGGTTTACATGGAATGGGGATTCATATGAGGAAGCTTTTTTTTTTTTTTTTTCTTCTTACAAAGAAAAGAGCAAAATGAAAAGGGAGGATCCTTTTTCTGTATTTTTTAAAGCAGCATTGGATTCTGAAGAGAAAAAAGAACAAGTGATGACTAAGAATTTGAGCATTGAGAATGGAGCAGAAGCACATGGAGGGATGGGACCCACAAGTTGATCCAAGCTGGCTAGATAATGAGTGAGTGAATGATTCTTTGGAACATGGACCAAAGGACAACTTGTGGTTTTGTTTCTGCATTTTTATTTATTTAGACTTTAAAGAATAAGGTAATTAAAGGAAGAAGAACTTAACTGAACTGAACCGAACCGAACCGATTTGTACCATGTTTGGTAATTTGAGGGAAAGCTGAATTAGGAATATTTTTTTTATAATTTTTTTTAATGTTGTTTAGGTTTGTACATCATTAGCTAAAAATTAGTGGGGCACGTCTATGGATCATGGGTGGAAAAGCTAATGGATTGCCTTTTTTCTTAAAAGGATTATAGGAATAAATATGAAGTACGTATATTCAAGTGTAATTAGTGCACTAACAAATGCAAAATCAAGAAAATATTAATTTTAGAAAATAGGAGGAATTAGAACCAAGAGAAAAACTTGTTAATATAAGATATACTTGAAAATTTTACGTGATACTGTATCGAACAAACTTCATATATAAAACTGTCATATGGCGTATGCGAAAATAAATAAATTAAAAATAAGAAGTATGTTGTGTAGGATGTGGTCGAAGGCTTGTGGGAGACCCCTTGAATACTCAACAAATGGTATTTTCAACGAACAATTTCTAGATTATGTAAAGTATCTTTTTGTTTATTTATTTACTTATTTTGTCAGAAAAAGAGCTAAAAGCTCAATCTAAGCTAAACTAGATCCTGAAGCAAAAGTTGTTGAACAAAGTCAGGAGGGTCCTCCAACTTCAAAATATTGGTATCGACACTCCATTATTTGCAAGAGCGTCCGCTACACTATTCGTTGTTCTTCTCACATGATGTCCAGAGGATTCTTTAGAAAACTCCTGCAGTCTTCAAGAATATTGTCCAAGGGATGGTCTCTCGAAGAGTTCTTATTAACCAATAAATAAATCGTCTCTGAATCTATTTCCACAATCAGCTTTCGCAACCTTCGCACCCAAGCTAATTTGAGCCCTTCCCTGAGGGCTAAGAGTTCAGCCTGGGTAATGGAGCAAATTCCCACATTGCTGCTAAAGCCAAACACCCACTCTCCTCTCTCATTTCTGAAAACACCTCCAATCGCAGCTGAGTTCAAACTGGGATTCCAACTACCATCCATATTCCAACCTTCATCCGGGCAATCCCATCTCAGAGAAGAAAAGACTTTGGTTCGCGGACACCTCCAAAAGTTCTCACGAAAATCCAAGACTAACTGTTTTATTCTACTGATAATCACCATCAAATGGTCAACTTTGCCTTCAAACACTGAAAGATTTCTTGCCTTCCAAATCATCCAAATTGCAGACAAGAAGTATCTAAATATTCATGAATTTTTTGAAGTAAACGGTGGGCTACTTATCATAAAGAATTAGGTGATAAAATCCCAAAAAGAATAAAAAGGCCCGAGCTAGTTCCGGCCCAAACACAGTACTGTAGTAATGCAATATTAGTATTTTTAATACTATTAAAATATTTGGGCCCTTAAGCAAATTATGTATGGCACAAAAATATGGGTTTTATGAGCCTTTTAGAAGTATTTTTATCCTGAGTAATATTACAAATGGAAGCCCGTTTTGAACTCTTAATAAAATTGAAATCGTTTTAAAAAGAGCTAGTGCCTGGGCCTTTAGAAATTCGATCAATATGATCCGATTAAGAAAACTCGTAATTTAAAAAAAATAGAACAAATATTCTTAATTTAGTCTGACATCGTTTGGACCCATTGATTAGATTGCAAAGTCCATTTAATGCAGGTCTTAATTTATTTAGATTAAGAAAAAATAATATATTTAAAGAACAAAATAAATATGCAAAACACTTTCTGGTAAATTTATTGCATCAAATCCCCTTTATTTTATTTTTTCTTGTGCTCAACTCTTATCAAATCCCCTTTATTTTATTTTTTCTTGTGCTCAACTCTTATCAGTACATCCCAGTCTATTTTTACAATTAGAGTGAACGTATTACACTCTTCAATTCATAAAGGATTTTGCTTTGTTGTCTTTTACATATTTGAAAAACCAAAGTGCACCTCTCTTTTATAATATTTTTCATTTAATAATGATCTATTAATTTATATTATATACATAGTTACATAAATAAATTAATAACCTTCATGGTTTTAAGCGTCGGCACCCACTCAACGTTCCTGCAGGGGAAGGGGGTGAGATAGCAGAATGAGATAATTGAGAGCTTACATGTGTTTCTATTTGGTCCGAAGAGTTACCATTTGGATCAAAACATTGCAATCCAAACAATATATTTTTTACAAAAAGACACTTATGCATCTATAAATAGTAGTAAGGATCTGGCTGATGCAGGAGCATCCAAGACAATCTATCTTTTTATTAGTTTTTCAAATTTTTTATTTTTAGTTATTTAGTTTCCTTATTTTTGGTGATTTAGTTTCTATAGGAGTCTAGGAGTTATTTAGTTTCCTTAAGAGTTTTATTTCCTTTCAGTTACGTAGGATTATAATCTTATAAAAAGAGTTGTAATCTTCACTATTTTCAAATATTGATGATTATGAGTTTTTGGAAAAGAAGAGATTTGTTCTCTCAAAGGTTCATGAGTGCCTATTTCTCGTATTCTTGTAGCAAATTTATCTGATGGAACTTGCCTGCAGAATAATCACTATTCTGCCCGGCTTCAGTTGGTATCAGAGCTTCAAAATTTTCCTTTCCTGGTGGTCGTGGGCGGGTTCCGGCTGAGGAGGTCCAACACAGTGATCATAACGTTCAGGATTCGAAGATCGAGGTTTTGCCAAGCAAGTCGCAGATTTACCCAACCTTTGGCTAATACTACGTTTCTTTCTTCCTGGAGCAAAATTCTCATCAGCTTAAATGACTGAGTCATGGTGATGTTGAGGAGTCCACACCGTGATCGAAGAGTTCACTCCAAGGAAGTAAAGATTGAGGATTTGCAGAGGCTAGTCGAGGATTTAACCAACATCGGACGACGTGGTGGAAACAGCTAAGGCATTCACAGGAGGGACAGGACAGACCCAAGTACAAGGCTTGATTGACCGTCATCGTTAGTTTGTCCTAGTTTTGTGGATCTTGATGACACTGCTGTGAACTCGAGGACGAGTTTTTTCCAACCCTGAGTGACTGATGCAGGAGCATCCAAGACAATCCATCTTTTTATTAGTTTTTCAATTTTTTTTTATTTTTAGTTATTTAGTTTCCTTATTTTTGGTGATTTAGTTTTTATAGGAGTCTAGGAGTTATTCAGTTTCCTTAAGAGTTTTATTTCCTTTCAGTTACCTAGGATTATAGTCTTATAAAAAGAGTTGTAATCTTCACTATTTTTGATGATTATGAGTTTTTGAAAAAGAAGAGATTCGTTCTCTCAAAGGTTCATGGAACTTGCCTGCAGAATAATCACTATTCTGCCCGGCTTCACTGGCCAATTCTGAATTGATGATAAACTAAAGACAAATACGACTCTCTTACGTTCTTCAAAAAATCGAAATTTTTGTTTGTTCAAGTTTATCGTGAATTCATTATTTGTACAAATAAATAACATAATTTTGTATCTTATGAAACTATCGGGAATCAAACTGCATATATGCACCATGACAGCCCCAAAATTTTTTTTTGGCATGCCTCAATTTTATTTCCTATTTTTGTGTGTTGATTCAAATGTTCTACGGATTAATTCCAACCAAATAAATATAATTTACATGCTTTAACAATTTTGAAATTATGTATTAGAATACATTATTTTGTGTTATAGTTATACTCTATGTTTGTGATATATTTAAGTGCACACATTGTTAAGTACCAACATTTACTAATTTAGTGTTTAGATTATAAAATGATAATTACTTTCTTGTTTATATAGGGGAGTTTCTTGTAGGTATCACATGTACTTGTATAAGGGAGGTTAATTTATGCAATTTACCTGTAAGAAAACATATACATTATACAACTAAGCGCTAACACCTTAATTAGCTTATAACTATTGATGGAAAATGCAATTGAATTAAATGTGGATTTTTGCAACTCAGTTTATATGCATTGACCAATTTAGATTTGTATAAATTTTTTTTAACCATGTTAGATTTTAGGTTCTGTTTGTAGGTGATCATGATGTATTGATCTTGACTTCTAGAATTGTCGGGTGAACACCATGTACTCATAACTAAGTTTCAAGTTTGTGAACTCCATGTGTATAAATCTTTTTAAACAATTCAAAATAAGCCCCAAAACTATGTAGCACAATGTCCACTTTAGCCTATCAAATCTCAAACTTGGGGAAAACGCAAAAATAGTCCCATAACTAAAGCGTGCTCTACAAGTACTTACCCCACTTATTTTTTAAAAGACAATTTTACCTCACAGTTTATAAATTTGAAGGATTTTTGGTCTTTCGACCCAAATGCAAAAATTAACCTCGTGTGCGAGACATGTGCTCATAATTAATTGGGAAATTTGCTGAATTTTAAAAGTAGAAATTGCATATTAACCTCCAAAGTAATAATTGTTACCTGACTTTAGTAGAAAACAAATCTGAATTATACGTACTAAGATAAACTATTTTAATTCAAAATTGTAAGTAAAATTATTATTATTGCATTTATTATCTTAAATAAAGATTCATGATCTTTCGCAATTAATTATCAAAGAGTAGATCTATACGAATTTTCAGTAACACAAAAGGATTTTATATATGCATTAAACCCAATAGGATGAGATCTAGATTACTGGAATTAAACCACTTGAATAGCTGTTACATTTAAGATCGTAACGACTTTTTTCCTTAAGATCTAAGTACAAATTACTAATATTATTATGACATTTTAATTATATCTAGGAGATAACACTGGGCTCTGGGATGTTACTTTTTAGTTGTTAATAATTATAGTACAAAGTTTAAGTACTTTATATATTAATTATTGATCCTAAATTGCATCCGCATACAGACGGAAGAAGACACAAGATCTAGCTATTAGAGGAATTAATTAAGCATTCTTTATGAGCTATTCAAGTGAGTTGACAGAAAAAAGAAACAAAAGCACATACATCTTATGTAATTTATGGTAAGCATAAGAATCAAATACTAAATACAAATTTATGTCTATTAGTAGGGCTGAAAATAAAATTAAACTATCCGTGATTCTTGATTCGAGCTCGTTTGAACTCGATTCGTCACACAAATCAAACAAACTTGAACATCATGTATTATTTGATAATTTTTGAAGCTCGGCTAGAGCTCGAGCTCGACTCGATAAACTAAATGTTGACAAAACACATGTAAATATTTCAAGTTACTCGATACTCGGTTCGAGCTCATTCGATAAAAACTCGTTTCATCTTAGTTCATTGAACAATCAAATCAAGTTCAAACACAAAATTTCAAGCTAGAAAGAATTCAAATCAAGCTTGAACAGTGTGTCGTCCAATACTACTCGACTTATTTACACCCCTATATGTATGTGCATATATATATTACTACATATAAGAGCGTAACTCCCTAATCTACAGTAACTTTTCGACATGCTTAGTTTCCTTTTGTTTTTTTATATTTTTCGCCCGAGCTCAAAACGACGTTGTTTGCACCCCGTTTATTTTTTTTTAAAAATCCCGCGTGCACAATACGGCGTCGTTTTGTTATGTAACCTGCTCTTTAGTTTGTACGCTTTGCTGTACGTGTTGTACTTTTTCTTTCTTCCTCAATTTCCTATCTTAGGCATTAAAACTTTTCCTTTTTCTCTTCAGCTGCTCTCTCGATTTCTAACTCCTGCTTGCCGCAATTTATTGATTTCTTCGAATTTGGGTCCCTCTCTCACATGGGATGTTCCTCACTTCTGCCGAATTATTTGATTTTGGCCAATTGAGTATTTTCCCAAGTTTCTCTCATCCCTTTCATTCCACCGTCTTCAACCACGGTCGGATTATTTCCACGATTGCTTTCTTTTCTTCTCTCTTCCCACGTGGGTTGTAGTCATGTTACTTCTCTGTTGTATCAGCAAAAAATTGGGACTAATTTGCCCTTGCACAGCTTTTTCACCTGCTTTGGAAATTATTGCTGTTTATGATCGAGATGAAGACAGCATTCACAGCTTCCAATTTCAGTTTCAGTTTCGTGTTCTTCTATTCTTCTCACTTTTCTATTCCCTTGTCCAATTTTCTTTTGAAGTTTACCTGGTGATTTTTTGTCTGTTTAATCAAGGTTTGTTTAGATTCCCTTTTATTTTGGGTACCATGTATCCTGGTCTTATATATCTTTCGGTTTTAGTTTTATGCACTGTTTTACATAAATATTATGAAGTTTGCAGCTTCCTGTGGCTTTGATTAATTAATTTCTAAGTTCAGTTTTGTTATCAAAGTTAGCAAGAGGTTTTTAGGGGAAAATGCAAGATACTCCCCTATGTTATGCTAAACCTGCAAGAAATTACCCTGTGAAATTTTTATTGTTATTAAAAACCCTGCAAAAAACACCCAATTTGTAAAAAATAGATCGTTTTGGATCGACATATTTCAAGAAATAATTTTTAAAATATATCACGTGAAGTTGTAGGGACCAACTTGAAGTATTTTAAGAATTTCTTGAAATATGTCGATCCAAAATGACCTATTTTTTATAAATTGGGTTTTTGAAAACACAAGAAAGTTTGGCGCAATAAAAATTTCACAGGGTAGTTTCTTGCAGGTTTAGCATATCACAGGGGAGTATTTTGCATTTGCCCCAGGTTTTTAATATGTTTGCTAGAGTTTTTACCAACTGTTGTTTCTCATGTTTCTTAAGTTCTGCGCTGCTATTCTTTTAAGGGCATCTCCAGCCGAACCGGCCAATAGCCCCTTCATGCCTGCCTGCTTGCCTGCCTGCCTTGCCTAGTCTGTCATCTCCAACCGAACCAACAATCCAAAATATTTATTTCAATTTCAAACTTTCTCCACTCTCACTTAACTATAACAATAACAACAACAACAACAACAATAACAACAACAACAACAACAACAACAACAACAATAATAATAATAATAATAATTAAGTCATATTTTCGAATTAGGTGTTTCTTAGCATCTGCTAAGTTGTTTAATTGATCTTTAAATTGTATTTTTAAATTAAGTTGCAATAATAATAAATATAATTAAGTCATATTTTTATATTCATACTATATTTTTTTAAACTAAGACATATATAAATTAAAAAAAGTGACAAAAAAAATAATAAATTTGACATCGATTACTGTATAATAATTTTTATCACTGTTAATAATATTTTTTCTTTTGAAAACGTTAATAATATTTAAATTATTGAGCGACTATAATTGTACTTCACATTGAATGATTGAATTGATCCATTATAGATGGGTCAAGCAAGTATGTTTTAGTAAGATTGAATATTGGGAAATAAAAAATATCACATCCTTCAAGTGTATTTTTTAATTGTTTTTATTTTAAAAGTTAATTAATTTAAATGTATAAAAAATATATAATAAACTTTTTAACACTTATTAATTATGATTTAATGTTTTTCTTTAAAAAAAAAAACACAACCATAATTTTGAAAGATATAATGTTTTTTCCTTCATATTTATTACTACTAGAAGATCACTCAAACACTATCTTCAAACCAATGTGGGATATGAAGAGTTAAGTTTTTATCCCATAACGATATTTTTTTTATAAATAACAGCAAAAAAAAAAAAAAAAAAAAAGAAGTGCAGCCACACGGGCTCGTGCACAGCACGCACCCGTGCAGCCACCCCCAGCCCAGCCCAAACCCCATTGATTGGGATTAGACTTTTTGGCCCACCCTCACCCCTAGCCCCAGCCAAAACCCCTTGATTGGAGGAGCCCTTAGTAAAACCCTTGCCCACGTTCTCTGATTTCTCTCATCTGCTCTGAAGTTTGCACAAAGCCTGTCGTCGTCGTCCGTCCGCCTCTTCCGGTTCTCCTTCCGTCGGCCGTTCGTTCATCTCTTGGCAGGCAAGGATTCGATTCCTCGTCTATTTTCTAATTTTCTAATTCCTTTTCCTTCCTGCTTTTCTTTGTTTGTTTGGAATAGCACTACACATTCTATTGAATTTCTCTTTTTCTCTGTTCAGTTAATTGATGTTTTAAAAACCCCGAACGAAAAAACCTCGCCGTTCACGTATATCCAGAGTCCCACGCGCCGCGTATTACTACCTGGAATGGAACTTGGCGGGAGCATTAAGGTTTTCAACGCCAACAGAACGACGCCGTATCTTATTCCGACAGGTCAGCACTCAGACGCCGTATGTCGAGTTCAATGTGCTTCCTTTCGCGATCGCCGTAGTTCTGTTTCAAGAGTAACCTTGATGGAGAATAGCAGCAGTGGAGGAATCGAATCTGTAGCTGACAAGGTACTTATTCACTTTCTTTGCTCTATAGTTTTAGGTAATTTTATTGCATTAATTTACTTACACTGATGTTAAATTGACGGTATAAATTAAGCTTAATGTCTCAATTAGAACTATGGAATACAATAGTCATTTAAATTATAGAGTTATGGTAGACAAAGAGAAGCAAAAGAACTGGCTTGGTAAATTTTAAAACAGTTAGGAAAAAATAAGTCTTTCGCAATTTCATGAAGATTAAATTATAGAACTAGCATGCCTGCAACTGCTTTTTGCTTAGAAACAGATGCGCACATGTGCCATATATTTCAGAAGTTTCTTAGCTGATCAATAACTTATCTTGGGCATATAGGCTAACATGATGAAACAACATTAGTTCTGGATTTTTATTGGGAATTCTGCTCTCCTGAAAGTTTATCTGTATTGCAGACTAAAAATAAAATATTTGTTTTCAGGTAAATATGATGTCTGACGAGGTTGAGCTCTCAAGTTTGACCGCTCTGTGTCCACTGGATGGTCGCTATTGGGGTAAAGTGAAGGAGTTGGCACCTTATATGAGCGAATTTGGACTTATTAGATTTCGAATTTTGGTTGAGGTATTATTCAAATTAAACATTTTTTTTATTTGGCATTGATGTGCTTAGTGACTTTTTTTACTATTCGATTACTTCTATAAGAATCAAAGTACACATATAGGAACTTTTTTCATTCAGAAAAAGATGTGAAAATCTTGAGGATGAATATATATATATATATATATATATATATATATTAGATGCATTCATAATCATAGTCTCATTACATAATATAACAAATGAAAACACAATTTTCTATAGTTTGCAACCCACATTTATTATTTATGTAGTTCATTCAAAAAATATTCTCTGCTTCGAATATATGAGAATCATCATCTGAGTTAATTTTTCCCCCCTTCCCCCTCCCCCAATGTTTGTCCTTTGTCAGATAAAGTGGTTGTTGAAGCTATCTCAAATTCCTGAAGTCTCCGAGGTTCCAAGCTTCTCCAGAGAAGCAGAGTTTTATCTTCAAAACTTGAGTGAAGTATTTAATATGGATGATGCAATGGACGTAAAGAAAATTGAGAGAGTGACTAACCATGATGTGAAAGCAGTTGAATACTTCCTGAAACAAAAATGTCATTCACAACCAGAGATAGCTAAGGTTCATATATCTATTTCTTCATTATGCGGTGATCACAATATTTCTATTTTCTAGGGTGTCTTTTTTCTCTTCTAGGTTCTCACACCCTTCATTATTAATGGCGTCCTTATTCTTTGTATTTACAACTGTCAATTTTTGTATAGGTCCTCGAGTTTTTCCATTTTGCTTGTACATCTGAGGATATTAACAATTTGGCTCATGCATTGATGCTGAAAGAAGCTCTCAACAAGGTCGTACTACCAGTCATGGACAAATTGATCGTAGGAATAAGTGACATGGCCACTGCATATGCTGCCATTCCCATGCTATCACGAACTCATGGGCAGGTATATAATTTTAGGCGTGAAAACATTCTTTTTGTTGTGTACTCTGAATAGGGCCTCTCTCATTGCCATCACACACACTTGCATGACATTGCTCTCATACTCATCATGTGTATATATAGACTTTTGAGGAGGCAAAATAACTAAGCACGACATATACGAATAATTAAAGAATGGCCAAAGTCCCATTCAAAACACTAGCTTATGCTTCAAAAGTCGAACCATGTTTATGACTACACCTTTTGAATTGTCAAGATAAATCTACTAGGCTTATTTAAGTAGCCTACTTATTTCCAACAGCATTCTGATTGGTTTCTCATATTTTATTCTTGTAGCCAGCTTCACCGACAACATTAGGAAAGGAAATGGCAATTTTTGCTTACAGGTTGAATACAGAGCGAAAGGAACTATCTCGAATAGAAATTTTAGGAAAGTTTGCTGGTGCTGTTGGAAACTACAACGCACATCTAGTTGCATATCCCAATGTTAATTGGCCACAGGTTGCAAAGGAATTTGTGACATCTCTTGGAATAAGTTTTAATCCTTATGTAACTCAGGTATGTTTGCTAACACAAACTCATCGTTTGAGGTGTTTCTTTGAAATTCTTGTTTTAATTTGAGAAGACGTATCAATTACTTTCATACAAATTGTACTATGATTTTTTATTGTCTCATGGGATTTATCAATCTCAAAGAACTACCAAAGCTTACTCTCTGATCTATACTCAATTAAATTCAGCCTGTTAGATGACTTTGAAAATAAAGTATATTTGAGATTACGCTTTTGAAGTAAATTTTTTTTTAACTTTATCTTACATCTGGATATAAATTACACGCATGCTTAATTTCCTTTTAAGAGGTAGTTTTGTAAATATAAAATGCTCTTTATCATGTTTCACATATTCACTCTAATTTATTGGTCTTCTAAATCAGATTGAACCTCATGATTACATGGCTAGACTTTTCAATTCAATCATTCAGTTCAACAACATTTTAGTTGACTTTGACAGAGATATTTGGGGATACATTTCTTTGGGTCATTTTAAGCAGGTGAGAATAACCATATGTTGATGAATGTCTTATTAGTATCTTTATCATACAAAATAAATTTACATATTTCAAATATGAGCAGATAACTAAAGCTGGTGAGATTGGTTCCTCAACAATGCCCCACAAAGTTAATCCAATTGACTTTGAGAATAGCGAAGGCAACTGTGGAATTGCAAATGGAGGCCTGTCCCATTTGAGCACGAAGTTGCCTATTTCCCGCTGGCAGGTACATACACTTTCGTAATAGTTCTTTGTTTAACACTCCCTCAGAGAGATGAGTTTTTGATAAACTTGTTCTGGTTTGCTAATTGCAGAGAGACTTAACTGATTCGACTGTTCTAAGGAACTTGGGTGTAGGATTAGGACATTCTCTTCTGGCCTACAAAAGCGCATTACAGGGCATTTCTAAGCTTCAGGCAAGCCATATTATTTTGATGACTTATATAACTTTAACTATAGTTCAGTTTTTTGGAGCATTTCTGGTTATGGTATAATATTTCTCAATCATGTTTGTTGCAGATGTATCATAACTACACGTTAATCCTAGGTTGTTGATTTTATCCAAGAAAGTACTTTATTAGACTATAGTTTAGTTGGCTGCAGCTCCTTCTTATACCCAAAAAGTCCAGAACTACAATATTTTACCAGGCTAGTTAGACTAAGCTATAAAACCGAAGGTTGGATCATTCCAAACTCCGAGTACATAAGAAATTTATGTTATTTTGTTGGATAGAGCACACAAATGGTATGTTCATACAATGCAAGAAAGAATGTAGTACCTGCATAGAGTAAAGTGAAAATGTTGTTCCAGCAAATAATAAGGCCCTAAAAGTAAATATTGGGGAATCTTTGATATGCATTTAGACGTTACTGTATGGAAAGGTTGAAGTGACTTTGTTCCTTGAGTGGCTGCTGGGAATTGGTTTAGGCATCGTAAAGCACTAAATATGAGGCCTTTGTTCTGTGTTTTTTTTCTTTTTTTTTTTTGATTCATTTTTTTCATGTTTTGGGAAAAGATGAAAGCGGGGAACAATATATTATTCTTCTTTAGTGTAACATTTGGGGTGCATTACGTGTTTGTCTCTTGTTTTAATAACATCTGTAAGACTAGTTACCTACTTCATTAGTAATACGGGTAAAATTCTCATCTGATTTGATCATGTTTCAAACATTTCACATAGGTGAATGAAGCTTCCTTGGTTGGAGACTTAGATCACTCGTGGGAGGTGCTTGCAGAGCCAATACAAACTGTATGTAACTTTTGAAGAAAAATAATTCAAAACTAGTTTAATTTTGTTGTTAATTTTTTATACCATTTCGATTTTCTGGTTGTAGGTAATGAGAAGATACAATGTTCCAGAACCTTATGAGAAACTAAAGGAGCTGACTAGAGGAAGGTCGGTGACAAGGGAAAGCATAAGAGAATTCATTCAAGGCTTGGATATCCCAATCGAAGCAAAGACATCCCTCATGAATTTGACACCCCAAACTTATGTTGGGGCAGCTGTAGAACTGGCCAGAAACTTGGACACAGTTACTAGTTTGGTAAATGGAACTAGACCACCTGTATGAGGAGTTCAGCTGACGATTAAGAATGATCAGTTTTGCTTGTAGTATACGGCTCCGTTTCAATCAAGGCATATTGCTACTTATATATATAGCCTTGAAGGGAATGCAAATTGAAATATGTCGAATTATTGTTGTAGTCCATATTGTTGGTATGGATGTTTGTTTTCATCAAGTTGCTGCGTACAAACTAATGTTCATTAAAAACCAAGTTGTAGTGACGTGATGCAGTTTTTTATAGCTCAAGCACATGATATGTTTGGATTACTAACTTTCACCCCCCCCCCCCCCCCCCCCCCCCCCCCCTCCCACCAAAAAAAAATATGGAATTTAACTCTGAATTAATTTATGTTTAAGTTTAACTATTTGGGTTTGGTCTTGGATCTGTTCCAAGCAATTTTGATTAAAATTTGAAGATAGATGCATAGGCTCAAATAAACTACCAAGGGTGGTAATCAAATGGGTTGGGTTTGGATTTGCATGGATCTGAGATGGGTTTAAAAAAGGAATTTGGGTTAAGAATATGTTTCATATTTGGTCGAATAGAGTCGGGAGATGAAGTTTATTTGTTTGATTTATACTAGATTCGATTGAATCCAAACACGACATAACTAATTTTAGGCTGCTCAATAATATAAATTATTAAAAAAAAAAAACCATTATTGTCGACATTTTTGTTCCACACTAGTCATCGTCCCTGCGTGCATAACCTCTAGCAACACTTCATCCAATAGTGTAGCAAAAACCTCAGTTTCCAATTCTAAAGCAACCTCTTCATTTTCTTGATCTAATCTAATTTTCCCTTTTCCATTTCCTTAATGTAAACTTGCCTGTTCTTTTGCACCTCCCAACCGAGCAACAATTCGCTCTGCCTCGTCTATTACCTCTTCATCAAATGAACATCCACCCGGCCATTCGCTCCTTTTTCGTTCAACGATTTTTTCTCTAAACAAGTCTAATAGTAAATTCTCTGCATTCAGCTTGAGGCCATAATTAGATGGCAAAGTGTTCTTCATTTGATGAAGCAATTCAAATGCCATTTCTTCTTCTTCTTCTTCTTCTTCTTCCATATCAGATATGAATTTATCATCGATTGAAGCCGAGGAAAGTGGTAGAGGCGATCCATTGGATTCGTTGTTATCCGAGTCTGTCTGTGGCTGCAACACAAATTAAAGCGTTTAGATAGGTTCACTGGCTCCAGCTCATTAGCAAGGCATTCAAATCTCTGTATATATCTTCTTCATTAGTTCCTACAAGTCACATTTTCTTGATGAGTAAAATCTCATAATGTAATAAAATAAGGACTGGACCATCATTATTTTCTATTCCCCCTTCTATAAGATTACACTTTTGATCTCAATTTTAATATGTTTTTCACTTTTGGTCCGATGACGACAGTTTCGTCCAATTTGGCCCCAAACCTACAACAATGAGACTAGCTAGTTTTTGGAAATTAACTATTAATAGATTATTTAATAGGACAAAGAATATATTCTAGCAAGTCTGTGCTGGAAAGGAGAGGAGGAGATTTCATCTTCATGTTCTTTTTCTTCATTTGACCATTCTTTCTGCTGCATTTCATTAGCCATAAAACATTAAAAATCAATCCAAATAATAAAATAAAATCAATCCAAAAAATTATAATCTCTTCCATAAGTTTTAAGTGGGCTTTAATTTCATATTAAAGTCTAATAAATGAAAAATTCAATCACCATCAATAAGTCATTCATTAATTTGTACAAAAATCACTTTGCAAAGTAAGGAATCAATCATTTCAGCCAGATGAATAATTTTAGGAAAGTATCCTTTCAATGGTTAATGTGTACTTTGAGGTCAACTTCAAACTACGATTCCGCTTATGGCCCTAAAAAGGAGAAGAAACGGATCGGAAAATATCATGATATCCGACTCATTGTGTGTTGTCTTATTGTCTCTCTGTTTTACTTAATTCGTTGTTGTTTCATTCTAACTAAAAAATAAACTTTAAAAATATTATTTTGTCAATCCAAACAAAAAGATATAGATTAAACAAATCCGAATTAAATCCACAAAAAATCATTTGATTAGATTTTGATAAATTGTATAATGTATAATTGTATATATGACAAGTGTGGCATGGAAACAAGTGGAAAAATTTATATGAAATTTGACTTGATCTTATTAACTAAATAAAAATTCAAATATATTCATAATTGTGACTTGTCGATCTTTAAAAAAAAAATAGCTAATACACTTGTTTTATGACTGTATCAGACTAAATTTCATTGTTACGATTAATGGAAAGACAGAATTATGATCAAGAATATCTAATACGTAAATCTATTTTGATGGATTATTTTCAACTAAACTTGCATTCATTCCTAACTATGTATTTAAATAAAACTAATCCTAGTTAATTTAATTAAACTAATCATAATTCCATAATGGAGTGTGTACATGTTAGGAATTAGGATGTTTGTATTTGAAGCAAATGAAGATAGACCACGAAGATCCATGCAATGAGAAGTAAATCCAAGAGACGTATCGGATTCGTCAAAAGTCAACCTCAGTAATCGAAAAATTAAAATTGTATGACATCTGTCCACCTATTTATTTAATAATAATAACCACATGCCCAGTACGTAATTAGCATTATGTAAGAATATGATGAGATTATTGTTATATATTGCACTCATGTTTTAAACAAAAGCTTTTATTTTCTTGGCTGATTTTTTTTTCCTTATCAAATTACTATAAATCCGTAAAGTAATAATGTAAATCACTAGCTTACAGCCATTACCCTTTAATGCAAAAAAATATGAAGTTAGTAAAAAAATTATTTTTTACTTTTATCTAATGCTATGCATTAAACCGAAATGAGCTTTTTACATTGTTCTAAAACGAATTTACTTATTAAGAAAATTATTTTTGAAAACAAACATGGAAGGAACTACTAATTTTGAAGGTGATATCATGACACCAACTCACCACATTAATTTCCAATTCTCTCATTTGAGAGAATTGCAATTGTGGTACCAAACTATATACCGATTCTCACTTGTGGTACCATAAAAATCGAGGCCGACACATTTGGTACCACAATTTAAGAAATTGAATCACTTTTGGTACCACCGTTAAAATTGGACGTTAACTGATGACGTGGCAGTTAAGTTTTATTGCAAAATTGATATCATTACTTATGTTGACTGACAATTATACCCCTAACTTTCCAAGTTGTCAAAATAACCCCACATATTCAAATTTACTGACAATTTTAGTCCACAATGTTGCCTAATTTCAAAATTGGCTCGAATAAGACACGTGCAGACTAATTTAGAGATTTTACTTATTATGTTTACATATTTATTTAACTAATTTAATTTTATAAATAATATTAACAAACCAAATAATACTTTAACATAAATTTGATAAAATATTAAAAATAAAACATATTTTTTAAATCTAAAATTTATATAAAAATATTTATTAAAAAGATAAAATTATATATTATTTATAAAATAATTATAATTTACAAAAAAAAAAAAATCCCAAAACCCATCCCTACCAACCCCATCCCCATCCCCGTAACCCCCTCCCCCAACCCAAAGGGATCGTCCGTCCCAGGCCGCCGGTGGCCTGGGATCGCCGGTCCCAGGCCGAGACCGGCGATCCCAGGCCGCCGCGGCCTGGGATTTGGGTTGGGGGAGGGGGTTACGGGGATGGGGATGGGGTTGGGGGGGGGGGGGGGTGGTAGGGGGGGGTTTGGGGATTTTTTTTTTTAAATTATAATTATTTTATAAATAATATATAATTTATCTTTTTAATAAATATTATTATATAAATTTTAGATTTAAAAAATATGTTTTATTTTTAATATTTTATCAAATTTATGTTAAAGTATTATTTGGTTAGTTAATATTATTTATAAAATTAAATTAGTTAAATAAATATGTAAACATAATAAGTAAAATCTCTAAATTGGTCCGCACATGTCTTATTCGAGCCAATTTTGAAATTAGGCAACAATATGGACTAAAATTGTCAGTAAATTTGAATATGTGGGGTTATTTTGACAACTTGAAAAGTTAGGGGTATAATTGTCAGTCAACATAAGTAATGGTATCAATTTTGCAATAAAACTTAACTGCCACGTCATCAGTTAACGTCCAATTTTAACGGTGGTACCAAAAGTGATTCAATTTCTTAAATTGTGGTACCAAATATGTCGGCCTCGATTTTTATGGTACCACAAGTGAGAATCGATATATAGTTTGGTACCACAATTGCAATTCTCTCATTTAACATGTGAATTTATGGTAAAGAAAGAAAACGACTGTACCAAAAAGAAAAGAGGACCAAGGGTCTTTTAGGAATTTAATAAATGGAGTAATCTAGTGTATATATATATATATATATATATATATGATTTGAATAAAATACCATCTACGTATTAAAATTAATTTGGACATTATCGCATGTGCCACTCTCTTTATACAACTAGGCTGTATATGAGATGACAGTAGATAGCATAATTAATGCAATTGGGTCCAATTATTCCTTTCAGTCCATAGTCTATTTTGATGTGACTATATATATATATTGACACCGGACGAAGAATTAATTACCCACCAAATAAATTACTGCAAGCAAAAGAAAGAGGCATTTAAATATATATCTTTTCATTCTATGTGTTTATGGTGGACCAAAAATGATCCCATAATTTATTTCTATTTATTTAACTCGTTGCCGTTAGTATTCAGGCGGACTCTTTTACCCCATAATTTATGAATATTAGACAAATTCAGTTTAAGTTTAGCATTTAATGTAGGCCATGTGGTTAATTGTGCATTTGGACTGAATTTCAAAATTAATAATTACATAATAACCGCCAAAATATGAGGAATTGAGCATTTTGACTTCATTTTAAAATTGATAATTATATATTTACCCCCAATAATTAAATATTAAATATTTTGACTGAATTTAAAATTGATAATTGCATATTTACCCCATGAAAGTTAGGTAAATTGTGTAATTGCCATAAAGTTTCAATTAAAAAATAACAAATTCTTTCACAAAATTTAACAATACCCATTCAAATTCAATAAAATAGATTAATAAATTTTTGCATTGATATGGTTATACCTAGGGTGCACATTGTACGCTATTGCGGTTTTATTAGTTAAATTCGTATCATACCAATTGTCGCAGTATTTAAATATTCAATATCAAACTTCACTTTTGAATATCATAACAATGCACCCGGTACGGTTCGATTTTGATACGGTACAGTACGGTTTTGCGGTTCTAGAAATATTTTTTTGTATCTTAGTATTTTCCTCTTATAGTCGATTGATAATTGAAAGAAATTTCCAATGGAATAAATTGGTGATGTTTTTCTTTTCTTTTTACATAATAGTTTATAAATGAAAGAGTTATATGGAGTAATATCTTATAAAATGACTGAGCCTAAAAAATAGTAGCTCACTAAAGAAATAATGACAATAATTTTTTTGTTGTTTCTTTTATTTCTTTTAAAGGTATAATTATTTACTAGTTAGTCGTTTATGCGTTAAAATTTTATTTTTGGACTTTTGTAAATGAATATTTTAATTCGAACCAATTATATGTTCTACTTGAGTTGTTGAGTATACTTTTTTGAGTTATTATTACTAATATTAGATTATGTGTCATAATTATAGGTTGAAAGATAATAAATGTTAAATTTAATTGCTTAAACTTGTAAATAAATAGTTTATTTCTATTAACGGTACGGTACAATTTTTTGCGGTATCCAAGTTCCAAAACTTGTACCATATCAAAAAATTCAGTACTGTTTTCATACATACTGAAACCTACAATGGTACGGTACGGTACAGTCTTGAAAATCATGTGCACCCCTAGTTATACCCATTAAAATTTGATTAATTAGATCGGAGATTTAGATAGTTTAACCTATTTAGGATTTTCCATTAATTAAATAAGTCTAACTTTTTTACAAAATTTAAAAATACTCATTTAACTAATTTTCCATAAGAAAAAATAATGAAATTTTAGTTCTAGACTTAAATAGTTATCTATCTAATATTTTCAATATCCCTATTTTACAACAATAAAATAATAAGATTTATTTTTGATTTAAATATAATTATATATATGAACATTTTAATGAAAGAAAATAATAAATTTTACATAAAAAAAAAAGAGATTTGCACTTGTGGTACTAAACTATATGTCGATTCTCACTTGTGGTACCATAAAAACTGAGGCCGATATATTTGGTACCACAATTTAATAAATTGAATCACTTTTGGTCCGCACGTGTCTTATTGGAGACAATTTTGAAATTGGGCAACAATGTGGGTTAAAAACATCAATAAATTTGAAAATATGGGGTTATTTTGCCAACCTAAAATGTTATGGGGTAGAATTGTCAGTAAATATAAGTAATGACATCAATATTACAATAAGACTTAACTGCCACATCATCACTTAACGGTGATTTTTAACGGCGGTACCAAAAGTAATTCAAGTTCTTAAATTGTGTACCAAATGTGTCGGCCTCAATTTTTATGGTATCACAAGTGAAATACAAGTGCAAAACTCTCTAAAAAAATAGAATGAAAGCATCAGATCGTCTGCTCTAACCATGTCACTCCCCAAAATTTAAACGTGACTGGCCGTGTCGTCGCAACGAACCAAGACGACACGAAGCCCTCCATATGAGTCTATTCATAAATTTATAACAAAATAGCGAGAAAGAGTCATCTATAATTCAATAAAAATGTCTCAATACAAAGCATCTAACCTCTTAACAATCTAAAAATAAACCAAAATGTTAAAATCCGCTCTAATGTAAAGAATAAATAAGATTAATTATATCTAATGATCTAGCTAGTAATAAAATAAAGTAGCTCCACTTTCGATACACTGTCCTATTCGACTCTTAGCTCCATGAACAACCTAAATCTCTGAAATAATAAAAACATTGCGATGGGTGAGCCGCCAACTCAATAAGCAGTTCAAGATACAATTTTACCGGATCAAACATGGGTTTACAAAATTACAATATTATTTGCAAACAATATATTTAATATAATTTAACAAAACGATTTCATGGAGTCAATACATAGATTTACAAAGATAAAAAACAAATATTTTCAAAGAGTAGTAAGCTCACAAACAAACACTACGACCATTATTATAACCCATGACACGGGCTGTTAGCATATGGAATCCATAGTCCAAAACAGAAATACTCCAACTGATAAACAGTTGGAGGCCAAAACAAAAATATTCGGAACTATTTCCTATCGCTAACCAAAATCTCCCAAAGGGGTCCAAAACAAACGCAGGTCATAACTGAGAGCTTAACAAACCAATATTTTTCTCATAGTGTCAAAATCAAACAATCTTTACATGCAATCAACATAAAGATATTTTATGATTGATCCAAGTCGGTCAAAAATTCTCGTTGTCCTTTCAATTTCAAAATACAAATAATTTTATTCTTTAGTTCAAACTTTAGAATCATAATAACAAGATATATTTTTCAAAACATTTAAAAATACTATAATATGCTTATAATAATATGATGAAAATACAAGTAAGAAAATATTAAGAACTACTTACCTCTATAAGAAAACTTGTTAACTCAATAATCTACTTGTGATTCTTCCAGCCGTGCTTAATCTAAGAGCTATCCAAGAATTGAAATCTCGTATCATATATATACAAGGATTTGGTATGCTTATAATTAATTACAAAACTAACCCATATATCCTAGTTATCTTTAGTTCGCACAGTTCTTAAAGGAAAAGCCGTAACTTTATTCCCAATAGTATTACTTATAACATACCTCTTTGGCCCATTTTCAAAAAATTACTCAAATACTAATATCCGAATGCGGTGAAACTAAATAATTATAAATACAAAGCCTAACAGTAAAATTGAAAATTTTGGAATATTACAAACCATTCCCCTAACCCCCTCTCTCCCCCTTCCCCTTGAACACCCTGCATCACCCCCACCAGATCGATCGCGACGTTGTTCTATATGACTCGCGACCATCATATGCGACCAGTCAGGTGGGGGCTCGAGGCTGCCTATTCATGACCAGACTCACGTTGGCATCGGAGAAGGGCCCAAGTGTATGTTATCGAAAGGGAGAGGGGCAGGGATGGGTGTGTGCGGTGTGGCAGGTTACTATTTTTAGGTCTTTTTAGTTGGATGGTACTTTTTTTTTACCTAAATTGCAATTAACTAATTTTAGAGGGTTGAATATGCAATTATCAATATTCGACGTCGGCTAAAGTTGGACTCAAATTTCAAAATCCTAGAATTGTAAACCACATGGCCCACACTTGACACAATTATTGAGTAGAATTTGAGCTGAAATCGCCGAAAAATAATTATGGGGTAAATAAATCAGCCTGAAAAAATCTGGGATAAAATTGACAGAGAGAATAAGTTAAGGGATCATTATTGCTTTTGACTGTTTATAATGACGTATTAGGTGAATTTAAAATATATAAGTAGGAACCATCATCAATGTCGTCACAAGAAACAAGTTGCAACACAAAACAATCCTTTTAATTAATTAATTTAATGTTTAATTCTTCATCAATTATTTCAGGGTAAAGCTAATAAAACTATCATTTTCCCAGATATATATAATTGAACCATAAAAAACCCACAAACATTAGCAAATGAAACCAAAGCATCTTAGTTGTCTCAAACTCTTAGCTTCAATATTATCCACCAAAAACCTAATTACATAATTAACTTTGTGTTGTGTGCCAAAAGGGTTTATTAATCCAGCTGCAGCAAAAAAAAAAAAAAGAAAAAAAGGATGGAGTGCTCTTCACTTTTCAAGCAAGAAGAAAGCATTAGCTTTTCATTCAACAATATTACAAAGGAAAACCCGAAATCGTCCTCCAAGGAAGATGAGTCGTCGACTAATAAAAAACGATACATCGGTGTAAGGATTCGACCATGGGGAAAGTATGCAGCGGAGATTAGAGACTCAACAAGAAATGGAATGAGGGTTTGGCTTGGAACATTCGACACCGAAGAAGAGGCCGCTTTGGCCTACGATCAAGCGGCTTTCGCAATGAGAGGAGCCTCGGTTCCTCTCAACTTTTCATTGGAAAAGGTTATTGAATCCCTTGAAAAAATGAACTATAAATGTAAAGAAGGTTCATCTCCGGCTAGGGCCTTAAAGGAGTCACACAAAATGCAAAATTCGTCGAGGAAATCACAAAGAAATAATATTGGTAGTGAAGTTAAGAAATTACAATCTAGTGAAGTGGATATGGTGATTTTTGAAGATTTGGGGTCAGATTTGTTGGATGAGCTTTTATCTGAGACTGCTTCACCTATTTATCATTAAATCTTCCAATTTGTGAGTAAATTAATTTGGCTATTTATTTTGTATTCTTCTTTTTCATCTTCATTAATGGAGTATTAATTAATTAGTTTATGGATTGTTACATTCTTTTGATTCCACAATATCACAATTTATTTTTTTAAACCCTAGATCTCTCTATCTATCAAGTCTTTTTTTTTTTTTTTTTTAAAGCACTATATATCTATCGAGTTATAAGTGAGTGTTTTTTTGGTATAGATTAGTTAGGGAAAGTGAATTGTAGTGATGAATAATATAATTAAATTAGATTTTGTTTCATCACTTTCAGCTTTAAGTTCCAAATTCCTTGTAGAAATGCTTATGTTTACACAGTTACACCTTTTAGTTTTCTTGACCTCTTTCTTAATTATTGGATTTGGTTTGTTTACATTTACCTTGCCTCAGAGAATCTTAATTAGTAAAATCTCTACTCAGTTTCGAAACATTTACATTAATTTGATTAATTAATGGAGGGATCTAAACCCTAAGGGGGAGGATGTAAAGAAGAAAGTAGGCCTACTTGAACTTGTTAACTTTTCGGTTGTTATTGTGAATGATAAGATATGTAACTTGAAGGGAGGTTCATGTAATTAATACAAATGAATATTTCTTTTCAACTCATAATTATTTTTAAATAATAAATATGTCCTGTTTCATTTTGAAATATGGAGTATGGATCATTATTTTTTGGGATAGGAGTAAACTGAATATTATGGTCATTACAAAGGGTCGTTTACGCATTTATTTTGAGTCAATATTGATCCCACTTGTGATTTTAGGCGTGTCCACAATATTGAATGGCGGAAGAAAGTATTATATATCACTACAAGAAAATTGAGCTTAAGTGACACAAAATTAAGTGATAATATGGAAGTTGTCACTCTTCGTATGCATTTAGTGATAAAAATATTAATTTTGTCATAATAATAATGGTGACAAGTGCAATAATGACAAAATATATTTTTAAGTTGTTACTAATAGCTATTAATGACAAATATATGATGACTTAAGTTGTCACTATTGACAATTAGCGACACCCTTTTAGTGACAACCTAGTGACAATAAATATTGTCACTATGGTTTATTGACAACTTTTTGGTTGTCACTTTTGGGGTATCGCTAAATGTCAATAGTGACAATTATTTTACAATTCTTGTCACTAGTATGTTAATGAAAACCATTTTAGTGACAATATTTGAGTTCTTGTCACTTAATATATATAAAAAGTGACAATTTTAACATTGTCACATAAAATTTTATTACTAATTTTTTTTTTTTTTTTTTTTTTTTTTGTAGTGTATGATCCTTTAGTAGGGGAGTAATGTGGTTATTTTTGTATGACATGAATCTAAATTGAACATTAGGTTTATGAGAGGGAGGTAGTTGGAAATCAACCTTGTTAAAAACTTAAGGAATGGTAATTATTATTCAGGGCTTGGACGAACACAAAACATTTACTCAACAAATTTATATATCTGCAACAACTATTTTGTAGTAGGATGTCATTTCTAAACGTGATCAATCACAAAAGAAAATTAGTGGTTGAGAATTATCGAGGTAAAATCATTAGTTTTATGTGAAATGATAGTTTTGAGATAAAAAAAAAAAAAAAACCATCAAAGAAATTGAGTCTCCTTTTGGGACATCCCTAAAATAATGAAGAGCAAAAATTAATGGGACAATATATGAAGATAACTAAAAATCATGGGGGAAAGACCCCCAAAAGTAATCTAAATCCGTCCTTGGAAGTGACTACATTACGGATTGGGTGTAACCCAATTCGGTATATTAATATGATAAATGTTGTACTTTATTTTGTGATAAGATGGGAATAAATGCAAAATATTCTCATGTGTTATGCTAAATCTGCAAAAAAATTACTCTGTGAAATTTTTATTGCACCAAACTTTCTTTTATTTTCAAAAACCCTGCAAAAAACACCCAATTTGTAAAAAAAATGTCGTTTTGGATCGATATGTTTCAAGAAAGTATTTTTAAAATACTTCAAGTTGATACCTACAACTTCACGTGGTATATTTTTAAAATTATTTCTTGAAATATGTCGATCCAAAACGACCTATTTTTTTACAAATTGGGTATTTTTTGCAGGGTTTTTGAAAACACAAGAAAGTTTGGTGCAATAAAAATTTCACATGGTAGTTTCTTGCAGGTTTAGCATAACACAGGGGAGTATCTTGCATTTTTCCCGATAAGATGAATTTGATCATTAGACACGGTCGGGCAATTTCTTCTTGAGTTGGAAGTTTAAACTTGAAAATATATAATGCTCATTCTCATTGATTTCCAAAGCATTACAAAGAACAAGGAATTTAATTAGAAAGACTGGGATATGTGTGCTTGGCGTTTTCTAAAAGTATTTCGTGTTTAGAAAATGTCAAACAAACATGTTTTTTACTTTCTGAAATAAAATTTTCACCTCTCAATTTTCTCAAACTATATTTTTAAAAGCCAAACAAACAACAATTTTCTTATCTCTAAACAAAACATATATAAACTCTACTACGATTTGACATAAAGTAACATATTTCTTACACAATTTATATCACATAACAAACATGATTTGACATAAAGTCTTCACATCTTACACATATAATCTAACTCTATCAAAAAAACCTACACCTACTTTATTTCTTAAACCACTCTCTCAAAATCTAAGCAGACAATATTACGCAAATCGAGATTATTTCACAAACCTCTACTACTCCCCAAAACTACTTTCCCAAACACCAAACAAACAAGCCCGAAGTTATTTGCAAAATTAATTTAACGTAAACCATATCACTGATGCCGTTAATAATTACTCCCTCTATTTCATATTAATTGACACATTTCTTGTTTTCACACATATTAAGAAATATCATCATTACATACTTTTTTTATGATAAAATATCTCAAATACCCTTTATAATGATAACTACTTTTTAATTTTTTTATTAGTGAGTGGTGACCATTGATTTTCCCAACTCCAATTAGAGAAAGGGGTAATTTGAAAAAAAAATGCTTTAAAAATCCAAGCATGCCCATAATTTGAAACAAAAGAATTTGATAAATATGTCAATTAATATGAAACGGAGGGAGAAAATTGTAAATGTGGCAGGTCCTCGATCTATGCTTTGTAGTTTGTACCGTCTCTGTTTTCTTTTGTATTTTTTAAAATGTGAATTCACGTCAAGAAACCCTACCTAGTTTTTATCAAAAGAAGATTGGCTTTTATTTGAAAAATAATTTTGTCTTCTTCCGTCGGCGGATGCCACATAGGATTTTGCTCTCGTGGGATGCAATTAGAAACTTAGCCAAAAGAATATTACTGGTAATTGTGAAGTGTCAAAATATTGTGAGGTGTCAAAATAAATATTAAATTAAAGAAATAATTGCACTAGTGGAATCAAACTATATGCTCTCATTTGTGCAACAATAAAAATGGAGGCATACACATTTAATTCTATAATTTAAAAAATCGAATCACTTTTGGTACCGTCGTTAAAGATTGTCGTTAAGTGATGACGTGACAGTTAAGTCTTATTGTAAAATTGATGCAATTACTTATGTTGACTGACAATTCTACACCATAACATTTCAAGTTGGCAAAATAACCCCACATCTTCAAATTTACTGACGAATGTAGTCCAAATTGTTGTCAAATTTCAAAATTGACTCGAATAAGATACATGCTGACCAATATGGAGATTTGAATTATTATATTTACATATCTATTTAACTAATTTGATTTTATAAATAATATTAATAGATTAAATAATACTCTAATATAAATCCGACAAAAAATAAAATAAAAAAACTTATTTTTTTAAAATCTAAAATTTACACAATAGTATTAATATATTTAATATTTATTAAAATAATTAAGTTATATATTATTACTATTATATAAATTTTAGATTTTAGATTTTATAAAATATGTTTTTTTAATTCTTTATCGGATTTATATTAAAGTATTATTTGATCTAATACTATTGTTTATAAAACTAAATTCTTTAAATAGATTAAAATATAATAAGTAAAATATCCAAATTGGTCCGCACGTGTCTTATTCGAGCCAATTTTGAAATTGGACAACAATGTGGACTAAATTCGTCAGTAAATTTGAAGATATGGGGTTATTTTGCCAATCTGAAATGTTATGGGGTAGAATTATCAGTCAACATAAGTAATGGTATCAATTTTGCAATAAGACTTAACTGCCACGTCATCACTTAACGTCTGTACCAAAAGTGAATCGATTTCTTAAATAATTATGGTACCAAATGTGTCGACCTCAATTTTTATGGTACCACAAATAAGAAACGGCATATAATTTGATACAAGTGATATTCTCTCTTAAATTAAGTGTCAAAAAATTTTGTTCTACAATTACCCAATTCAGTATTGCAGAGAGCATCAACTAAAATTTTCATAACATGAAAATTTTTATGTGTATGTTTATCTCGTATTTTAAAAAGCATTTTTATACACACTAAATAAAAAAAACATTTTTTAAAAAAAATAAATTATCATCTCTTAATATTTAAAAGAATTCTCATCTCAGAATAAAAAATTATCTCTAAAAAATTAAGCAAATGCATGATATTTCTTTGTGTTACGGTAAACCTGCACAAATCTCTTATGTTAAATTATATTACCCCAAATCACCTTGTACTTTCAGATTCTATGCACACTCTTTCTTATTCCATTGTCTAATAATGCCGTGAAATTTTAGTTGATATAACTAAATTACCCCTAGATATATTGCAATTTCGTAGCCCAATAAGCAAGGATAGTTTCCAAACCAATGAAGATATTAATGACTTGAAAAATCTTGCGATGGCTTCAGTTGATGACAAACTGAAAAAAATTGATAAAGAAGTTCAAGCCATTCCATGGAATTCAACATCGAAGTTTGAACAAAATCATAACTTTTTTTGTGCATCGTAAAACCAACACCTCTGCAAGTAAACTATTCAGTTTGCCCTCCATAGTAAAATATCGATGATGTATGCACAATATGGAAATTCAAGTTGGACAATTAGGAAATAACATGACCGATATGCTATCTATGAGTACATCGCCTTGTAGATCTTCACCAAGTATGGTTAAAAACGGTAATTCAATAGAAATAAAATCAATTGTAACAAGTGTGAAAGGCTGCATATCTGCACTTCCACAAACTATATATTCTATGTTGTCCAAGTTTAAAGAAAAAATGAAAGATTATTTAACCGAAATTTTGGGAACTATTTCCTGTAACATCAATTTCTTAAATTTTATTTTTCTCGAGTTTAATAGTTTTGGTTATTTTATATATTTTTTCACCTTATACTCAAGTTCATTTAATTTTTTGCCCCCAAATAAAAATTCTCTAGGTTCGCCAATCTACACAATCATCATGAAAATTCGATATTGCAGTTAATTTAACGTGCTCATATTAGGCTTGCTCAAATTGATACCATGTGTTGACCTACCTGTGAGTCCATATGTTGAACAATTGACCAATATCAAGGTGAGACTAATATTGACACAATACGAAACAATGGAGTAAACTGTGACCATAAGGTTACATGGTTCAATCATATAAATGAAGTTGCATTCTTAATGTTATCTAATTTATTGATAATTATATTGTACAAGCAAGTATGCTAGAATCACAATTGCAAAGCCCCATAAACAAGGAGAGTTTATCAGTCAATGACTAGAAAAATCTTGGGATGACTTCAGTTGATGACATATTGAGAATATTTGATAAAGAAGCTCAAGTTATTCCTTGAAATTCCATTCCGAAGGTTGAGCAAGATCATAACTTTTTAGTTCATCTTAAAACCACCACCATTGCAAGTCAACCTTATCAGTTTGCACTCCGTAGTTTCACTTAAAATTCAAATTTAACAACTAGTAAATATCAATGTTATCTATGAGTGCATCACCTTGTAGTTCTTCACCAATTATGGACAAAAATGGTGATTATGGAAATGAAATCAATTGTAATAAGCATAAAAGGTTGCATCGATGCACTTCCACAAACTTTATATTCTACGTTGTCCACTTTCAAAGAAATAAGAAAGTATTTCCTAAAAACTTCAATTTCTTTAATTCTATTTTCTCGAGTTTAAAAGTGTAGATTATTTTATTTTTATTTTTATTTTTCACATTAAACTCAAGTTCATTTATCTTTTCACATTAATTTGTTTTGCATCCCAAGTAAAAACCTTCAAGGTCCACCCATCTATACAATCATAATGAAATCATGTTTTTGCAGATAATTTATTTCGCTCAAATTAGACCTGCTCAATGTATTATGTTGACCTATCAGTGATTCCAGATGTTGAATCGACCAATATCAAGATAAAGTACTACTGATACAAATATAAAACGAGGACTCTGGGACCATATGGTAATTCAATAATATAAATGAAGTCGCATTCTTAATTTTATTCAATATATTTATAAATGCACTGTACATGCATGTATACTAGAATAACAATTCCATAGCCCAATAAGCAAGGAGAGCTTCTCAACCAAAGAAGATGTCAATGATCCGAAAAATCCTAGGATGACTTTAGTTCATGACACATTGAAAAGATTTGATAAAGAAGCTCAAGTCATTCCTTGTAATTCGATATCGAAGATTGAGCACCCCCCACCCCCCCCCCCCCCCCCCCCCCCCCCCCCCCCCCCCCCCCCCCCCCCCTCTCCACCCCACCCCCCCCCCCCACCCCCCCCCCCCTCCCCCCCCCCACCCCCCCCCCCCCCCACCCCCCCCCCCCCCCACCCCCCCCCCCCCCCACCCCCCCCCCCCCCCACCCCCCCCCCCCCCCACCCCCCCCCCCCCCCACCCCCCCCCCCCCCCACCCCCCCCCCCCCCCACCCCCCCCCCCCCCCACCCCCCCCCCCCCCCACCCCCCCCCCCCCCCACCCCCCCCCCCCCCCACCCCCCCCCCCCCCCACCCCCCCACACCCCCACCCCCACCCCCCCCCACACCCCCCCCCCCCCCACCCTCCCCCCCCGCCGCCCACCCCACCCCCCCCCACCCCCCCCCCCCGCCCCCCCACCCCCCCCCCCCCCCCCCCCCCCCCCCCCCCCCGCCCCCCCCCCCCCCCACCCCCCCCCCCCCCCCCCCCCCCCCGCCCCCACCCCCCCCCCCCCATCACTAGTTTAGTTTTAACTGGAGGATAAGACTGTCGCTTTCAATAAAAAAAATGCCACTATGTAGCGTAGAATACAAGAATTTCCGGACAAAACAAAAAATAATCATCCTTTGCTGGATGGAGGAAGTATGGTTTTTGTTCCAAAAATTACTAACGTGACTTATAATAAGCAGAGCAATTAACTTCAAGCTTATTCCTCTATATTTGCAGACGATGTCCTCTGTGAATGGAACATTAGATGCATTACATCGTGCTCAAGTTTCCTTGAAAACTGAAAACATTGTAGTAAAAACAGCTAGCACATCAAATCCTGGTGTGCCGCCATCATCAATGATGACTTTTCTGAAGGTCAGTCACTGTATTATTTAATTACCAACTTTTGCTCCTTAAGAGTCACTTTTCCATTTATAGCATCTGTGTGAAACTCCTGCTCTTTCCTCACTCATTTCATGTGCTAACGGAAAAAACGCTAACAAAAAAAAATCATCTGTACAAGAGAAACAATGGATTTGAAAATTAATGCGCCCGAAGATGATTGTCTAGCCTCTCCCATTATTATGGATTCAATATGTGACAAGGTTCTCTTAAACAACTTTCCTTAATAACACCAATGATGACAGGTTATATTTAAGAAGAGATATATTTTAGCCAGACAACTTCTCTGTTAAACTTCAAATGCCGAAATGCCTGATGGAGCACATAAACAATTTCTTTAATAATGACCTCACATGAAATACATCTATATATTGGTTAATTTGTTATTATGATTTCAGGTCTTTTTATTTGTCTTAAATTGCTCCTTGCAATTATTGTTCTTTAATGATATTCATGATATTACTCTATTAGATATGCATTCAGAAATTGGGGATAAAAGGAAGGTTAGTCTCTAAATTACAAATACAAATAGAGGTTTGACACAACTGACTCCAATACTGTCTACATCCTGTACTTGATTCAATTATAAGAACTGCATCTTGTTGATAATATAGAAAATTTCGAAATAGTGAAAAAAAGGGAAGGAACTCTCATAGTCTCAACTCCATTTCTTCTGATCAAACTTTTCCTTGTATAGATCTCTTTTGATTTTTATGACAAGGCTGATTTCACTAAAAGGTTATATATTGCTCTATTTCTGATAATTGAACTCTATGTCATCATGTTAACCATAGTTCAATGTTAAGGAATTTCTTAACATACAGCAAGAGGCATCATGTCATTGTTTTTTTCAATTGAGAACCTTGAATGGAAATTGTTGGGATTATTCATTTATGGATGGTTTTTCTGAATTATTTGTTTTCTCAATAATTTTGTTTGGCAGAAAAGGCATACTTCCGGCCTTGTCTTGGAAGATTTTGATACTTCGTTTACCAACAAATTCTACCACAGTCATCTTGATGACCTATGTTAGTAAACCCTAATGTTCCCAATTTATTCATCAATTCCCTTTTTATAGTACACGAAATATATAATAAAATTGCATTTTGTTAAAGAATGCATGTTTTGCTTTAATGCAGCTAACATAAACTCTTCAGCCATAGTAGCAGCTGCTTCACTTGTTGCTCGAACTCTATACGTCCTTGCCAGTGGTGATAATGATTCGGCTATAAATACTGTCAAAATCAATGCCTCTTTGGTGGAAGAACTTCTTACGTGCCTATTAGATTGTGAACCTGGCTTATCATGTGATCTGATAAAGCAGTACATTTCTCCATCAACAAAATGCCCAAGCCATTATGTAGGTGTCATTTTAGGAGAACCTTCTTCTGCCCCTTATCTTGGTTATGTGGGGGATATATCAAGGTTCGTGTGGAACTTTTTGGCAGATAAGACGTCAATCCCATCAAAAAATGTAAGCTCTACTTGCCCAAAAAGTTGCAATGGTGACGGTGAATTGTGTATCAAAGAGGAGGCTGATGAGAAAGGCATCTGCGTGATCTCAACCACCAGGTATCTTTCTGTGTTAAAACTGTTTCCTGATTACAAAGTTGCAGCAAAAACTTGCCAATGTTGCACATTTGATAAACAACTAGTATTAACAGATGCGATGAAGCACTGGTGTTCATACGTTTAATATTGAACTGAACTGGAAAGGAAATGAGTGAATTATATATTTTATTCGTTTCATTGTTATCTTCATTGGTCCATATACCCGAGGAATGGTCTGTAAGTAATAAGTATCAAGTTTGTGTTTCTTCATACTTGGTTGTGCTTTATTACTACTTACTAGAGTACTTACCCCAGCTAATTTACCAATTAGCTTCTTACTTCTTTCAGGTATGTCCCTGCCTATTCAACTCGGTTGAAGTACGACTCTGGAAGCTGGACAGTATTACCCATCAATTCCTCAGATGCGACCGACATGGAGGACCCCGTTTGGACGGAAAGTAATTGGGATACGATAAAAGTCAGGGTGTACAGGGTCCAGCATGCTGCCTACGATCACCTGATTTTGCTTTTGGGTATTGTTGTTACACTTCTGGCCTACCTTTTAATATTGATAGCCAGAACTTTCATTAGGAAGGCCTTGAAGCAGGAATAATTGACATACAATTCTTATATAGCCTTTAAGCTTGCTGGCCATTCATAACTCTTTGCAGATGTTACCAAATTATTGAGATTTGGCAACAAGAAACATGAATATTGGGAATTGTAAAGAAACCTCTACTTGTAGTTGTAGTCTTAGGGATCTATACATTGTTTAAAGCTTGATTCGAACTTGAAATTTTGTTTTTGGTTGGTTGGATTGACAAACTGAATTTGAACTAGCATTAATTAAATCAAAGACAAGTTAAGTTCGAGTAGTTCAATATTTGTAGAGAAATTTCACTTTTGTTTATTTACGTGAGCTTATTGCGGACATCAGATTATCTGAGAAATAATTTTTCTAGAGCAAAAGACAAAAACACCTCTTATGCTTTGTCTAACTCCCGAAAAATCTCATGTGTTATTTTAACTCCCAGTGCTCTCAAGTCAGTGCCAAATACACCATTCAAAAAGAGAGTATAATTCATACATGAAAGTTGCAAGTATTTGTTTATATTTTGCGTTTGATATGATAATTTTACCCCTGACAGCAAAAGATAAAAATACCCTCTATGCTTTGTTTAATTCTTAAAAAGTCCTCTGTGTTTGGTTTTAATTATCACAATCGATTCAAAAGCAAAATGTGATTGCACACCCTAGAATCTAAATTGATTGCGATTCCACCATTGATTCTCTTTAATAATTTCCTCTTACATATATCTTGGTTCTTTTTTTTTTGATCAAACATATATATCTTGTTTCTTGCTATCATCTTCTTTCCCTTCTAAAATATGTTTAAAATTTATCTTACATCAGATATACTTGTGTTTATCAGAAAAATCGTTTCAACGTTGCACAATGAGTTGGTTTAGCGGTAGAAGCTCTTGCAAAAATTCTTAGGCCTTCGTCGTAATTTTGAGAGTGTTTGAACGTTTAATCGTTGCACGATAATAAATATTTGGCCTGACGATGGAAGCTCTTAAAATTACTTTTATACTTCAATCGTGATTTTGAAAATATTTAATAATCTTAATAAAAATCACTTTGATTTATTATAATGCATCGTGGAGTTCAACCTTAAGTTTATAATCACTTTTGAGATCTCCAATTTCATAAATTCAGCAATTTCGAAAAGCTAACCACCATGGTTTTTTGCTAACTTCAATTCTACGAAATCAATTCTTATATAGTTAGTTCTTACAATAATGAATTATCGTGAAACTTAATTTTACTAAATCCAAAAGTTGTCTATTTATCTAGTCAACCACAAGGCAAAACTAAATATAATATAGTTCAATCATTTTTGAAGTACACTCGACTAGATTAGTAACCAATGACAAAATGTATAAAACCATATCAATCTATTCAAATTAAACTCGTACTCAACTCCATTAAAATTATTCTCAAATTTAATTGCAAATTAAACCATGTTCTTAATTCAACTCAATTCTTATCACTTATAACAACAAATAAATAAATAAATCAATCATTAATTTATTTTAGAGGTTTAATTATGCACACTCATTGTGTAGGTCCGTCAAGTTAAGAATTTGGATCTAGGACTAGTTAATCTGGCCCATTTTATATTTCATTTTCTGGCAAGCAATAATAAGCCAACGATTCAAGTCCGAAACCGGGTAAAACCGAATACCCATACCCGTAAAAACTCTACCCTCTTTCTCAAAAATACACTACTGGACACAAAGCATACACACGCCACACTCCCCCAACACCTGAAACCAATTCATTCCGATTACACGAACTGGAATTGTGAAAAGGCCAAAATGGTGCTGGGTCAACTCGCCTCTCGAGCCCTCCTCCGATCGAGAACCTCCGCCCACCGCCATATCCTCCGCCGTGCCATTGTCTCCACTCCCGACCTCCACAACTCGGAACCGGCCGTCGCAGCCGCACCAGAGCCAGATCTCCCTCCTAGAAAGCCTGTAGCTGGAGCACGTGTACACTTCCCCAATCCTGATGATGCAATCGAGGTTTTCGTTGATGGATATCCGGTCAAAATCCCTAAGGGAATGACGGTGCTTCAGGCTTGCGTGGTTGCGGGGGTCGATATCCCGAGATTCTGTTACCATGACCGACTATCGATCGCCGGAAACTGCCGAATGTGTCTTGTCGAGGTCGAGAAGTCGCCTAAGCCTGTGGCCTCGTGTGCCATGCCTGCTCTTCCCGGTTAGTTACTGCTGGACTATTATAGTTATAAAATTTATTGCTTTTTGATATGAATGTGAAAGGATTAGTTTTTGTTGTCATAGATTACAAATTTTAAATGGTATTATGTGAAGAAATAGTAGTAAATTGGTTAGATTTTAATTTTGATATTTGTGAGCTTTATTGTATTGTGTAATTAGGGTTAGTTTAGCACATGATTTAGTTGCTGTATGAGTTTTTGTGTTAAAATGAAAAGGGGAGATAGCATTTGAGATCACTAATTCCTGAATTTATAAACTTCTTCGATTTTGAAAGTGTATGTAACCCTCCCTTCCTGATTGGGTGGCCAAAGGACGGTTTTTAGGTTCAGAATTGGAGGTTTCAGAATGATATTATATTATCTAGATTCCACTCAAAGAATTTCTTCAAGCTGGATTATGGATTTTATCAGTTTCTTTCAGTAAAAATGAACAAACCTACATGAATTCCGAGGTTCTTACTTTTTTGGATATTGTGTTTCTTTTGGCGATTTGGATGTTGACTACAAAGTATTGTAACTGTAATATTTCTAGGCTCATTTCTGACGTTTCTTTAACTTTAATGCATTCTCCATGGTTTAGTTACATTAAAATAAAAGTATGCTCAATCGTCCGCTGATTATTTTATTATTTTGGGGAACTTATCCCGCTGATCATTTGAAAACCGGTTTTTCTTTTTGTTTTTGTTTTTGATGTTATATCCTTGTTGGGCTAGCGTTATCTTGATGTTCTGGTGTACTTATGGGGAGGGATTATCCAAGCTGAGCTACAGCTCCGTTCATGCAAGAAATTCTAGACTGCAGTTCTCGCATATAGACTTTAATTTGTTTTCAGATTTGGATATGGTTTTGGGCGATTAATCTCTCTTTGACACTTGGCATATTTCTCTGATTTATCTCATATTTCCCCTTGTGATGTTATAAAACAATCGAAAAGTTATTTCATTTGGGGTTGCTGTTGTTTGATTTTGTTTGTTCTTTCCGTAATCTGAGTGCAATGCACTGCCAACATTGTCTACCTTTTTCATTGTAGTATCATTTTCCAATATTACTCTTTTCTTTTGACTTAATATTACGTTTCTTCAAAACTGTCCCCAGGTATGAAAATAAAGACTGATACGCCTATTGCAAAGAAGGCTCGAGAAGGTGTGATGGAGTTTCTGTTGATGAATCATCCACTAGACTGCCCAATTTGTGATCAGGGTGGAGAGTGTGATCTACAGGATCAGTCTATGGCTTTTGGTTCTGACCGAGGCCGTTTTACTGAAATGAAGAGATCAGTTGTCGATAAAAACCTAGGCCCGTTAGTAAAGACGGTGATGACTCGATGTATTCAGTGCACAAGGTGCAAATATATTTATTTCTGCTTAACTTTTCCCTTAAATTTGCTGTGTTGAGCTGCACATGAATATCTACTATGCTTACGAAATTTGGACTGTATATTGCATCAATTGGCTGGATCCAAAATTTTCATCAAAATTTCAAATAGATAACTCAAAATTGTTTACTATCATATCTTCATCTGAAGCAGTCTAAATAAATACTCCCTTCGTCTGCTCATATTTCCTTTTTTGGAATGTCCCAGAACACTTCCCTTTGGAATTATTTTACTCAAAAATACCATGTCACATAAAGTAATGATTTGACATCACTAATTCTCTACCACTACTTTTAAAGGCATAAATGCAAAGATGCCTAAAAGTTTCACTTTTTCATCTCTTACCTAAACTTCCGCGCTAATACTAAATGGAGCAAAAGAAAGGAGACGGAGGGAGTAAGTTATACTTTACTGATAATTTATCATGATTTATTATTGTGAACCTAGAATCTTGAAAGAGACTGTTTATCCTGGATTAAGCTTCCACTTGGACTGTTGTCTTGGATAGGGTAATAATGCCTGAATATAGCTGTTGCCTTCCTTTGAAATGCTATTTTCTGTGTCTTCTTTAAGAGAAGAATCAAACGAAATATTTGTTCAAGTTTATGGATTTCATAATTAAAAGTTCGTTGTACTGTATGCTCTTATTCTAAAACATAACAACTTCAATTCATGTCTGATAACTCGTGTGGGGTTGGGGGCTTTGTTCTATATGGAAATTATAACAAAAAGATCAATGAAAATAGAAAGGAAGTTGTGGAGTTTCTCGCTAATTTAGTTTTATTGATTTTAATATCTCCATCTTTTCTATTTTAGAGTTTATGTTTTTCTGCTCTATGTTCTATGTGCTGTAATAATTTTTAAAAGTTATGTATATATGTGTGTATATATATATATGTGTGTGTGTATATATATATATATATACGTGTGTGTGTATATATATGTGTGTGTGTGTGTGTGTGTGTATATATATATATATATTTGTGTATATTTTAAGACATTGTATGGATACAGATATAGTATTCATACCTTTGATATGTATATTGACATGCGCATGCTCCTCAAATAGGTGTGTGAGGTTTGCTACAGAAGTAGCTGGTGTTCAAGATCTCGGCATATTGGGTCGTGGCAGTGGAGAAGAAATTGGGACTTATGTTGAGAAACTTATGACAAGTGAATTGTCTGGGAATGTGATAGATATTTGTCCTGTAGGAGCCCTGACCTCAAAACCTTTTGCCTTTAAAGCCCGTAATTGGGAGCTAAAGGGGACAGAGACCATTGATGTTACAGATGCAGTTGGTTCAAATATTCGCATTGATAGTAGAGGTCCTGAAGTCATGCGCATTGTTCCACGATTGAATGAGGTATCTTGGTTCCTTGAGTTCTGATGAATGAAGCATTTTACTCTTAATTTCATGTGATGCTGCTTGTTTAACTTGCATTATATTTTATCTAATTCTATTCCAATGGCTTAAATTGGTTCTTAAGTTCTACCAAGTCACATTTCACTCAGTGCAAGAATTGCTTCATGTGTTGATTAAATGTAGGACCCGACTTTCCTATGAACTTTAGTCAAATTATAGTTTCTGTTAATATCACAACTTAGGTGCGGCACAGAGACATTTAACAAAGCTTCTGCTAACACAATCTACCCATTTTTTTTTGTTTCGTTTTAAGTACTAGATTAATGCCTTATTTCGTTTAAGCTTCAGAGATATATCAATAGTACGGCTTCCCTTTTTTTTCTTTTTTCTTTTTTTCCCAATTGACTACCTGTTCTCAAGTTGTTGCATTTTAAGAATGATGCTTACCCACTTATATGTTAATACATATTGACCTCGGTTTTCAAGTATTATATACACTTATATTAATAACATGTTGGATTTTTTATTTTTCTTTGACATAAATTTGTTCACTATTGGGTGCACATGAGCAGGACATCAATGAAGAATGGATATCAGATAAGACACGTTTCTTCTATGATGGTTTGAAGAGACAAAGGCTTAATGATCCTATGATTAGAGGTGCAGATGGACGCTTTAAGGTTGTGAGCTGGCGCGATGCACTTGCTGTGGTCGCAGAGGTCATCCACAAAAATAAACCAGAGGAAATTGTTGGGGTTGCTGGCAAGTTATCTGATGCTGAATCTATGATTGCATTGAAGGATTTCTTAAACAAGATGGGGTCAAATAACATTTGGTGTGAAGGAAATGGACCAAATCCAAATGCTGACCTGCGTTCTGGATATATTATGAATACTAGCATCAGTGGGTTGGAAAAGGCAGATGCATTCCTTTTAATTGGTACACAGGTAAAACTATATGATCACTAAAACTGATTTACGATTGTTTGTTTGAAAAAGTCATGATTAAGATATATTCTCTATAAACTTCTTGCTTGTTCTTGGTTTGCTATTTTTCTTGTTTCATGTTTTACTATGTGATTTTGCTATAGGCAGCATGAAGTGGTGAATTTTTTGTTAACTTAGTTGACTTGGTCATTTAGGACATCCAAGACCCCCACTTTATTGATGAAGCCTTAGCCAACATTAGATACTATCTGAAGGTCACAATCAATTCCATCTTGTTGAGGAACCTTTATTTAACCCGTCTTTCTCGGCTATAATCGCACCATTTTGCTTAGTGAGTATCAATTAGTTGCCCCACAAATATTTATTTGAAAATTGGTACTACCAAGGTTCCAGCATGGTTTGTGGGAGAGGGCATAATTTACTCGTCAAACATGGGTTTTTTTCCATTAGAATGTTTGTAAACAGTAGTAAAAGCAAGTAGATTTAAGGAGAGTATTGATAGATAAGTTAATGGGATGGGTTAGATTAGATTCTACTACAATATTAAGTTGGGACTGGTTGCCTCCTATTCGGAATAAGGTTGAACATTAGTTTTTTTTTTTTTGGGTGGGGTCGGGGAGGTTGTTGTTGTAGGCTTGTAGTTGGAGAATATTGATGCTAGCGTATAAATGATACGTTCCTACAAACTTGAGGAGGATTACTTTGGAGAATTTCTTTATATATATTTGTTCATGTTGCCACTAGCTCACACATGCTAGACTATTTTTCAAGAAAAAGGCATCATGTTGAGCTAATAGAAATTTAGGGTGTATATGGATTGGTTTTGACTTGGTCTCAATGAGTTTGGTTTCAGAATATTGGTTTGGGTGGTTTCGGCAAAGCCTGTGAAACACGATTTGGATTGGGTTTGAATGTTGGGTTTTGAGGGTTCCGTAAACTTGAGAAGTGATTTGGATGTTGAGGTTTTGGGGTAAAACAAAAAAGTAGGTGTGAGATGTCAAATCAATGACTTTTGTAGAGTTAGAGATGGGAAAAAGTAGGTGGTATGTGTCAGATCAACGACTTTATAGAGTTTAAGATGAGAAAAAATAGGTGGTAGGTTCTAATGAGTGTCATTTGATTTTGGGTTGAGTTCACTTGAGCCTTGTTTAAACACAAGTTGGATTGGTTCTGGCCTAGTTTTGTGGTTTGACGAATTAAACCAAAACGGATTCATAAGGAGCCTTAACTTTTGTCGCAAGGCTTCATATGTTCCATTAGTTATAGGGATTTGCACTGAAGTTGAAATTGCTTAAATTTACTTTGGAATTTAATAATTGTATATATATAGAATTAGCCAATCAGTAGCTTCTACTTGAAGTTATTGCATCTTGGAACGCCGTGCTTTCTACCATATATTGCACTCTAATTCTTTCCCTTCCCTTCTTTATTATTTTCTTTTTGAAGTGGTTAGCTCCACATGCGAACACATAACAAAAAATCAAAGATGAGAAGACACCGAATCTGTTAATCTGTAGCAATTTCATGAAAACTAAAGAATTTCAAGAAAATCAAATCTTGTATGGATAAAATTTAGTTGTTTTTTGGGTTTTCTTACTTCTGACTTATGTTGATTGTTTTGAATTGTTATAGCCAAGAGTAGAAGCTGCCATGGTAAACGCCAGAATTCAGAAAACAGTTCGAGCCACCAATGCTAAAGTTGGTTATGTAGGCCCTCCAGCTGATTTTAACTATGATCATGAACATCTCGGCACAGGCCCTGAAACTCTAACCGAACTTGCTGAGGGACGTCATCCTTTTAATTCTGCCCTCTCAAATGCCAAGAACCCTGCAATAATTCTCGGGGCTGGAATCTTTGAACGCAAGGATAAAGAAGCAATTTTCTCAGTTGTTGAAACAATAGCCAAAAAGATAAACGCAGTTCGACCCGATTGGAACGGGCTCAACGTATTACTTCTTAACGCAGCCCAATCCGCGGCTCTGGACCTCGGACTCGTACCCGAATCCGAAAAAAGCATTGAATCCGCTAAATTTCTCTATCTAATGGGCGCTGACGATCTGAACTTGGAGAAACTTCCGGAAGATGCATTTGTTGTTTACCAAGGTCACCATGGTGACAGGGGAGTGTACCGTGCCAATGTAATTTTACCAGCATCGGCTTTCAGTGAGAAAGAAGGTACATACGCAAACACAGAAGGATGTGCTCAAACGACTGTGCCTGCAGTTCCCACTGTCGGTGATGCTAGGGACGATTGGAAAATAATTAGAGCATTATCTGAAGTGGCTGGTGTTACATTGCCTTATGGTAGCTTAGGTGCTATTAGGTCCCGTATAAAGACAGTGGCTCCTAACCTTTTGCTTGCTGATGAGAGAGAGCCTGCTGTGTTTTCGAGTTCTGATTTGAGACCTGAGGTGAAGGAGAAGATGGATAAAGCTCCGTTTGGAACTGCTGTTGAGAATTTTTATATGACGGATGCGATTACTAGAGCGTCAAAGATTATGGCACAGTGCAGTGCATTGTTGAAGAAGTGATAAAATTAAAATTTTGATACTTCCAATAAGGTGCCATTTCTCTTCCCTTTGGTGCAGTTTTTAGGATTTATTGTTATCAACATGTACCTTACAAGGAATCTAAGTGCCATAGTATTGTGCTCATAAATGGCAAGATTATTTTGATATTATGGTATGTACCTTTTTTTGTAATTTAATTTTGCCGTTGTCAAAATCAACAGTTGCAATGGTATTTGTTTAGTTCAACTATTGATGAAATTTTACTATTCATTACAAAATCATATTGTTCTCATGTTGCTATATAAGTCACTGGTATGGTATCTCTCTCTTGTTTGAATTTGTGTAGAAAAGTGGGTTTGGATATGCATTATTGATTGAGTACTTGCAATTTTGCATCCTAAAAATACACTATTTTGACACTTTGTACCCGCTAATTGCATATCATTGGCAATATAATGGGCATTTTGCATCTCAATAAGATGTTTTTTGCCAAAGAATATGGAACACTGCCCTGCTCAGTCCATAATGAGAATATTTTCATTTTTTTTATTTCATGTATTATTCTCCTTATGTACTTAAGGGAGGAGCCGTATGAGATGAATCAACGAGAATATTTTCATCTTTTTTAATTTCATGTACTATTCTCCTTATGCACATAAGGGAGGAGCCGTATGAGATGAATCAACGAGAATATTTTCATCTTTTTTAATTTCATGTACTATTCTCCTTATGCACATAAGGGAGGAGCCGTATGAGATGAATCTTACGTACGGCTCCTGGAACGGAGATTCTTTTAATTGAATGGCGACCGTAACAAGTGTCAGCTCAATCTGAAGGAAATTATGCGGAAGCATTACATATTTATTATGAAGCTATGCGATTAGAAATTGATCCCTATGATCGAAGTTATATACTCTATAAGAGTAAATAGTACTTTTGGTCCTCCTTATGGGTAAATTTTTGCACATTCGTCCCTCTTAATTTTTTCGTAACAGATTCGTCCATCATATCAATGTAGTGTAAAACATTCGTCCCTCATATCAACACATTCGTCCCTCTTAAATTTTTCGTAGCAGATGCGTCTCTTTTATCAATATAATGTAATCCATTCGTCCCTCTTACCTTCAAATTAGTGCTCGAACGTAATTTTGCCTCTTAAATTTTGGCACATTGTACCCTCAAATTCAAAATACATCCTAAAAAGGACGAAAATTGATGTATTTTGAATTTAAGAGGGACGAATGTGTTACACTACATTGATAAGAGGAACAAATCAGCTGCGAAAAATTTAAGAGGAATAAATGTGCAAAAAATTGTCCATAAGAAGGACCAATAATGCTATTTACTATACTCTATAATATAGGTCTTATCCATACAAGTACCGAGCTGTACAGAAGCATTGGAATATAACTTTCGAGCACTAATTTGAGGGTACAATGTGCCAAAATTTAAAATTCAAGGTTCATAGTACAATTTAAATCTAATTTACAAGCCACCACAATTTACAAAACAAATCAAAAACACAAGAGCAAATGCACAAACCAGAAACAGTATTGTCAATATTCATCAATACTATTACAATTTACAATGGCAATGTATAAGTCAAAACAAAATGACAAGAATGAAGTCATTAATATGTAATTGGGAGTCTAATGTTTTTTTTTTCTTTCAGTTATAGACTTATTTTGTTTTTCAATTTGAAGTGTGTCACGGGCTCACGTGATCTTTTCAACTAAATTTGAAGTTTCAGTTAAATCGGGCATAATTGGTGATCTAGGTTGCACGGATACTCCGAAAAATGCCCCCGTGCAGTATCCAGTACTCCGGGGATACGGATACGCGTCCGATACGTGTGGGATACGCGTACAGTACGCCATCTGGAGTATCCTAATTAAATTAAATAAAAAGTAATTCGGATACGGGTACAGTACGTTTTTTGGAGTATCCTGCAGGTTTTGGACACGTTTTGGATATGCACTGGGTGTTTTTGTTAGTTTTTCAAAGTTATGGGTTAAAAATTAATAAATTAAAAGTTAAAAGTTAAAAAAAAAAGTGTATTTTGAATGGTCTTGTATACGGGTATCAATACTCGTGATATTTAGTTGAAAATTTCAAATCAATTCGGGTTTTATCTAACTTTCCCAACTTTTGATATATAACTTTTGTGTATTTTGAATGGACTAGGATAATTTTAGTGTATAACTTTTTACCCGAAATTAAACTCGTAGACAATATATACTTTGAATATGATCTATTGCTTTTGTGGTATAATAGAAGGATCTAATTAGTTATGTTGTTATGTATAATATAAAATTATTTTATTTTATATGCGTATCTTTGCCGTATCGAATCCTATAAATTTTAAAAATCCGTATCGCCGTATACGTATCGTATTATATCGTATCGCCGTATACGTATCGTATTATATCGTATCGCCGTATCCGTATCCGTGCAATCTAGTTGGTGATATATCAAGGTGTCACAATAAACGATCGATTTTGAAACTCAACTACTTGGAGGACCAAAAAATTGTTCAATTTCTTTTTTGAAAAATAAAAATAAATATCTTTATTTTTTGAGGAAGCTTTAGTGTTTTTATTCAAAATTAAAATTATAGACCCATCAAAGTGACTTGAACGTACAAATTTTGGAGTCAGAGTCCGAAATCTCCAATTTTTAAGTGTTATTTCCCAATCAAATGGGATATAAATTTACGGAGTGACACAATAAATGAAGTAAATCAACAACCTACCACATAAAAATGACCAATTTTGAAACGCATCCGCTTTATTGGAAAAGTTTGCCACTAAATGAATGAACTCGATAAAAGAAGTGACATTATTACTGTTTGAAAAGAAGAATGCCAACAAATGATGTTTTCAATATAAATCATACTCAATTTTGGGTTGTAGTAGAAACTATAATGGTATATATGTGCACAGACTTAACAACTCCTCATAGATATAATCTCTTTAATCACTACACTCTTATTATTATTATTATTAATGTAATGAATAGGCTTGAAAAAGGGCTAAAAATAATAGAGCAAAAACCAAACAAAGCATTCCATTATGCACACTGAAATTGACTTAGAAATTTCACAATACTTCAATGAAATCAAATCAACCCTTGTGACGGTATCTAGAGGCTTTACTACTTAAGCTTCCAATAACTGAAGTATAAGAACCATAGTCAAGAACAAGCCCTTTTGCACTACGAAGGCAAGAAACATCTTCCGGTTTTCCAAATTTACAATGTCCTTCCAATAGAATATTATACGTGATATCATCCGGAACAACTACAAGATTTAGCATTGCATTTAGTAGTAAATTTGCATTTTTCATTTGCCCTTGCTTGCAATAGCCATCCATAAGTGCATTATAAGTTATAACCTTCGGTATATGTCCATCTCTTTGCATCTCCCTTAGCAACTTGGATCCCGTTTTAACATCACCTTTCTTGCAAAAGTTATTTATGATCATTGTATATATTGCATCATCGGGTTTTAGACCGACACTCAACATTTCCCTCAACATTTTCTCAGCATCGATTTCTCGTCCCGCATGGCACAATCCGGAAATAAGAGCCGTGTAAGCCACATTATCGAGGGGAATACTTTCTTTTATCATTTTTTCCTTAAGTTCAAATGCCGTATTTAAATCTCCCTCCTTACAACTCCCGTCGATAAGGGTAGTGTACGTAATTCTATCAGGCTTAAATCCCTTCACACTCATCTCTTTGACAAGATCAAGTGCTTCTTTTAAATCACCGTTCCTGCAAAGCCCATAGATAAGTGTATTATATGTGATGAGATCGGGTGATAAGCCTTCACTCAACATTTGTTGATAAATCTTCATGGCCAAATCAAATCTCCCATTCTTGCAATGGCCATTAATCAATGTTGTGAAAGTAACATCATTCGGAACTAAACCGTTGTCAGACATTTCATCGAACAATTCATTTGCTTCATCCATTTGATTATTTTTACACAACCCATTTATCAGAACACTATAAGTATATACATCAGGTTGAATACCGTTTTCTTGCATAACATTCTTTAGCCTAAACCCTTCATCCAAATCGCCCAACCTAACATAACCATTCATCAAAGTATTGAAACTAACAACACTAGGCCTTAAACCCCATTGCGTAATTTCATCAAACACCGATTGTGCTACCTTCATATCTCCTTCTTTACAAAATCTATGCATTAAAATGTTAAAAAAGTACAAACTTGCAGGGTACCCACATTCCAAAATCTCCTTATAAAACTCCCAAACAAACTTGAAAGACTTCAACTCCATCAAATGCTCAAGCACATTTCTACAAGCATCAAAAGGTACTCTATATCTATGCTTTTTACTCAATCTAAAGCACTGAATTGCATCAACAACATACCCTGATTCTAAGTAAGCAGTGATAAGTCCAGTAAAAACATAAAGATCAGATTTTTGGGTACCTTTATTTTCACAAATTGCTGCAAAAACATCAGAAGCCGAATCTTTCCCTTTTCTTGAAACTACAGTTTGGAGTAAACTTTTGGCTTCAGGGAACATTTGGTGGGTGCAAAGAAAATGGATCATAGTGCAATAAGAGTGCAGGGTGTGTCGGAAATGGGTGTTGCAGGGAGAAGAAACCCATGTGAAGAAAGAAAAGATAGAGTATGGGGATAAAGAGTGAGCGTTTTGGGTGATGAGGTTTATTATGTGTTTGGGTTTTAGAAAAGGGAGAATGTGCTTCAAAGAGGCTTGAAGGGGTTTTGTTGGGGAGTTTTGGATGGCCTCAGAAAGGGTGGTGATAATAGGGTCGTGGCGAGGTGGTGGCGGAGTGTACCATGGCGGTGCGGCGGCGGCGGCGGCGGCGGCGGCGGTGGAGTAGAGGTGGTGGAGTTGAGGAAAGAAGAGGTGGATTGGTTTTCTTGAGATGTTTTTTGTGGCCATTTGGTGTATTGGGCTTTGGATTTCGGTGTTATATTAGGGGTTTGTTTTTTCAATTTTATGGGCCATGATGAACATACATTCTTTTTGTTTCTTTTAGCAACGGATGAACATATATTCTTAAATCACAAAAAAAAAAAAAAAAGGAAATCCTCATAGTTTGAGTCTAAATTCCATTTAATAAAAAATTTGTAGTTTCTTTTTCTTTTCAACGTTGGTAGTTTATTGCTAAAACTCTACAACTACATGTCAGTAATTTATGCGCGTGGATATCACGTGTGACGATTGCTAGTAAATAGATCAAACATACATATGGTAGACTAAAAAAAAAATCTCATGAAAAAAAAACACTCTCCGTTAAAATCTCATGAAAGTAGACCCAAAGAAAAAAAGAATCAAATTATAATTGGGGGAGGGTGTGTGGGGGTTAAGGTTATACAATTAAAATTACTACAAATGGTAGTTTATGCAAGTTTCCGCACTCATGCGTTTTAATAAATTGAGTTGATCAAATAACATGTTATTTAAAATTAATTAGGATTTTTTGTATTTGAACTTTGATTGATAGTAAAATAAATTAAGCCAGAACAACCTTTAATTAGTCGAGCAGAGCTTTAATAATTAATAGATTGACATTTTCTTATAAATTGACTTTTTGCAAAGTTAGGTTAGAGCTTGTAAAGAATGGTGCTAGAATAGTTTCCATTTATTTGAATTCAAATGGAAACTCAAAATAAATTTGTTTCACTTTCAAGTCATATTCCCCATATTCACAAAGCTAAAGGATGATTAAATAGCCCATCGGGAGAAAAGAGAAACTAAGTTTACATGGAAGATTATCAAGATAAGTACATAATACAATTAGAATATTTATCACCCAAAAAGAAAAAGAAAAAAGTATCACTTCTAGTTTAGATTCAACTAGCTTAACAATACTAAAGGTAGGTATATAAGATTCAATAACACATAAAATAGTGACAAACAATACATATACAACTGTATTAGTTAATTCAATAGAGTTGATATGAACTAAAAGTTCTCATTTATTTCGATATTAGCTTTAATATGTTTCAAATTCAACTAACAAAGATTATTAAAAAGGTCTAAAACCAACTTAACTTGGCCTCTTGAAGATTAGGCATGAAGCATCACCGTACCGCGGCCTGCAACCTTCAACTTCCACCACTGCCACCCCCGATCACATTTTCTCGGCTGAGGTCGTATTGGATAGTTGAATTTTGTATTTTCTAACACATCATGTCTTGATGATGAGCCACACACCATACCATGTCTTAACAAGAACTCTTTTGACACCTTTTTCTTTTGGCCAAACTTACTTTTTTTCTCTACAACCGTTTCCACCTCCCGGCCACCATAATCACCGACGTTGTATTTGGCATAACTAGACTCTATGTATGTATCAAGTTGCCTTGAGATCATCTCTATCTCATATTTATCAAGAAGAGAAATTATACTAGCGGACTTAGTAGTACTAGACATAGTGCTAGTTGAATTTGATGCTTCTTGTACATTTTTCATGGCTTCTAGCTTGTACCTTGACGGTTTACAATCGATTTTAGTCCTTCGGATGTCAAACTGAAGGGTTGAACTCTCTGCGGACATCGATCCACAAGTTCGTACTAAAGTTAATGAATTTTCTAAATGGAGGTGAATATATATAGAAATAGGTATGTTCAATTTTGATTGAATTTAAAGGGTGGAGAATTATTATATGTGGAAAAGTGAAGTTCCAAGCTATGGTTGAAAAGGTATGTGAAATATGATGATGAAAAGGGTCAATTGTTGGTGTTTAATAAGTGGGTCATTTGCGAAACTATAAGCATTTGTTAGGTGCTGATCTTGAAGTCCATATAATACATGCACTAGGTGTTTTTTTTTTAAAAAAAATTTATTGGTTCCTCTAACTTAAATTTCAACTTAAATAAAGTTTAAATGATAGTCATGGCAGGAACGGATTTACGTATCTATATTTATTTTTTATTGTTGGGTTGCTGGGGGGTGGGTGTGTGGGTAGGGGGGGGGGGGGGAGGGGTGGGGGGGGGGTACTGGGCGCTCCCACAAGATTAAATAAATTGTTTTTTCATTTTGAATCCATTATACGGCATTTTTGTATTTCTGGATTCATGTTAATAAAATAAAGTAAATAGCATTATCAACAAAATTCAACGATAGTTAAGTTGAACATCCACCCCCACCCCCCTTCAACATTCCACTCGTGTTCTGACTTAAATTATGTGGATTAAGGGTGTATGTGGATGAGTTTTGGCCCGGTCTCGCGGGTTTTGCGAGACCGAGCCAAAACTCTTTCAAATGAGTTTTCGTCAAACCCATAAACCATTCAAAACTTATTCAAAAACTCACATTCAAACTCTTTAAACCTATAAAACATTGATTTGACACCTACCACCTACTTTTTCCCCCAAATATCACTAGAAAAGACATTAATTTGACACCTACCACCTACGTTTTCCCATAAATCCTAACATCCAAACCCAATCCAAGTGAGGTTTCAACTTATTCAAACCACAAAACCCAACAACCAAAACCCATCCAAATGAGGTCTCAAATGTTTCATCGAAACCACCAAAATCATTTTTTTTAAATCGAGACCTGCGAAACCGAGCCAAAACCCTCCAAATAGACCCTAATTCTTCACGTAATATAATATAGTACGGCGAATATGCGTGTTTAATTTCTCCAATAAGAAAATCATGCATACATCTACCAACATAATTATTCAGGAATAAAGATCAAAAACAAATAGCGATGTTGGTAGATGTCATAAAAATCAAAACAAACTTGATTCTCTTAAAATGCCAAGTTAATCATGTTAATTTGACTCACGTTCGACTCAACTTAAATTTGTGCATGCAAACTCAATTCATTAACAATCAAATAGAATTCAAATGTAGTCTGTACATTAGTTCGATAAGAGTGAGATAGTACTTTAATTTTGACATTAAATGTGTATTTTTTGAAAGTTTGATATCAAATATTTAAAATATATAAAATTTTGGTATAAAAAATGCAATTATCTCATTAAACAAATCTTGAAAAATATAAAAACACGAAGAACATGAGTTTGTGTGGAAGATGTGAACCCTGATGTTACAAAAGCCTAATATTAATGAAAGGACATTGTCAAGAACAATCTATATACCAGAAATATTAAATGGCTAACCCAATTAGTGTCATAAGACTAATTGTTAAATTTACGTAATCTCAATTTATATTTCACTTCCAAGGCTTTTGAATAGGTTTGAATTGTTAAATACCTAATCCATCAATTTCCATACCGACTTGGACTCGACAGGTAAAAGGTTTTTGAATCATTATTTTTCGTAGTAAATCAAATTTGACAAATTAATCAAGGGTAGAAACTAGAAAGTATACATGTGTTGTTTTGGGAAATCTGCACAAAATCGAGCATAGTAATTTTATCTCTATCTCTATTTTTATTATAAAAGCATGAATATTTCTTAATTTTTTTGTGTGGATTAAAATACCCTTATTTGAATTGTTATTTAATTCAATGGTAAATATATAAAAGTAATTGAAGGGGTATAATTAGACATAAAGTCTTATTATTATATTTATCTTCTACATAAATTGCTAAAATTTATAAATTCTCTCTTACATCAATTTTTGTTATTTTTATCTTCTCTTATAATAGATAAAAACGAACCATAAAAATACACTATTATTTTAAATAGCCCCTAAATAATAGATAAATATTATTATATTATAGCATCAATATTTATTTAAGCAAGAAAATGTTAATTTAAAATTTTAGACTAAGTCATAAACACTTTAAATATAAAAATTTAAAATGAAATTCTATTAAATATCTTGATTTTACAAACAAAAGTTAAAATTGAATCGCATCTTATTATGATAGAATAAAAAATTCTTATGACTTAGCTAATTACGTAATTTTACTTTGGCTAGAATAGAAAAATATAAAGAATATTCAATAATATCAAGACATGCATAACCTCGAATTTTCATTGAATTCTTTCGTGAAAAACGAGTGAAATTGGTGGAAAAGGGTGAAATCGATAAAAAAAAAATATATGAAACCATTGAAAATATGTGAAATCGATGAAAATTCGGGTGCAATTGGTGAACACTGGCGAAGTTGGTGAAAATTTGAGTGAAACCGGTAAAAATGTGCCCCTGAAATCGATAAGCACATGTGAAATCGATGAAAATTTGGGTCAAATTCGTGAAAAAATGATGAAACCGGTGAAACGACAACATCAATGAAAAGCAGGTTAAATCGATGAATTGATGTTGTCGTTTCACCGGTTTCATCATTTTTTCACGAATTTGACCCAAATTTTCATCGATTTCACATGTGTTTATCGATTTCAGGGGCACTTTTTTACCAGTTTCACCCAAATTTTCACCAATTTCGCCACTGTTCACCAATTTCACCCGAATTTTCATCGCTTTCACATATTTTCAATGATTTCATATTTTTTTTTATCGATTTCACCCTTTTCCACCCATTTCACCCATTTTTTACGAAAATAATTCCATGAAAATTCGAGGTTATGCTTGTCTTGATATTATTCAATATTCTTTATATTTTTTCCTTTATAGCCAAAGTAATATTACGTAATTAGCTAAGTCATAAGAATTTTTATTTCTATCATAGTAGATGAGATTCAATTTTAACTTTTTTTAGTAGCATCAAGATATTTAAGAGAATTTATTTTAAATTTTTATATTTAGAAAGTTTATGACTTATGTTTTACTAAAATTTTAAATTAACATTTTCTTGCTTAAATAAACATTGATGCTATAATATAATAATGTTTATCTATTATTTAGGGGCTATTTAAAATAATATAGTATTTTTATGGTTCATTTTTATCTATTATAAGAAGATAAAAATAACAAAAATTGATGTATAAGAGAATTTATAAATTTTAGAGTTTATGTCGAAGATAAATATAATAAGACTTTATGTTTAATATACCTCTTCAATTACTTTTATATATTTACCATTGAATTAAACAACAATTCAAATAAGGGTATTTTAGTCCGCATAAAAAAGTTAAGAAATATTTATGATTTTATAATAGAAGAGATTTTTTTTTTATTTTTTTTTTTTATAATTATCTCTTCCTCTTCTTCACTCTCTTCACCATTTGAGTGAATATTCTAACTCCATCTTCTTCTTCAAGCTAACTCCATCACCACCACTCCACCACCACCACCACCACCATGCGACCGCAACCAACCACCACCACCACCACTACCACGCGACCGCCATCCTAACCTCTATCAAAATGTCCCAAAATCTCCAAAATTCTTCAAATTTCCACCCAAATAATGAGGCTAAGGGTCGTGAGGAGCCGGGATCATCAAATAGGGCTTCAACAAATGAATCACAACAAGAAAATCCGGTGGAATTTTGTAATTTTCTTTCCCATTCCAGATTAGTGTTCTTGCTCCTGTGCTCCTGGACCTTCTAGGAGCACATGCACAGGCAACGAGCTGCTCATTTGCTCCCGGAAGGGCCCAGACGCACGACGCCTGTGCGTCTAGACCCTTCCAGGAGCACATGAGCAAAAATTGGGTCATTTTTAAAATTAAAATTTTAGTTGGGTTATTTTTAAAATTTAAACTTCTAAAAATGTTATTTTTAAAATTCACTAAAGATTGCTTCAGAACTTACTTCGTTTAACGCTACAATAAGGCAACACATTCTCTAGGTAAGTTAACACTAGTTAATCAAGTTGATACTAATGTATCGAGTTTGAACATTGTATTATCAGAATGTTCTTCCATATTATAAAACAAATGCTTTTCCAAAAAGGAAAAGAAAAAAAAACACTTTAGTTACCATTGAAAGGATGTGAATGATTAGGTAATCATCCCTACATAAATCGTTTGAGAAGAAGAAAAAAATTGGTTAAATTAATCAAGAACAATTTCTTTCATGGCATACATAAAACACAGGTTTTATAAAATTCCCAAAATTGAGGGGGGTTATTACAAGTCACGCAAAACCATTTCAACTCGAGCCAGTTGGTCTTTTTCCCAGATCCGGCAGGCATTCTTCAACCAACACCCATCCATATATTCAGATTTCAAGCCTTTCCGGTTCTTGATATCTCGACTTCTAAACGCTGAATTTCGTTTTTTATTTCTTTGGCCTTGCCTGTGTCACTTGTCATGCCATTGCTTATCAATTCAAGTAAGCACCGTAAACACGAGAGATACCCAGCTTTTACCTCCGGAGAATCAGATCTTGTTATTTCAGATGCAAACTGCACAAAAAAGAAAACTTCAATTGTATTTATTATGTAAAAATATGAGAAGTTAATTGTTGGAACTAAAAAAATATGGCCATACATATGATAACAGAGGTAAAAACACTAAATTCTAGCTAATTAAAGAAAGGCAGGCCAGAGGCTAATCCTATTGTATTGTATATAAGCAAAGTGTTTTTGTTAAATAGTAAATGTCGAATCAATCATCTATTTGGCACATATTCCATGCTATTCATATCAAGTCATAAAGTTGGCTTCACAAATTTTTTGAAAACCAGACCGAAAGATCAACAAATGTCAATTAAGAAATATGTACTAAACTTAAGATATATCCGATTCATCAAAAAAAAAAAAAAAACATATATTCTCCTTTCAGCCCTACAGAAATAAAAATCACTTTACAGTTTCACACATCTTAGTGCTATCTAGAACTGTGTTTCTAGCACCACCAACAATTGTTAGGATGACCATGCCAAGACTAAAGACGAGAAACTTCGTAACAAAGTGTATATTTGTCAAAGGAACCAGCAGAATGCAAAGTAAATGATAAACGAGAAGCAATGGAAAACACTAAGACTAAGGTAGTACTAGCATTCATAAGTAGATGAGCCAGGACAGTGAAGTTCCACATTAATTGAAATATAGGACAGATGGTGACAGAGAATATAAATATGTAATGAGAATGTAGACATATGTTCCTTAATTATTGTACATATTTACATAGATAGATTGTTTACTTTAATCTTGCAGTTAGTTCTGGTTGAAAAATTATTTAAAAGAAGAGATAAAACAATCTCGGGTTGTATATATACATATACATATAGATTTTTTTTATATTTTTCCAAAAACCACCACACTTTTAGAAGGGATAAGTACACGCACACCCCAAGGTTTGATATAATTGCAGAAACACCGTATTAAAAACACCTCACCTGCTATTTTAACTCAGTCATGATAAATGACATCACCTAGCACGCAAAAAAAGAACATAATTTTAAATTACACATACCTCCTCAAAAGTAGAAATGCATTCATGAAGTATAGCGTCAGCCTCTGCTGGATTGTATTTTTCCTGCTTTGAAAAGAAACAAAACAAGATAACATATGAGGACTATACATTGAAAAACGAATTAAGAGGACCATAAGTATTAGATGGAAATGAAATACCATGATACTTTCATAGTGAAAGGTATTAAAATTGTCAAGAACCAATAACTTTGCATCTTCGTGAAATTTAAAGCAATATCATTAGTGCTCTCATGGTTGAAGATAGTTCCGATAGGTAATAAATCAGAGAAAAATAACTTTGTTCCCCAAAAGTTTGTTAAAAGTATTTATCTACCGTATTATATTACATAGTAGATAGAGAAGTTTAAAACACAAACGCAATTTGTTGGAGCATAATTAAAATATGCATGGGGTCAATGCAATAGTAGATGAGCTGAAACATTTGTTGGAGCATAATTAAAATATGCATGGGGTCAATGCAATAGTAGATGAGCTGAAACATACAAAATTCTAATTCTTCAAAATCGACAGTCACTCTCAGCAGCTGCGAATGTTCCTTATTTGAAATGATGGGGATTAATATCCATGTAAAAAGGCTTAATTTGATATAGCATACTACAAAAATCTATATGGTGTGATCCTTGTTGAATTGTAGATTGTTAAGCTATATATTAAATGTCTCTTCTCTCTAACAACTTAAGCTTTTAGATGAGTTGGACATTCAGTAAGGTAGCTCAGGCCAAAAGAGGTCCTGTGTTCGAATCTCTCCGCACCCAGTTTTAAATTCCACGTGTTAGGCTTGAGTAAGGTGGCGTGTTAAGTTAAAAATATTAAATGTCTCTTCTCTCTAACAGCTCAAGATTAAGGAAAGCAAAAGAACAATACATGTGCCCCCCCCCCCCAATGCCGCGCTTGAGAGGTGCTCACTAATGTGCCCGCAGTGCCTAGAGAGGGGTTCGGTTCAGGCTTTAGGTCTGGATACCCTTGAGAACCCCCAAAAAAAGTTAGGATAAATAAAAAGAATGAGGTAAAGGACCTTGAAATGTCCATATTGCTGCAAACAAATAGTGGAAGTACATAAATATTGGTACTGCATAATTTTGCTACCACCTTGCATGACTAACTGGCTCTAACAAACTCTAAGCTCAAATTTTAATCAGATCTACCCAACGAGGAAAATGAAGTAGGGGAAAAACCTTCTAGTGTGGGTGCAAGTTGATTTGATACAGATGCTCAATGATTACATGGAAGATAAAACTAATATTTACTGACCTTCAAATTCAGAGATTCTAGCTTCATGATTTCCAGCGACCCAAGAGAATTCAATGATTGTAGCTACAAGAACATTTAAATACGATATTTAGGATATCTTTGTACTAATATTAGTTAACAAAAGGTTATTCTCATAATAAATTAGAACATCTAAAGACAAGTATTTCTCCTCTCTTTTTGAGAAAGTGTGCCATGTAACCGTCAAGCTAAACCAACTGCCACAATGTGTCTAACATCCAAAAACTCAAATGTTTCAAATGAGATGTTGCTCAACCCAACTTGTACGATAAAATAAAATTAGATAAAAATATAAGGTAGTCGCTTTTCCTTTTCTCTATTAAGCAATACTTTTATTGGTCCAAAAAATTTCTTTTACATTCCTCACTCTTCTGAAGGTAATTGGCTCCTCCGTCAATAGCCTAAACTGAGCAAGAACTGTAAAGTTTTATTTAAACATGCATCCTTCTAGGGCCTGTAAACCATATTGGTTTAAGGTCAGAAAGATAAAGAACCCAAAAAATACCAATTTCTTGAAATAGACAAAAACATGCTGGACCTTGAACATGATTCCAATTGGGAAAACAAGATACTCTTAAGAAACACCCTCACCACAAAAGTGTGCATGTGTGTCTCCTTCAAATAATTAGCTAAAAGAAGTACATTGAAAAATCAATTCATAACAACAGATAAATTTCAAATGCATAAGGCTAACGAACCAGTATCAAGGTTGCGGAATGCCCTTCTATTTCAGATTTTTTTGGTACTCCAGTGGGATGTTTGTTTCCCTTCTTTTTCACAGACCGAACAACGATTTGTCGAGCTACTCTGTTGAAGATAGTCATTTAAAATGCAAAGTAAAGCTCCACTCAACTGAATCTTTGTTTCTTACATTCATATATATAATAGATCACAGGAAAGTCGCACCAGCAGATAATTTTTAAATTAGCACTACCTTATTGAGAAGGCTCTTAACTTTATATATGACATGGAAGTTAAATCTAAGAAATTGATTGTGTGATAGATCACAGGAAAGTCGCACCAGCAGAAAAATGCATGTCACACACTACCAAAAAAAATTGAAGCAATAGGAACATTTGAAATTATTGGTGATCCAATTATTTACAATAAATACTATGAAGTAATACAAAAGAGTCAAGTGAAGGATTCCCACCAAACTAACCTTGATGAACTGCACAAAAGGTTTTTGGCAATATCTAACTCAGCCATTGCTTGAGACTTATCAGTCTTCATTAACTGGTTTGAGATAAGCATTTTCACTCTAGCAATGTGAAGCATGTTTGCTGCATTCTATTAAACAGGATACATAGTTTTTCATTAGCATATACTCTTAAAATAAGAATTCTAATATCCAAATAAAGAGGAAAACGCAGGAATTACATGACATAAGAAAGCAAAGATAAAAAGTTTTTTGAGCCTAGACTTTCTACTATATAATTGCAAGTTATTATTATCATAAAGCCTTAAGTGGTAAGCACCCAACATTCATTGGATTGGGTTTGGGTGCTAGTGAAAGTAAGCATTCAGGACACAGTGGATAGAGCTGTCGTAAAAATGTAAACTGCATCATGGAAACGTATTTTAAAAGAAAGAGTCACATATCATGGAAAATTATATGAAGCTTGGATAAGTTCAGAAATCAGATATAAATAAACCTGAATATGCTCATTAGGAAGCAAGTTCTTGCGGGCATCAAGACATCTGCCAGGAACAACACTATATTATTATTCTTCAGAAGGAGCAATGTGGATTTGCACTTCATTTAGTAATAAATGTACCTTTCTAAAAGTTCTTCTGCTTCCCTTAATCTTCCAGTTGCTTGGATGGTTAGTGCAAGTCTTTCAGCTGCAACAACAGTATCCAAGGATTTCCACCCCTATGTCATAAAATAAGTATGCATAATAAATCTTTACAAATAAAACAGTAAAAAATTCAAAGAGAAATGGGAAAAGCATAACACAAGGAAAACAAAGTAAAAGCAAGAGGTCGCATATTGCCAGACTATATCCTAACAATATCAAGTTTTGAAATTAGTTGGAGCACAATTACTTAAGAAAAAAAAAGGACATGAACAAGAGGAGGAAGAAAAGTGTAGACAATGTCAGAAGCTTTCTCGTTCAAATTAAATTGGAATTATGTATTTGCCTAACCTCAAACTTTACGACACAGTTATCAGCTCATCCAACAGACAACTAGAAAACAACTACTCAGAGGTATTTTACCAAATTCATCCTACCGTCTAAACTTACTAACAGATCAAAGAAGATTGTTAGCAAAAAAAAAAAAGGTCAACAGTAGAAACTAAGAAGGTAAGAGTAATATTTCAAGCTAGTATAGACCATCAATTAGCTCATGCATGCTCTGTTTGTAAGGACAACTTATTAGAAGGATGACGTTTATTTACATTCCAGAATATGAGTGGCTGAGGATTAGCAGCCATCATCGCAAAGATTGCAAGTCTAAATTTCTCTATGTATATTGCATCTAATGAACTGCCTTATTCTCAGGAGAACTACTGTAAAGAAATACAACAGCTATTTGGTAGTAATAGTTGAAAAGAATCATAAGAGATACAAAATGATAAACCTTTGAAAGTTCCATCATATGCACAATCTTTTTCAATAAAGTCTCAGCTTCAGCGAACCGGTTGGACTTGGTGTATATCTATATATGAATGAATAAACAATTTAATACTACACATGGATTAGGATTCATGCCGGAACAGAATATATCGATAATTAAGCAAATAAAAAATGAGTTCTAAGCACAATCATGTATTACCCAGATAAAATATAAACATGATGACAAATGGCAGATTTAAATTCGTATGGACACAAGTGTATGGGTCATATTATCTGTCCATTCACGATTAGTAGTAGAATTCTCCCAACTCCATGCATACTGATACAAGTTCTAGTTGCAATGTATGTGGTTAACTATTGACGGAGACGTGAGATCATGAAAAAGTTCATAAGTTACAAAAATATTCTTTAAACTTGCTTTTACTCCTTCCCCTTTGTTCTATTTTGAGGCAGGAACAATGGAGGACATCGTTTATTGGAACTGAGTCAACTCATCTGATTTGACAGAGGTACAACAAGTACTTCAAATTCCACACTAGGGAAAGGAACAATCTTATAAAAATTAAGCCATGAAAATTGATTGATGTAATATAAATCTTACTATGCCATGTGTGTGTGACCCCAGTACAACTAAAATACGAGGGAGTCTAACTGAAGATAAATGCAGTTGCAGTTCATCTGAATACCTCTCTTTTTTGGGGGGGTGGGGGGTGGTTCTGGCCAATTAGATATTTATAGTTGTGAGGCAGACATGTATTGTACAGTGTGTGTGTATGTTTTATAAGGCCTAAGTTTTCTTGCATGAACTCTAGCATACTTCAAATGGCTGAGAAATATTGAACTAGAACCTGAATGAGATACTGCATTCTCCTTATACACACGACAGATTCTCCTCGACCAGCTGCCTACAGAGATAATTCAAACCACTTAGGAAGAGAAGATTTATTTCTATTAATGTATAAAGGCAACAGCAACCATTTCAAAGCAAATTCACAAACCTCCAGTATTTGAATTGATTCCAAAATCAGGTCCTCAGAGTTCTCTTTCCCTTGTAGATACAAAACCTGTAAGTCATAAACTATTCAATCAAAGATCAGAAATATTGTTTAAAAACAGTACTTCATATTCAGAAACTTTTGTACATATAGTTTATGGACTTACAGTCCCAAGATGATACATTGTATCAGCGTATTCTGTGTGCATTTCTCCCAATACACGCCGCTTTATCTAAGCAATAAGATATGGTAGTTATACAAGAAGTTAGTATTCACATTCCAGGATTGAAGAAGATAAAGTGTGATATGAATGATACGTACCTTTAGAGCTCGCTGCCCGAAACAGATCAAAGGAAGGAGTAAGCATTGTCAGCAATACATGAACAAATTAAATAAAAACTTATCTATGATGATATTGTGACTATTTACGGGCGCATGCAGCAATAAGTAAGCATCTTTATTTCCATTCACAAAAATCAAGAATGCTTCATGGTTGTTGAGTGGCCACAAGCTTAACGTGTTAAAAAGAAAACAAACATTTAATACTTGATCTCTTTAACACACACCCTAATATAAATACCATAATTGTGTTGTAAGATCAAGCTAAGTAGAATATTTTTTCAGAACAAGGTGGATACAAGACTGTACACAAAACCACATTACAAGTTACATAGAATGATAAGCTGTAAAATAAGTGTCTCAGAAATGGTAATAAGAACAAGAACAGCGAAGCATATTTTCAACCGTGACCCAAACAGTTGCATGTGTTAAAACATTCACAAAGAGAGAAATATAAGTGAACAAGGAAAAACAAAATTAATGAGAAATTTTGCAATCACAAATTACCATAGGCAACTTCTTAGGCTAATATTGAATGTCCAACTCATCTTAAAACCTTAAAAGCTTAGGCTATCAGAGAGGTAAGACATTTAATATTTATTACTTCTAGCACGCCGCGTCACGTTTAGGCGGTATTCTTTACTCAAACCGAACATGTGAAACTTTTCTTAATAAATAATGGGTGCAGAGAGATTCAAACATGGAGCTTTTTTTAGCCTATCTCTAATGTCATATTAAAAGTCCAACTTATCTAAAAGCTTAACGTGTTTCTAGTGGCTAAAGACAAACCACCTATACTGAACTTTTAAGTACAATATTTTCTATGTTTATATAGATAAACAAAATGAAAATACTATCAGGTCATCAAATGTTCTGAAATCATTGAATCAATATACATATGGAAACAATTCAAACTTAATGTATCTTTTGAGTTCAATGACCATATCATTCTCCCAGTGCATCAGTTTTCACAACTTCAAAGCATAATATGCAGTGTTGGAGTTGGGTCATGGGAAAAGAATTGAATTTTAAGAAAGTGTATCTTCATCTACATAGACATATACCAGATGAAAAGTTTTCACATGCTCCGTCTCTACAATTACATGACATATGTTGGAGATGGTTCCTAGCCCATAATTTCCAGGATCCTACTTAAGCTAAACACTCGAATAAGGCATTAAGGCACTTGTTCCTAGACATTACACCGGTTTTCAAATGCTACTTTTGATAGCATAGCTTAATCCATCACTGGCCACTACTGTCAACCATCTTAGTGCATTAGAGCAAAAATAGGATCTGCAGTTCAGCGAATATAACTATACAAAGCAAGAAACAAATGTTTTTTCTGCTCAATGAACCATGTCTATGGTTGTGATCATATCATCTAAGAATTATCTTGCCAGTTAGAAGTGAAATTGTAGGGAGATTTGGAATATTTGGTTTTAGGGTGGTTTTCAAGCTAGAACATAATATGGTATAAGCATTAGTGTCTAAACTTGTTACAAATACGGTTGACATTGAATGCAATTGTAGACATCTAATAACCTAAATAGCCTTAACCCTAACACTTTAACAGCCACAACAGTTATCTAATAAGCCCTCTTCTCCAACTCAATTAGAGAAAAATAGGGAATATTCTTGTTATTTTGGCTATTGAAGGCTTAGATTGAGTTTGCATATTGAGTTCTTGATCACTTGATAGTTGGTGGTTATCATTGAACTTCTTACACAACTTAAAATATACTGAATGCGTAAAGCATATTTTTTCATTTAAAGTTAGAACAATTCAGAATTAGGTAATATAAAGTTATAGATGATGACCAATAAATATACGTCATCGATATACTGGAATTTAAATTAATTGTGTATGAACATTTATTAAGACAATTTGCTCTATGTATTCAGCTCATATCTTAAACAAACCAAGAAATAATTTCATTACTTGAACATTGACTAAATGAACTTTTAAAGAGATGAGCCCTTAAAAGGTTGTAAGTCATCCATGGGAAGAAGCTTGTTCGATGAGCTAGCCCTCCAAAAAAAGAAGGGCAGAGGCCAACACCAAGCGGCCACTTAAAAGCTAGTTCATGTTGAGCATACCCACTCTGTTTAGTCAGAGACGTGGTACTTTATTTTTATTGCACTTTTGGTCAATTATCAATATAAAGCTTGGCCGCAAGTACAAGCATATCTGCACAAATTATAATATAGGCTTAACTGAGAACCGAGCATGGTAATTTCAGCTACAGCCTAGCCTGGATAAGCTGCCTACAGCACTAGCTCATGGCATAAACTAGTTTTTTCTTCTTCTTCTTTGGGGGGGCTAAAACTCCTGCATATATTCACCTTTCTGCAAGATATACTCATAATTTCCAAAAGCCCCAAAATATAAAGGCAAAATTAATAGCTCTATTAGTTTAGACCATAAATTACTATTGAAAAAATTACGTTGCTTTTCTGTCTACTCCATAGATTTATAGTCGGGTGGTGAAACACAAAACGCCAGAAAATACTGCAGATAATTGTCTAAGGCTCTTACAATCCTTTAATCTGGAGATTAAGGCAAAAGCAATGCATTCTTACACCTACTTAAGTTACCTTTAAGCTGGGAGAACAACGAAATCACTGGAACCACACTCAGTTATGGCAGTAAGAAAACCATATCCATAATAAATTACTTACCTCATAGCAAACGCGAGCCTTTTCCAACTTTCTCTGCACAAGATAGAATTGACCAAGATTGTGAAGGGCAGCCCCAACTCTACAGAGTGGAATAATGAAGGACTTCCCAAGTCAGATGATAAAGTGATGTCAAGCTTCATAAGATATGCCAGATGAGCAATAGTAAAAAATATTGAGGAAAACTCTCAAGCCTTTGTATGTTACCAACTAGTATTTGTATTTTCATACAAATATCATAAATGCAAAGATATACAACAGGAACGTATGTATATGTTCGTTAGAACATGTACACAGAAGCGCATAAAAACAACACACGTGACAGATTTGTGCATATATGGCAACTAAGTCACATAATTTACAATAACAAAAGTCAGGTGTAAACAACTTTATCAAGATAACAGAGGACTGAAAGCTTAGGAGAATGACGCAGAAGTTTGTGCGCTCTGAAACATATTGCATCTTAGATAACTTATGAATAACAAATTGTCTTCAGAGCCAAGAACAATCAGTCTATAATTCGTAGACAATCCAAGTTAATACCACAAATATATTTATACATTCCTAGGGTTTGTAGCGAAGATGTGCTTGATCAAGGAACCAGTAGAAAAAGTATGCAATCTCCCCATCTGAATGACTGCCATCACTTAAGCAATATATCAAAGAAATGACCATGTCACCTAAATAAATACTTTCGTAATCTCTCTTTCAAGAACTCCTTCTCTAGGAACATAATATTAGTCATCATAATGAAACGAAAATGTCACTTTTCAATAGCAGATCTTACCTTACGTCATCTTTTCCAAAATTTTCCTCTAGTATATTAATGGCTTCCACATACAATGGTTCGGCATCATCAAATTCCCTTTTGACTCTATAGAGCTCCGCCTGCAATTAAGTTTATAGTTTCACCAACTTCTAAATGATAACTAGCTACATATATAAGATGAGAAGAATAAAGGCCCACAAGTATCCACTGAGGAAGCTGCTCAAAAAAGGTAAGAGTTTTCTTGCATTATGCAGCAAAGAATATATAAATAGGAAAAAACCTAAATAATATATTAGCCAAAATAACTTAGCTATAGAAAAGAACCACATGGAAAAGTATTTAGCCATCGTATCAGCTTAAAACAATATTCTTAAGAGCCTTTCAGTTTGGACCCACCAGGTTGTTGTATGCAGAGGCAACATGGGGATCCCGTTCTCCGAAACCTTCTTTAGCTTCTTCTAATGCAGATAGGAAAAATTTCTCAGCTTGCTCAACATTTCCCTAGATGACAGAAAAGACCATGACAACTTGAAGTCCAGGATATAAAAAAATACGTCACTTAAAGTAGGAGATACAGAATGTACTGTACAATAATGGAATCAGAAACACTTGCCTGCACAAAAAAATCTCTTCCATTATCCGTAAAAACTCTCCATTTAGATGTATGTTCATTTGATATGACAGACCCATCCTCAATTTTCTGTAAGCCAGCAGCATCAGCGACACTTGAATCATTTTTGGAAGTTGATTCAACTGAAACATCTTCTGCCAAGGAAGGCATGGAATGTATCCCAAGAATAATTGCTGCAAAGAGAACATAATAAGCAGTAGTTACTTCAAAAACTTGGCTTCACCAAAAAAATTATGCTGAAACAAGTGAAAAGTTTTCATTCTAGTTGCAACCTAGATACCAGGCTGGAGATGGGTAAGCAAAGAATGCTAAACAAAATTTGACATGTAGACAGACAAGTTTAGACAGACGCAGTTAATTTATTGAGAAAAATGTATTAAGGCTTCTGTAATATATTGATAGTAAATCTACTTTAACAACAACGTCCTTTTTATACAGTTCCAGTCATATAGCTCATAAGATACAACAGAAGGACATGTGTTTCCTTTATACTTAGCGACACCATTCTATAAGCCTTCTGTATAGATAAATAGGTTGCATCATTTATCTACCAAGCATAAATCAAACTGGTTCTAACCATTTTATTGACTCCGCGTAACCAAATTTCGTTTATAAGCATCATAGTGTAACTTGATTGTAGAATGAAATTGCTAAGTGAATAATTATGTTAATTTCATAAATTAACTTAATAGTGTACTTATACAATGTTAGAATACACTTATAGTATGAATTTAGACACTTACACCAAGATACATTGACCAATGAACCTAGAGATTGACATGCTCTTTAACTCTCTCCCTCAAGATGGAGCATACTATGCTCTAAGCTTGATACAAATACTAGTTTACAAAAAACTTCAATAAAACAACTAAAAAAAATACTACAACCATCACAAACAACCAAGTTGACGACATAACTTATAACTATGGTTGACAATCAATGAAAAATAAGATCCTTAGTGAATCTACCGGATCCACATAAAAATGCACTGAAGACCAATCTTGACGACAAAGGAACACTTGTGACCTCTGCAGTGACAATTATATTGAAATACCTTAAGTGAATCTACCAATTCGCGGTACAACAAGACTGATTTACGCACCTAAATGCCAAATGTGAAGACTGTGATAAGCCGATATCAAGAACAAGATGTCATCAGGACAATGCGCAATAACAGCAACTATTAATTTTCCAAACAACGACGAACTCAATTACATCACGCCAGTCAACGACTCAAAACAATGAAACCCCAATTAAATAAACATTCATTCTCCTATTCGGCTATTCCTCATGAGCAACAACCTAAGAGTTGCTCACATGTATGAAAGGCTATATTTCTTCTAAAAAGGGGCTGACATGGCGTTGATTATACTACTGATGAAGCACTAGCTTAGAGAATTGACCGGAATGTTCACGTGAACGAGTTTACTCGCTTATGGAGGTCACTTAGTAAATCTGGATTCATCTATTTGGTTGAATATGGGTTACACATATAAATGTCCAATTCTATTCAAAAAGTTTGAATACAAATAGGCATAAACCTCACAATAACATTGGTATTCTACATGGAAGGAACGACGATGACACTATGTTACATGTTATGACGGGCGGGTGAACGAGTCGACAAGGACGGAGTGGCAGCGACATGTCAGATATAAAGGACCAAAATGTAGAGAAAGTTGAGCACAATAGGGGAGGGTGGCATGACAACCCAAAGCAGGGATGGAGATAGTGCCACATTTAGGACGAAGGTGTGGCATTACAATTGGTAGAGAAGTGGGCACATATGGGGAAGTAAAGCGGCAAGCGATACATCGGTTAAATCTGCAGCGACAATAAGGTGGGTGAATTCAGGTGTTGGTGTGTTGCATATGTGAGGCTACCCTAACAAATGTGTCTCTACCCTGAAGTAAACTCCCAGCTTGCAACGATTCTTTTCGGAAATTCAGGTCTAGAGCAAATAATCCTTAAGAATTCATGTGACCTTATCTTCATGAACTTTTCTTGGTTGTGGAACTAAAGTGATGATGGTAGGGGGAGGTACTAACTTTGGCAGCCGCGGCGATTTCATGGGTGGCAGCGCAACCATACCCTAGGTTTTCTATCTATTCGCATATGCTATGACATCATGTTGAATGAAATATTAGGGGAATATTTGTGTTATTTTCATTAATTAACCTTAATGGGGTATTTGTATACGAGTAGAAAGACACTCACAGAAACCTAGACGCTTGTATCTGGACATATTGACCAGAACTTTGGCGTGCTCCTCAACACTGAAATTAGTAGAAGTCACATATCAATCTCATCAATGAATCAGTATCTTGAACGAACCATATACAGACAGGAGCTAAGCTGAGACTGCTGAGTGTCCCATCCCCAAAACTAGTTTAGAGCTCTTTCCCAATCTATACTTGCTAGAAAAGATATTTAATTATCTTAAACCCACCTGCCTCCACTAGGTGAAAATCTGAATACCACGAAGTAACAATTTTTTGCAGAAATTACTTGAGAGATATGATAGAAAATAAATCATATGCATTGTCGTATAAAACTAGGACATGAAATACCAGCTTGCCCAGACAGAAAAATCCACTGAAGAGCTTCCCTTTGGTGCTTACTCCATGTATAACTTCCATGTTTATGTACACCGAAAACTTTCAACTTTCCTGGGAGTAACATGATATCAGATGATAAGTACTCATACAAAATCAAGAACACAATGTTAAAAAGGAACATACTTAGACACTAGGGATACTATCCAGTAAGTTCCTAAAATAATAAACATAAGAGGCTACGATCTTTCGAAAATATCATCATGATATCAAACTGAGGTGATAATATGATTCTGTACATAGAAAATATGCATAGGATAGGGTAGAAAAAGAAACAATAGAGCACATACTATGTATGTTTAAGCAAAAAAGATATCAAAACTGCAAAAAGTCCAAAGAATATTCTCATAGTTAAGTCTAAATACTGCCGAACACAGCTTGGTTAGGGTAAATACAGAACATAGTAAGAAGCTTTGGAACTAGGTTTTGGCATACAAAAGTAGCTGGCAATGTCATATAAGCCAAATGACCAAGCAAAATTTATATGCAATTTGTTCTATAAGGATTATAGCTATTTAAAGATTCATGAAATTCTTTTGAGCAATTCAAAAGGCAAAAAGAAAAGAAAAATCAATATTGTCAATACAAGATATGGAACAGATCAAGTAATTAGCAGTATATTATCAGTCTAAGAATGTTGAAATTTTATAGTAGCAGGAAAGTGCTGACAGAAGCTGCATAGAACCAATCCAAATAGAACCAACCAATCCAAGTAAAACCAATCCAAGTAACCAATGGAAGAACATCCAGCAAGATACATGATTCATAATAATTTATGGGCTACAAATAAAATTGTGCATCATAAAGCTATAGAGATTACGAAAACACGCAAGCTCATTGGTTTCTGTAAGACGCAGAAAAAGGATTAAGGAGTTAAGGGCATGATTGCTTAGAACACTTGTTATCAAAAGGCATAAGTGCTTAGGCTATCATTTTATGAAAAATGATAGGAAAACATGTATAATACAAACATGTCCAAATTAGATAGAATATCATCGAACCAGTCAACTAACAATAGTCAAGGAACTTTATTGCTATATATCAACCATCAGTAATATAAACATGTTTGCTTCAAACTATTACAACGATGGGAGTCCTTAGCAAAAAAAAAAAATGAAAATGTTGACAGCAAGAGTTTAAGATTGATTGATTAATCCTAATTACTGAAAGATGGAGTAGTGGTAGCAAGAATCAAATTAGGATCCGTTGATTGATTGTAAATAGATACAGTTTCAGATTATAAGTTGTAGAGTTAGTGCAGAGAATGATTTGATTTCTTTGTATCTTTTCCTAATTTAGAGTAGTAGTCAGTTTGTATATATATGGGGTTTCACCCTAAATCAAATACACACATATTATTCCGCTGTAAATTACTTTTAACTTGGTATCAGAGCAGGTTCGCTTCTGTGACCTAAAACCTAGCCGCCACCTCTCTCAAGAACAAAAAAAAAAAAAAATTCCTACCATTATCCCAATGACGGAAGACTGCAAGACATCTTCTGGAGGTATTCTACCTTCAAACCAAACCCTGAATCAATCCAATATTCCGATGGTATTCGAAAAACTGAACTCTACCAAGTATGTAAATTGGGCACAGTCAGTCAAAGTTACCATTAAAGGAAGGAGCAAGTTAGGGTATCTTGATGGAACAAAGGAAAAACCCAAAGAAGATGTGCAAGCCTTGATCAAATGGGAAGAGGAGAACTCTCAAGTGATGGCATGGCTGATTCAGACTATGCAGCCAAGTATAGGGAAGAATTATTTGTTCATTGAGGATGCCAGTGAGCTTTGGAAGGCGGTGAAGGAAGCCTTTTCTACAGGAGGCAACGATGGCTCTATGTTTGAGCTTGAGAATCAAATTCGGGAATTTCAACGTTATAGTTATTAAGACAAAAATATTAAATAAATCTTGATAAGTATATTATGTATATAATGATATTAACTAAACACATGCATTTACAACACTGCATGACATATATAAATTAACATAATATAATGATATTTTAAAATATTTACAAAGGGATTCGCCTATTTTCGTATGAATGGGAGTATATATATAGTATATTAGAAGTAACACATAAGGCTTGAAAAAAAAAATACTTCCTTCCTAACATCGGAAAGTACTATGTTTATTTCGTCAATATATATTTTACTATATCCTATACTTTTACGAAAACGTCATCAAGGTTACTACAAACTGATTACTACTTAATTAGAAAAGGTTGGACATATGGATCAAATCCAATGTTTTTAGAAGTTATAATGTTTCCACTTGAAGTGTAATTTGTCATGATAATTAACTAATAATAGTATATAAGCATTAAGGCATGAAATTTGAAAAAAGTACAAACTTGCAGGGTACCCACATTCCAAAATCTCCTTATAAAACTCCCAAACAAACTTGAAAGACTTCAACTCCATCAAATGCTCAAGCACATTCCTACAAGCATCAAAAGGTACTCTATATCTATGCTCTTTACTCAATCTAAAGCACTGAATTGCATCAACAACATACCCTGATTCTAAGTAAGCAGTGATAAGTCAGTAAAAATATAAAGATCAGATTTTTGGGTACCTTTATTTTCACAAATTGCTGCAAAAACATCAGAAGCCGAATCTTTCCCTTTTCTTGAAACTACAGTTTGGAGTAAACTTTTGGCTTCAGGGAACATTTGGTGGGTGCAAAGAAAATGGATCATAGTACAATAAGAGTGCAGGGTGTGTCGGAAATGGGTGTTGCAGGGAGAAGAAACCCATGTGAAGAAAGAAAAGATAGAGTATGGGGAGAAAGAGTGAGGGTTTTGGGTGATGAGGTTTATTATGTGTTTGGGTTTTAGAGAAGGGAGAATGTGCTTCAAAGAGGCTTGAAGGGGTTTTGTTGGGGAGTTTTGGATGGCCTCGGAAAGGGTGGTGAGAATAGGGTCGTGGCGAGGTGGTGGCGGAGTGTACCATGGCGGGGCGGCGGCGGCGGCGGTGGAGTAGAGGTGTTGGAGTTGAGGAAAGAAGAGGTGGATTGGTTTTCTTGAGATGTTTTTTGTGGCCATTTGGGGTATTGGGCTTTAGATTTCGGTGTTATATTAGAGGTTTGTTTTTTCAGTTATTTGGGCCATGATGAACATACATTCTTTTTGTTTTCTTTAGCAACGGATGAACATATATTCTTAAATCACAAAAAAGAAAAAGAAAAAGGAAATCCTCATAATTTGAGTTTAAATTCCATTTAATAGAAAATTTATAGTTTGTTTTTCTTTTCAATGTTGGTAGTTTATTGCTAAAACTCTACAACTACATGTCAGTAATTTATGCGCGTGGATATCACATGTGACGATTGCTAGTAAATAGATCAAACATACATATGGTAGACTAAAAAAAAATCTCATGAAAATAGACCAAAATATGGTGTAATACACTCTCCGTTAAAATCTCATGAAAGTAGACCCAAAAAAAAATAAAAAAATTGTGCATGGAATCAAATTATAATTGGGGGAGGGTGTGTGGGGGTTAAGGTTATACAATTAAAATTACTACAAATGGTAGTTTATGCAAGTTTCCGCACTCATACGTTTTAGAAAATTGAGTTGATCAAATAACATGTTATTTAAAATTAATTAGGATTTTTTGTATTTGAACTTTGATTGATAGTAAAATAAATTAAGCCAGAACGACCTTTAATTAGTCGAGCAGAGCTTTAATAATTAATAGATTGACATTTTCTTATAAATTGACTTTTTGCAAAGTTAGGTTAGAGCTTGTAAAGAATGGTGCTAGAATTGTTTCCATTTATTTGAATTCAAATGGAAACTCAAAATAAATTTGTTTCAACTTTCAATTCATAGTCCCCATATTCACAAAGCTAAGTGATGTATATATAGATATATAAATCTAAAGGATGATTAAATAACCGATCGGGAGAAAAGAGAAACTAAGTTTACATGGAAGATTATCAAGATAAGTACATAATACAATTAGAATATTTATCTCCCAAAAAGAAAAAGAAAAAAGTATCACTTCTAGTTTAGATTCAACTAGCTTAACAATACTCAAGGTAGGTATATAAGATTCAATAACACATAAAATAGTGACAAACAATACATATACAACTATATTAATTCATTCAATAGAGTTGATATGAACTAAAATTCTCATTTATTTCGATATTACCCAGGGGCGGAGCCAGGAATTTAAACCGAGGGGGGCGAGATTAAAGTGAAAATCTATTTATCTCTATCATATTATTATTCCTAAAAAAAAATTAACTTGCAATTTTCATGTGACATTGTTTTCAATAAGTATATAATTTTATAATGATTTGTATAAAAAAATCATTAGACATTTTCATATTATGAGATAAGCATATATTAGACATAAGGAAAATATAAAGTAATTTGACAAAAATTGATTATCAACAACTAAAATTTAATTTATTTAGACATCCTAAATTGTGTCTACGCTCTTTCATGAAATCAGATGATTTTTACCCATATAATTTGTCAAGAAATAAAAAAATAGATCAAGCAAGTCATCAAACATAATATAAAATTTATCTCCTAAGTAATAAAATTAAGAATAAATTTAAATATTCATGATTTAAAGTTTTAGAATAACACCTTTTTTTTATAATATTTTGATGATTAATCTACCTACTTTGTGAAAAAAAGAGAGGAAAGAATAACTATATAACAAGAAGTTTAATAAGGAAATTACGTTTATTTGTAGGAATTTTTTTTAACCAACTAAAATAATTGTAGAAGTTTACTATAGTAAGTGAAGAATAAATATTATATTGTAGTCTCTATTTTCCATGATCCGAGTATTAATCACTTTGGAGGCTTGGATATTGGCTAGAATTAGAAGACCAATTAAAAAAAACTAGAACCAGGTAATTAATACACTTAGACTAGAAAATAAGTAATGGGCTCGGGGGTGCGGGTGCCCCCACCCGCACCCCATGTCCCTCCGCCCCTGATATTACCTTTAATATATTTGAAATTTTAACTAACAAGGGATCATTAAAAAGGTCTGAAACCAACTTAACTTGGCCTCTTGAAGATTAGGCATGAAGCATCACCGTACCGCGGCCTGCAACCTTCAACTTCCACCACCGCCACACGGTCAATTTTTCTCGGCTGAGGTCGTATTGGATAGTTGAATTTTGTATTTTCTAACACATCATGTCTTGATGATGAGCCACACACCATACCATATCTTAACAAGAACTCTTTTGACACCTTTTTCTTTTGGCCAAACTTACTCTTTTTCTCTACAACCGTTTCCACCTCCCGGCCACCATGATCACCGACGTTGTATTTGGCATAACTAGACTCTATGTAGGTATCAAGTTGCCTTGAGATCATCTCTATCTCATATTTATCAAGAAGAGAAATTATACTAGCGGACTTAGTAGTACTAGACATAGTGCTAGTTGAATTTGATGCTTCTTGTACATTTTTCATGGCTTCTAGCTTGTACCTTGACGGTTTACAATCGATTTTAGTCCTTCGGATGTCAAACTGAAGGGTTGAACTCTCTGCGGACATCGATCCATACGTTCGTACTAAAGTTAATGAATTTTCTAAATGGAGGTGAATATATATAGAAATAGGTATGTTCAATTTTGATTGAATTTAAAGGGTGGAGAATTATTATGTGGAAAAGTGAAGTTCCAAGCTATGGTTGAAAAGGTATGTGAAATATGATGATGAAAAGGGTCAATTGTTGGTGTTTAATAAGTGGGTCATTTGCGAAACTATAAGGGCCTGTTTGTTTGGCGTTTGGGAAAGTACTTTGGGAGAGTAGTGGAGGTTTGTGAAATAATCTCGATTTACGTAATGTTGTTTGTTTGGGTTTTGAGAGAGTGGTTTGAGAAATAAAATAGGTATAGATTTTTTTGGAAGAGTTGGGTTATAGGTGTAAGATGTGTAAGACTTTATGTCAAATCATGTTTGTTATGTGAGATAAATTGTGTAAGAGATAGGTTATTTTATGTCAAATCAAAGTAGAGTTTGTATAAGTTTTGTTTAGAGATAAGAAAATTGTTATTTGTTTGGCTTTTGAGAAAATTAATGGATGAAAAATTTATTTCGGAAAATAGAAAACATGTTTGTTTGGCATTTTCTAAACACGAAAAAATTCTGGGAAACGCCAAACAAACAGGCCCTAAGCATTTGTTAGGTGCTGATCTTGAAGTCCATATAATACATGCACTAGGTGTCTTTTTTTTTTTTAAATTTATTGGTTCTTCTAACTTAAATTTCAACTTAAATAAAGTTCAAATGATATTCATGGCAGGAACGGATTTACGTATCTATATTTATTTTTTATTGTTGGGGGGGGCGGGGGTGCGCTCCCCCAAGATTTTTGGGAGTACAATTTTGAACCTCAAAATTGCATTATCAAATAGTTGGTCGTTAATCCATCTTTATTTTCAATTTCATAGTAAAATGATCTTCACACAAAAAATTAAATAAATTGTTTTTTCATTTTGAATCCATTATATGGCATTTTTGTGTTTCTGGATTCATGTTAATAAAATAAAGTAAATAGCATTATCAACAAAATTCAACGATAGTTAAGTTGAACATCCACCCCCACCCCCCTTCAACATTCCACTCGTGTTCTGACTTAAATTATGTGGATTAAGGGTTAAATTATGTGGATTAAGGGTGTATTTGGATGGGTTTTGGCCCGGTCTCGCGGGTTTTGCGAGACCGAGCCAAAACTCTTTCAAATGAGTTTTCGTCAAACCCATAAACCATTCAAAACTTATTCAAAAACTCACATTCAAACTCTTTAAACCTATAAAACATTGATTTGACACCTACCACCTACTTTTTCCCCCAAATATTACTAGAAAAGACATTAATTTGACACCTACCACCTACGTTTTCCCATAAATCATAACATCCAAACCCAATCCAAGTGAGGTTTCAACTTATTCAAACCACAAAACCCAACAACCAAAACCCATCCAAATGAGGTCTCAAATGTTTCATCGAAACCACCAAAATCATTTTTTTTAAATCGAGACCTGCGAAACCGAGCCAAAACCCTCCAAATAGACCCTAATTCTTCACGTAATATAATATAGTACGGCGAATATGCGTGTTTAATTTCTCCAATAAGAAAATCATGCATACATCTACCAACATAATTATTCAGGAATAAAGATAAAAAACAAATAGCGATGTTGGTAGATGTCATAAAAATCAAAACAAACTTGATTCTCTTAAAATGCCAAGTTAATCATGTTAATTTGACTCACGTTCGACTCAACTTAAATTTGTGCATGCAAACTCAATTCATTAACAATCAAATAGAATTCAAATGTAGTTTGTACATTAGTTCGATAAGAGTGAGATAGTACTTTAATTTTGACATTAAATGTGTATTTTTTGAAAGTTTGATATCAAATATTTAAAATATATAAAATTTTGGTATAAAAAATGCAATTATCTCATTAAACAAATCTTGAAAAATATAAAAACACGAAGAACATGAGTTTGTGTGGAAGATGTGAACCCTGATGTTACAAAAGCCTAATATTAATGAAAGGACATTGTCAAGAACAATCTATATACCAGAAATATTAAATGGCTAACCCAATTAGTGTCTTAAGACTAGGTCCTGCAATTTAGAGACGATATATGTCTAGAGATCACTTAATATTAAATTTACGTAATCTCAATTTATATTTCACTTCCAAGGCTTTTGAATAGGTTTGAATTGCTTAATACCTAATCCATCAATTTCCAAACCGACTTGGACTCGACAGGTAAAAGGTTTTTGAATCGTTATTTTTCGTAGTAAATCAAATTTGACAAATTAATCAAGGGTAGAAACTAGAAAGTATACATGTGCGAAATCTGCACAAAATCGCGCATATTAATTTTATCTCTATCTCTACTATTATAAAAGCATGAATATTTCTTAATTTTTTTGTGCGAACTAAAATACCCTTATTTGAATTGTTATTTAATTCAATGGTAAATATATAAAAGTAATTGAAGGGGTATAATTAGACATAAAGTCTTATTATTATATTTATCTTCTACATATATAAATTGCTAAAATTTATAAATTCTCTCTTACATCAATTTTTGTTATTTTAATCTTCTCTTGTAATAGATAAAAAACGAACCATAAAAATACACTATTATTTTAAATAGCCCCTAAATAATAAATAAACATTATTATATTATAGCATCAATATTTATTTAAGCAAGAAAACGTTAATTTAAAATTTTAGTACAACATAAGTCATAAACACTCTAAATATAAAAATTTAAAATGAAATTCTATTAAATATCTTGATTTTACAAACAAAAGTTAAAATTGAATCGCATCTTATTATAATAGAATAAAAAATTCTTATAACTTAGCTAATTACGTAATTTTACTTTGGCTATAATAGAAAAATATAAAGAATATTCAATAATATCAAGACATGCATAACCTCGAATTTTCATTGAATTCTTTCGTGAAAAACAGGTGAAATTGGTGGAAAAGTGTGAAATCGATAAAAAAATATATATGAAACCATTGAAAATATGTGAAATCGATGAAAATTCGGGTGCAATTGGTGAACATTGGCGAAGTTGGTGAAAATTTGAGTGAAACCGGTAAAAATGTGCCCCTGAAATCGATAAGCACATGTGAAATCGATGAAAATTTGGGTCAGATTCGTGAAAAAATGATGAAACCGGTGAAACGACAACATCAATGAAAAGCAGGTTAAATCGGTGAAAACATGAATAAAGTCGGTGAAAATGTTTCAGATTGATGAAAATTCAAGTTGGTGAAAAGAACATGTGAAATCAGTAAAAAAAAATGTGCAAAATAGGTGAAAACGGGTTAGTATGACAAAAACGTGTGAAAAATCAGTTAAAAAAAATGTTTAACTGACAAAATAAGGTGAAATCAGTAGAAAATGGTTTAAAACGGAAAAAACAATGGGACAAAATCGTAAAAAAGGTACAAATAAGTTATAATCGATAAAAAAAATGGGTAAAACAGTGAAAAAAAAATTAAACTGGTAAAAATGAATAAAATCGGCTAAAAAACAGGTTAAACAGGTGAAAAACGAATTAAACTAAAAATAGGTGAAAACGGATTAATTTGCTCTATTTTATGACATAATCAAATTAATTTTACTCTAATTACAAAGAATACCCATAAAATTAACTAGATACGTCCAACGTACGTGCACTTTCCTAGTTTCATAAAGTCCTTTTGTGTTTTATAAAATATTTCATGGAATCCCTTTCCGTGCAATAAATAAGACCAATTTTAATGTAGTGTTGCATGGGTGAGTGGGAGACACGCCCATCCACTTTTTCAGAGTTTTGGATGGAAAAGAAATTTTGTGCAATATTTCGTAAAACACAAAGAAATTTATGCAATGAAATTGATATAGAGGTTTTGTGTGATTTTTCTAAAACAAAGATGAGTTTTATGTTTTTTATCCGGTGAAGTTAAATTTAGAAATAAAGTAATCCTGTTAGAATATCTCAGGAGTTATACCAATATCCTGGACGAGTAATTCACGAAAATGACCTTTCAACAAGTTGTATTTTTAAAATTGACCCAAACTATTTTTTCTTTTTTATTTTTTTTAAAAAATCTTATAATTATTTCTTTCTTCTCCTTCTTCAAGCTAACTCCATCACCATCAGTTGAGTGAATATTCTAACTCCATCTTCTTCTTCAAGCTAACTCCATCACCACCACTCCACCACCACCACCACCACGCAACCACCGCCACCACCACCACCACGCGACTACTGCCACCACGCGACCACAACCAACCACCACCACCACCGCACGACCGCTACCCTAACCTCTATCAAAATGTCCCAAAATCCCCAAAATTCTTCAAATTTCCACCCAAATAATGAGGCTAGGGGTCGTGAGGAGCCGGAATCATCCAATAGGGCTTCAACAAATGAATCTCAACAAGATCATGTGGAATTTCAGAGTTTTCTTTTCCGTTCCCGATCAGTGTTCTTGCTCATGTGCTCTTGGAAGGGCCCCGACACACAGGCACAACTCTCTAGCTACGCCTGGGCCCTTCCAAGAACACATGAGCAAAAACTGGATCATTTTTAAAATTAAAAATTTAATTGGGTTATTTTTAAAATTTAAACTTCTAAAAAATTTATTTTTACAATTCACTCTGTCATGGACGACAATAAAAAGATTGCTTCAAAACTTACTTCGTTTAACGCTGCATATATCCGAAGATAAGGCAATAAGGCAACACATTCTCTAGGTAAGTTAACACCAGTAAAGGGGTGGGCATTCGGTATCGGGTTTCGGGAACCCGTCCCGTCCCGGTCGGGATTTTGTAGTTTGGGACGGGAAGTATGATTGATTTTCGGGTTTCGGGAAACCCGAAAACCCGACAAACTAAATCGGGACGGTATTCGGGAAATATTTCACACCCGATTGGGAAACCCGAATCCCGAATTTCTTATCATACAAAATAAATTACCCCTTTCAATCAATCTTTTACTCCCAAACTCAAGCCCCATCACCTACCCCATGGTTTTGAAATTAACAATTCATGACCATAAAGAAAAATATAATGCTATGAAGGAGCAAAATAAAGAAAAGTGTGATATTTCTACCATATAGGAGTTTAAAATTATTATTTTCGGGAAACCCGAATCCCGATCCCGAAAACCCGAATCCCGATCCCGAAAACCCGATATTTATCGGGAAACCGAGATACCGGGACTAAGTCAATTCAAATGGAATTTGGGTAGTAAAAATCAAAACCCGAATCCCAAAAATCCCGTCCCGAATTACCCGAAATCCCGAAATCCCGTCCCGATCCCACCCCTACACCAGTTAATCAAGTTGATACTAATGTATCGAGTTTGAACATTGTATTATCAGAATGTTCTTCCATATGATAGAGCAAATGCTTTTCCAAAAAAGAAAAGAAAAAAAACACTTAAGTTACCATTGAAAGGATGTGAATGATTAGGTAATCATCCTTACATAAATCAGTTTGAGAAGAAAGAAAAAAATTGGTTAACTTAATCAAGTACAATTTCTTTTATTGGCATACATAAAACACAGGTTTAATAAAATCCCAACAAATGAGGGGGTTATTTCAAGTCGCGCAAAACCATTTCAACTTGAGCCAGTGGCCTTTTTCCCGGATCTGGCAGGCATTCTTCAACCAACACCCATATCCATATATTCAGTTTTCAAGCCTTTCCGGTTCTTGATATCTCGACTTCTAAACGCTGAATTTCGTTTTTTGTTTCTTTGGCCTTGCCTGTGTCACTTGTCATGCCATTGCTTATCAATTCGAGTAAGCACCGTAAACACGAGAGATACCCAGCTTTTACCTCTGGAGAATCAGATCTTGTTATTTCAGATGCAAATTGCACAAAAAAGAAAACTTCAATTGTATTTATTATGTAAAAATATGAGAAGTTAATTGTTGGAACTAAAAATATATGGCCATACATATGATAACAGAGGTAAAAACACTAAATTCTAGCTAATTAAAGAAAGGCAGGCCAGAGGCTAATCCTATTGTATTGTATATAAGCAAAGTGTTTTTGTTAAATAGTAAATGTCGAATCAATCATCTATTTGGCACATATTCCATGCTATTCATAATTTCATATCATGACATAAAGTTGGTTTGATAAAAAAATTGGAAACCAGATCGAAAATGTCAATTAAGAAATATGTACTAAACTTAAGATATATCTGATTCATCAGAAAAATAAAACATATATTCTCCTTTCAGCCCTAAAGAAAATTAAAATCACTTTACAGTTTCACACATCTTAGTGCTATCTAGAACTGTGTTTCTAGCACCACCAACAATTGTTAGGATGACCATGCCAAGACTAAAGACGAGAAACTTCGTAACAAAGTGTATATTTGTCAAAGGAACCAGCAGAATGCAAAGTAAATGATAAACGAGAAGCAATGGAAAACACTAAGACTGAGGTAGTACTAGCATTCATAAGGTAGATGAGTCAGGACAGTGAAGTTCCACATTAATTGAAATATAGGACAGATGGTGATAGAGAATATAACTATGTAATGAGAATGTAGACATATGTTCCTTAATTATTGTACATATTTACATAGATAGATTGTTTACTTTAATCTTGCAGTTATTTCTGGTTGAAAAATTATTTAAAAGAAGAGATAAAACAATCTCGGGTTGTATATATACATATACATATAGATTTTTTTTATACTTTTCCAAAAACCACCACACTTTTAGAAGGGATAAGTACATGCACACCCCAAGGTTTGATATAATTGCAGAAACACCGCATTAAAAACACCTCACCTGCTATTTTAACTCAGTCATGATAAATGACATCACCTAGCACGCAAAAAAAGAACATAATTTTAAATTACACATACCTCCTCAAAAGTAGAAATGCATTCATGAAGTATAGCGTCAGCCTCTGCTGGATTGTATTTTTCCTGCTTTGAAAAGAAACAAAACAAGATAACATATGCGGACTATACATTGAAAAACGAATTAAGAGGACCATAAGTATTAGATGGAAATGAAATACCATGATACTTTCATAGTGAAAGGTATTAAAATTGTCAAGAACCAATAACTTCACATCTTCGTGAAATTTAAAGCAATATCTTTAGTGCTCTCATGGTTGAAGATAGTTCCGATAGGTAATAAATCAGAGAAAAATAACTTTGTTCCCCAAAAGTTTGTTAAAAGTATTTATCTACCGTATTATATTACATAGTAGATAGAGAAGTTTAAAACACAAACGCAATTTGTTGGAGCATAATTAAAAAATGCATGGGGTCAATGCAATAGTAGATGAGCTGAAACATACAAAATTCTAATTCTTCAAAATCGACAGTCACTCTCAGCAGCTGCGAATGTTCCTTATTTGAAATGATGGGGATTAATATCCATGTAAAAAGGCTTAATTTGATATAGCATACTACAAAAATCTATGTGTGATCCTTGTTGAACTGTAGATTGTTAAGCTATATATTAAATGTCTCTTCTCTCTAACAACTTAAGCTTTTAGATGAGTTGGACATTCAGTAAGGTAGCTCAGGCCAAAAGAGGTCCTGTGTTTGAATCTCTCCGCACCCAGTTTTAAATTCCATGTGTTAGGCTTGAGTAAGGTGGCGTGTTAAGTTATAAATATTAAATGTCTCTTCTCTCTAACAGCTCAAGATTAAGGAAAGCAAAAGAACAATACATGTGCGCCCCCCCCCCCCCCCCCCCCCCAAATGCCGCGCTAGAGAGGTGCTCACTAATGTGCCTGCAGTGCCTTGAGAGGGGTTCGGTTCAGGCTTTAGGTCTGGATACCCTTGAGAACCCCCAAAAAAAGTTAGGATAAATAAAAAGAATGAGGTAAAGGACCCTGAAATGTCCATATTGCTGCAAACAAATAGTGGAAGTACATAAATATTGGGACTTCATAATTTTGCTACCACCTTGCATGACTAACTGGCTCTAACAAATTCTAAGCTCAAATTTTAATCAGATCTACCCAACGAGGAAAATGAAGTAGGGGAAAAACCTTCTACTGTGGGTGCAAGTTGATTTGATACAGATGCTCAATGATTACATGGAAGATAAAACTAATATTACTGACCTTCGAATTCAGAGATTCTAGCTTCATGATTTCCAGCGACCCAAGAGAATTCAATGATTGTAGCTACAAGAACATTTAAATACGATAATTAGGATATCTTTGTACTAATATTAGTTAACAAAAGGTTATTCTCATAATAAATTAGAACATCTAAAGACAAGTATTTTTCCTCTCTTTTTGAGAAAGTGTGCCATGTAACCGTCAAGCTAAACCAACTGCCACAATGTGTCTAACATCCAAAAACTCAAATGTTTCAAATGAGATGTTGCTCAACCCAACTTGTACGATAAAATAAAATTAGATAAAAATATAAGGTAGTCGCTTTTCCTTTTCTCTATTAAGCAATACTTTTATTGGTCCAAAAAATTTCTTTTACATTCCTCACTCTTTTGAAGGTAATTGGTTCCTCCGTCAATAGCCTAAACTGAGCAAGAACTGTAAAGTTTTATTTAAACATGCATCCTTCTAGGGACTGTAAACCATATTGGTTTAAGAAGGTCAGAAAGATAAAGAACCCAAAAAATACCAATTTCTTGAAATAGACAAAAACAGGCTGGACCTTGAACATGATTCCAATTGGGAAAACAAGATACTCTTAAGAAACACCCTCACCACAAAAGTGTGCATGTGTGTCTCCTTCAAATAATTAGCTAAAAAAAGTACATTGAAAAATCAATTCATAAAAACAGATAATTTTCAAATGCATACGGCTAACGAACCAGTATCAAGGTTGCGGAATGCCCTTCTATTTCAGATTTTTTTGGTACTCCAGTGGGATGTTTGTTTCCCTTCTTTTTCACAGACCGAACAACGATTTGTCGAGCTACTCTGTTGAAGATAGTAATTTAAAATGCAAAGTAAAGCTCCACTCAACTGAATCTTTGTTTCTTACATTCATATATATAATAGATCACAGGAAAGTCGCACCAGCAGATAATTTTTTAAATTAGCACTAAGGCTCTTAACTTTATATATGACATGGAAGTTAAATCGAAGAAATTGATTGTATGATAGATCACAGGAAAGTCGCACCAGCAGAAAAATGCATGTCACACACTACCAAAAAAAATTGAAGCAATAGGAACATTTGAAATTATTGGTGATCCAATTATTTACAATAAATACTATGAAGTAATACAAAAGAGTCAAGTGAAGGATTCCCATCAAACTAACCTTGATGAACTGCACAAAAGGTTTTTGGCAATATCTAACTCAGCCATTGCTTGAGACTTATCAGTCTTCATTAACTGGTTCGAGATAAGCATTTTCACTCTAGCAATGTGAAGCATGTTTGCTGCATTCTATTAAACAGGATACATAGTTTTTCATTAGCATATACTCTTAAAATAAGAATTCTAATATCCTAATAAAGAGGAAAACGCAGGAATTACATGACATAAGAAAGCAAAGATAAAAAGTTTTTTGAGCCTAGACTTTCTACTATATAATTGCAAGTTATTATTATCATAAAGCCTTAAGTGGTAAGCACCCAACATTCATTGGTTTGGGTGCTAGTGAAAGAAAGCATTCAGGACACAGTGGATAGTATGGGATCTGTTATTCCAGGAGCTGTCGTAAAAATGTAAACTGCATCATGGAAATGTATTTTAAAAGGAAGAGTCACATATCATGGAAAATTATATGAAGCTTGGATAAGTTCAGAAATCAGATATAAATAAACCTGAATATGCTCATTAGGAAGCAAGTTCTTGCGGGCATCAAGACATCTGCCAGGAACAACACTATATTATTATTCTTCAGAAGGAGCAATGTGGATTTGCACTTCATTTAGTAATAAATGTACCTTTCTAAAAGTTCTTCTGCTTCCCTTAATCTTCCAGTTGCTTGGATGGTTAGTGCAAGTCTTTCAGCTGCAACAACAGTATCCAAGGATTTCCACCCCTATGTCATAAAATAAGTATGCATAATAAATCTTTGCAAATAAAACAGTAAAAAATTCAAAGAGAAATGGGAAAAGCATAACACAAAGAAAACAAAGTAAAAGCAAGAGGTCGCATATTGCCAGACTATATCCTAACAATATCAAGTTTTGAAATTAGTTGGAGCACAATTACTTAAGAAAAAAAAAGACATGAACAAGAGGAGGAAGAAAAGTGTAGACAATGTCAGAAGCTTTCTCATTCAATTAAAATTGGAATTATGTATTTGCCTAACCTCAAACTTTACGACACAGTTATCAGCTCATTCAACAGACAACTAGAAAGCAACTACTCAGAGGTATTTTACCAAATTCATCCTACCGTCTAAACTTACTAACAGATCAAAGAAGATTGTTAGCAAAAAAAAAAAGGTCAAAAGTAGAAACTAAGAAGGTAAGAGTAATATTTCAAGCTAGTATAGACCATCAATTAGCTCATGCATGCTCTGTTTGTAAGGACAACTTATTAGAAGGATGACGTTTTATTTACATTCCAGAATATGAGTGGCTGAGGATTAGCAGCCATCATCGCAAAGATTGCAAGTCTAATTTTCTCTATGTATATTGCATCTAATGAACTGCCTTATTCTCAGGAGAACTACTGTAAAGAAATAAAACAGCTATTTGGTAGTAATAGTTGAAAAGAATCATAAGGGATACAAAATGATAAACCTTTGAAAGTTCCATCATATGCACAATCTTTCTCAATAAAGTCTCAGCTTCAGCGAACCGGTTGGACTTGGTGTATATCTATATATGAATGAATAAACAATTTAATACTACACATGGATTATTCATGCCGGAACAGAATATATCGATAATTAAGCAAATAAAAAATGAGTTCTAAGCACAATCATGTATTACCCAGATAAAATATAAACATGATGACAAAGGGCAGATTTAAATTCGTATGGACACAAGTGTATGGGTCATATTATCTGTCCATTCACAATTACTAGTAGAATTCTCCCAACTCCATGCATACTGATACAAGTTCTAGTTGCAATGTATGTGGTTAACTATCGACGGAGACTTGAGATCATGAAAAAGTTCATAAGTTACAGAAATATTCATTAAACATTTAAACTTGCTTTTACTCCTTTCCATTTGTTCTATTTTGAGGCGGGAACAATGGAGGACATCGTTTATTGGAACTGAGTCAACTCATCTGATTTGACAGAGGTACAACAAGTACTTCAAATTCCACACTAGGAAAAGGAACAATCTTATAAAAATTAAGCCATGAAAATTGATTGATGTAATATAAATCTTACTATGCCATGTGTGTGTGACCCCAGTACAACTAAAATACGAGGGAGTCTAACTGAAGATAAATGCAGTTGCAGTTCATCTGAATACCTCTCTTTTTTTGGGGGGGTGGGGGGTGATTCTGGCCAATTAGATATTTATAGTTGTGAGGCAGACATGTATTGTACAGTGTGTGTATGTTTTATAAGGCCTAAGTTTTCTTGCATGAACTCTAGCATACTTCAAATGGCTGAGAAATATTGAACTAGAACCTGAATGAGATACTGCATTCTCCTTATACACACGACAGATTCTCCTTAACCAGCTGCCTACAGCGTTAATTCAAACCACTTAGGAAGAGAAGATTTATTTCTATTAATGTATAAAGGCAACATCAACCATTTCAAAGCATATTCACAAACCTCCAGTATTTGAATTGATTCCAAAACCAGGTCCTCAGAGTTCTCTTTCCCTTGTAGATTCAAAACCTGTAAGTCATAAACTATTCAATCAAAGATCAGAAATATTGTTTAAAAACAGTACTTCATATTCAGAAACTTTTGTACATATAGTTTATGGACTTACAGTCCCAAGATGATACATTGTATCAGCGTATTCTGTGTGCATTTCTCCCAATACACGCCGCTTTATCTAAGCAATAAGATATGGTAGTTATACAAGAAGTTAGTATTCACATTCCAAGATTGAAGAAGATAAAGTGTGATATGAATGATACGTACCTTTAGAGCTCGCTGACCGAAACAGATCAAAGGAAGGAGTAAGCATTGTCAGCAATACATGAACAAATTAAATCAAAACTTATCTATGATGATATTGTGACTATTTACGGGCGCATGCAGCAATAAGTAAGCATCTTTATTTCCATTCACAAAAATCAAGAATGCTTCATGGTTGTTGAGTGGCCACAAGCTTAACGTGTTAAAAAGAAAACAAACATTTAATACTTGATCTCTTTAACACACACCCTAACATACATACCATAATTGTGTTGTAAGATCAAGCTAAGTAGAATATTTTTGCAGAACAAGGTGGATACAAGACTGTACACAAAACCACATTACAAGTTACATAGAAAGATAAGCTGTAAAATAAGTGTCTCAGAAATGGTAATAAGAACAAGAACAGCGAAGCATATTTTCAACCGTGACCCAAACAGTTGCATGTGTTAAAACATTCAAAAAGAGAGAAATATAAGTGAACAAGGAAAAACAAAATTAATGAGAAATTTTGCAATCACAATTACCATAGGCAACTTCTTAGGCTAATATTGAATGTCCAACTCATCTTAAAACCTTAAAAGCTTAGGCTATCAGAGAGTTAGGACATTTAATATTTATTACTTCTAGCACGCCGCGTCACGTTTAGGCAGTATTCTTTACTCAAACCTAACATGTGAAACTTATCTTAATAAATAATAGGTGCAGAGAGATTCAAACATGGAGCTTTTTTTAGCCTATCTCTAATGTCATATTAAAAGTGCAACTTATCTAAAAGCTTAACGTGTTTCTAGCGGCTAAAGACAAACCACCTATACTGAACTTTAAGTACAATATTTTCTATGTTTATATAGATAAACAAAATGAAAATACTATCAGGTCATCAAATGTTCTGAAATCATTTAATCAATATACATATGGAAACAATTCAAACTGTATGTATCTTTTGAGTTCAATGACCATATCATTCTCCCAGTGCATCAGTTTTCACAATTCAAAGCATAATATGCAGTGTTGAGTTGGGTCATGGGAAAAGAATTTTAAGAAAGTGTATCTTCATCTACATAGACATATACCAGATGAAAAGTCTTCACATGCTCCGTCTCTACAATTACATGACATATGTTGGAGATGGTTCCTAGCCCATAATTTCCAGGATCCTACTTAAGCTAAACACTCGAATAAGGCATTAAGGTACTTGTTCCTAGACATTACACCGGTTTTCAATTGCTACTTTTGATCTGCAGTTCAGCGAATATAACTATACAAAGCAAGAAACAATTCTGCTCAATGAACCATGTCAATGGTTGTAATCATATCATCTAAGAATTATCTGGCCAGTTAGAAGTGAAATTGTAGGGAGATTTGGAATATTTGGTTTTAGGGTGGTTTTCAAGCTAGAACATAATATGGTATAAGCATTAGTGTCTAAACTTGTTACAAATACGGTTGACATTGAATGCAATTGTAGACATCTAATAACCTAAATACCCTTAACCCTAACACTTTAACCGCCACAACAGTTATCTAATAAGCCCTCTTCTCCAACTCAATTAGAGTAAAATAGGGAATATTCTTGTTATTTTGGCTATTGAAGGCTTAGATTGAGTTTGCATATTGAGTTCTTGATCACTTGATAGTTGGTGGTTATCATTGAATTTCTTACACAACTTAAAATATACTGAACGCGTAAAGCATATTTTTTCATTTAAAGTTAGAACAATTCAGAATTAGGTAATATAAAGTTATAGATGATGACCAATAAATATACGTCATCGATATACTGGAATTTAAATTAATTGTGTGTGAACATTTATTAAGACAATTTGCTCTATGTATTCAGCTCATATCTTAAACAAACCAAGAAATAATTTCATTACTTGAACATTAACTAAATGAACTTTTAAAGAGATGAGCCCTTAAAAGGTTGTAAGTCATCCATGGGAAGAAGCTTGTTCGTTGAGCTAGCCCTCCAAAAAAAGAAGGGCAGAGGCCAACACCAAGTGGCCACTTAAAAGCTAGTTCATGTTGAGCATACCCACTCTGTTTAGTCAGAGAAGTGGTACTTTATTTTTATTGCACTTTTGGTCAATTATCAATATAAAGCTTGGCCGCAAGTAAAAGCATATCTGCACAAATTATAATATAGGCTTAACTGAGAACCGAGCATGGTAATTTCAGCTACAGCCTAGCCTGGATAAGCTGCCTATAGCACTAGCTCATGGCATAAACTAGTTTTTTCTTCTTCTTTTTTGAGGGGGCTAAAACTCCTGCATATATTCCCTTTCTGCAAGATATACTCAGAATTTCCAAAAGCCCCAAAATATAAAGGCAAAATTAATAGTTCTATTAGTTTAGACCATAAATTACTATTGAAAAAATTACGTTAGTTTTCTGTCTACTCCATAGATTTACAGTCGGGTGGTGAAACACAAAACGCCAGAAAATACTGCAGATAATTGTCTAAGGCTCTTACAATCCTTTAATCTGGAGATTAAGGCAAAAGCAATGCATTCGTACACCTACTTAAGTTACCTTTAAGCTGGGAGAACAACGAAATCACTGGAACCACACTCAGTTATGGCAGTAAGAAAACCATATCCATAATAAATTACTTACCTCATAGCAAACGCGAGCCTTTTCCAACTTTCTCTGCACAAGATAGAATTGACCAAGATTGTGAAGGGCATCCCCAACTCTACAGAGTGGAATAATGAAGGACTTCCCAAGTCAGATGATAAAGTGATGTCAAGCTTCATAAGATATGCCAGATGAGCAATAGTAAAAAATATTGAGGAAAACTCTCAAGCCTTTGTATGTTACCAACTAGTATTTGTATTTCATACAAATATCATAAATGCAAAGATATGCAACAGGAACGTATGTAAATGTTCGTTAGAACATGTACACAGAAGCGCATAAAAACAACACACGTAACAGATTTGTGCATATATGGCAACTAAGTCACATAATTTACAATAACAAAAGTCAGGTGTAAACAACTTTATCAAGATAACAGAGGACTGAAAGTTTAGGAGAATGACGCAGAAGTTTGTGCGCTGTGAAACATATCGCATCTTAGATAACTTATGAATAACAAATTGTCTTCATAGCCAAGAACAATCAGTCTATAATTCGTAGACAATTGAAGTTAATACCACAAATATATTTATACATTCCTAGGGTTTGTAGCGAAGATGTGCTTGATCAAGGAACCAGTAGAAAAAGTTTGCAGTCTCTCCATCTGAATGACTGCCATCACTTAAGCAATATATCAAAGAAATGACCATGTCACCTAAATAAATACTTTCTTAATCTCTCTTTCAATAACTCCTTCTCTAGGAACATAATATTAGTCATCATAATGAAACGAAAATGTCACTTTTCAATAGCAGATCTTACCTTACGTCATCTTTTCCAAAATTTTCCTCTAGTATATTAATGGCTTCCACGTACAATGGTTCGGCATCATCAAATTCCCTTTTGACTCTATAGAGCTCCGCCTGCAATTAAGTTTATAGTTTCACCAACTTCTGAATGATAACTAGCTACATATATAAGATGAGAAGAATAAAGGCCCACAAGTATCCACTGAGGAAGCTGCTCAAAAAAGGTAAGAGTTTTCTTGCATTATGCAGCAAAGAATATATAAATAGGAAAAAACCTAAATAATATATCAGCCCTTAGCTATAGAAAAGAACCACATGGAAAAGTATTTAGCCATCGTATCAGCTTAAAACAATATTCTTAAGAGCCTTTCAGTTTGGACCCACCAGGTTGTTATATGCAGAGGCAACATGGGGATCCCGTTCTCCGAAACCTTCTTTAGCTTCTTCTAATGCAGATAGGAAAAATTTCTCAGCTTGCTCAACATTTCCCTAGATGACAGAAAAGACCATGACAACTTGAAATCCAGGATATAAAAAAATACGTCACTTAAAGTAGGAGATACAGAATGTACTGTACAATAATGGAATCAAAAACACTTGCCTGCACAAAAAAATCTCTTCCATTATCCGTAAAAACTCTCCATTTAGATGTATGTTCATTTGATATGACAGACCCATCCTCAATTTTCTGTAAGCCAGCAGCATCAGCGACACTTGAATAATTTTTGGAAGTTGATTCAACTGGAACATCTTCTGCCAAGGAAGGCATGGAATGTATCCCAAGAATAATTGCTGCAAAGAGAACATAATAAGCAGTAGTTAGCTTCACCAAAAAAATTATGCTGAAACAAGTGAAAAGTTTTCATTCTAGTTGCAACCTAGATACCAGGCTGGAGATGGGTAAGCAAAGAATACTAAACAAAATTTGACATGTAGACAAGTTAGTGGAAAATAAACACATGCCTATAGTATCTGTTAATACATAACAAATTTATATCTTTCAAAAGTAAGAATAACAAGTTTAGACAGACGCAGTTAATTTATTGAGAAAAATGTATAAAGGCTTCTGTAATATATTGATAGTAAATCTACTTTAACAACAACGTCCTTTATATACAGTTCCAGTCATATAGCTCATAAGATACAACAGAAGGACAGGTGTTTCCTTTATACTTAGCGACACCATTCTATAAGCCTTCTGTATAGATAAATAGGTTGCATCATTTATCTACCAAGCATAAATCAAATTGGTTCTAACCATTTTATTGACTCCGCGTAACCAAAATTTCGTTTATAAGCATCATAGTGTAACTTGATTGTAGAATGAAATTGCTAAGTGAATAATTATGTTAATTTCATAAATTAACTTAATAGTGTACTTATACAATGTTAGAATACACTTATAGTATGAATTTAAGACACTTACACCAAGATACATTGACCAATGAACCTAGAGATTGACATGCTCTTTAACGCTCTCCCTCAAGATGGAGCATACTATGCTCTAAGCTTGATACAAATACGAGTTTACAAAAAACTTCAATAAAACAACTAAAAAAAATACTACAACCATCACAAACAACCAAGTTGACGACATAACTTATAACTATGGTTGACAATCAATGAAAAATAAGATCCTTAGTGAATCTACCGGATCCACATAAAAATGCACTGAAGACCAATCTTGACGACAAAGGAACACTTGTGACCTCTGCAGTGACAATTATATTGAAATACCTTAAGTGAATCTACCAATTCGCGGTACAACAAGACTGATTTACGCACCTAAATGCCAAATGTGAAGACTGTGATAAGCCGATATCAAGAACAAGATGTCATCAGGACAATGCGCAATAACAGCAACTATTAATTTTTCCAAACAACGACGAACTCAATTACATCACGCCAGTCAACGACTCAAAACAATGAAACCCCAATTAAATAAACATTCATTCTCCTATTCGGCTATTCCTCATGAGCAACAACCTAAGAGTTGCTCACATGTATGAAAGGCTATATTTCTTCTAAAAAGGGGCTGACATGGCGTTGATCATTAGCTTAGAGAATTGACCGGAATGTTCACGTGAACAAGTTTACTCGCTTATTGAGGTCACTTAGTAAATCTGGATTCATCTATTTGCTTGAATATGGGTTACACATATAAATGTCCAATTCTATTCAAAAAGTTGAATAAAAATAGGCATAAACCTCACAATAACATTGGTTTTCTACATGGAAGGAACGACGATGACACTATGTTACATGTTATGACGGGCGGGTGAACGAGTCGACAAGGACGGAGTGGCAGCGACATGTCAGATATAAAGGACCAGAATGTAGAGAAAGTTGAGCACAATAAGGGAGGGTGGCATGACAAGCCAAAGCAGGAATGGAGATAGTGCCACGTTTAGGACAAAGGTGTGGCATTACAATTGGTAGAGAAGTGGGCACATATGGGGAAGTAAAGCGGCAAGCGATACATCGTTTAAATCTGCAGCGACAATAGGTGAGTGAATTCAGGTGTTGGTGTGTTGCATATGTGAGGCTATAAATCTGCTACCCTAACAAATGTGTCTCTACCCTGAAGTAAACTCCTAGCTTGCAACGATTCTTTTCGGAAATTCAGGTCTAGAGCAAATAATCCTTAAGAATTCATGTGACCTTATCTTCATGAACTTTTCTTGGTTGTGGAACTAAAGTGATGATGGTAGGGGGATGTACTAACTTTGGCAGGCGCGGCGATTTCATGGGTGGCAGCGCAACCATTCCCTAGGTTTTCTATCTATTCGCATATGCTATGACATCATGTTGAATGAAATATTAGGGGAATATTTGTGTTATTTTCATTAATTAACCTTAATAGGTTATTTGTATACGAGTAGAAAGACACTCACAGAAACCTAGATGCTTGTATCTGGACATATTGACCAGAACTTTGGCGTGCTCCTCAACACTGAAATTAGTAGAAGTCACATATCAATCTCATCAATGAATCAGTATCTTGAACGAACCATATACAGACAGTAGCTAAGCTGAGACTGCTGAGTGTCCCATCCCCATAACTAGTTTAGAGCTCTTTCCCAATCTATACTTGCTAGAAAAGATATTTAATTATCTTAAACCCACCTGCCTCCACTAAGTGAAAATCTGAATACCACGAAGTAACAATTTTTTGCAGAAATTACTTGAGAGATATGATAGAAAATAAACCATATGCATTATCGTATAAAACTAGGACATGAAATACCAGCTTGCCCAGACAGAAAAATCCACTGAAGAGCTTCCCTTTGGTGCTTACTCCATGTATAACTTCCATGTCTATGTACACCGAAAACTTTCAACTTTCCTGGGAGTAACATGATATCAGATGATAAGTACTCATACAAAATCAAGAACACAATGTTAAAAAGGAATATACTTAGACAATAAGGATACTATCCAGCAAGTTTCTAAAATAATAAACATAAGAGGCTACGATCTTTCGAAAATATCATCATGATATCAAACCGAAAAGGCAATACACATTCTGGAGTCAAAATAACATCATAAAAGAACACAAAAACACTATACTGGAAATTCACAACTGTATTAACTAAAGATTGATACAAGGGTATTATACCATGGAATATCATGTCAAAACAACATATTTAATGAAATTATAGAAATAGCATGTTAAGCTACAACACAGTAAGATTAAAGAGGAATTTAAGGTTGTATGAACTGTTTGATTGAATAATGCTTAATACAATCTATTCGAAAGAATGAGTCAATGAGGTGATAATATGATTCTGTACATAGAAAATATGCATAGGATAGGGTAGAAAAAGAAACAATAGAGCACATACTATGTATGTTTAAGCAAAAAAGATATCAAAACTGCAAAAAGTCCAAAGAATATTCTCATAGTTAAGTCTAAATACTGCCGAACACAGCTTGGTTAGGGTAAATACAGAACATAGTAAGAAGCTTTGGAACTAGGTTTTGGCATACAAAAGTAGCTGGCAATGTCATATAAGCCAAATGACCAAGCAAAATTTATATGCAATTTGTTCTATAAGGATTATAGCTATTTAAAGATTCATGAAATTCTTTTGAGCAATTCAAAAGGCAAAAAGAAAAGAAAAATCAATATTGTCAATACAAGATATGGAACAGATCAAGTAATTGGCAGTATATTATCAGTCTAAGAATGTTGAAATTTTATAGTAGCAGGAAAGTGCTGATAGAAGCTGCATAGAACCAATCCAAATAGAACCAACCAATCCAAGTAAAACCAATCCAAGTAACCAATGGAAGAACATCCAGCAAGATACACGATTCATAATAATTTATGGGCTACAAATAAAATTGTCCATCATAAAGCTATAGATATTACGAAAACACGCATGCTCATTGGTTTCTGTAAGACGCGGAAAAAGGATTAAGGAGTTAAGGGCATGATTGCTTAGAACACTTGTTATCAAAAGGCATAAGTGCTTAGGCTATCATTTTATGAAAAATGATAGGAAAACATGTATAATACAAACATGTCCAAATTAGATAGAATATCATCGAACCAGTCAACTAACAATCGTCAAGGAACTTTATTGCTATATATCAACCATCAGTAATATAAACATGTTTGCTTCAAACTATTACAACGATGGGAGTCCTTAGCAAAAAAAAAAGAAAAAGCTTTTTCCAACTTATAAATTTCTGAACTACCAGCATATAAATAATCAAAGAAAATTATTGCAGCAATGTTCTGATAATATTGACAATCATGTACGAAAGTGATACCATGCTAAAAGGAATGCCTGCATAGCAAATCACAATCTTACTCATAAATCAACTAGTAGAAAGCAAGAAGTGTATGCGAGTGATTCACCTTGATTTTAAACAAAAAAATTGAAGTTCCCCACTATGTTAAATAAAGAATGCTTCCCAATGTCAAAAATTGCAAGTCTGTAAACCCATATGTACATATAGATTGTTGTCTAGCTGGTGATACACAGGGGACCAACTACTTATTTCTAAACAATTCCAATATGCAGCATTAAATGTACTACGTTGTTTTTGTGCTTTAACAGATTTTTCTTCTACAACTCTTTTATAACTAAATATGGGACTTCGTGATCTACTATAGTGTGAAGGACATTACAGAAACAAGCATACCAAATCTCCAATTTTGCTAATGAATTCTTTTTCATGGAAAATATTTTTGAAAAAACAAGTTTCTCTTCCTTGGCTCAACAATAATCAAACTCACACCTTTCAGAAAATTTCACTCATTAAGTTTACCCAAAAGCTTTCAGGACTAAATTTCACTAGTATGACAATCAATTTTTGGGGCATCAAATATCAAGTGTAGTAATTGAAAAATGCATCTGCTGCTACTGGAATTAATAATTATTGATTTAAACGAGAATGAACAAAACGACAATCAAATGATTCTACCACCTAATTAGTTTGAATTTGAATTATTCTTCATTAAAATTACCTGCGTTTGGCAGAGAATTGTATGCTTCATTCGGTATCGGAGCGGAATTTCGGAGTCTCTTGCATAATCTTGCGACTGCTTGCCGAAAAGACATTACTCTTTATTTAACCCCGAATAAGATGATCAGGGACTTTGAAATGCTGAATTCCAAATGAAAATGTCAAGGTGACAGTCCTATGCCCCAAATTTATGGGTTTAAGAAGTAATTAAGTTCTTCACAGCAGCAAATCATCATGTTTATGTCTAAAACATTTCTTAATTAATTTTTCAGGGCACAGTTTCATTTTCTTTCTTTTTTTTTTAAATAAAAAACACCCGGACAGGTTGGGACCTAAGTAAGGGCAAACCCAATGTTGGGGGCTAGGAGGAGGGCTTCGGAGCTCCCCAGCTGTCCCTGACCCCAGCCCCAGTCCATGTCTACTCAAATCCAATCATGGGGCTTTCTACTCCATTTAATCTCAATTTAATTCTTCCTCACTCTCATCATTATAATAATTATATAATTATAATACTAGTAATAATAATACTACTACTATTAATAATAACAATTTATTAAATTTCATGTTGGTGATTTAATGTGATAAATATATTAACATAAATGTGAACACAAAAATATAATTACAAAAATATTATAAATAAAGTATGAATTTGGATATTTTTGTCTAAGTGTTTAAATTATATTTTCAAAGTAATTGAAAAATTATATTGTTCAAATATATGTATAGCCACCAATACTCTAATTAAATGATTTAGTTGTACTTGTCATTTTTTAAAATAAAATTATAATTATAATTCAATAAATCAAAATGTCATAAAAAATATGAACAATAAAAGTTAAACAAAAAAAATTTGAACTAAAAACTATATCACAAATTACATAATTATACTAGGCTGTGTTCGCTTCCCTTGATTAGGCCCAGATTGCATTAATCGTGGGCTGAATTTGTGGGCTAATCGGAGAGAGTTTTCTGTTCGGTTGGTGGGATAAAAATCCGGGCTGCCCGCTATAATCTCGGGAAAGTGTGGGCCAGCCCGTTAATTCATCCGATTACAATTGGGTCTGTAGCCCAACAATTATATAATCCGGCCCCAATTAAATTAAAACATCTGAATTTGTCCATGAATGTTCCACTTATTTACGGGACATTGCCATTAATTTAATCTCCAAGATAAGGAATTAAAAAAAGAAAATCATTTTCCTTTCCCTCTTTCCTCTCCAGCCGTCCCAGGTAATCCCGCCCTAGCTCAATTCATCTTCAAATGTTGAACTTTTTTTCTCTTCAATCTTTAAGTTGTGAATTTCTTTGCTGTACATTTTCATAAATAGGACTACCAAACCGTGAATCGCACCCCAAGCAAGAAGGAACGAGGTGAGCTGAATTTTTTTTTTTTTTTTTTGTTGAAATTGGTTCTGCAATTTTGTAAAAACATATTCTATCATTGAAGAAGTTTGTTAATATCTCTGGCAGAATACTTATTAGCATACAGTGACAAAGAGAATTGATGATGAATGTATTAGGAAAAAAAATGCCTACCTTTTGTACTGCCAAGTGCCATGTATCTCGGGCAAAAGAAAATTCATGTTAAACTACTACGAAATGTGTGTTTAAAGGTTCATTCGTATTACTCACATGTGACATTTTTAAATAAATTGATCCATATATTCTTTCATTGAAGAAATCCTAGATGAGTATTATTTAGGCTGTCTTATGCAATGCAATTTTTGTTCTTAGTTTGTTTTTATAAATTCCAGTATTTACCTACTACTTTATTATTTGTAATTTTCGTGTGTATATTACTCAAGTATTGACTACATTGCGACTGGGTAACTATATGATAATGGTAATTTGATTACAGACTGTGCAAATGGATTCTAGGAGGAATGAACTCTTACTTGAGATGTTGTATCAATTCTTTTGGAGATTTGTTGTTATAATTTGTTTATGTATTATTGCACATGAAATGGAATCAAATTCCGGAATGAATGGTAGGAAAAGAAAACGATGCAGCATTATTCGTAAGAAAGCAAAACAAGCTAAGTATTTAGAACGTGTTACCCTTCGAACTGATGTGAAGAGTAAGTTTAACTTACGATTCACGATGTCTGCCTTTAGTAAATTGTGCATCTTATTGCGTAATGCTGGAGGTCTTAATGACACAAAATATGTATCCCTCAATGAACAAGTACCTATATTTTTTGTTGTCCTTGCTCATCACAATAAAAACCGCATTATTGGTTTTGACTATCGTCGGTCGGGGGATATTGTGAGCAAGTGTTTCCATCGTGTATTGCATTGCTTGCTCAAACTGTATCCAATTCTATTATCTCAACCCGAGCAAGTATTAGACAATGATGAGAGCTATAGGTGGGGTTGTTTTCCGGTAAGTAATAAATTGTATTGTTATTTAAAATTTTGAATTTGGTGTTTACGGGTTCACGAATCTTCTATTTGTTAATACAAGCATTTGTACCTTGCGTCCATAGGGTTGCATTGGGGCTTTGGATGGGAGTTATGTAAAATTAAACGTTCCAGCCATAGATAAACCCCGATATAGATCAAGAAAGGGAGAGATTTCAACGAATGTCTTAGTTGCGTGTGATGTGAATGGTAGATTCACATACGCACTTGCGGGGTGGGAGGATTTAGCTGCGGATTGCCGAGTCCTAAGAGATGCAATCACCCGCCCTAACGGACTTCGAGTTCCTATAGATATTTTTGCATTATAGGTAACAATTTGACGTACTGTGGTCATTAAAGTGACTAATTTTTTCCCTTTATTTTAATAGGTAGTTACTACCTCTGTGATAACGGATACACAAATGGTGAAGGGTTTCTAACGCCGTATCGAGGAGTCCGGTATCACTTAAAAGAATGGGGTGTGGGCCAAGATGCTCCACAAAATCATAGAGAGTATTTCAATATGAAACATTCGCAAGCGAGAAATGTGATTGAACGTTGCTTTGGAATTTTAAAAAAGAGATGGGCAGTCCGTAGGAGTCCAACGTTCTACCCTTTGAAGACCCAAAATGGGATAATAATGACTTGTATCCTAATTCACAATTTCCAATTGATGACCATGCCAAACGATATGTCGGTTCCCGATTGTTCATCTAGTGAGTCTGAAAGTGATGACGACGATGAAACTATTGTAGGTGGTGCTAATGGTGATTATGTGAATGTTATCGAACCGTCTCAAGCATGAACCAATTTTCGGGAAAATATGGCCCGTAATATGTATCAAGAGTGGATGGCCAGCCGTACTTGATTACTAGCGTGGACTGAATTTGTAGTTTAATTATAACATTGAGAGTCTTTTTAAACTGAAAATTTTACATGCCCATTTAAGTATGTACTTTAGGGTGAGTTTGGCCCAGCGGTGGGAACTCTTAAAAACACTTCTAGACCTTCATTGTGATTTTTGAAGCGTTTGGCCCCAATTATAGAAATTGCTTTTAGTCAATCGTGATTTTAATGGTGTTTGGCCCCCAATATCATAATCACTTTTGGGATCTCCAGAAGCTAAAAATCAACTTATTTTAGAAGCTACTAAAGTGTTACTTATGCAAAAGCTATTATCCAAAAGCAATTATTTTATAATTGAATTTTATCATAATCAATTATTGCCAAAATCCATTTTAGTAAAATTAATTCTCCTATAATTGATTTTTGAATCGCTGGGCCAAACTCATGATTGGTGCTTGAAAATGCACTTAAGTTGTTCTTATTTTCTAAATAAATCAAGTGTTAATTTGATATTTTCATGAAATTAATAGAAATTATTGTGATTAGAAAATATTGAGTTCTGATTTGTTTTTGTAGGAATATAAAATATGGACCCCGAAATATTTAGCTTTCCCAAATTGAACAAGTATCAAAGGCATTATTTGAAACAAGGGAAGGTTCAAGGAAGTCAATTAGTGCAAGAACAACAAATAAGGAATCTGCCATAAATATTGCTGCTACTTCCAAGGATGATAACTCTCTCAAGGAAACTCCTATTAAGCTGAATTTCGGATATATTTTAGAGGAAGGAGTTAGCTACGTTACGGACTTTACGGATCTGGATTTGGAGTTCGGAGCACAAAGATATGTATTTTTCAAATATATCGCGCAGAGCAGAATCTTCTACGCGGGAAACGCGATTTTTGTCCTAAAGTGATTAGGAAACTTGCATAAATCCTTTCCATACGAGGATTGAGCCTCTTAAACATCTTCCTACTCAATTTCTACCTCCTAAGCATTCTCCTACTTGGATTAGGGCTATTTAGCACCTATATATAGTCCTAGAATCACACATCTTAAAACACACAATTCTTAGTTTTAGTTACAATTCTCTCTCAAATCATTATCATATTTTCTCTCTAGAACTTGTGATAATGATTAGCAAATTAGGCTAGAGTTTCTTTGGTGAGGTTAGAGATGAACTTATATGCATAGTGATCTTATTTGGATTCGATTCTTCAAGGTTTTGTAAGTTTTATAAATTTGAGTAATTTACTCTTCTTCAACTATTTTCATCAACTCTTATGTTAATACAATTGTTTTATAAATTTTCATATAAATCTAGTCAAGCTCTTTTTATGTGAGAATCTTTATGATATAATTATATTGATATAAGTCATTCGTTTTATGGGTAGTCTTTTAATGCAATATGCCTTGGTATATAGTATGTTTTCGATTTCTCATAAGATGATATTTTGTGCCAATTCTAAAAGCAAGAAAATTATTTACTCAAATACATTAGAAATCATGTGTTTTTCAATTCTTTATCTTCCAATTGATTGTTTGGGATGTGAAACTTTCAATTGAGTAATTTTATGAATCAATCCAAATAAGTGAACGAAGCATATGAGGGATTCTTGACACCTTACCGTTTTAATTATCGTTTTTTTCAACAACCAAAAATTCACTTTTCTTTAAGTTTTCGTAAAATCAAATCACTTCGTTAATTTAGTTTGTTTATTTATCTCTATAGCTACTTTGTCTACTAACCTTTTTAGCTTATTTTAGTCATCTCCTCGTGGATACGACCGCCCAATCTATTCTACATCGATCGCTTTGTTTCGACAAGTTTGGGCGTAATCAACTCACCCTTAGAACTAAAGTTGTATTGCTTTGTGTGACGATAGTACTTGTATCGGTTGTTACATTTAATAGTGAGTTGACATTTGTTATTTTATGTGTGAATTTGTTTATTTTTATGTGTTGTGATGTTATATGGGATGATGGTTATGTAAAAATTATTGTGTACTTTTGATATTACTACTATTTAATTTTTTTCCCTATTTGTATGCACAGCCTTTGAATATGGAACCTATTCCTAGGTACGGCGGCACGTCCGGCACACATGGACCAAAGAAAACTCAACAACCACGTAGAGTTTGGAGTTCATTAGAAGAGCAAATGTTGATTACATGTTTGCATGAGATGATTGGAAATGGTTGGAAAGCAGATAACGGTTTCAGGCCTGGCTACTTACAATAACTAGAATTAACAATCAACGAACGGTTGCCTGAGAGCAATATATGTCAAAGGCACATCAATTCCAAAATGACTGTTTGGAAGAAGAACTACTACTTGTTGTCAGCTATGTTGGGAACAAGTGGGTTTGGTTGGAATGATGCTTCCAAGTTGATCGAGGTTAATGATGATGTATGGGTTCAGTACGTTGCGGTAAGTTGAGGTTGTTCAATATAGTTGTGTGATCATTTTGAATCGTCCTAAATATGTGTCATGCTACGTACTAATTCCTATCTTTTTGCTTAAGGTGAACCGGGAAGTGCATAACATGAGGAGGAAAGCATGGATTTACTATGACGACTGGTGTGAAATATTTGGAAAGGATCGAGCAAATGGTGAGGGTGCCGAGGGGTTTCAAGATGTGGTTGAGGACATTTTATTGGATGGGAAACAAGTATGTGAGGTTGGGGGAAGGGAAAATCCTCCATTGATGATTTCATTGGAGTTGACTTGACAATTGACGACTGTGTAGTGAGTAGCCCGTGTGTAGAATTGACAACAGATAGCATGGACGAAGAATCCACGGGTGGTTTAAAAGCAAGTTTGAAACATTTCATTCATTGAAGAGGCGAAGTCTACGTTTTCTAATCTTAATCCCGCTTTCAACAAGGTTCAAGACACGGATGACGAAAAGGCGATCAAGGTTATATCGGCCTTACAGGATCTGCCGGGATTAAGTGAAGAAAACATGAATCTCCTATGCTACAAGATCATGGACAACCCGAAGCACACTTCTTTGTTTCTTGGATCGACCCCCCGCAACAGGGAAATTCAAGCGAAACTGGTTCTCGAAGGTAAAATGGGATAAAACAGTTGGTTTTATATTACTTCCAGCAACTTAAATATTTAAAAGTTAGTTTGGATCTTTCTTTTTTGGGCATTAAAAATGTATGCCAATACTAGAATTTTGGAACAATTTGAGCTTTAAATTGTCCAGTTTGCTATATTTTGGAAACAGTACATGGAAATCACAATTATGGGGTGATGTGATTATGTGGAATGTGAAGTTTGTTTTTGGATTATGAAGGCAATATATTTTGTCTAGTCTTTGTGAGGCTATTTTTTGTATTATGGTGTATATGTTGGAATTATATTTTGTATGCGGTTGAGATGGGAGAAAATTAATGAAGTGCACTTTATTTAATTGTAATAAATCAACAACAAAGATAACGTATAACATTAAAAAAGAACAATTAAAGAACCACAAACATAATTCCTTAATTCCCATTATTGATATTTGCAAGCTCATCCCAAAATACGACATCCTCATGATTATTTCCGGTTGCACGCGGCGCCAGAATAACATCGGGGGGCGCAATAATAGCCACGGGTTCAATTGGTTGAGCCAGAAGAATTAACCCGTTTCCATCGTTTATGCCTTCATTCTCCGGAACATGTATGGCTTCAATGCCATTAAAACCGTCCTCAACTGTATTGAATATTAAGCACAAATCATCCCAAGCTGGTTCCCCTTCGCTCATATACGCTTCTCCAAACCTATATTCCTGTTTATATTAACACATGGAAAAAAAATGTTCCATAAATTATCGTACCCAAATATAACCCGGTTAGATATATAATAACCCATATATATATATATATATATATATATATATATATAACCTCATTAATATATAAGAAATTTCGAATGTTTACACTAGCAATGTAATCCCAAATTGAACGATCCCCCACGATAACCCGGTTAGATGTGCGATCATAACCGACCCCGGAAGTTGCTAATATTGCTCCAAACGTATCGTACCGCTCTTTCAGTTTGCGAAACTTTGACAATGCCTCCCTCGGTCTGAACTCGGTTTCGAATTCAACATTTATCCCCTCTATAGCTCGTTTGAGAATTATTGATTTATTTTGGAAAGACTCTTGATAGTTATTTGTAAACTCGTGAACAAGATTATGGATGAATTTATCATCCATCTCCTTGTTCCAATATTTTGTGTAAAAAAACTTGGACTGGGGACGAGATGAACTCATTGTTTGTAGTTGTTAAGTACAGTTGATAAGGAAATTTATACCAATTGGCATTTATAGTTGTGAAGTGTTTTGGTAGATTGGTGTTTGGCATTTATACTTGTGACCCTCTATCAAGTTCAGTCTAATATACTGGATTGCAGTAGCTGAAATCTTGTGAGCAATAAACTTGTCTTTTTCAATGTTAGGAATATATTCTTTTTTTGACTACAAACTTGTCCAAAACGGCCTTACATCTTGCACATATATTTTCATAATTCAAGAAATAGGGAATCAAATATGCAATTAGTCATTTCATCATCCCATTGCCACTAGACTTTTCAGATTCACGTGAAATCAAATTGTACAAGACTACATAAAACAAGCTGCCTTCATTTATAAATAAAAAAATGCTTAAACAGTATTTACACAAAAAGGGATGTCTTCATTAATTATAGTTCAAACATATTACATACCAACCACATATAAACATAAGCCACTTCGTACATGTCTTAGCCAAAAGTAAAACACTTAATTAATCCTAGGCTTGTTTATGCAAAACCATGAAAATATGCATAAACAAGCCAATCAAGTACATATAAAATAGACAGCCAACATACACAAACAAACATTAAAACTTAACTAGAAACAGAAGACATCCATTACAATACTACATTAAACATAGCCATTCTACATCCCACCATCTTCACCACCACCACCATTATTCCCATTAAGGCTAGCAGGAGCATCACCACCACCAACATTTCCACCACCCACATAAGGGACTATTGCAAGAGGATTCTCATTCACATTTAAAAACTTAGTCACCGGGGAGAGCATCTACAACCTCCTCGTCATCATTAAACATATCCAAACGGATAGGGACAATAGCACGTAAATCCTCGTCGTCGTCACGCACATGAATGGGCCACTCAGGGCTACTAACAACATCAGGAGGAAACTTGGCACATTTCTTAAATTTAAAAATGTACCTGAGCTTCCCGTAGTTTGGCATGCCATTCGTCCTGAAACGCCGGTAACACCCTGGTTCGGCCTGTTAGAACAAAATACAAACTGTTCAGCAAAATATGTTAATCATGTTCTGAAATTGAAGAAAGTATACAAACATTTTTGTACTTACGTGAGGGTTTATCTCACTCCAGTAGATGTTGGGAAATATTTGGACAATGTTATTTGCTTGGTCGTAATCAACCCCTGTCAGTCCTAAGAACCCGTTGAACCGGTGATAATCCTTCCTAATACGTGCCAGCTTGTATTTCAAGGAGGGGAGGGTGAATCTACGTCCTAAACATGCACTCTTCTGAATGGAAATACGACGACATACGTCTGTCAAAGTGGCCAAATCACGTACGTCATGTTCCCTGGCAGCAGCCTCCAAACGCCCAATGAAGTAACCTTCTTCATGATCTGCCCAACCATCGAAACATGCGGCCATTTCAGCTCTTTGAGACCTTGTGAGAGGCATTTTCTGGAATTAAAGAATAAATCATTTAAAATTAAAGAATATATATAACCAAAAAAAAAAAATTGAGAGAAGATATAAACCTGATTACTTGATGAGGAGATGTAGTTGTGTGTTGTGTTCGGTTGAGACTCTTCTAATATATAGAAGAGAAACTCTTCAAATTACAACAAACATTAAGTAGGGGTAGATTTGCATTTATTACCACTTTCCATTGGTAATAGAAGATTGTAATAAATGGAATTAACTCCAAATACATGTCTTAGCCACCAAAGGAGATGTATGTGTCAGCTTCTAAAAATCAAATCACCTAGCTTTTCATTTATTGCAAATGAAAAGTCACACATCCAAGTACTTAGAAAGATTAAACAATTCAACATTAATGTAATATGGGAAGATGGTTATCACAATCAATATATCCAACATGAAACATGAACTAATGCATGTTAAAATATGCAAACAAAAATCTACTATTTTAATGTCAACATTCTAAATATTCCCAAATAAACAACAAGCATGTCACTGAACAAACAACATATACCAAATTTATACCCAACCACAGATACCAAATTTATACCATAGCAAGATTATAAAAGAGATTGAGCTTTATGAGGCAAACAAAAGTTTCCATAAATGTCACCATTCTAATATACCAATTTTGCATAAAACAGCAAGCAAAACAAGCATTAATTATAACAAGACTACATAAAACAGCAAGCAAAACAATTTTGCACTGACTTCACAAACTTCAGCTAACAGATTAAACAAAAGATCTCATAGAGACTGTATTACTCACCGAAACACCACCACACCGGAAAAAACGCCGTCCATGGTTCATCTTGGTGTGCGAAGTGTACATTCTCACTGCAGCTCCACATTGACACAATTGGCCACCCATCGAAACGCCACTGCCAGAACTATTGCAGCTCGATTGGTTGTTCTCCATGGCCAGAAGATGGAACAAGCTGCGAACCCATCGAAGTTAATATCAAGTTCAAAGAGAAAAAGTTGGAAACACAAGGGAAATAATGATTACCTTGCAGCGGTGGAACAAGAACTTCGAAAATATGATAGGAACGACGAGAATTTGGGCGGAGACGATGTGGCGGCGGAGTTGGAATGCAAAAGTGGAAACCCTAGAAGAGAACAAGTCGGAGAACATGCGCGGTCTAGAGGAGAACAGGTCGGAGAAGGTGCCCGGTGGAAATGGCAAAGGAACGACGAGAATTTGGTCGGAGACGATGGGGCGACGGAGATGGAACGAGAAAGGAGAAACCCTAGAGGAGACAATTGATTTCTCCAAATGAGCTGCGTCTCTAGGGTTAGGGGGGTTTGATATGATCGAACGGCCATTATTGATTCATTCATCAACGGCCAGATCTTAATCTAGTTAGGGGGCAATAACGTAATTTCACATTAATCGGACCAACCGAACATGGTCTTAATTAATTGGGCCGCATCAACAAATTCAGCAGATTAACACCCGAACAACTAATAACACAGTTGGGCCAATTGTTTTATGAGACTGTATTAGCAATTGGGCCATAAATTGATGAGCCCAAACGAACACAGGCCTACATTATTAAATAATAATACACAAACTTAAAACAACACTAAAAATAAAACTAAAAAAAAAAATTAATATTTTAATCGGGGGACGCCACTTGGCGTCCCTTGATTGCTGCCTGGGCGGCAGGCGCTTTGACGAGCTTGCCAAGGTAGCTGGGGAGCTCCAAGGAACTCCCCAGCTCCCCCCCCCCCCCCCCCATTAATTAGTCAAACCCCAACCCCTAGCACCCCCCCCCCCCCCCCCACCCCCCATTGGGTTAGCCCTAACTAAGTCGTGGAGCGTGTGCGCGAAAGCGTGAATGACTGTAAATTTCAAGTATGAGAGCGTGAGCGTCTATAAAAAATTTTTTTTAAGAGATATAAAATAATTAAATATCATATCACAATAGAAAAAATAACATCACAAAAGTACAAAATAATCAATATTACCATTTCAAATAACTAAGATATATGATTTCGTTTAAATTACTACATATCATTACAATCAAATAAGTTTCATTACAATTAGTAGCATAAGTTCCATAATCAATATAGTCACAGACTAATAGTGCTAGTGTTACAAGTTTATCATACGTAAATATAATATCCAATATCATTCGGGTGTAAATATAATATCCAATATCCGACCCGAAAATATATTTCGATTTCGAGTACCCTAACCCTAATGTAAAAAAATCCGTTTTTCAATCCCAAATGAAAAATATCAGATCGGATCGGAACGGGTCCCAAAAAACCGATCCAAACGCCCACCGTGTTGGATTCACGTTCAGTTGAAAGTTAAAACCAAACAGACCTAATTTTCCCGCTTCAAGCCAAGAAACCATTTCAAATTTCAAAATATATCGCACCCTAAAATCAAGTTTACATTAAACTGAAAAATGTTCAAGTAGTAATTATCACCAGTTTACACAAAAATCTCAAAAATGGCAATCGCAACTGAAGAACTGGAGCAGCAGCATCAGCAGCAGCGGAGGGAATTATCCCTCAAAATCGCTAGGGTTTTGGACGACGTTCGATCTTCACACGCAACACACATCCGTAAGCTCAAGGAACTCACCGCCCTTCGCTCCTTGACGCCATCCCCAGTCGAATTCTGCGCGGCGTTTTGCAAAACGCTAACCCCTCTTTTGAATTTCCACCGACGCACGGCCTCAGCCGAGCGTATAATCAAATTCGCCTCAATTTTTGCTTGCTCGGGAAGCGCGGAAGACGATGGATTTTTGGAGAATTTCCTGAAATTTCTGCTTGTGGCTGCTGCTGCGGATAACAAGACTGCGAGGTTTAGGGCTTGCCAGATCGTTTCTGAGGTAACTGAATTTATGAAGTGCTGAAATTTCTGACTTTTAAGTTCATTTTCACCATGTTGGTTACGAGAACATGGGGCTAGAAAATTGTTCAATTTTATCTACGTAATAGCGTTGCTGGAGTTGAGTTAAGGTTATTCTTTCATGTGTTGGATTTCATATTTACTGAGTTTAGTTCTGATGTGAGATTGATAAATTCTTCTTTGAGAAAAGGGAGTATTATTATCTATATCTTTGTCATTTGAACTGCAAAATTTCACTTTCCTTTTTTATATGCTTTTTGGCTTACTGGTATACTCCAAACATAAAATTACTGCAAATTCTTGTTTCTGATGAAGATCATTTATTTGGGATGTTTGCCAAGTAGGTTATTTGCTTATCATATCACAGCTCATCAGCCTTGGTTCAGATAAAACCTTTATTTATTTTGTAACGTTGCTTTTTTATACTTTTCTAGATCATTATGCGGTTGCCAGATGACGCAGAAGTGAGCAATGAACTCTGGGATGAGGTGATAGAATTCATGAAGATACGAGCAGGCGACAAAGTTGCTGCAGTTCGGACATTTGCAATCAGGGCTCTTTCACGATTCACAAATGATTCAGAGAATGCAGACATTCTTGAATTGTTCCTTCAGAAACTTCCTTTGGAGCCGAATGCCGTAAAGTTTCCGTTGTTTGTTGCTGTTATTTTGGCAGATCAAGAACTTCTCTGTAGTTTGTACATTCTGGACTTTTAATCAGACTCTTTAATTGGATTATTTAAAAACAAAGCAATTTCTTCAGTACTTTCTTTGATACTTCTATTTGTCGCATTATCAAAACTGCTGTTCAAATTTACGACTTAGGGGAACCATTTTCGTGTTGAACACTACTTGTGATGTATATGAATCCATTTTATTAGTCCTGACATTGCCAAAATGTGCAGGATGTTCGTAAGGCAATTGTGTTGTCTTTGCCTCCCTCTAGTGCAACTTTATCGGTGATGATTGATTGCACTCTGGATGTGAGTGAGGCAGTACGAAAGGCAGCATATTGTGTTCTAGCCAGTAAATTCCCCCTACAGAGCCTCAGGTAACTCAACCTCTTAGTTCTTTAGTTTCTTTGTTCTTATGGTAAATTTAATGCATCCATTTTTTCTGTTCTTCCATTTCTGTTGCATCTGAGTTTAACACAGTATATTCCCCCTTAGAGACCTCATGTAACTGAATCTTTTAGTTCTATACCATTTTATTCTTCTGGTTAGGGGTCTGTGTTTGATATTACCTAACCGTACCGTACTGAACCATTTTTTGGTAGTTAGGTCGGTTTGATAGTTCAATAACCTGTACTGTGTTCGGTTCGGTTGCACAAAAAACCGAAGAGCACAAATTGGGACCGTCTTTGTAATTTTCCTGATTTTTTTAGGTTGAAATACAAGTTATGCAGAAGAGATGGATGAATTTACAAATTTTCCCTACTTTACTTGCAATGAAGTTAGCGAATAAGCATTCAAACTGAGTTAGCAAACTAAAAATCCAAAAATAGGGTTTCCGTGCATCAAATGTTAGAACACAAGGCTTTGTCTTTTGTTCATTTTCCTCGTCATTTTACACTCTAAAATCCAACAACCAAACATAGTTAGTAGTCCGTTATGCTGGAACTCCATGGCTGAACTCAAGGCCCCCCCCCCACCCCCCCCCCCCCCCGGCCACCGCCCCGCCCTCGCCCCCCCCCGCCGCCCCCCCCCCCCCCCCCCCCCCCCCCCCCCCCCCCCCCCCCCCCCAGCCCCCCCCCCCCCCACCCCCCCCCCCCCCCACCCCCCCCCCCCCCCACCCCCCCCCCCCCCCACCCCCCCCCCCCCCCACCCCCCCCCCCCCCCACCCCCCCCCCCCCCCACCCCCCCCCCCCCCCACCCCCCCCCCCCCCCACCCCCCCCCCCCCCCACCCCCCCCCCCCCCCACCCCCCCCCCCCCCCACCCCCCCCCCCCCCCACCCCCCCCCCCCCCCACCCCCCCCCCCCCCCACCCCCCCCCCCCCCCACCCCCCCCCCCCCCCACCCCCCCCCCCCCCCACCCCCCCCCCCCCCCACCCCCCCCCCCCCCCACCCCCCCCCCCCCCCACCCCCCCCCCCCCCCACCCCCCCCCCCCCCCACCCCCCCCCCCCCCCACCCCCCCCCAAAAGCTAAATAATTCAATAAGAAAATTTAATTTTGGGGAAGATATTACTGAAGTCTTGAAACACTCATTGTAACTCAATTGACTTCCATGAATGTGGGTTGTATTAATGATAAAATCAATGTTATGTAGAGAATTTTCACTGAATATATGTTAAAAAGAATACCATTATTTATTGCATTGTGAATAAATAGTGAAAATTAGTGTAGAATAATTGTTTGTTGCATAGAGAAGAAACAACTTCCACATTAGCAATGTTCAATGTATGAGAGGCCAACGACTTACCAAGATCTTTAAAAATGAAATCTTCTTCGTCATCATATTCATCATAAATTGGAAGCCTTTCATAAGATTTTTCATCTGAGCATTGGGCAACTTCTTCCTCAATCTCTTCATGAAAAAGTGGTTAATGATCATCTTCGAATTCGACATCAAAATGAGGGGCGTCATCAACTTCGGTGCCTAGCTCCGTTTTGGTAATTTGAATTTCAACATCTTTTTCACAATGAAGTTCACTTACTTCAACTTGAAAATTAATTTCTCCACTCCGAGAGGTAGATGTTGTCCTTCTGGCAAGAAGTTGAAACATCATTTTTTGAAGTTCTTCAATTCTTTGCGTAAATATCAAAATCTTTCACATATTTTATACCACGAGGTGACATGTTCTTTAATCATATACGAGCAAGAACGACGTGACCTGCTCTGATGCCACTTGATGCAGGCCAAAACCTGCGATGGTAAATGTAATGAAATGATAGATGCAGTGCCGGCCCAAGTGCTAGGCAACTTGGGCCGGTGCCTAGGGCCCCCGGTTTGAAGGGGCCCCAAAATTTTATATATACAGTGGTCCCCAAATAAATATTATTAATAATAAATATTTGTTAAATTATACCAAAATTCTTAACTAGCATAACTGGTAAAGTTGTTTATGTTTAAACCATATGATGAGGGTTCGATTCCCCATTCAAACATGTCAAATATTTATTATTTTATGTTTCTTTTTTCTTTCTCAAGGTGCATATGATTAATACATATTATTATATTACATTAACTATTAATATATATTTGACACCTCTTTTTTTGCTTTTGTTTTAACAATTGTTTCTTCTAGTTTTAAGATTTTTTACAATCATAAATTTTATGTTATAATTTTCACCAAAAATAAATTTAATAACGTAATTGAAAACGAGTTCTTGTTAAGATTAGTAGCTTTTATATACTTTTTAAAAAGAAATTGTTAATCATTTTAACACATACTCGATCATAGACCCTTTGTACTCAACAAACCATTGTCGATTACAGTTTAAATGAAACTATTTTTTTTTAAATATTTATATTTTATCATTTGTAGTTATATTACTTTATTATGACTTTTTTATTTTCATTTTATCAAAATACTAAAAAATATTGAGTGCAACCAACAAAAAAATGTTGGCCCCCAGAAACTAAATATTGCTAGTTTTATTTTTTTTAATTTGCTCAATGGGAGGATTGGTCGAAACCCAACACTATATTAATTGTTTCTTTTAAGTTTCTATTTCTTAATAATTGTTCCTCATTTTTTCTTCTTCCATATAATTATTATGTTAATCTTTTTTTATTATTATTTCTAAGTGTTTTTCTGAATTTTTCCTTCTTATTAACCCTAAAAAGAACACAATTTTCTTTAATGTTCTTTATAATAAAATTTTAACTTAACTTTATGACAATTATGTGAATCTTTGATGTAACATTGTTATCAATAACTAATATTGATCTTGATAACAAAAAAAAACTAAATTTAATGGCGTACACTTGCTGTGGAATTACATTCAGTTCATATATACTTATAAATTTAGCTTTCGCTAAAATTATATTTTTAAAACTAAAAATTATAAAAATATATTCACAAGTAAATCAATATAAAATATTAAGTGGATTTGTCATGTAGTTATGTATTTGGAATAAAATATCAATATTTAATATGTATATTTTCTTTTAAAATTTTGAGTATATTTTTTTTTATAAATTAGGGCCCCGGTTTTAGAATTCGCCTAGGGCCCCCGAATGTCTAGGACCGGCCCTGGATAGATGATCGGGAATCACTCAACCTACGGTGAAGGCTCACTTGATGCTACTAATTGCGGAATCACTTGCCGCAACCAAGCCATTCATTAGTAAAAGAGAAATCACTCACTCCTAATGCAAGAACACTTGCAAACAATTTTTTTTAAACTTAAAATCATCTATATAATTTTTTCATTTAGAGGGGTTTATATAGTAGTTTTGGAACATCCCTCCGAAACTTATGAAATAGTACTTTGAATGACCTTACATTTTTTCAATCTAGAAAACATATAAATTTGACTTTGAGTCATAAAAACATAACACACGACTCTAATATTTGATAATAAAGATGATAACTCGAAATTAGACTAAATAACCAAGTGAATGCACCTGAAATTCCAAAAGACACAAGATTGGTTGATTTTGGAGTGTAGCATGGCAGCCAATAGTAAAATGTCGATAACTTTTTCCACAAACCTTCGTTATGTAAACCGTTTATTTTGATGGAAACGACTCTTGTAGCTTTCTAACCAAATATGGCATACCTTCTAGTTCATTGTAAATCAGAAAATATTATCATTCAAAATAACCCCATCTACTGGGAAAGATTCTGAAATTGTATTTGCATCAGATTTGAACATGAGTTCGCTACTTTGTAGTGACTAGTCCCTTCCACTAGACCAATCTAGGGTGTAAAATTAAACAGGCTACTCGATACTCCAACCGAGCTCGTTCAATAAAAACTCGTTTGATCTCGATTCGCCACACAAATCAAACAAGCTTGAACATCATTTTTTGTTCGATAACTTTTAAAACTCTGCTCGAGTTCAACTCGATAAGCTAAAAATTGATAAAACATACGTAAAATATCAAGCTAATAGATACTCGACTCAAGCTCAACTCGTTTAACAATCAAATCAACTTCAAACACAAAATTTCAAGCTTATTCGATTCATTACACTTGCCACATCATGAAGTTTATTTTTAACGATGCATGCTGATCTCATAACAAAATTATTCCAAAAATACGTTTGACAAGATTTTTCTATTCAAATATGTGAATATTAGAAAAAAATCAACGACCACCTACTTATATGTTGTAAAAATCAACTTATGTACATTTACTAAGTTTATATGTAAATATTAATTAAGTAATTTCTAGTCGAGGCGTTACATAACACCTCGGTTCAACCTATAAAAAAGCACAGCGACTAGGATGCAACTTATAAATTTGGAAGTGAATGACAGATTTTCCCTTCTCTACCATACTTTAAAAAGTGATGAAGACAATATGGAGACTGGAAGAGAAGACTCAGCAACTGAAGTTGAGATGAAGGATTACGAGCAACAACAAGATATATTTGAACCACAGGTTGTGGAATCTAACTTACCACAACAAGTTCCCACCTCAGAACTCAAGCAGAAAGAATCTATGTTTTATAAGAACAGTGATGACATCTTCAAAGGAAGAGTCGTCTGATGAGAAGTCCTCTAATGAAGAATCTGAACATGACAAGATAAAGAAGGATTTTAAATTTCCTAATGCTATGGAAGACATGTTCATTGACAAATATGATGACATCAAGGACTATTTGAAGAAGATTAAGGAATCAGATTATATCACTTAAAGCATATTTGATAGGTTCATAAGGAGTTAGAAGTAGGGAGTCAGAATTTTGAAACAATCTATGTCAAGGCCATTGATTTTGGGCTTTCTAATCAGGACAGGGAAGATTTGAGCCATGAAGTTGAAGCTATATAGAAAGGCATTCAAAACTCTTATGAAGAGGATTGGAGGTCATGTGGATAGCAGAATTCAAGAGCTAACTTCAAAGTTAGCCAGTGTTGAAGCTCAAAATACTGGAATCATCCATTTGCAAGGAAACAGAGTTGATAGATTGACTAATAAGTTCAATGAAGAAACAAGAAGAATTCACAACTTTGCCAGAGACATTGAGGGTACCTCAAGGATTTTGACAGTTGATGTCGCAGACATAAAAGTTATTATTGCTTCCTTAACTGAAAAATAGAAAGTTATGAATGCAACAATCAAGATACGTGTTGAGACCAATGAAAAGGCCTTCAAGTCTTTTCATCAGCTAAGTGATGTGCTGATTCAAAAGCTTGGGGTTGCTGATGCCAAAAAGGGGGAAGATGAAGGAAATCAAACTAAGAAGGATCCTCCTAAGAGAATTACGGGTGTACGTGGATGGGTTTTGGTCCGGTCTCGCGGGTTTTGCGAGATCGAGTCGAAAGCCTTTAATGAGTTTTCGTCAAATTCATAAAACCATAAAAAAAACTATTCAGACTCAAACTCTTCAAACCTATCAAATATTGATTTGACACCTACCACCTACTTTTTTCTCCCAAAACTCATTAAAAAATACATTGATTTGACACTTACCACCTATTTTTTTCCCTAAACCCAATTCAAGTGGGGTTTCAACTTATTCAAACCACAAAACTCAACAACCAAAACCCATCCAAATGAGGCCTCAAATATTTCATTGAAACCATCCAAACCATTTTTTTTAAAATCGAAACCTGTGAAACCGAGTCAAAACCCATCCAAATAGACCCTACAAGACCAATACTGGACTGCAAATCAAAGATTAATAGGAGTTTATTTTGTTGTATTTTCTTAATTTTGGTATCACATTTAGTAATATGTACTTGTAATTTTTTCCATGTTCAATGAAAACAAATTACTTGTTCTATCCATCATTATTTCTATATCAGAACTTTGTGTGAAAACATATAGAAGACTTAGAAGACATTCTTAGATGGAAGGTTTTGTCATCATAAAAAAGGGGGAAATTGTTGAAAGAATTTATTAACTCAAAGCAACAGCTAAGTATGAAGAACAATTGAATGAGTTCAGGGTTTTAATGTTAACAAACAGATGTTAGTTGAAGTGAAGAAACTACCCATTACAACCATTTCTAAAGAGAGCTAAAATCAAGCAATAACAATCACTTACATTCTGGAAAACCACTAAATTGTTCGAGAGAATGGTTTCAGACACTACAAGAAAATTGAGCTTAAGTGACAAAAAATTAAGTGATAGTGTGAAAGTTGTCATTCTTTGTATGTATTTAGTGATAAAAATATTAATTTTGTCATAATAATAATAGTGACAAGTGCAATAGTGACAATATATGTTTTTAAGTTGTCACTAATAGCTATTAATGACAAATATATGGTGACTTAAGTTGTCACTATTGACAATTAGCGACACCCTTTTAGTGATAACCTAGTGACAATAAAAATTGTCACTATGGTTTAGGTGACAACTTTTTGGTTGTCACTTTTGGGGTATCGCTAAATGTCAATAGTGACAATTTTTTTACAATTATTGTCACTAGTATGTTTATGAAAACCATTTTAGTGACAATATTTGATTTCTTGTCACTTAATATATATAAGAAGTGATAACTTTAACATTGTCACACAAAATTTTATCACTAAAATTTAATTTTTTTGTAGTGAGAGTTGAAGAAAAACCTGAGCATTTTTGTAAGCAATTGAGAGTTGTTTGTGAGAGATTAAGTCTAAGAGATTTAAACTATTCTAACCTGAGAGCTTGGAGATTTTCCAAGAGAAATTTCTCCATTTTCTTCATGTAAAGGTTTCACTTGGGCTTAGAAGTTGTAAAAGTCAAGTGTTGTATTAAGTTAAAAGATTAGTGCAAATTGCCTTCCAACGTGTTAAAGAGGAAGAGTGGATTAGAGGGATTACACCACCCTTGAACCACTATAAATTATGTATCCATTTAATTTCGACAATTGCATTTCATAAGAACATACTAGTCATTTGTCGGCATTAAGGACTTAAATCAAAGGGGTAAAATTATTTTGTGATTGAAAAATATTGTTCAAAACTCTGATTTGATAAATTGTTTTGTGCTAACTGAACTAAGAACAACTAAGTAGTTACTCATCTATCAGCCAAGTGAAGATAGCTTAGCAGTTTACCCATTTGTTTGAAGAACAGTTGAGTACTCTGCATAACTTAAGTTTAGTTTGGGAAAGATTTGAAAAGTTTTAACAGGCCTATTCACCCCATCTCTCTAGACCATTTTGACCACTTGGGACCAACAATTATTAAATGTAAATAATAATATATACTTTTATTGTAATTTTATATATTCAATTTGATTATGTTATTTACCATGTATAATATAATTATTAAAAAATTCCATATTTATTTATTAAATGTGATTTTTTGTATATATAAGGATATATAAGAGGATTAATGTCATAAAAGATAGATTAAATAGTCCGTAGTAAGTTAAAGTTAGGATTTTTAACTATTTATAATAGTACGGTCCATCGAAAATAAAAAAATTAGTAATATTGATTTGAATAATTGATGTTGAGACATTAAGAGTGGATGTGCTTCATAATACAATTAACATAGGACTGGACTACAACTAGACACAGAGCTAGCCACAAGGATTCTACCTCTAGTTTTTCTATATGTTTATGCTACATTGGCTCTATGAAACCATATGTACTAGATATATATTCAAGAAGAATCTTACTTACCATTTAAATTATTATTTTCTAGTCGTGTTTCTTTTCATGGAATTACGACACTAGTCCAGTACCAATGGATTGTTACAATTTTAGCCCAATCCCTCTCTATTTCTTACACTTAATGAAAATCCCTAATCTACAACAAAGAAATAATCAAATGATGACAAGCAAAATTAATTTCGAGTACTTGTGCAAAACTTTGAAGCTACAAAACATACGTCCCCTCAACCGTATAAAAAGTTGTTGAATTATCCGAGTTGAAAACTCGAGTTAATGGATATTTACTCCCCTGTATTATTCATAATTTTTAATTTATCTCCCTATGTTTTGAAAAAGAGCACTTAAGTTTCACATCGCCTTCCTGACATTCTTATAAGTGGCACTTTACCCACCTGTGTTATGATAATTTGGCAGTCTACCCCCTGTGTTATGATAAATATGATAGTTTACCCCCATGTGTTATGATAATTTGACAGTCTACCCCCTGTGTTATAATAAATATGATAATTTACCCCCCTGTGTTATGATGTGGCAATTTACCCCCTATGATACACAAACACTTTTCATGCCCACTCTGGATTTTGGCAAGTGAGTTACACTCTCCGGCTGAAAGAAGTAAATTGTTTCTTTAAATTTTTTACTGGGGTATAAAATGATCTTTTTTAAATTATAAAGGGGTAAATTGAATATTATGCATTTCACATGTAATAAATTGACATTAACTGTTGAAAACTCAATACCTTCACCAAGCATAACAAAAGTTATAAGTACACAACCCAAAAACTCAATTACAGGAATGTATGCTGTGTCAAAACAACTAGCAATCTAACAGATTCTATTGATTGACTTGAAGGTTTGAAGCATCAAATCATATATTCTAACATATATACACGATCTAACAATTTTAGCAAAAGTGTTAATTAGTTCTTGCGCTTATGCATGAACTTGTAAATCACATGAAGCAGATACAACTTGCAAAAACCATCTTGTACATACTAACGTCATTCTAATGGGTCTAGCTCCGCCACACGGTAGAGTTGAGCATTTGGACGGAATCGGACAGAATCGGACCAAATTTTGGTATCTAACCGGCTAGGTTATTTTGAGACGCCGGACCGTTTGTCGAAACAAAAATTTCAATTCGATTCGGTAAAAAAACCTAACGGTCCGGTTCTGTCCAAAAAAACCTAGAGTTCATTTTTTTTTAAATTAAATCCGAATTTGTGCTTCATTGTTTTCGAAAATTTAAAACTAAATTCATTCCCTCCTGTTGTGGAAATTGTCCCACGGTATTTTAAGAAATCTCCTGGTTTTAAAAATATCCACCTATTTTTATCTTTATTTTCGAAAATGTCTTCGACAACTATGTAACCTTATTTTTTTAACTAAATTTATACTTAAAATAAAAGGCCAGATTTTTGAGAATATATTTCCCTTGGCTATATTGGGCCCTAAATATTTTAGAGAGAATTGCATTTGTGGTATTAAACTATATACCGATTCTCACTTGTGGTACCATAAAAATTGAAGTCGACACATTTGGTACCATAATTTAATAAATCAATCACATTTGGTACCACCGTTAAAAATGGACGTTAATTGATGATGTGGCAATTAAGTTTTATTGCAAAATTGATACCATTACTTATGTTGACTGACAATTATACCCCTAACTTTTCAGGTTGCCAAAATAACCCCAAATCTTCAAATTTATTGACAATTTAAGTCCACATTGTTGCCTAATTTCAAAATTGGCTCGAATAAGACACGTACGGACCAATTTAGAGATTTTACTTATTATACTTACATATTTATTTAACTAATTTAATTTTATAAATAATATTAACAGATCAAATAATACTTTAACATAAATCCGACAAAATATTAATTAAATCTAAAATTTATATAATTATATTAATATATTTAATATTTATTAAAAAATAAAGTTATATATTATTAATAAAATAATTATAATTTTTTAAAATAAAAATAAAAACAACCCATCCCTACCCCCCATCCCCATCCCCCCGTAACCACCCCCACCCAAATCCCAGGCCGTGGCGGTGTCCTGGGATCTGCAACAGATCCAAGGCCGCCGACCTGGGATTTAGGTTGGGGGGGGGGGGGGGGGGGGGGGGGGGGGGGTTACGGGGGGGATGGGGTTGGGGGGTATGGATGGGTTTTTTTTTTTTTGAAAAAAATTATAATTATTTTATTAATAATATATAACTTTATTTTTTTATAAATATTAAATTTATTAATATTAGTATATAGATTTTAGATTTAATTAATTTTTTTGTCGGATTTATGTTAAAGCATTATTTGGTCTGTTAATATTATTTTTAAAATTAAATTAGTTAAATAAATATGTAAATAACGTTTCTTATTCGAGCTAATTTTGAAATTAGGCAACAATGTGAGCTAAAATTGTCAATAAATTTGAAAATGTGGGGTTATTTTGACAACCTGAAATATTATGGGGTATAATTGTCAGTCAACATAAGTAATGGTATTAATTTTACAATAAAACTTAACTGTCACGTCATCATTTAACGTCAATTTTTAACGATGGTACCAAAGATGATTGATTTCTTAAATTGTGGTACCAAATGTGTCGGCCTCGATTTTTATGGTACCACAAGTGAGAATTGGTATATAGTTTGGTACCACAAGTGCAATTCTCTCGAATATTTTATATAGAGAAAGATTTTATCTGCATTCCCTAGATATTCGGTAATTAAAAAATTAGTTTGAAAACATTAAGTTTAGTAAAAAATGATTTTAGGTTTAGTAAAAAATATTTCCTTGCATTAAGTTTAATAAAAAAAAAGAAATTTAAAATTCGGTCATATCGGTTCAGTTCGATAAACCGACCGGTATTATCGAGAATCAACCGCTCCCAAGGATCGGTTATGGGATACAAATTGTTTACCGAATTGAAATTTCGATTCAGTAAATGGTCTGGACCGAAATTTTGATTTGGGTTCGGTTTGGTTGGTTTACCAAACCATGCTCAGCCCTAATTACAATAATCATGTGACCCATTTTTGTAGCATAGTTTTAGTAGTATAAAAACTATATTTGCATTATAGCTAATAATTGATCGTGATAAATAAAATGTTAAATTTACTAAAGTACACTTGTTATGAAATTATATTCGGTACTTATATTTATAAAATTTGATTCCTCTAAAAGAATGTTTTCAAAGTTAAAAATTCTAACAAAATATATTTACGATTAATTTAATCAAAAAAAATTAAGAGAATTTGTCATTTTATTTATCTGGAAATGATGTTATAGAAAGTAATATGTCAATTTTTCATTAGTATATTTGTACTTGTATAAATAAAAAAATAAGTTTTGAGTACAATTTTAAAATTCGCCCCCGAATGTGTATGTCCGGCCCTGTTGAAAAATATATTGTATATTGTAAATTATTGGCTTCCAGTTTATATGATATATTGATAAAGAGAAGATGTTGGTGAAAGCACCAATAGGATAAACTTTTTACACAATACAATATTAATTAAACAATACAACTTTTGTTAAAGTGAAAGGGACCAATTTGGAATCTTAATTGCCTAACTTTTCCATCTCTTTTTGCCATAATTTCCATTTGGTACAGAAATCCAAAGTAATTTCTTGGAAAGATAAAAATCCAAGTGTATGTCCACGAATAAGCAAATGAAAAGAGCAAAAGGGCTATGCAAAAGCAATTGGCCCTTTTAGTTTTTATTATTTACCTGCAAAAAGAAAAAGTATCCAATTAATAAAATAAAAATGGAATATTGTAAAATGTAAAGAGAATCAAATAATAAAGTATGAAGGATCTGTATTGATCTCTTTTACCATGTCCACCAAACATCCTCCTTACAAAAGTTAGGAAGATTATGAGCAAAGCAACTCCAGCAAGTAAACCAATAATGATAGCAAATGTCTTCTCAGATTCACTATGACTGGAATCTGTGTGATATAAATTACAAGACATTATTTATTTATATGTAATAATAATACATTGAAGTGTTGATTAAAACAAGAAAACTCAATTGGATGCATGTTGACAAATCGATAAACTAATTAACTGGATCGTAATTAATGGAAGATCTATTCTTTAAATTCGGGAAATTAATTTTCTTTTTTCGTATCATATGATATGTCACATTACAACTTTAATTTGGTATCATTGGACACGAAAATACAATTTGTTTTCGTTTTCAATTTGTTTTTTTTCAAATTACGGGGGGTAAATGGAACATCATGCATTTCATAGAGGGGTAAATTGTCATTAACTGTATAGAAAAATTGGATTTGATATGAAAGTTGCAACAAAAATTTAAATTGTGGTATCAAATTTACATTCCCGTGTCCAATGATACTAAAATTGCAAGGTGGCCTATCATATGGTTCCAAAAAGGTAAATTTCCCCTTTAAATTCATTGTGAATGAAAATGTTGAAAGTAAATTATCAAATTTTATTCTAAAAATACAAAAATTTAAATTGTCGTATCAAATTTACATTCTCGTGTCCAATGGTACTAAAATTGCAAGGTGGCCTATCATATGGTTCCAAAAAGGTAAATTTCCCCTTTAAATTCATTGTGAATGAAAATGTTGAAAGTAAATTATCACATTTTATTCTAAAAATACAAAAATTTAAATTGTGGTATCGAATTTACATTTTCGTGTCCAATGATACCAAAGTTGCAAGGTGGCCTATCATATGGTACAAAAAGGAAAATTTCCCCTTTAAATTCATTGTGAATGAAAATGTTGAAAGTAAATTATCACATTTTATTCTAAAAATTTATCCCTATTCTTGAACAACAAATCATTCATTTTCCAGCCCTTTTCTCACTTATCATTTTCCCTTATAATGAATGACATAAATTTAGTTTCATACAAATATAGTTTGTTTACGGTAAGTGAGAATGTTAAAATTGGTTTTCATAAGCCTATATTTGCGGCAGTACTAAACATACAAAATTCTAATTAAAGAAGAAAAAAAAGAATTTTCTTTTCAATTATTATTTAGTATAAATATGGATTAAAATTTTCATATGTTTTTAATTAAAATACGAAGACATATCTATTTCTGAGTCAATCAAAAAGATCATAATACAGAGTAGGTTTATAACATAAACATGTATGTCTCTCTAATTGTAATATGTATACAATTTTATTTGAAAAAAGTTTCTAATATTAATTGTTCAAAACATACCAAGAAATATAAAATTATAACACAACATTGTAATTAATTAGTAGTATATGAATAACATGAGGCCAGAAAAAATACGTACCATGGTTCGACCTCGCATAAATGTGGGCCCCACTAGTCGAGTACCTCGCATAACACTTCGCCAAAAACATATCCCCAAACACCGCCCCACCGCACTCCGTCTTCAACCGCCTTATCGCCTCCGTCAAACAATCCTGACACTGCCCCGTACTCAAATCCCCCACACACTGCGCCACCCCTTGTACATCCTGTGACCCACCCACCCTATATAACCCACCACCCCCATTCAACCCAGCCAACATCCCATCCCTACGCCCCATCTGATCCGCATTAAACCCATCCGACGGCCCACATTTCTTCATCACAACACTCTTGTCCTCCACCCCAATAAACGAAGCATTGTCGTACTTCACGAAGCATCCCTCTAACTGTACGGCACCGCCGCATGTTTGGGAGCATAACGGGCCGAGTTGGGTCACGGCCCGAGCAACGCATGTGGCGCAATCGGGCATTGATAAGTCAGCCCGACATTGGTAGACACCGTATACTACGTCGTTTGGGCTTGAGCCCATGACTGTGTACTTGTTGTAGGCTGAGTATGTGGCTGAGTTGACGAGAGAGCTTAGGAGGGAGTTGAGATTTGATTCGTAGGGGGAGTCGGGTGCATATTTTATTTGTGAGCACCCGCCGTAGACGAAATTTTCCAGTGATGAATGTACAACCATGATGGAGAAGAAGAATGACAATTGTAATGTTAAGAAAAGAAGAACATTTTTAGCCATGTTTAATTTTCAGTGAAGTGCACAAATATTGTAATGGCTGTTTCGTGGATTGAGTAGTATTTATATAAGCAAATAATATTTCAATATTAGTAAAGGGGAAAAAGTACGTGAACATGCAAATAATCTTTTCAATATTGCACCTCAAATATAATTGGTCTAGTCAACCTAGTTATTTACGTGTCACATACATATTATATATATTGTCTTTTCATTATTTGATTTTCAATTAGATAACTTAGGACAATCATTTACAATATACTTAATTAGAAATAAATTCTAGTTTAAAACTGACCTGGATTTGTTGCACATTCAGTTCAGTCATCATAATTTCATAAGACGGATATATATATATATATATATATATATATATATATATATATATATATATATTAATTTATACTTATTTTATGATTGATTATTATGATCATATACAATTGATATCATGACAAATGTATTTTTCATGCACTAAAATTATACGAGTGAGGTTGATTAAAGGAGAAATTATTTTGTGCTTCAATGCACCGGCGTCACCGAACATGGTGCAATTGGTCATTGTAATTACGTGTGGATAAGAGTTTACATTATTCATGCCTCGTCGATGTAGAATTTAGTAGTGGAATTTTACATTCTTGGAGATATGGGTTAGAACATAATTGATGTGAATTTTCACTCCACGTGATAATCGCATTAGTTTGTTGTACCACGTACATTGGTGACATGGTACAGTGAAGTGAATGCATAATTAAAATAATTTCTCCTTCACGGAATTACTTATGAAAAAAATAAATAGAATTGTTGGAAAAATGTTTATGATTTATTGGATGTGGCCAAATTAAAGTGGGACAAAATTTTCACAAACTTGTCTGGCAAAGAAAAGAAAATTGCATTTGGGACCAGACTGAAGCTAATCTTTTCTTTCCTTTTCAATTTCTTCCTTCTTAAGTTTAACTTTTGGAGGGTTGTTGTATTATTTTCTCGTTATTATGTAATTGTGAATTTCTTGTACTAAAGTTTTCACTTTTCAAGCATACACATTTTTTTTTTTAAAGGGTTTTAACTCTTTCAAGGCATGTCGGACACATTAAATGAGAACCTCTTTCAACGGGAATTCGAACATGAATTCGCTACTTTGTAGTGACTAATCCATTGCAACAGACCAATCATCTTTTGATAAGCATATATATATATATATATATATATATATAACTGAATTAATATTACTATTATACAAGTCAAAATTAAATACATACGTGCATATCTAAAGTTAAAATTTCTCGATGACCCTAGAAATTGTATGTGTGTATTAATATACTAGTGAATACATAATGCATATACATATTGGTAGGGAACCATTAATAAATTAACATTCCAAACAAAAAAAAAGGAATCACACGACTCCTTGTAAATAAGGTGATAGAATATAGATGAAAAATTCTTATGAAAATGCCGAATAAATTGGATCGAGAAATAATGCTACTCTAGAACTTTCCATATATAATAGAAGACTCATATCAAAATTAATTCCAGCTAGGTTTATGAACTAATATGAAGAAGAAGTTAAGAGAAAGTGCAACATATAAAAGAAGATTGAATATTCCAAGAGTAATCTCTTATCTAAAGTTTCACTCACCTATAAATAAATAATATAATGAAATATCAGACATGAAATATATATGTACGTGTAATATTCTACATCACCCAACTTTAGGAGCCTTTGGTGAGGCCTTTTTTTGAAAAAGTGCCCAATCCCCTTTTTTGAAATATGTACGTTGTAATATGAATTTTTGCTAACAAACTTTGTTGAGTCAGGACAAACATCAACAACTGTACCATCGCACTAGCCACAACCCCTCAATTGAACATATTATGCAATGCGTACTTTACATAAGCTGGATTCCATGCAATGATCGATATTAAATCTTTCCATCTTTTTCTTTTTTTATAATTATATTAAATTAAATCCTTCTTATGATGCTGAAATTAAATCACTCAATCGATCGATACATTATAATATTCGAAACGCATTAAACAATTAAGAATACAACTTGTATACGTCACTTCAACAAGAATGGTTCTTTGTGGCATCAAGTATTGTGGCATTTTGAAGAAAAATGTCACAAAAAAATATAGTTATACTTTTTTTAAATACAGGAAATATAAATGTTAAGCATACTGTGTAATGATATTTTTCTATTATTATGTCATTTTCTAAGGTTGCTTCTTGTTATGATAGTGAGATTTAGCTTTTACTCACACCGCTAAGTGACAGGTTGAAAAATATCGTTATATATAAGATGTCACTAGCAAAATATCACATGTAGAAGTGTGGCTAAATGTATATATCAATGTCACAATTAATTAAAAATAACATTATAAAATATCACAATAATATAAAAATGTCACAAATCAGTATAAATAATATTTATAATTTGTGATATTTTTTAAAAAAATATAACTATATTAAATTTTAGTGGCATTTGCTTCAAAATGTCATCACACACGATACCACAAAAGACCATTTATATTGTAGCGCGGGTCAAATACATATGCCAATGTGTGTTTGAATTAAATTTGAAAAAAAAAAATGGGGCACTATGACGAACACGGTTGATTAGAGGGGTGCGGAAACGTCTGGACACGGCGGAATTCTCTCGTAAATTTTTTATATTTAGAAGCTAAATTTCATAAGGCAGAAATATTAGTAACTACAAAAATACCCCATGATATTTATCTGACTGACCAAAAAATCCTTGTGTTATTCATATTAGCAAGAAAATCTCATCTGTTAATATTTATTAAAAAGAAAATATGTGTTAATATACTATCAGCTCACTATTATCAGCTCACAACACCCACTTGAAAATTAAGAATTGACCGTAACGACCCGATAGATAGAGGGATCGGATATTGCCAATTATTCAAGTTAATAGGAGAATTTTTGCCCATTCTTTTAAGTAACAAAGTGTTTTCACATTTTATTCCAAAGAAAAAATAAGATCTATGGATATGATTGCCCATGAAGAATATACGCACTTACAGTAACGAAGACATTGTGGCATGCAAATGAGGTAAATGTTTTTGATTTGTTAACACAAGAAATTTTGTCAATCATAATAACAAATGTTGGTCCCAAGTGGTCAGATGAGGTCTAGAGGGGGGGGGGGGGGGGGAATAGACCTCTTAAAACTTTCAAAATTTCTCTAACTTTTCTTATCAGCAGAGTAAGCTGATCAAGAACTCGTAAGACTACTTCACTGATTGCGCACTTAGCTTAATCAGTTTAGTTGACCACTCATCTGATGTAACTTATTTGATTCAAATATTATCAGAGTTTGAAATACTTGTTTGCAGCGGATTTATCAAGTGTTTTTCAACAAGTTGTTTTCTTCCTTAAAATATTTTAACCCCAGTTTTTAAACTTCTTTTAAAATCTTTTGTTAAGTTCGTATGTTTGAAATTCTTCGAAAATATGCAAGTAAAATACAATAAACAAACACACAGAATTTTTATAATGGTTATATGGATTGAAATCCTTTAGTCCACTCTTCCAAGTCACTTAGATCTTGGGTTATACTATAAACATATAATTTACAATGTACAATGCTTGCGCAATTCAACAAATGAAAAGCCACAAGTTCGCAGCAGGGAATCACAAAGAAATCCTACTCTCTGAAGCTAGATCACTCACTTAGATGGATCTACACTCCTCACAACTATCTCTGTTTAGAGAAATCACTTAGATTTGGTATTTGGCTTTGGTTTCAACTTCGGCTTGAGTCAACTGATGACTAAGCTGATAAGTATTATGTTCTTGAGTTTGAGACTTAGAAGGATTTGATCTTGAATAAAATTTTCTCAATGCAGTTGTGTTGCTTCAGTTGTCTCTAACTCTTGAATCTCGAACTATTTATACTTGAGGTTTGAATTTCTGCCCGTTGAACAAAGCAGATCTTCAGATTTTCCTCGAGCAGTGGTCCCTGTTTCAGAACGGCTTCTACAACTGTTCACTGTACAGTTCTGCTGTACTTTCTGTCGCGTCGAATTAAATGCACCTTGCTGATCCGAGGTTTCTCTTCAATCATTGGATTTTAATATCCTTCTCTTACAACATTTATTACACCGAGTGCATTTATTACCGTCGGAATGACTTTCTGATATCTTCAACTCTGCTGATCGAATCTACTCTTCTGATGAACACTCTGCTGATTCAAACCGAAGTCATCTGATTTGACTCTGTTGAAATCCACCAGTCTGATTCCGAACCCAACATCAGATCAGTAGTCTTCTGGACTAAAATTCAACCCTTCTAATTTTACTTGTCTTCTCAGATTGAATTTCCCAGAGGTTGCTAAGCTTCCATTACATAGCTAATGACTTTTGGAAATCATCAAAACCTCCCTTCACTTCTTCATCTTCATCCAACAACAAAGTTGCCTCCTTGGTTGAAATTGATATAAGTTCCTATAAGTGAATGAACTTCAAAATTCTTTTATTATTTTTTTCATGCTAGTAAATAACAAATATTCATGTTCTTTGTTGACTCTATAAAATTACACACAAAAAAAAAATTATTCTCAATATCTTTTATTTCTAATTGAATTATGAGATTGAATCTAGTTTTATTGTTTGTCTTGTTGATGCGAGGTGTAAAATTATGCTTTCCGGGCTTGTTTTCGATCCTTGGATTTCCCGCTATCGAGTTTTCCATATTCTCTTCTGACCTATTTTTGTACCAGCTAAATAGACAAAGACAAGGTAAGGGGTGTTCTGATGCAGCCTTCTCAGATGCTTAAGTAAGTGATATGTAGTTAAAAACAGAGGAATATATTGGCTAGTGTATGGAAGAGAGATTAGGTTTTGGTGTTAATGCGTGCATTTATACATGTAGGCAGTCTACTTTTGATGTGGAACTCCCTGATCTTAGGCCTTAATTGGGTGTAAGGAGGAAGAGTGGTTGCCATGCATGCGCGTGATTTCCTTAGAATAAGGGATTCTATTGAGAAGGTTGAGTATCTCCTCAATTATGAGTTTAATGAGCTCTGAAGTATATTTAATATCTTCGTGCAGACAATGACTCCTGCCTTAGGCCGTCCTTGCTATGTTACGAGTTGTTTGCTGATGTCGTGTATATATATATATACAAGTGTTTCCATGCGACTCCTTTTAACTCCTCAGATACCTTGTACATAGGATCCTAATTGATCATACTGCCCGAGGCTATGTGTCGAAAATTGGTTGGACTTGACCTCTTTCTAGCCGGTTGCTTGAGCTCGTGGAACAATGCTCTGAGTTCGGATTTCCGAAGTCGTCCGTAGTTTATTCTTACATCACCTATTTTAATGATGAACTAATTTCTTAGAATATAGCTAGCGTTTTGTGGATCTTAATTGATATTAATAATTTAATTGGATTTTCATTTTTTATGATCGTTTACTTGTTGATTAAGTTTTTAAGTGTTTGATGTTTTGATTTGATTGATCGTTTTATTGATTGTACGGTTGGAAACCTCTAGAAGTCTAATTTCCAATGCAACAAACCTTTTGTAATTTGGAGTTTTCTATAAGAAGTTATGTCAATTATGTACAAGGTGACATAACCATCCCAAAGGAGATTCACCTACGGGTTCAATGACTTTTATGCTTATTTTCTGAATTCATCCACCAACTCTTGGTATTTCTAGAGTCCTTTACAAGTTCCTAGAGCCTAATAATGTCTTGTAAGTTTCGAAGTTTCTATTAAAACTACTCCCCATCATTTTGTGCTCTAGTTCTTCTCATTCGCAAAAAAAGTACTACTTTTTTCAATTTATCCTAAACTATTACTATTAGTGAAATTTCATTTTCCACTAGTACCAAATTTAATATAAGTAAGAAAATGAAACTCGATCAAATGGGTATTTTTCATAACCAAAAACCCAAAGACAATTCAACCGGACCCACAATCAAACCGCTCGACCTGGAAAAGTTTCGTGGACAAGGCCATTTAGTCATAGACTTCCTCACCGACTACTACAAGAACGTCGAAAAACACCCGGTTCATAGTCAAGTCGAACCGGGTTACCTCAAGAAACGGATGCCCAATTCAGCTCCCAACGAAGTGGAACCAATTAACAAAATCCTTCGTGACGTCGAAAAGGATATTGTCCCGGATATAACCCATTGGCAGAGTCCCAATTTTTTTGTTTATTTCCCTTCAAGTGGAAGCATAGTTGTATTCCTTAGAGAAATGCTAAGCACTTAATTCAACGTTGTCATGAAAGAAAAATAGAGTAATACTTTAATATATTAACTAGACAAGTGCAACTTACGTGCATTCTTCAAGTAAAGCAATTTCCAGACAAAAAGTTTGAAAGAACACAAACCTAAATACGAAGCAAGTCGATTATGAGAGATTTCAAAGAACACAAACCATAGTCTTACATACATATCTGTTTAATTCAACCACACTATTTTATTTTTCAATCAGTTCACCGTCAAAGCATATGGACGACGTATCATCTTTTTTTTTTCTGATTTAGCAAATTTTCACACAAAACAAAAATCAACATTAAAGCTTGTCAAGCCGTTTTTAGAACTCATACATTAGTCTTTATAACATTTCAATCTCCTCAGCCTTTCAAATACTGAAATATTGACTTGCACAATCACTAGTTACTTAAGAGTCGCAATTGTTGTTAGTGCGTTTGAGGCAACCTCTTGTGGGATTTATGTTTCATGCTCAACGAGAAATAAAGGGCCTAAACCTGGTAGCTTGTGAAATATTGCACCTTGGATAACAATTGTGGGAGCAGACATGATTGACTGCCAATTTCCAACTTATGTTAACCTTTATAATGATAAAGTATTAATCGGAACATCACTATACGATGATGGGGAACAATTAACTACATTTTTGCCACTAATTTATGCTGATAATTTTAGTAGTATATCGACAAGTAACTTTTGCTTGAGAGATAATTTAATTCCTAAAAAAGTCAACGAGAAATTGTTGTTTGTGACACAAGGATGATATTGGGAAAAAAAAAAAGTTGGCATTGAAAATGCAGGTGGCCGTGGTATGATTTTGTCAAATACGTTTGGAGAAGAGCAACTCACGGAGGCCAACTTTATACCTACAGTTGTCGTTGGATAAATTGCAGACATCAAGATAGAGACGACGTTTTTCTAAGCCTAGTCTGATTGCTAGACTTTCAACCGGAGGCACCCAAGGAGTCCAATCAGCCTTAGTCATAGTTGCATTCAGTTCCAGAGGTCCTAATCCGATCAAATCCAACTATAGAATATCTTGTTTGATAGGATTTGTAAGTTCAGTTCACACATATAACTCACGTACTTTTCTAGTTATAATAAAAAGTGTGTTAAGCAATTCTTTTTCACCTGATTGTAGTTAAAAAATAGATAAATCAAATAATAGAATATTCAATTTGATGTTCATGTAATGATTTTAATATCATAATAAAACACGTGCAATGTAAGTGCGTTTTTCCAGTTATATACAAAAATAATAATAAAGTAATACTTATATCTAATTATACTTAAAATAAGATAACTCAAATGATAGAATATCCAAAAATTCTCAGTTGACCATACAGTGATTTTAATAAGTTAACATATGAATTTAACTAGTTACGTGCACTACATGTGTATTTTTCTAGTTATAAGAAAAAGTGTGGTAAGTAATTATTTTACATCTAATCATAAAAAAAATAAAAAATAAACTTGGACATTAAAATTCTTAATTATTATTAACCTAATCAATTGTTCATAATTAATTTATTACCCTTGTGTGTTGCAATATATTTTAATACATCATTATTTCTTAGTCTTTCTGGTTTCATTGCAGGCACATTCAATGGCTATCCAAGAGTGACATCATATAAAGTATGTTGGTTTGGATATTGTATCAACAGTGATATCCTAGCAGGCAAGGAGAAGGCTATTAAGGATGGTGTTCATTTTATATCAGTGTCATTCACTACTAGAAAAATCACTTATAGGGACGCTGAGAAGCGTCACAACACCGACATTTTGTGACGCTTTTGCTATTGTGACGCCTAGACAAAGCGTCACATAGGTGACCGTGGTAATATGTTTTTGTGACGGCCAGGGCGTCTTAATAGTTCTTCTTTTGGGACGCCTACTTGCGCCACTAAAATAAATATTTTGTGACGCTTTAAGCTGTCACATAATTTCTCCCCACCTACCATAACCGCCAGATTATTTGACGACAATAGACGTCTCTATATGTCGATGCAGGCGTCTCAAGAAATGTTTTCTTGTGACGCCTTTACATGTCCGATTAACATGATTCTATGACAGCATTATCCGTCTCATAACATCATCATAGTAATGCCTATAATTTAGTTTAGATCATGATTTATGTGTCTCATCAAGCCATTCCCATTAATAAACAATCCTTGTGAAAACACCACCAAACAATCCATGTACACAAATCCAAAGAAACTATATACATAAATAAATTTCATCCACAAGAACAAAGAAAAGTTATACATTTATTGATATCAAGAAATGATCCCCATAAAGTCATTCATTTCAATGGTTCAATAATAATAATAAAAAAATAACAAGCATTTTCACATCTAAAGTATCCAACATTTCTCCTCCATAAATGTAATGTAACAATGAAAATTGAAAATTTCAACAATTCAGTTTTCAAAAAGAAAACTAATAAGCTAAATAGATGACAAGCTTCTTAACTTGAGAGCCAACTTCACAATGCATCCAAAAGTATGACTTGACCACCTAACTCATGCACAAATGTCTTCAAAATTCTTCATATATCCATAGTAACCTATTAAAATAATGACATGTAAAGCTTTAGTTCAAATAAAAAGATTCTAAACCAAAACCTATTAGTGAAGAAGATAAGAGATCATTACCAGATGTTGTGTCATAGCAACCGCCAAACCAACAGCCTCACCAATAGTTTTAAAATGTGAAATGCCTCATCCAACTTAACTCCAACATTAATATGAACCTCACACCAACTTTAAAATATAGGAGAAAATCGTAAATATATCAGCCTCATACTGTATTTGTATTCATTTTTCACTTTTATATGCATCAATTAGCATTATCAAATTGACTGGCAATGTGAAAAATGAACTCCTATTGCACGTAAAAAACATTCTTTAGAAAAACGTAAAAAATAAAATGAACAGTATGCAAAACTAACCTTTCCAGCAATATCATAAAACCATGCACAGCTTCAGCAAGAGCAATACCGTCCAAACCTATATTGATGTTGTAACAATGGACCAAGTCAAGCAAAAATATTAAAGGGAGTCCTTTGAAAGGAGTTATTAAAAAAATCATCTACATAGAAATTGTCGATCACAATTTAATTGGAAAAGGCAAAAATAAAGAGACCTACTTCAGCGTATGCACAAGGAAAACCTTCAGGAAGAGCCAGACCATCAATTTTTTACATGATTTTGGCTTGTGTATTGCAAATACTCTTTCTCTTCCATGGGTTTTTGCATAGTGAAAAACATATTCTACAACTCTTACTTGCTTGAAATGAGATAATCTTGATACTTTCAACAATTCCGTCCTCACAAAGTGTTCTACCCATACAATAGAAACATCAGCGACTTTGAATCCTTGAATTTTCACCAAACAATGAGATTTATCATTCACATAAGAGCTTGCTGCTTCTGAGATGCTTTATTCATCACGAAATCTTTGCTGTAATAAAGAGCCTAAACTACACATTTCCAATCCATGGCCTTTAGCCATGGAAATAAAGTAAGAAACTAGCTCATGACGTATAATATCAAGGCTCTTTCGTTTCACAAGTTGGTATAAATAAACATGAAATGAATGCAAAGGACCACCCAAGAAGTTCACCTTTATAAAGATAAGTCCACGTGGTCTTATCACAAGGAAAATCCTCTACATAGAAATTCAGCACATAAAACTTGTCTCCAGGCACCTGCAAAACGCTCTGTACCAGATCACCATGGTTTAAAGTGTATGGAGATAGCACAAATTATAATGTAAAGACACGAAAATTATTGCACCTGATGTAACATAAATTTATCTCCATATTTTAAATTATATGATATATGATGACAAAAACTATTCAGAAGTAGCCACACCATATTTCAATATGTAAACAAGATGGACATGTACAAGTTTTTTAAAACATGATAAACTATACGAGTATAATCTTACAAAGTTACTTATGATGTGAAGATTATTGATTATATGTTATACTGAAAACCACAATCAAACAAGATTAACAAATTGCAATTTATATTCCAAGCAGGCACATAAAAACATATACTTGAAATAAATAAAAGGAAATGAGTATTCATGCACGTTAATATGTAATTTCTTGATCAAGAATAAATATCACCTCTTGAAGTATCCAAGCTTGTCGAACAAATATCACCTCTTGAAGTTACTCCAAAACACCTATAGTCCATGTTTAGATAAAGGAAAAGGTTTGAAATTTTAGTTTGCAATCTCTTCAAATTATAAAGAATTAAAAAAACCTCGCTATGATTTGTGAAAGAATTTCAAACGGGTTTCTTGATAATAAAGAAATAACACGGGGGGATTTGCTAATAAAAATAACAGAGGAGTGTTTTTATAGTTAGGCAAAGCACAAGGGATATTTTTGCATTTAGCTCAAAACAATATATATGTTAACAGTAGAAGGTCTATCATTATAACCAAATCATGTGAGATGCACTAAGAACATACCTTCCGTTTCTTTAATGCTAAGATAGCTTCTTATTGAGCATTATCTGCAACTAATGGAACTATGATTCTCTCCTTTATAAGCGAAAAAAAGATCAAAAAAAGTCCTAAAAACAAGAAATATAAACTTCTAATCTACCAACGTCTCCATAAATCATCTCAATAAATCAGACCCAAATTAATTTTCGAAAGGAAAAATACTTGAGTAATCCACTTTTGGAACATTGAACCAATAATCGCACAAAAAAAACACAAAGAACAAGTATCAACATATCATCCATCAACACCAATCTCCAAAAGAAAATACTCCATGTTCATCAATGAAACAAACGGACAAAGAAAAAAAACCCTAAAAATCAGATTTACCACCCAAAGTAAATAAAAAAGTTATTAACAAACTTAATAAAAATCAGACTTGTATCATAACAAAATATAATATATTGAGAGTCTAAGAGACTGAAATCTAGAGAAGAAACTAAACTAATTAAACAGAAAATAAAAAGACTTACAGAATTCTAGCCGCATGAAAAAATAATTTGACTAATTTTTGGAGTTAAAGAATAGAGAAAATCGAAGACAAATGATGAAGAAAAAAGCAACTGTATTCAAAATTTAGGGCTTTGTGCAGAATTTAGGGGATATGGAGATATGTTTAGAAGAATTAGTGAGAGAGTGTTTCAGGCTACGGTGTTTCTATTTTGACTTTTGAGAACCCACCACACAATTTTGGGTGATTATCTTTTGGTGAAATAATAGGCGCCAATTTTCCCTCCTTAATTCCTCTTAGAAATTTTAGTTTAATAATTATTAGAGCGCCTGAAAAATTTAATTTCATGAGACGCTTTTTGTGAGTTGTCATTTAAGAAGAGTAGTTGAGACGCTGTTTCAAAACTGTCATATTAGAGTGTGACAAAAGGCTATTTTTCTAGTAGTGATTGGGGGTTACAACCACTAATTATTTCAATGATGCAATTGCTCTTGTTGCGTTTCAACCAACCTCTTGTGGGATTATGTTTCATGCTCAACGGAAAATGGTGGTCCTGAACCTTGAAATTTGTCAAATATTGCACAATGGATAAAAACAGTTGGAGCTAGCACAAATGATCGTCGATATCCAACTTATGTCAGCCTTGGAAATGAAAAGGTGTTAATCGGGATATTCTCAAGCCATGTTTGATAGCACAAGGAGTCAACATTTCTAGAAGGGTGGAGGGGAAAGATTAGCTCTACAGGATTGGTAGAAGAAGCGCGTAATATAAGCTTCAACATAATTTCCGGTACTTATATGTCATGCCCACACGTAAATGGACTAGCAACCCTGATTAAATCTGCTAACTCACAATGGAGCATTGCAGCTATAAGATCAACCCTAATGACTACAACTTATAATAGATACAATAATGGATACATAATCCAAGATCTTGCAACTAGATTGCCATCAACGCCATTTGATTACGGTGTTGGACATGTGAACCCTGTAAAAGCTCTTGACTTTGGTCTTGTCGATGATGCCACCTTCGACAACTATGTGGATTTTCTTTGCGCTATAAAATACAGTTCAAGTAAGATCAATAGCATCGCTAAACAAGATTATTCATGCAAGGTGGGTAAGGAATATAATATGGGTGATCTTAACTACCCATCTTTTACAATTTCATTGTAGACATTCTCAGGCCCAATGGTGGTAGTAACGCACCAACTCCCCCCCCCCCCCCCCCCCCCCCCCCCCCCCCCCCCCCCCCCCCCCCCCCCCCCCCCCCCCCCCCCCCCCCCCCCCCACCCCGCCCCCCCCCGCCCCCCCCCCCCCACCCCCCCCCCCCCCCACCCCCCCCCCCCCCCACCCCCCCCCCCCCCCACCCCCCCCCCCCCCCACCCCCCCCCCCCCCCACCCCCCCCCCCCCCCACCCCCCCCCCCCCCCACCCCCCCCCCCCCCCACCCCCCCCCCCCCCCACCCCCCCCCCCCCCCACCCCCCCCCCCCCCCACCCCCCCCCCCCCCCACCCCCCCCCCCCCCCACCCCCCCCCCCCCCCACCCCCCCCCCCCCCCACCCCCCCCCCCCCCCACCCCCCCCCCCCCCCACCCCCCCCCCCCCCCACCCCCCCCCCCCCCCACCCCCCCCCCCCCCCACCCCCCCCCCCCCCCACCCCCCCCCCCCCCCACCCCCCCCCCCCCCCACCCCCCCCCCCCCCCACCCCCACATAGGGACGCTATCATACAATGATATGCATTTACTATGGTTTGAAGGTGAACTGGGCTGTTCACATTTTTAAGATTTTGGTTATGAAGAAGATTGTGCACGTAATTCTGCTTAGTCACCTACTAATGGCACTTGGATGTACCCTTGGAGCTGGAAAAGTGGTACACTAGTTGAAGGAACTCAAGGTATATGAGCCCGTGAAAGTTGAAGTCAAATTAATTATACCTTAGAAAAAGCAGCAGAAAAGAAAAGCTGCAAAAGAAGATCTATGTCTCTCCTGCTGTGTTGAGTGTACTATATGGTTTGACGGACGAAGGAGATGACGTTTCTACTTTGGAGAAACTCAAAGAAGAAGAATTTTGGCTGTTGGCTGCCAAAAGTGGTGAAAAGCTAACTGGGTCTATTAATAAGACTCAACTCAAGGATGAGTATCAGAGGTTAGCTGATATCATCGGAAAAATACTGGAATGTTGAACTAGTGCTGTAGATGGACTGCCAAAGAGACGCTATCATACAATGATATGCATTTACTATGGTTTGAAGGTGAACTGGGCTGTTCACATTTTTAAGATTTTGGCTATGAAGAAGACTAGACACGTAATTCTGCTTAGTCACCTACTAATGGCACTTGGATGTACCCTTGGGGCTGGAAAAGTGGTACACAAGTTGAAGGAACTCAAGGTATATGAGCCCATGAAAGTTGAAGTCAAATTGATAATACCTGAGAAAAAACAGTAGAAAAGAAAAGCTGCTGAAGCAACAGTAACTTCTAAGCCTGCTGATAAGGCTAAGAAGAGCAAAGTGGAGTTCAAGACTGCTGAGCCCACTGGTCAAACAACAATCCCTGCTGTTGAAATTAGACCAGTTGACAGTCTAAATGCTGATGAAATAATCTCTGAAATTGCCAAGGAGATTGATGAGATGCCTCTTGATGCATCTCATGAATGCACTGAATCTGAGGAATTACCATTAGCAAAGAGGACAAGAAGTTCAAAAATGAGTCCTGCTGCTGCACCTGCTGTTGTTCATACAAAGGCAACTGCAAGAAAGAAACTGGTATTGAGTGGACAAATTGTTAGAATTGCTGCAACTGTAAGAGAAGTCACTCAATCTGCTGAAAGACCAGCGGAAACAATTAAGGAGTCTGATCCTGCAAATCAGACGACAACTGAGGTATCAACACCTCAAGCTGATCAGATTACTGTTCCAACATACAAGTCTGCTGAAACACCAGCCGCCAAAAGAAAAAGAACTGGTAAGGCAAAAGTGACTGCATACCACAAGAAAAAGAGAGAGGAGGCTGAGCAAAGAAAGAGGGATGAAGCTGAGCTTCAAAGAATCCTTGAAGCTAGTAAAGCAGAAGCTCAGACACAACAGATGACTGAGGCTGAACTAGCCGCTAAGGAACAAGAGGACTTAGCAAAAGCTCTTGAAGAGAGCAAGAAAGATGCTCATGTTCCAAGACAAAGTGGTAGTATCGTCATTGGTAAATCAATGGAAGGAAAGTTTGTTCTACCTAAAGCTCAGCCTATCAAAAGGAAGAAAAAGGAAGTAAAAAGGGCACTGAAGATTGTAAAGAGTGACCCTGCTGTTTTTGCTAAATTTGAGGCTGAATTAGAGAACTACAACAAACTGCTGCAAGCCAAAATTACATTTCTAGCTGAAAAGATCAGATACAATCGCTGGAGGGAGTACAAGCTAACAAAATCAGAAGCAGAAATCCAGGCTTGGAAAGAGTTTGCTGATGAAGGCAAATGGGTTCTAAATTGGTTGCAAACCAATTCCATCAGACAAGCACTGTACACTGATTTCTTCCATGACAGGGTACATGAGTATGCAAAGCTCATTGTACAACAAGAATCCACGGCTCTAAAGAACACAATAGCAAATAAGACAAGTGCAAATGATGACTTATTTGAGGGAGTTGTGAAGGTTGCAATCTATGTCACCATGGACAAATGGGTGGAAAGATCAAGATACAACAAAGGAACATCAAGTGATCTGCCCACATATTGCATTTGGATCAGAGATCAGTAAATATCAAGAGCCACTCAAAATACCTCAGACGAGTTCACCATTTTTACCTGCTGATTTTATCTATCATAGAACAGTCGTGTCTATTGACCGTATTGAAATTGTTCATATTACAGATGAGGCTACTGATCCAAAATAGACAACAGAGGACAACTCATCAGTGGAGCCAATCTCTGCAAATGCTCCAGTTCAACTGAACGAAGTCCTTATTGAAAAGGAGCCTTGAGCTATCACCTGGACAACTGAAGCCACTCCTGAGAAACAGAAGAGTGCTTAACCTGCCAACTCCATAGAAAATTTCAATCATCAATCATGGATTCCATGAAGTCATTGATTGATAATGCAATGAAGGAGATGGAGGAAAAGAACAAAGAGCTGCTGCAAAAATTTGAAGAAGCTGCTTCCAGACTTGTTCAGAGCACTATTCAAAGCATTCCCCAGCCTACTGATAGCTCTGTACTGTTGAAAGAAGGCTTAGTTACCTTGACTAATCCAGTTAGTAGTATGAAGGTTGATATTCATCAGTGAAACAATTCAGAAGAATGAGGCTGACTGGATGAAGGTTAACCAAGCATTTGTGAATGCTACAGAGTCTAGTGAAGAAAATACAACAAATCTAATTCAAGGCTTCTGTGAAAGTACCAATCAGATAGGTGCAGAGGTTACAACTCTCCATCACAGCCTGTACTATCTGAATGATCAAGCCTCGGTACCATGGTTAATAAAAAACAACAAGCACTACAACTGTCTGCAATGGATCACAAAATCAGATTGCAATGCAATGCAGTTAACATTACTCTTGTTCAAGCTGAAGGACTCGACCCTACTGATGATCACAAAAAGGGGGAAGAGGAATCTGCCAACAAGAAGAATGTTACCGTTGAAGCTACTGAAGTAGTTCAAAGTTCTGAAGGGGCAACAAATAAGCCTGCTGAAGATACTAAGGCTGCTGATGAAGCTGAACAGACTGCTGAAAATAATGAAGATGTTGATGTAAAGCTGAAGAAGAAGAACCCAAGGATGCGGCAAAGGAAGACAAGAGGATTGCTGCTTCTAAGGATTCTGCTGAAGAACAGCTGATTGGTGCTTGAAAATGCACTTAAATTGTTCTAATTTTCCAAATAAATCAAGTGTTAATTTGATATTTTCATGAAATTAATAGAAATTATTGTGATTAGAAAATATTGAGTTTTGATTTGTTTTTATAGGAATATAAAATATGAACCCCGGAATATTTAGCTTTGCCAAATTGAACAAGTATCAAAGGCATTATTTCAAACAAGGGAAGGTTCAAGGAAGACAATTAGTGCAAGAACAACAAATAAGGAATCTGCCAGAAATATTGCTGCTACTTCCAAGGACGATAACTCTCTCAAGGAAACTCCTATTAAGCTGAATTTCGGATATGTTGTAGAGGAAGGAGTTAGCTACGTTACGGACTTTACGGATCTGGATTTGGAGTTCGGAGCACAAAGATATGTATTTTTCAAGTATATCGCGCAGAGCAGAATCTTCTACGTGGGAATCGCGATTTTTGTCCTAAAGTGATTAGGAAACTTGCATAAATCCTTTCCATACGAGGATTGAGCCTCCTAAACATCTTCCTACTCAATTTCTACCTCCTAAGCATTCTCCTACTTGGATTAGGGCTATTTAGCACCTATATATAGTCCTAGAATCACATATCTTAAAACACACAATTCTAAGTCTTAGTTACAATTCTCTCTCAAAATCATTATCATATTTTCTCTCTAGAACTTGTGATAATGATTAGCAAATTAGGCTAAAAGTTCTTTGGTGAGGTTAGAGATGAACTTATATGCGTAGTGATCTTATTTGGATTTGATTCTTCAAGGTTTTGTAAGTTTTATAAATTTGAGTAATTTATTCTTCTTCTTCTATTTTCATCAACTCTTATGTTAATACAATTGTTTTATTAATTTTCATATAAATCTAGTCAAGCTCTTTTTATGTGAGAATCTTATGATATAATTATATTGATATAAGTCATTCATTTTATGGCTAGTCTTTTAATGCAATATGCCTTGGTTTATAGTATGTTTTCGATTTCTCATAAGATGATATTTTGTGCCAATTCTAAAAGCAAGAAAATTATTTACTCAAATACATTAGAAATCATATGTTTTTCAATTCTTTATCTTCCAATTGATTGTTTGGGATGTGAAACTTTCAGTTGAGTAATTTTATGAATCAATCCAAATAAGTGAACGAAGCATATAAGGGATTCTTGACACCTTACCGTTTTAATTATCATATTTTTCAACAACCAAAAAAATTCACTTTTCTTTAAGTTTTCGTAAAATCAAATCACTTCGTTAATTTAGTTTGTTTATTTATCTTTATAGCTACTTTGTCTACTAACCTTTTTAGCTTATTTTAGTCATCTCCTCGTGGATACGACCGCCCAATCTATTCTACATCGATCGCTTTGTTTCGACAAGTTTGGGCGTAATCAAATTTTGGCGCTGTTGCCGGGGAGGTGCAACAAGTAAGCATCATAAGTAGTTATTTAGCTAACGAGGTAAGTAAACTTTATTTTATTCAATTTTTGTTCTATTAGGTAATTGTAGAGAGTTCCGTACTATTTCTATTGATTAGTCAATTGATTAGTTTTTATTAAAAAAAAAAAAGTTTTGTTTTTATGTTTGTAACTCGATCTTCTAATCAAGGTGAATTGCAGTACGATCCAGAAATTGAGAAAACTTTGCGTAGGTTAAAGAAAGAACTTAGGGAAAACACTGAGGGAATCAATACAACTTCTCAAAATCTAAGTGAATCTTGGTCAAGTATTGCGTTAACTGATACACCTACCATAATGGACCAACTTGAAAACAACCCTGCACGTTCCTTAAGAGAATACCTACACCCAAATCACACAGCCACCCCCTCATGCATCATGTTTCCCGCAAATAATCCGCAAATAGATTTCAAACCAGGAATGATCCAACTCTTACCAACCTTTCATGGCATGGATAGTGAGAATCCTTACCTACACATTAGAGAATTCGAGGAGGTCATCGCCACTTTTAATAGTCAACCCAATGTCGTAGAGTCAATTAGGTTGAAATTCTTCCCTTTCTCGCTAAAAGACAAAGCAAAAAGCTGGTTGTACTCTTTGAGACCTAGATCTATAGGTACATGGGCAGAAATGACCGAAGCCTTTTTCAACAAATACTTTCCCCAACATAAGACCAACAACCTTAAGAGACAAATCTCTACCTTTTCCTAAAAAGATAATGAAACTTTATACCAAGCTTGGGAGAGGTTCAAAGAATTGTTGAATATGTGTCCGCACCATGGGTATGAAAATTGGCGTCTTGTTAGTTATTTCTATGAGGGGCTTACATCTAGGGAGCGTCAATTTATTGAAATGATGTGTAATGGGGAGTTTCTTGAAAAGGATCCTGATGAAGCCATAGATTACCTAAATGACATAGCCGAAAAAGCTCACACCTGGACTGGACCTAGTACTACTGATGGTACTAGTAGAACAAAAACTAGTGGAATTTACTATCTTAAGGAAGAAGACAACCTTAAAGCACAAGTTGAAGCATTGACTAAAAAATTAAAAGCTTTAGAAACAAAAGATAGTCAAAAACCTCAACAAGTTGCAAGGGTAGAGTCACAAGATAGTTGTTTCATTTGTGGTGGGGTAGATCATTTAGCTCAAGTATGTCCTAGGCTTGGTGAGATGAGAGAGGTTTACGAAGAACAATGTAATGCCTTAGGAACATATAGGAAACCTTTTTCACCTTATTCTGAGACGTACAATCCTGGTTGGAGAAATCACCCTAACTTTAGTTGGAAATCTGAGGGACAAGCACCTAGAACTTACCCTGCACCTCAAAATAATGCTCACCAAAATAGGAATCCTTTAGAGGACACACTTCAAGCATTTATTAAGGCACAAAGTAAGACTAATCAAAAGGTGGAAGCCGTAATAACTCAGATTGTGGAAGAGAACAAAGAGATTAAAATTCAAATTGGTAAGCTGACTAGTGCTCTTACTATACAAGAACGAGGCAAGTTCCCTTCCCAACCACAGTCTAATCCTAAGGGGCAACATAAGATGGAGTCGTCCGAATCACATAACATCAAAGATATCAATGCCATCACCACTCGTAGCGGTAAGGTCATAGAGGGACAAACTTTATCTAGTCCGCCAAACGACCCCCCTAAGGAAGTTGAGCAGAAAACCTTGGTCCATGTTCCTTTCCCTCAAGCACTGAAATTGGGAAAAATACCAGAAAATCATGGTGAAATTCTTGAACATTTGAAACAAGTCAAAATTAATTTGCCTTTGTTACATGTTATCAGACAGGTACTTTCATATGCCAAGGTGATTAAGGATCTGTGTACTGTGAAAAGAAAACACAATGTCAAGAAAACCGCATTTTTGACCGAGCAAATAAGTGCAGTGATTGAGCAAAAGGTACCACCTAAATATAAAGATCCTGGGTGTCCCACGATAACCTGTCAGATTGGTCCACATGAGTTTAGTCAAGCTTTATTAGACCTTGGAGCAAGTGTAAACCTTATGCCATACTCAGTTTACTTGCAACTTGGCCTTGGAGAGATCAAGCCTACATCTGTTGTTTTGCAACTAGCTGACCGAACCATTCGTAGACCCAAGGGAATAGTAGAGGATGTTTTGCTTCAAATTGACAAATTCTATTATCCTGTTGATTTCTTGGTTTTGGATACTCAATCTGTGGTCAGTATGGAGTCTAAGATACCACTGATCCTAGGTAGACCTTTCCTTGCTACAGCAAATGCTCTCATCAATTGTAGGAATGGTCTTATGAAGCTTACATTTGGTAATATGACACTGGAAGTCAATGTATTCCATGTTGGGAAGCAATTACAAGATGAAGATGAGTGTCACCATACTTATATGATAGATTCATTGGTGTCTGAAACATTCGAAAGGGAAAATTCTGAATCCTTACACTATCTCATTTGTAATTCTGATTTTGATGATTCGCTTAACTCTATTAATAAAATTAATTCATCTAATTTTGTTAATGAAACAAGGGTAAAAGAAAAGAGATTTTGGCACCCGCATTTCAAGGATCTACCAACAGAAAGAAGAAAACCAAAGACATCTTCCGCTCAAGCACTGAAAGTGGCTCATGACAAGCATAACATTAGAAAGAACTTTGACCCTGGAAAGTTGAGATCAAGATGGACTGGTCCGTCTGTGGTAAAACAAGTCTTTCCCAATGGTTCCGTAGAAGTTGAAGATCCTAAAGATGGGAGACTTTATCGTGTGAATGGCCAACGATTAAAGCAAATTGTGGAGAGGGTAGATGAACGTGAGGAGATTGCACTTGCGGCTCCTATCTACCATTGATCAGGTTCTATCTTTCCATTATGTACTATAGTTTTTTTGTTTTTTTTGGTGTGTTTTGTTTTTTTGTTTTTTCTTCCGTTTGTGTGTTTATAAGATCATTTCTAGCTTAACTTACATCATTCAAGTAGTCATTTGTCTCTTGTATTCTGTGCATTCATATTATAGTGACAATGAGGACACTGTCATATTTAGGTTGGGGGTGGTAGATTTCCGAAAGAAAAAAAAAATGATTTTAAAGAAAGACTAGTTATTGCTTTTATATTAGCGATTCTCTTGAAAATGGGCTATAATGTATGTATGGATGGATTGATTTGAGATGCTAGATTTGCTATTTAGGTATGATTTCATAGTGTAAAGTCTTAGTCACTTTTTCTATCTTTATTACTAGAAAGTAGCTTCCGACAATTTTTTGCACATTACTAAGCTTGTGGTAAGATGGATGTTCGATGCATATAGCCTAGAAATTTTCCAAGTTAAAGTTTTTTTCTATACTCACACATCTTTTGTGAGTGAGTGGAGAGGTTGAGAAAACAACTTATGAACTTATATTGCTCTTTTGAATTGGTTAATTGCTATTTAGAGTAACATTCTTAAAGAAAAATAAAAGAGATGGACGATATTGGTCAAGAGTAAAATGTCTTCATGAGCCATGAAAGAAAAAAAAAAAGAAAAAAAAAAGTGAAAAAAAAAAAAGTTCTTAGTTTTCGTCATTATAGAAGACGAATCTTTATATGACTCCATAGTATGTATTGACCAATTGAAATCCTGAAGCTAAATTGTGAAAGAATGCGCCCTCTAGATAGTTATGTTACCTATCATTGGATCAATGTTTGTTTGTATGCTTGTCCGTAAAAATATGGCCTATTTCTTTGAGTGACTATCTGTTTTCCAACTCCATGAGTGAAATCCTTGTCCTAAAAATTTAAACACTCTACCCGTGAGGAAATGGAGTTGAGAGTTTTGTTGGTAATTTTTCGAAGGCTATGTGTATTGTGGTTTGTGGTATGAAGGTTTTGGCTTAGTATTCACACAAACACATTTTGGGAGTTATGATCGAACTAATCTTGATAGCGATTGTGATCTTTGACTAACTCTTTGATTGAAGTACTTGGATAGTTATCTTATTTCTTCTCAGTTTTGTTCATCATGCTTATATCTTATTTGCGCTTGGATTGCTAGAGACTAGCAATAAGCTGGTTGGGGGTTGTGATTGGTGCTTGAAAATGCACTTAAATTGTTCTAATTTTCCAAATAAAAAAAGTGTTAATTTGATATTTTCATGAAATTAATAGAAATTATTGTGATTAGAAAATATTGAGTTTTGATTTGTTTTTATAGGAATATAAAATATGAACCCCGGAATATTTAGCTTTGCCAAATTGAACAAGTATCAAAGGCATTATTTGAAACAAGGGAAGGTTCAAGGAAGACAATTAGTGCAAGAACAACAAATAAGGAATCTGCCAGAAATATTGCTGCTACTTCCAAGGACGATATCTCTCTCAAGGAAACTCCTATTAAGCTTAATTTCTGATATGTTGTAGAGGAAGGAGTTAGATACGTTACGGACTTTACGGATCTGGATTTGGAGTTCGGAGCACAAAGATATGTATTTTTCAAGTATATCGCGCAGAGCAGAATCTTCTACGTGGGAATCGCGATTTTTGTCCTAAAGTGATTAGGAAACTTGCATAAATCCTTTCCATACGAGGATTGAGCCTCCTAAACATCTTCCTACTCAATTTCTACCTCCTAAGCATTCTCCTACTTGGATTAGGGCTATTTAGCACCTATATATAGTCCTAGAATCACATATCTTAAAACACACAATTCTAAGTCTTAGTTACAATTCTCTCTCAAAATCATTATCATATTTTCTCTCTAGAACTTGTGATAATGATTAGCAAATTAGGCTAAAAGTTCTTTGGTGAGGTTAGAGATGAACTTATATGCGTAGTGATCTTATTTGGATTTGATTCTTCAAGGTTTTGTAAGTTTTATAAATTTGAGTAATTTATTCTTCTTCTTCTATTTTCATCAACTCTTATGTTAATACAATTGTTTTATTAATTTTCATATAAATCTAGTCAAGCTCTTTTTATGTGAGAATCTTATGATATAATTATATTGATATAAGTCATTCGTTTTATGGCTAGTCTTTTAATGCAATATGCCTTGGTATATAGTATGTTTTCGATTTCTCATAAGATGATATTTTGTGCCAATTCTAAAAGCAAGAAAATTATTTACTCAAATACATTAGAAATCATATGTTTTTCAATTCTTTATCTTCCAATTGATTGTTTGGGATGTGAAACTTTCAGTTGAGTAATTTTATGAATCAATCCAAATAAGTGAACGAAGCATATAAGGGATTCTTGACACCTTACCGTTTTAATTATCATATTTTTCAACAACCAAAAAAATTCACTTTTCTTTAAGTTTTCGTAAAATCAAATCACTTTGTTAATTTAGTTTGTTTATTTATCTTTATAGCTACTTTGTCTACTAACATTTTTAGCTTATTTTAGTCATCTCCTCGTGGATACGACCGCCCAATCTATTCTACATCGATCGCTTTGTTTCGACAAGTTTGGGCGTAATCAACAGCTAGATCCATTCAGAAAGACAAAGAGGATAGAGGAAATAAGAGCTAGAATTGGGGATGCTGACAAAGCCAAGAAACTAGTTCTAACTTTCTCTAGTGGTGAAAGTGAAGATGAAGAAGAAGAAGAAGAAGAAGAAGAAGAAGAAGAAGAATCAGAAGACTAATTTACTTCTCTTTATCTCTTTGTAATTTCTTTTTAACTTTTCATCTTTTTGTAATCTGATGTAATTGTAATAAGTTCTAAATCAATAAAAGATTACAAATTCCAACTTAATTTCTATCTCAGAAATTTTGTGTGAAGACTTAAATTTAGTTTAGTTACAGGTACTTAGCTAAAGTTTTGTCATCATCAAAAAGGGGGAAATTGTTGGATGAAGATGAAGAAGTGAAGGGAGGTTTTGATGATTTCCAAAAGTCATCAGCTAAGTAATGGAAGCTTATCCAGCCTCTGAAAATTCAATCTGAAATGACAAGTAAAATCAGAAGGGTTGAATTTTGGCCCAGAAGACTACTGATCTGATGCTGTGTACGGAATCAGACTGGTAGACTGGTGGATTTCAGCAGAGTCAAATAAGATGAGTTCAATTTGAATCAGCAGAGTGTTCATCAGCATAATGGATTCGATCAGCAGAGTGGAAGTGATCAGAAAGTTATTACAACGGTAATAAATGCAGTCGGCATAATATATGCTGTAAGAGAAGGGTATTAAAGACAAATGATTGAAGAGAAACCTCGGATCAGCAAGGTGCATTAAATGCAATTTGACAGAAAGTACAACAGACCTGTACAGTGAACAGTTGCAGAAGCCATTCTGAAACAAGGACCGGTACTCGAGGAATATCTGAAAATCTGTCATTTCTCAACAGGCAAAAATTCAAATCCACAAGTATAAATATTTCTGGATTCAAGAGTTAGAGACACAACTGAGAGCAATTCACGAGCAAATTTTCCAAGTCTCAAATACTCTAAGGCATAACACTAAAACAGCGAAGTCATCTGTTGACAAGCTGAAGTCGAGAAAAACAAGCTTACATCCAAATCTTAGTGATTTTCTGTAAAAGAGAAAAGTTGTGAGAAGTAGTTTTCCATCTAAGTGAGTGAAAATACTTCAGAGTATAGGTTTTCTTTGTGATCTCCTATAGCGAACTTGTGGCTTCATCATTTGTTGTAAAAGCGCAAGTAGAGTGTACTATTTACTTTGTGTTCATAGTATAACCCAAAATCTTCGTGATTTGGAAGAGTAGACTAAAAGACATTCTTGTCTATATAACCACTATAAAATTCCTTGTGTTTGATTACTTGCATATTTCAAAAGAATACAAACACTTGAGCAAACTAAAAGATTTTAAAAGGAGTTTAAAATTGGGGATAAAATCTTTTAAGTAAGAAAAGAACTTGTTTGAAAAACACTTGATAAATCCGCTGCATACAAGTTTAAAATTCTGATTTAAATTGAAACAGATAAGTAAATCAGACGAGTGGTCAACTTTGCTGTTTAAGCTAAGTGCGCAATCAACCAAGTAGTCTCACCAGTTCGATCAGCTTACTCTGCTGATAAGAAAAGTAAGAGAAATTTTGAAAAAGTAAAGAGGTCTATTCACCCCCCCCCCCTCTAGACCTCAGCTGACCACTTGGGACCAAGATGAAGTGATGATACCAATTACTTTTGGTGATGCTTAATTTTTTGATCAAAGTACCATAGAGAAATCTTTATATATATTTAGCTTTTTCCTATAATCGGTGTTGTCATAAGATACCTGGAATGATCACATCTACCGTTTGAAATTTACAATATGAACAACAGTCAGATTAGTGTTGGTCAAGTGGATATTTTTTTACCTAGATATAGAGACAAATATAATTATACAGAGAAATCCAAAAGCAACGTAAGAATATACGTTCTCCACATTCGCAATCATAAGAATTAAGAGTAGTTAGGCAAAACTGCCAAAACGAGTGTTGTTGAGAGCCAAAAATGAAACATTGACAAAATATTTGATTGAAATGCAAAAACACACCTTGTGGTTCGTCTATCTAACAAAAAAAACCCTGTGTTATTTCAACCAACAAAACCACCCCGTGTTATTTTTTTAGCAAAAAAAAACCCTTCCCAAGCTGAAATGACATTTATACCCCCACCAAAGGATACAAAAACACCCCTCTTAACCTAAAAATATCAACCCCCTATTGATTTTGAAAATTGACAATAACCCCCATGTTCACTTAAACAATTAACAAAAATCTCCCTATGATTTATGAAGGAATTTAAAATGAGTTTTTTTTGCTAATAGAAAAAGAACACAGGGGTGGTTTTGTTAGTTAAAATAACTAAAGGTGTTTTTTGTTAGTTAGACAAATCACAAGGGGTATTTTTCCATTTAGCCCAAAATATGTGGACAAAAAGTGCAATCTCATAAATATGGATTGATAGTACTGAGGGTCCTGGGACAACAAATGAAATATTGCCGATATATATATCTATGCAAATTGAAGAGAAGAGAAACAAAGCAATAGAAACGTAAACGAAGTACCTTATAAACCACAATTGGCATGGTAAAAGGAGATCAACTATACATGCTGATTTATGCCCAATATTTTGTTGTATGTCACGCCTGTTTTTCCAAATGATTGCAATTTATATACAAAGAAAGAATCTTTAGTTATAATAGTATGCTTTTACATCAAAGTATGCTACCACTATAAAATATAGTTTTCAAGGGAAATATCAATATCAATATTAGAATGCATATGCGAAATTTAGTCTAAAGCTTCAGGAAACATATCCCGTTTTGAGTATCCACTCATCATGGTGTTCCAAGAGATGAGTGTTCGTTCAGGCATTTTGTCGAACAAGTGGCGAGCATGTTCCGACTTTGCAGTAATATGTGATTGCTTTGTTTGCGGATATCTATTGATGGGAAATGTGGTTCTCTTTCAACAATATGACGACTGAGTCACAATCTTGAGTGATTTCTGGATGTTTGTGTAATAATCTAAACACAAATTTTGATATGGAATTGAGTATCCGGTAACCGCAATTTTTTTTCGTTAACAAAGATTGGTTAAAGCACGGTCCTTAAATTTAACCAAGTACAAATTTAAATACAGTTTCTTGTTTCCTCAAACATTTGTAGATTATCTTTCTAGTTAATATATAAAAATCGTTATTCGTAGAAATCTAGGGGTGCACTAAATTTGGTTTGAATTTTCAATTGTGCTTGAAATTATGTTTGAGTTTGGTTTGATTTTTAATCGAATCGATTCCAAATGAACTTTATCTACGTGTATCGAGTAGCTTGATTTTTACATATATTTTGTAACTTTTTAGCTTATCTAGTCGAGCTTAAAAAATTATCAAATAAATTTAAAATTTGACTCCTGATTGGCAACTCTAAATATAGCTATCAACCACTCAGTAAATATGTATAGCAACTGACTTTTGATTTTATTTTTCTTTAAAATATATTCTATATAAAAGAAACTATTTTCATTCTAAAAATATTTGTGTTTACTTAATTTTTTTTTGGTTTCCAATGGTTGAATCATTTTCGAGGTGTGTCGGGCACATTATGTGGTAGCCTTTCCAATAAAGATTATGATGCAGGCCGAAACCTACGGTGGTAAGGTAATAAATGATAGATGACCGAGAATCACTCAACCGGTGGTAGCGGACTCAATCGACGCTACTAATCGCAATATCACTCGCCACGACCAAGTCACTCACTTGTAAAAGAGAAATCGCTCACTTTTAATGCAACAACACTTGCAAACAAATATGTTTTAAAATTAAACACATCTATCTGATTTATTCATTTATAGGGTGTATATAGTAGTTTTGGAACATCCCTCCAAAACATAGAAAATAGTACTTTGAATGACCTTACATTTTTCCAATCTAAAAAACATATAAATTTGACTTTGACTCATCAAAACATAATACATGACTCTAATATCTCATAATAATGATGATAACTCGAAATTAGACTGAATAACCAAGTGAATGCACCTAGAAATACCAAAAGACACAAGCTTGGTTGTTTCTCGAGTGTAGCCTGGCAACTTCTAGTAAAATGACAATAACCTTTTCCACATACCTTCGTCATGTAACCTGTTTATTTTGTTGAAAACTAGACTCTTGTAGCTTTCTAAACATATATGGCACATCTTCTAGTTCATTGTAAATCAGAAAATATTATCGTTCAAAGTGACCCCATCTGCTGGAATAAATTCTGAAATTGCATTTGAATCATTATCCTCGGCTTGAAAAATGAACTCGCCCTCGAGTGTGTGTTGAGATAAAAAAACAATGAGACATGAATAGTTTTCAACTCTTCTATCGAGTTCCATGCATTTTTAAGTTCCCCTAAGTGTGCAGCCTTTGGGTCCTTACTTTAACATTAAGAGCTACTAGCTTTGTTAGGATGTACATTCCAATTGCCAAATAATTTCCATATCATTTTTTCTTTGTAAGAGAAGACTCTTCTTTTAATCTAACCTTTTCAGCAAACTAAAGAGAAAGCTAAATAATCCAATAAGAAATTTTAATTTTGGGGAATATATTACTGAAGTCCTGAAACACTCATTGTAACTCTAATTGACTTCGTTTCTCAAAAAAAAAAAAAAAAAAACTCTAATTGACTTCCATGAATGTGGGTTGTATTGATGATAAATCAATGTTATATTGATAATTTTCACTGAATATATGTTAAAAAGAATACCATTGTTTATTGCATTGTGAATAAGTGGTGAAAATTTATTGTAGAATAATTGTTTGCTGCATAGAGAAGAAACAACTTCCACATTAGCAATGTTCAATTTATGAGAGGCCAACGACTTAACTAGATCTTCAAAAATGAAATCTTCTTCGTCATCTTAAATTGGAAGACTTATAAGATTTTTCATCAGAGCATTGGGCATCTTCTTCCTGAATCTCTTCATGAAAAAATGGTTATCTTCGAATTCGACATCAAAATGAGGTGCGTCATCAACTTCGGTGTCTAGATCCGTTTTTGTAATCTGAATTTCAATATCACTTTCTTGAACTTGAAAATTAATTTCTCCACTCCGAGAAGTAGATGTTGGCCTTCTGGCGAGAAGTTGAAACATCATTTTTCGAAGTTCTTCAATCTTTGCGTATATCAATCTTCCACATCTTTTATACCACGAGGTGACTTGTTGTTTAATCAGAGTACGAGCAAGAACGACGTGACCCGCTCTGATGCCACTTGATGCAGGCCAAAACCTGAGATGGTAAATGTAATTAAATGATAGATGACAGGGAATCACTCAACCTGCGGTGAAGGCTCACTTGATGCTACTAATCGCGGAATTACTTGCCGCGACCAAGTCATTCACTTGTAAAAGAGAAACCACCCACTCTTAATGCAAGAACACTTTCAAACAAATTTTTTTAAACTTAATATCATCTATCTAATTTTTTCATTTAGAGGGGTTTATATAGTAGTTTTGGAACATCCCTCCAAAACATACGAAATAGTACTTTGAATGACGTTACATTTTTTCAATCTAGAAAACATATAAATTTGACTTCGAGTCATAAAAATATAACACACGACTCTAATATCTGATAATAAATACGATAACTCGAAATTAGACTAAATAACCAAGTGAATGCATCTTGGAAATACCAAAAGACACAAGATTGGATGTTTTTGGAGTGCAACATGGCAACCTTTAGTAAAATGACAATAACATTTTCCACGGACCTTTTTTATGTAAACCGTTTATTTTGGTGGAAACTTGACTCTTGTAGCTTTCTAACCAAATATGGCATACCTTTTTAGTTCAATGTAAATAAAAAATAATATCATTCAAAATAACCCCATCTACAGGAGTTCGCTACTTTGTAGTGACTAGTCCCTTGCACTAGACCAACCTAGGGCGTAAAATCTAACAGGCTACTCGATACTCGAATCGAGCTCGTTCAATAAAAACTCGTTTGATCTCGATTCGCCACACAAATCAAACAAGCTTGAACATCATTTTTCGCTCGATAACTTTTAAAACTCTGCTCAAGCTCAACTCGATAAGCTAAAAATTGATAAAACATATGTAAAATATCAAGCTAATAGATACTCGACTCAAGCTCAACTCATTTAACAATTAAATCAACTTCAAACACAAAATTTCAAGCTTATTCGATACATTACAGTTGCCACATCATGAAGTTTATTTCTAACGATGCATGCTGATCTCATAACAAAATTATTCCAAAAATACATTTGACAAGATTTTTCTATTCAAATATGTAAATATTAGAAAAAAATCAATGACCACCCACATCACTACTCACCAACACCTACCCCATTGCCACCCCTTTTCCTTTCCCTTTCCGTCCTCTCGCTTTGCCTTTCGTACATTGACAACCTTACACGACCAAATATGTCTGGGAAGGTTGCAGGCGCACGGAAGGTAAACAAGGAAATGAAAGGGAAGGTAGGGGACGGGGTAAGGTGAGTTCTTTGCGGATGGTGGGAAAGGGGTTAGGGACAATAGAGATATTTTTTCCTATTTCATAAAAATTGTAATTAAATTTTATCTATTTATTTATTAAAATTATAAAATAAATATATTTTAAGTAGAAAATAATTATTTATTGAATTTAAATATTTATATTTGTTTAAATATGTAAATTTTTTTTTACTTTACTTATTGCAGATGTAAATTTTAAATTAGTTATATTGAATTATATACAAATATTTAAAATATAAATATTTATTTAAGTAAAAATATATTTATTGATGGTTTTTTTTACTTTATTTTATTTAATTTTTTTTTCAGAATAATAATTGATTTTTTTTTCTTTTAATCAAAATATTTTATATTATAGCATGTATAACTCAATTATTTAAAAAATACATAAATGTAAATTTATTAATATTAATAATTTGGATAATTACGCAAAAGTCTGTGATTTTTTACAAATAATTTTTATAAAAAAAATTAGGTTTTGATACTTTCGATAGTTCCATTAGTATTTTTGGACAGATGTTAGCCTCAAGGGTAATTTGTGTAATTTTCAAATATGAAGAGTGGCATGTGTGTATACACTAAACCTTAGGGTAGTTTGGTGTAATTCTCCCAAAAAGTAAACAATGCGTATCATATCGTAACGTTGGTGCTGTTATATCAAATAATTTCTCCATCTGGTATAACCTAATTACCCAACCTTTTCTTATTCGCCGCCACACAACATCGGATGTAACGGTCCCTTTTACAAAAATTCTATAATTTTTCTTTTCTCTCTTTTAAATCGGTTAAACACACTCAACTCTTTCTCATTTTGCAGATTGTTTTCTTATTTGCCGCCACAAAACATTGGATGTAACGCTCCCGTTTCCAAATTTTCTATAATTTTTCTTTTCTCTCTTTTAAATTGATTAAACACACTCAACTCTTTCTCATTTTGCAGATTGTTGCTTAGATCTATAATTGATCAAATCATGGATGAACCAACAATGAATCGACCTGCATTCCTTAAATTTTTAATGTCTGTTATTTTCAGCAAAACAAATGGTATTTTTCTCGGCTTTTACTATTTAGGTTTTCGTAATTTCTATATTGGGTTCTCGTTCTTTGAACTTATTATCTATTTTTTGTTGTTTAATTAATTCTGTTATGCCTTCTAAATTATAAAATAATTGTTATGTTTTAGTCATGTACAAAATATTAGTGCGATATTAAAAATAATATTGAATCAATGATAAAGTTATTCATTGATAGTTTTAATTACTTGTTTAAGTTACATGTAAAACTATATATATAGGAAATATATTCCTAATTAAAAAGGTTGAGCTGTGAATGATAAAAAAAATGGTTTTCTTTGATACGTTGGGCAAAATTCTAAATTTGTAGCGCTCAAATTCTAAATTTTTAAAAGACATTGTATTTTTGGGAAAAAATATTAATTAAGATCTTACATATTTTACAAAAAATTTCATGATTATAATAAAATTAATTTATATTCACATGTTTAAAATCTCTTCCCATGAAGAAAAAGAAAGAAAAAAGACTAATCCAGATTTCCCTACATTATAAACAAATCTCATACTTATTTTCAAATTTACGAACACATAAAACATTAATTGAACTACATGTTCCTTAAAATTTGACTTTCATTTCAAATTAAAGCCTGTCTTCTAGATTTCCTTTTCTACAATTCTCAAACTTGGAATTCGTGAGAAAAATTCATAGGAATCGGACTTTAATTTTTGGTGAAGTCATAATTCTCATTTGTGTTCTGCTAAACTTGCACAAAAATATTCTAATAATTTTTAAAGCGTAGAACCTCCTTGTACTTTTGAGAACTGAGCACAAAACCCCATAATTTGTTAAAAACAAAATAGGTCATTTCTGATTAGCATATTTCAAAAATCATTTTTAAAGTACTTCATGTTGGTCCAACAACTTCACATGAAATATTTTAAAATTAGTTTCTTTAAAGAAAACGATCTTATTTATAACATGTTGGGGGTATTCGTGGAGAGTTTTTAAAGGTACAAGGATTTTTCGTGCAATAAAAAATTTACAGGTTAGTTTTCGGAAGTTTTTGCTTAATACCCGGGAGTATCTTCCATTTTCCCCATAGTGACAAGTGATTTATGAATGCCATTTCATAGTGTTTGGTAGCTTCGCATAATAATTTAATGCATTTACATTAATTTTAACCTTCGGTTTCCACTATAGACACCAATGTTTTATGTCAATGTTCGTAAAATGTTCAATACAGTAGTAATCTAAAAAAAATTAAATATGTTCTCTATAATTAATAAAGGGCCATAATACCCAAGGTGGTTTGGCCAAGTGGTAGTGACTTGCGACCCGCAGAGGTGAGACTCAAGTTCGAATCCTACTGGAGACATCACACTAGGGAGGACCTATACCCTTTGCACTCTTTGGTCCGAGCTGTAAATACACAATTTAGTAGATAAAAAAAAATAAAATAATGGGCCATAATGATATTATGCATATTGATTTGGTTATTTAATTGATTTGATTATATATTATTGTTTGTTTAAGAACTTCCTACAACTTTTCCTAATACGATTCTGAGAGAGTTATCAGAAAAGGCAGTTCTTAAAGACCATTATAATCATTCGTGGGAAATAAAGAGGAAAATAGTAGATAATAAATTGTACTTTCAAGTTGGTTGGGTAAAATTTGTTGAAGATAATTCGATAGAAGATGGGGATATGCTAGTGTTTGATTATATTTCTCATGGAATTTTCAATGTCACATTCTTTGGCTTATCGGGATGTGAGAAGAAAATATTTGGAAAATATAAAGGCACGAGAATAGAAGAGAAAGTAAAAGAGGAATCGGAAGAGGAATATACTACGAGGAAAAAACTGACGATGAGGAAGATGTTGTCTCACCAGAAATTGGCGATGAGGAATATACTGATGATGAGGAAAATGATGAAGATCGCTTCGATAACTTTGTTGGGCAAGGAAATGTGCATAAAAGAACAAAAATTGGTACTAATAGTGGTGACAACAAAATATTTTTTTGATTGACCAAGATTATAAAGTCAATAAATAAGTTTAATTATGTGACAACGAAATAAGCATGGCAAAATTAATTTAAGGTTCAAATATACTGATGAAAAATATAATTTCCTACCTTTAAAATATATTTGAATTGTATACATATGCGATCATATAATATGAATTGGAATAATCACAAATTTCTTATAGACTGTTGGAGTATATTATTGGTAAACATGTTTAGAATGATTATTTTGAGGTTTTGTGATATTACAACTGTAGTTTAAATTTATATTTTTAATAATTAAATTGCATATGTAAATTAGAAATTTAATTTGGTACTCATCTCATACCTGCATAGCCCAAATCTTAGTGATTGTATTTGCAAATGGATCAAGTCGTAGAAGAAGTGGAGATAGCCAAGACATATTTCAAAGAAATATACAATCAAACCATAATACACATTGACTCTATCCAAAAATATGGGAAAAATCAAGAATCAAAAAACAAAACTAAATTGAAACATAAAAGAAAGGATTTCATAAATATCACATGACTATGATGCGCCGACACTTCACTAAATGAAGAAATGTAGTCCGACACCGTCAAACCGTCGACACGTGTCCGACACACCATTTGGCATGCCGGTGAAATTTAAAGCGAAAATGAAATTATGACACGGTCTTATGAATAGTACTACACGGTCAAGACACTACAAAGTTATTTTTACAATAATAGAAAGTCTTCTGGTATAAACCTAATTACCCAACCTTTTCTTATTCGCCGCCACAGTACATCGGATGAAACGCTCCTTTTTCCAAAAATTCTATATTTTTTCTATTATCTCTTTTAAATCGATTAAACACACTCAACTCTTTCTCATTTTGTAGATTGTTTTCTTATTCGCCGCCACACAACATCGGATGTAACGCTCCCTTTTCCAAATATTCTATAACTTTTCTTTTCTCTCTTTTAAATCGATTAAACACACTCAACTCTTTCTCATTTTGTAGATTGTTTTCTTATTCGCCGCCACACAACATCGGATGTAACGCTCCCTTTTCCAAATATTCTATAATTTTTCTTTTCTCTCTTTTAAATCGACTAAACACACTCAACTCTTTCTCATTTTGCAGATTGTTGCTTAGATCTATAATTGATCAAATCAAGGACGAACCAACAATGAATCGACCTGCATTCCTTAAATTTTTAATGCCTGTATTTTCAGCAAAACAAATGGTATTTTTCTCGGCTTTTACTATTTAGGTTTTTGTAATTTCTATATTGGGTTCTCGTGCTTTGAATTTATTATCTATTTTTTGTTGTTTAATTAATTATGTTATGCCTTCTAAATTATTAAATAATTGTTATGTTTTAGTCATGTTCGAAATATTAGTGCGATATTAAAAATAATATTGAATCAATGATAAAGTTATTCAATGATAGTTTTATTTACTTGTTTAAGTTACATGTAAAACTATATATATAGGAAATATATTCTTAATTAAAAAGGTTGAGCTGTGAATGATAAAAAAAAATGGTTTTCTTTGATATGTTTGGCAAAATTTATATGTACTAGTCTAATATCTTTAAGTTTGTAGTGCTCAAATTCTAAATTTTTAGAAGACATTGTATTTTTGGGAAAAAAATATTAATTACGATCTTATATTTTTTTACTAGAAATTTCATTATTAGAATAAAATCCATTTATATTCACATGTTTAAAATATCTTCCCATAAAGAAAAAGAAAGAAAAAGACTAATCCAGATTTCCCTATATTAGAAACAAATCTGATACTTATTTTTAAAATTACAAACACATAAAACATGCACAAAATTATTCTAAGAATATTAAAGCCAGTCTTCTAGATTTCCTTTTCTACAACTCTTAAACTTGGAATTCGTGAAAAAAATTCATAGGAATCGGACTTTAATTTTTGGTGGAGTCATAATTCTCTTTTGTGTTATGCTAAACATGCACAAAAATATTCTTAGAATTTTTAAAGCGTAGAACCTCCTTGTACTTTTAAAAACTGAGCACAAAACCCCATAATTTGTAAAAAAAAACAATAGGTCATTTCTGATCGGCGTATTTCAAAAACCGTGTTTAAAGTACTTCATGTTGGTCCAACAACTTCACATGAAATATTTTAAAATTTGTTTCTTTAAAGAAAACGATCTAAAATCACTTATTTATAACATGTTGGGGGTATTCGTGGAGAGTTTTTAAAGGTACAAGGATTTTTTGTGCAATAAAAAATTTACAGGTTAGTTTCCATAAGGTTTTGCTTAATACTCGGGAGTATCTTCCATTTTCCCCACAGTGACAAGTGATTAATGAATGCCATTTCATAGTGTTTGGTAGCTTCGCATAATAACTTAATGCATTTGCATTAATTTTAACCTTTGGTTCCCACTATAGACACCAATGTTTTATGTCAATGTTCCTAAAATGTTCAATACAGTAGTAATCTAAAAAAAATTAAATATGTTCTCTATAATTAATAAAGGGCCATAATGATGTTATGCATATTGATTTGGTTATTTAATTGATTTGATTATATATTATTGTTTGTTTAGGAACTTCCTACAACTTTTACTGATATGATTCCGAGAGATTTACCAAAAAAGGTAGTTCTTAAAGACCATTATAATCATTCGTGGGAAATAAAGAGGAAAAGAGTACATAAAAAATTGTACTTTCAAGATGGTTGGGGTAAATTTGTTGAAGATAATTCGATAGAAGATGGGGATATGCTAGTGTTGGAATATATTTCTCATGGAATTTTCAATGTCACATTATTTGGCTTACCGGGATGTGAGAAAAAAATAATTGGAAAATATAAAGGCACTAGAATAGAAGAGAATGTAAAAGAAGAATCGAAAGAGGAATATACTGAAGGCAACGAGGAAGAAACTGACGATGAGGAAGATGTTGTATCACCAGAAATTGGCGATGAGGAATATACTGATGAAGATGAAGAAGAAGCCGATGATGATGAAGATGATGCGGAAAATGATGAAAATCGCTTCGATAACTTTGTTGGGCAAGTAAATGTGCATAAACGAGCGAAAATTGGTACTAATAGTGTGTTCTAAAACTTATTTTGTTCAAAAACTATTTAACCTCATTCTAATCTGCAAATTAATTTTTATTTTGACGTTAATGTTGTATTTATTTCATTTAGATGGAGCTGGTACCAGTAAGAAACATACTCGCAGGAAGAGAATTTCCGATATCTATGGTGTGAAGCTCCTTCAATCTTGCGATATTCCTATACCTACAAATCCTTATTTTCTGACACACGTAACAAACCGTAAGGGTGATATGGTAAGTTTATTGCTTGGAGCTTCATATTTATTTGCTTATATCGTTTAGATAAGAAAATAAATTACAAAATTATTGGGAGTGAAAAGCGTAGTAGCTCCATTTTATATATCTAATGGACACTTTACTCATAATCATAAATTTAAGAGCAAAGCGACTGTTTAAGCTTTTAAAATTATATCTTCAAAGTCTCCTTTAGTCTTTTAAACTATAGTTTTTATTTTATTTTAATTGACACTAATTTTTAAATTTGACCAAATTAAAATAATCAAACCACAATCCTCATCAACCCCGCCCACGCCTTTCACCCTCCTACAAGGGGGCTAGGGTTAGGATTTTCATTTCTTTATTATATTTAATTAATATGTTATTTTGAAATTTTTATTTAGATATTATCCAATGAAGAAAAGAGTATTATAGTATTTTCATGTCTCAAAATCAAGTCCTAAATCTAATACTCAGTGTGTGAACAACACTACAAGCTTTTGTGTGTCGTTTTTGCATACTCTTTACAACAAAAACTAACCCAAGCTTTTAGGCATGCTATTATTCTTTGGAATTGTTATTATGGAGTTTGGTATATATATATATATATGTATGTTATAACTAATATTGTTAATTTATCATGTCAGTATATTCCTAAAAAAATACTGAGAAATAAAGACTTTAAACTTCCAAAGAAGGTCACCCTCGTTGATCCTAATGGAAGGACATATGAATCAACATATAGAGAATGGGCTGATGGGAGAGCAAATTATGCTGGAGGATGGGGATCATTCTGCAGTAAAAACTCAGTTGGAAAAAAAGATTTATGCCTTTGTCAATTTGTGGAGGAAGATGGGGAGGATTATATTATTGTTGGTATTCTCCGTTTTGATTAGGTCCAAAATAGGCTAGCTCATAATGGAACGTTAATGGTTACATTTGATATATGTTTCTTTGTTAGACTAAAATAATTTATTGTAAACATTGACATTGTTTTGAAGAAACTACATAAACTTTGTTTTGATTGTCTTTTATGTAGATATATAGATAATACTTACAGTTATTTGTTGTTGATATATATGCATACCCATTTTAAAAAGTATGTTTCATACTTTCGACATGGATACAATAATCATCTTTCACGTTGAATCAAAATCAAGTTAAACAAAGTATTTGTTATCTTTCTTGCTTATTTTCTGAGAAAAGGGTAACTAGTAGATTTTTTTTTCGAAAAAAGAATTTAGCTCAATTTTGTCTTACTTTAGAAAAAATATTTTGTACTTGCATGCAACCGTTGTAAGCTTATAGTCCTATTTTCTAATCATGATTATTTCCATACAAGTTGCAGATGAGCAAAAAATTGGATATAAATGTAGTCCAAAAGTTTTACATTTAATCCTAATATTCTAATTATCATATTTGAAGTTTTGTTATTAGAGTTGCATTACATTCTTTTGTCCTTAGTCATCCAAGCCCTCTCGTTTTTTTTCTAGTAGATGCATTGCATGACAATTTTTAACTCGATCCCTTGATCATTTATAAAAAAAAAGGAAAAAATAGGTTACCTCAAATTCTCCCTATTAAGTAAAATTATCACATAAATTTGTGTGGCGACAACAAAATATTTTTTTGATTGACCACGATTATAAAGTCAATAAATAAGTTTAATTATGTGACAACGAAATAAGCATGGCCAAATTAATTTAAGGTTCAAATATACTGATGAAAAATATAATTTCCTACCTTTAAAATATATTTGAATTGTATACATATGCTATCATATAATATGAATTGGAATAAGCACAAATTTCTTATAGACTGTTGGAGTATATTATTGGTAAACATGTTTAGAATGATTATTTTGAGGTTTTGTGATATTACAACTGTAGTTTAAATTTATATTTTTCATCATTAAATTGCATATGTAAATTAGAAATTTAATTTGGTACTCATCTCATACCTGCATAGCCCAAATCTTAGTGATTGTATTTGCAAATGGATCAAATCGCAGAAGAAGTGGAGATAGCCAAGACATATTTCAAAGAAATATACAATCAAACCATAATACACATTGACTCTATCCAAGAATATGGGAAAACATCAAGAATTACAAAACAAAATGAAATTGAAACATAAAAGAAAGGATTTCATAAATATCACGTGACTATGATGCCCACCCCCCCCCCCCCCCCCCCCCCCCCCCCCCCCCCCCCCCCCCCCCCCACCCCCCCCCCCCCCCACCCCCCCCCCCCCCCACCCCCCCCCCCCCCCACCCCCCCCCCCCCCCACCCCCCCCCCCCCCCACCCCCCCCCCCCCCCACCCCCCCCCCCCCCCACCCCCCCCCCCCCCCACCCCCCCCCCCCCCCACCCCCCCCCCCCCCCACCCCCCCCCCCCCCCACCCCCCCCCCCCCCCACCCCCCCCCCCCCCCACCCCCCCCCCCCCCCACCCCCCCCCCCCCCCACCCCCCCCCCCCCCCACCCCCCCCCCCCCCCACCCCCCCCCCCCCCCACCCCCCCCCCCCCCCACCCCCCCCCCCCCCCACCCCCCCCCCCCCCCACCCCCCCCCCCCCCCACCCCCCCCCCCCCCCACCCCCCCCCCCCCCCACCCCCCCCCCCCCCCACCCCCCCCCCCCCCCACCCCCCCCCCCCCCCACCCCCCCCCCCCCCCACATTTTACATTTAGCAAGATTATGTGTCGCTTTGTTCCCGAGTCTCGTTTCCACTTAGGCCATTTTGACAAAAGTAACCTACCAAAATGGCATCGGAATTACAAGCCCAATCAAAGGAAGGAAAGTGACTTGTAATCATATGAATGACATTGTGTGGATATTTTCCTAATTTATTACGAGTGTTTGTATCTAATTTTATCTTTGTACCGTGAAATTTTTAGGTTGACTTATAAGGTCATTCCTCTCGTTATTCTTCGAGTCCATTTGGTTGGTCGTAATTTATTCCCGGATCAAACACTGCATCAAAAATGTAAAGGTTACCCGATATTGACTCGAGAATACAATGAGACACACTTGGACAATATTTTTTCGTTTGATTATTTTTTAAGCTCGGTTCGAGTTCGACTCGAGAAGATAAAAATTGACGAAACACATTTAAAAAATATCAAGCTACGACTCAAGCTTGATTCATTTAATAATCAAATGAAGCTCAAACACAATTTTAAGTTTAATATAAATTTCAAATCAAGTTTGCATAATATGTCTACTGACACTACTCGGCTCGTTAACACTCCTATGTGCACAAGAATAACTCTCCCTTTATATATTTATTATAAATACAAATAAACGAACATTTAAGCTGGTGAACATATTGCACATGGCAAAATATATATGGCCAACTGAATTAAAAGATTGTGCCTGTCGGTGATGACTAGTTTCCATGTGGCTCATGAGTTGGAAGAATTATTTCGTGCACAATTAAATAATACGAAGAACAATTTTATCTAAGCGATAGGATACCATTAACAATTAAAAACCAGAAACATTAGCATTCTTCTTGATTAGACACTACTAATTTAACATAACATAGGAAGCTCAATATGCTTTTCTCAAATATTATTATCGAAAATTAATCTAAATTATAGTAACTTGACATTCAATATTTTTAATCTTCAATTCATATAGAATCTTGTCCATTTCTTAGATAAAAATCATTTTAGTCCTACGTGAACAAAAACTCAACATATTATAGTATGTGCCTTTTATCACAACTTTTAGCTAATTTATGTTTACACATTTGCTCATTGTGACCCATCCCGTCCAATTTAGAATCAAAAGTATAAAATAAAAACAATATATGCAACAATTACGTCGTAAATGTCAAGAATATTTTTGATTATTTAGGATCACACTTTACGACAAGAATGTTCCTCATAATTTAGGACTAAAAGTGTGATCGCGCGTATTTTTCTCTCTTTTCATTTCATTTAATTTGCACGGCAATAATATACTTCGCTTTTCAACATAAAATAATATACTTTGCTTTTCATTTCATTTGGTTTTAATTTGTACGGGAATAATATACTTCGCTTTTAATCTTCGATTCATATAGAATCTTGTCCATTTCTTAGATAAAAATCATTTTAGTCCTACGTGGACAAAAACTCAACATTTTATAGTATGTGCCTTTTATCACAACTTTTAGCTAATTTATGTTTACACATTTGCTCATTGTGACCCATCCCGTCCAATTTAGAATCAAAAGTATAAAATAAAAACAATATATGCAACAATTACGTCGTAAATGTCAAGAATATTTTTGATTATTTAGGATCACACTTTACGACAAGAATGTTCCTGATAATTTAGGACTAAAAGTGTGATCGCGCGTATTTTTCTTTCTTTTCATTTCATTTGGTTTTAATTTGTACGGGAATAATATACTTCGCTTTTCAACATAAAACAACCATAATTATTCATTTTTCAGTTAACTTTTAATCAAATGTCAGAAATGATATTTTTTTATATTTTACATCTCTACAAGAATCTATATTTATTTGACACAAGTGACAATTAATTAATAGAGAAAAATATTTTTTGTTAGAGATTGGACACCATTTGACTATTAAAAATTACAAACACCATCACTCATTTTTCCAGACACCACTAATTTAATCAATATGTTTCCCAAATAAAAAATTCCGAACATATTTTCAACACAAACCTATTAATCAATTACATTATATGTATTAAACATACTATTATTAATTATCAAATACAAGGACACCCCCTACACTAGGGGTGTTCATTAACCCGATGGACCCGCCCGACCCGCTCAACCCGACTCGACCCAACCCGAACCCGACGGTTTTTGTTCTTATAAAACTAGCAACGGGTTAAAATTGTGACCACATGAAAGTTATGGGTCAGGTTGCGGTTTTAGTGGTTAAAAACCGCCCCTAACCCGACCCATCCAAACATTACATGTTTTATCTACCCAACACCACTTACCAAACAAAACATTGAAAAAGAATTAGGGCTTTCTATTTCTAAGCTTCACGCCTGCTCCACTCTCCAGTTCTCTTCTCCATCGCGCCTCTCCTCAAAAATCAAGATTCAAAATCAATTCTCAATTTTCATCACTCATAAGTCACACCAAGCCATACGTGTGAGCCAATGGTAGGAAATTTGAGCGATCAAGAGGAAAGAGGAACATCAAAGGTTTCAAGGTTTGAGTTATTTATAGTTATTAACCAATTACCAAATTCCGTAAAAGATTTTTTGTGCTCTGTAGTTCCCTTTCATTTGCAGTACCCAAAAAGAGTTTGGAGAACATTTGAGTTTAGAATATTTAATTTTTTTTTATTTCTATAAATAAAATGAGTACTGTAACTTATGCATCAATTAATTAATTATTTTTTTGTTATTTTTTGCACTATATGTACGTAGTTTCTTCTTATAAAACAATCGCAGGAATTAATCCTACCCATAAAGATCACTCTACCCGTGATTAATTTTGTTTACCAAACCGAATTAGAGAATTTCCTAGCTTGGAATTATAGTTGCGTTTGGCAAAATGGGCCATCAACAATGAGCTTGTCCAATCTTATTTTATTTTTATTCTTTCTAGTCAGATTGAATTTTATGTAGTTAGTTGAATATACTATATAACAAAAACACTTAAGCATTAAATAAATTCAATGGTTCAACCCGTCAACCCGCCTGCCAAACCGTCCGCACCCGCCTCACCCGAATCGTACGGTTTATGAACTTAAAAATGCGGGTGCGGTTTGAAATTTTGGCAACCCGCATATGTCGGGTCGGGTTGATTTTTTCATTGTCACCCGCCAAAACCCGACCGTGTTCACCCCTACCCTACAACTTATAAAAATATTTACAAAAAACACACCATATAAAGAGTGTCTTTATAATTTTTGAAACTACAGAGAATTTTCTATAGTTACGATAAATCTCAGGGAATCACTCTTAAATTTATTTCACACATAACTCAATCTAGTCTTTCAAACTTCTAAACAACCCTTAAAATCAAATAAAAGACGACCAAAAAGGGCCCGCTAAAGCGCGTGGCCTTAAGTATATGACATAAGATTAAAAATCCAACTTTCAATATTTTTTTCATCATACTTTTCTTTCAATATATAATTATATAATAGATTATTTTTTAATCACTTTTATTTACCCAAAAAATGATTGACCCCAGCAGGTCTGTCCTAGTTTACCTGACAAAGCAACATCTTATTAAGAACCATATTGAATAATTCGTACCACATTCTATATTTATATTGTAAATTTTGTTTTATTATAGTATTATTTACACGATTACATCATTTAATTACTTACTGCTTCGTAAGTATGTGCAATACTTCTTTCCATCATCGGGTAGGAACGGGTGTGGGCCAACGTGTCGGTGCACAGATTACACTCCGTTTGCCCAAATGCTCAATTGTTTTTAACTAGTGAGTCATCATAAACAAATTAATATCACATAATTTATTTACTTAGATAATTGAATTAATATGAAAAAATGCGTATAACATGAGTGGAAGAATATGCACTTTCTTTGATAATGAAATTAATCTAGTTCTAATACCCTCATCATAGTTGTTTTTTCCTATTTATATCAAATAAAGTTAATAATTCTCTTTCAATTTATGTCATGAATGCAATTATTTAAACTAAAAAAAAAAAAAAGCTAATGTTCATTTACCTTTACGTGGTATTCATAATGCTCAATTTATTTCCCTATGATTTGAAAACTAGCACTTTACCCACTATAAAATTTCAAATGAGCAATTTATCTTCGTCAACTAGAGAGTGTAACCCAGTCGCCGAAACTGAGAGTGGGCATGAATTTTTTTTTCTAACATAGGGGTTAAGTTTCACATTTATCATAACACATGGGATAAAGTGTCACATTTAATACAGCTAAGGGGACACTTTATCCACTTTTATTATGATAATGTGGCATTTTACCCCCTGTGTTATGATAAATGTGGCAATTTACCCCCTATGTTATAAAATAGTTTGCATGCCTACTCTCAATTTCAGAAAGTGAGTTACACTCTCTTGCTGAAGGGGGTAAATTGCTTCATTAAAAATTTTACAGGGAGTAAATTGATTTTTTTTCCAAATTATAGAGGGGTAAATTAAACATTATGCATTTCGTAGGGGGTAAATTGTCATTAACTTTGAAAAAAATTGAGTTTGGTACCAAAATTGCAATGAAAACCTATCCTATGATACCAAATTTGCATTTTCGTATCCCTATGGTACCAAAAAAGCAATTTTTCCCTATTTTTTTTGTCCAGGAGAGAGGGAGAGTAACGGCCAACTCTCTTGCCAATAAATAACAATAAATAACATATGAATCTCAATCAATGCGGTGGATCAAATTGCTGTTTTCTTTCTTTTTTATTGTAAATGTAGTGTAGAACTGTAGATATCAATAAATATTAATAGAGAATCGGATCCAATTTGGGTTAAAGAATTCGAAAACTCCTCGTGGAAGCTTTTTTCTTTTCTTTTTTTAAATTATTTTATTTTAAGGAAAGATATATATATGCACTCTAATCAGGTCAATGTGTGTACAGACTCATGCTCAGCTGTATCAGACTCAGCTTGAATATAGTTAAATTAATTTAATTCAATAAATCCGTTGAAGTCTCAAAATTTGTTTTGCCGCAATTGATATTTTCGCTCTACCAACTTTTTTTTTTTTTTTTTTTGCAATTACTCCTCTTCATTTATTGTAGTTATAAAAAGAATTATTTTGGGGCGTTACAAGTAAAATTATATTTTTCATTCATTTTGTGTGATTATATATATTGTTGGTTTGATTTTTAAGTCAATCACAATTGTGGGCATATTTTATGATTAAAAAACAAAAGCAAAATGGTAATCAACAAAATACTAATTATTAAAGTATGTGATAGGACAAAAAATTGAGTTGAAGGCATGCTAAAGATAACACTTCGTACATGCTACATAGTAGAAATCTCATCTTATACCGATGAATACAATTTATGATGTATTATTAACGAGATTTCAGGAATAAATCATGATCTCTTAATTTCATAGCTGATCCTACTCATTTTATGGACCTAGGCGAAAATGACATTTAGAGCCTTATGTTATAGAAAAATTATAATAAATATTAATTTTTATTTTTCTTTAAAATATACAAATATTGATTAAATATTCACGATAAGTTGTAAATTTTAATTATTAATTATTTATTTAATAGTCTAAATAAATAACTAGCATATCTGGGATGATAAGTGTAATTTCGCACCTAATGGCAATTTTAAAATTCTTCCACTGAAACTAATATAAAAATATAAATAAAAAAAGAGAAAAAAATGATATATAGTTTCTTTGTAAAATAATATTTGTTCGTTGTTACAAATATAACAAAAATGCATTGTATATCAACATGTCGAATGCCTTCAGTTCAATAGAATTAATGACTAATCCTTACAATTTGGTGAACCTAAATTCAAATCTCAATCAGAATAGGAGTCCACGTAATGTGTCTGATAGTGGCCCGACCTAAAATGATTAAGCCAAGTATTCCTCGGATTTGAAAACTCCTAAAAAAATCCAAAACAAAGATACAAGATTGTGTCAAAATATGTTATTGCACAGTTTTTTTTTTTTTTTTGGTTTCTTAAGGGTTTAATCCCTTTCGAAGCGCGTCGGACACATAAAGTGGGAATCTCTCTCAATAGGGCAACAGGTTCCGCTACTTTGTACTGACTAGTCCCTTCCACCAGACCAATCACTCTTCAATTAGAAGAAGCAATATAACTATGTTTTTTTTTTTTAATTTTTATGTAAGCTTTCTGCTTTTACATTTCAACATTCACTTTTTAAATTTGAGCTCTTAATTAAGAAAACAATGCTAACACGATTGCGTGAGGGTTTGTGCTTGAATATCCCAATTTTTTCCTAATTATTTGGTGTGAACCATTCATGAATGATATAAGATCGGACATAATGTGTACACATTAGTTCTCCAACATTTCATGATAACATCATATTTGTAGTATGGTCAATTTATCGCTATTTTTGTAATAAAATTAATAAATGTTGGGTCTAATGTGCACCTTATTCAATAACATTTTTTTTTACAAATTAGAAACAATACGGGAAATTAATTGTAGAAAAAACCCGAAAAAAATACAAAGAAAGCTTAATATTGTTGCAAAACTCTTAAGTGGTTTTAAACAAATGATCACATCATTAGATGCTATTGCATAACTATGGGCCTGTTTGTTTGGCGTTTGGGAAAGTAGTTTGGGAGAGTAGTGGAGGTTTGTGAAATAATCTCGATTTACGTAATGTTGTTTGTTTGGGTTTTGAGAGAGTGGTTTGAGAAATAAAGTAGGTGTATGTTTTTTTGGAAGAGTTGGGTTGTAGGTGTAAGATGTGTAAGACTTTATGTCAAATCATATTTGTTATGTGAGATAAATTGTGTAAGAGATAGGTTACTTTATGTCAAATCAAAGTAGAGTTTGTATAGGTTTTGTTTAGAGATAAGAAAATTATTGTTTGTTTGGCTTTTGAGAGAGTAGTTTGAGAAAATTAATGGATGAAAAATTTATTTCGGAAAACAGAAAACATGTTTGTTTGGCATTTCCCAAACACGAAAAAAATCTGGGAAACGCCAAACAAACAGGCCCTATATATTGGTTGGCATGAATTATGAGTAGAAGGAAGTTCTTTATATTGATTAGTGTGGTTTTGTTTAATGTGCTGTACAATTTACACTTTTTTTCCTTTTCAGATAGAGACACTCCTAACTCCTCTGAAAGGTGAGTGTTACTTGTAATCAACGGCCAAACTACATTTCAAATTAAACATATATATGTTTGTCATGTAATTTTATCGAATCTATAGTTTTTTCCTTGATATTAGTAATGTTTAATTTATTCATGTGATAATAAATGACACTATATTTTTCTTATCTTTCTCCAATTTTCAAATGGGATTATTGCATTTTTTGTGCCACAACTATAGCCCACTGTCATTTCTACCCCGTAACTTTTCGGGCTGGCATATTTGGTGCCACAACTTCAACATCAGTGGCAATTTTGGTGCCAATTTCAAAATTAGCCCAAAATTTCCCCATGTGCAGGCCATGTGACATGAAAAATTGAGATTTTGACCATTCAACGTTTTTTTCATTAAAAAAAAATACCAAAATTCAAAATATTTAACTTATCCTATAATATTCACCAAACATTCCCTTAATTAAATTGTTACCTCCCTTCTTCTTCTTCCCCAAATAAAAACATCCAAGTAGCCTAGTTCTTGGTGGATGGATATAATTTTTTTTTTTTAATGAAAAATGCGTCGAATGGTTAAAATTCCCAATCTTCATGTCACATGGCCCGCACATGGGAAAATTTCAGGTCAATTTTGAAATTGGGCTTCAATTGGCACCAAAATTGCCACTGATGTTGAAGTTGTGGCACCAAAAGTGCCAGCCCGAAAAGTTATGGGATAGAAACTCCAGTGGACTATAGTCGTGGCACCAAAAATGCAATAATCCCATTTTCAAATCTTCAAAAATATGTAATGCCGAAAAAACCCTCATTTATGTGAATAATTTTACCTCATTGGTTTATTTTATATAATCAGTTTACACATTTGTGTTATTTTATGTGAATCAATTTGCTTCCAAGTTTTCGTACGTAGATAATTTAACCTCTACTAGTTCAAAGCTTAGTTAAAGTACATTTTATGAGTTTGAGATTAATAAATCATTACATATTACTAATGACCAATACAATTAATTATAACAGAGCGAACATTGATGGTTGAAAACTTGAAATTAGAAATTGCGTATACTCTAAATAATCTATTATACATTACTACTTCATTAGACAAAATAACTACTAAAATTGTGAATAATATAACACTCACAACTCACCATGGATCAAAATTTCTTTTCGAGTGTATGTTTTGGTCAACTAAATATTGAAAACTTTTTGAGAATTATTTGGAAACGTTTAGGAAATATTAGGAAAAGTTGTAAAAAAAAGTTACTAAATTAAGAAAAATATTAGTTTAAGGCAAAAAAATAGTTTCAAAATTATACCTTATTTTCGTTCCGTTGATTTAACAACGAAAACTTTTCGATGTTTTCGAAGTAAAAGATGGAATTTTTTATCCATGCAACTTACTAATAGAATTAGTAAAATCTAAAAACCCATCTAATATCTATTTCAACATATTAACTACTATTTCAACATATTCATGATGTGGGATTTGGTCCTATGCTTTAACATTATTATAGTTTAGAACATATGTCATGTAAATTTAGTAGAATAGAATAAGTAAAATGAAAATAAGAAGACTACTTCTTCTCAGCGTGATTTAAAGTTAATACTAATAATTACTAGATTTGACTTTGACAAATTATGTTTATAACCAATATCACGAAATTGCAATTATCTAAAATTATTGTAAAATAGTTCTAGTTTTCATGCAAAAGAAAATTTCTCAGACAAATTTCCCGAGTTCCTACTTAAGAAAAAAAATCCATCTCAGATTTAGATATTCATGTACTCTTTATATTAGTTAAAATATAAGTACAATACTTTAACTAGTGACTATCTACTAAATATATTTTTGTTACAAATTAAATATAAGTACAACAAAATTAACCACATGTTAACGGGTGATACTCGTCCAGACCAGGTCTTTCAAAGACCATGAACAAAATTAATGTACCCACTAAACATATTTGCAAGATTTTGTGTATGGTCTATGAAAGACCGGGTCTAGGCAATAATTTTTCCATGGTAACATCCCCCATTATCAAATAGGGAGTTTCCTCATTCCCAAATTCCCAATTACTCCAATTTTCTTTTCTTTTAAAACAATTCATTCTCGATCTCATTTTTTCCATAATAATATAAGCTCGAAATGAAATCATTTCCATAAAAAACAACAAAAAGTATATGTTTCAATCAATGTGAACAATAACAAAGATAATATTATGTTTTTAAATCAATGTAAATAAAAATATGGTTTAATTCAAAATATCTTTATTTACATTAATCCTCTCTTAAATTTTTCTTAATTTAATAATTATTTTCAATTCTTTCTAATATTTCCTAAACATTTCCGAAAAGTTCTGGAAAAGTTTCCAACAGATATATACTAGCATTTTTTTTTGTTTTTGTTTTGATTCATGAATAAAACAATTAAAATTCAAAAAATAAAAATAAAAATAAAAGGTGTAAATAAAGGTGGCCCCATAAATGTAACATGGGTGATTCTCTCTCCCCATTTAATTTATTAAACCAAAAAAATTGCCCAATCCCAATACAAAAAAAAAACACTCTTTCTCCCTCCCCCAAAAGACCAAGTACAATAACAGTCACTCTCTGTACCCATTCTCTTCCTCTTTATTTCTTTACAAATCCGAAAAAAAAAACAGAGCAACAAAAAACTCAAAACAACAACAATCATGTTACCCACTTCTTAATTCCATTATCAAAACCCATACCAAAAAACAAGAAAAAAGGAAAAACCACTTCACATAATCCAAACAACCACAAAATGAGGCTCCTCCACCTAACAGTACTCTTATCCATTCTCCTCCTCCTCCCCTCCGCCGCACCGGACATCGTCTCCGACCGCGCCGCTCTCCTCTCATTCCGCGCCGCTGTCGGCGGCCGCGTCCTCCTCTGGAACCTCTCAAACCCCACCCCATGCTCCTGGTCCGGCGTCCAATGCTCCGCCAACAACTCCGCCGTCGTCGCGCTCCACTTCCCGGGAATGGGTCTCTCCGGCCGCCTCCCCCCCAACACCATTTCCAATCTGACAAACCTCACGACACTAAGTCTTCGTTACAACGCACTTTCCGGCCCATTGCCATCCGATTTCTTCGCTTCATTAACTTCTCTACGCAACATTTACTTGCAGCACAATTTCTTCACCGGTCAAATACCGGATTCGTTATTCTCTCTCACGAATCTCGTGAGATTGAATTTAGCAGAGAATAATTTTTCAGGTCCGATTTCACCTAATTTTAACAATTTAACCCGGTTGGGTACGCTTTTTTTGCAGGGTAATCAGTTATCCGGATCCATTCCGGACCTGAACTTACCCAGTTTGGGTCAGGATCAGTTCAACGTTTCCAATAACATTCTTACCGGTGAGATTCCTAGAGGGCTTTCAACTAAGCCCTCAAATTCGTTCTCGGGTAATTCACTCTGCGGTAATCCACTTAATTCTTGTGGTGGACCTACAGCACCAGGTGGTAACAATGGTGGACATAAGAAAAAACTTTCTGGAGGGGCAATTGCTGGGATTATAATCGGTTCTATATTCGGATTTTTATTAATTTTATTGCTTTTGTTCTGTTTATGTCGGGTTTTTGTTAAAAAGGGGAGGTCTAAAGATGAGGTTAGGTCTATTGAGAAAGAAGTCGACATCCCACGTGAGAAAACGGTTGTAGAGAGTGAGATTCATGTGAACAATAGTAGTAGTATTGCTACTGCTGCAAAGGAGAAGGAGATTGTTAGTGGGAAGAAGACATTAGTGTTCTTTGGAAACACGGGGTGGAGGTTCGATTTAGACGATCTCTTAAAGGCGTCGGCTGAGGTTTTAGGTAAAGGGACGTTTGGGACCGCGTATAAGGCGGTCGTGGAAGGTGGGGTCGCGGTGGTGGTGAAGAAGTTGAGGGATGTTAATTTGGGGGAGAAAGAGTTTAAGGAGAAGATGGAGGAAATTGGAAAAATGGATCATGAGAATTTGGTGCCTTTGAGAGGTTATTATTGTGGTAGAGATGAGAAGCTTCTTGTGTTTGATTACTTGCCTATGGGAAGCTTATCTGCTTTATTACATGGTAAGTAAGGATTTCAATTCTTGATTTTATTGCATTGTGTTTGGATTTTAGGATTGATTGCTATAATAATCGTTCGACATTGTGCAAATAAATGTCTTTTTTGCACAATCTCGTGTTTAAAGATGTGTATATCAACGGGTGTTTAGTCTAGTGTTCAAATCCTGGCTGAGGTGCCCACGTAACGTGTCTAACTGTGGCAGAAGGGATTAAGTCAGGTCTAAGATCTGGATACGGAAACCAAATAAAAAATGTTTAGAATTTCTATTTTGAATGAGTCTTTGATGTCTTGATTGCAATTCAAATGTGAAATTGGACTATGGTCCTTAGAATTCTAAACGGCTTGATTTCTTTCTAATTTGTTTGTTTCCTTTTATCTTTTTCTACACCGACTGGAACCAGTTGTCTTACATTGGATATAATTGATAGATCAAACATTGTTATTTTGTTGCTTGCAGTTTCATATCTGTTTCATGTCTGGGGAGCCCCCTATCCTTGTTCTTTTATGTCACAGTTCAAATTATTATATAGTCTTTGGCATATTTGCAAAAAATTCTAATATTTTCTGCGAGATGGGAAATGTAAAGTATAAGTCCCACACGAAGTTTGTAAATAAATGATTATACCCTTTAAGTGTGCTATTGTATAGTTGTATTAAATTGACTAAAATACCCTTAATGACATTTTCAGGAAACAAGGGAGCCGGACGTACACCTTTAAACTGGGATACGCGAGCCACCATTGCCCTCGGAGCTGCCCGCGGAATCTCGTACCTTCATGCACAAGGCTCGACTATTTCTCATGGCAGCATTAAATCATCAAACATTCTCCTAAACAACTCATACGAAGCTCGTGTTTCCGACTTCGGTCTTGCTCAGCTCGCGGGGCCCACTTCCACTCCCAACCGCATTGCAGGCTATCGTGCACCGGAAGTAACGGACCCTCGGAAAGTGTCGCAGAAAGCAGACGTGTATAGTTTTGGAGTGTTTTTGTTGGAGTTGCTTACGGGTAAGGCTCCGACTCAATCGTTAGTGAATGACGAGGGGGTTGATCTGCCTCGGTGGGTGCAGTCCGTGGTCCGGGAAGAGTGGACTTCTGAAGTGTTTGATCTTGAACTTCTTCGATATCAGAATATAGAGGAGGATATGGTGCAGCTATTGCAGCTTGCGGTTGACTGTACACAGCAGTATCCCGATAAACGACCTTCGATGGTCGATGTGGTTGGCAGAATCGAGGAGCTTTGTCGTAATCAAAGGGGTGATATTGTCAATATTGAATCAAGTTCACCATCAATTTAGATGAAATATTTGTGTTTCTTTGTTTGTTCTTTGATTTGAAATTAACTGTGCATTTTTCGTATTATTTTGTCTTTGGGGGGGATTTGTGATAGAAAGAAGTTTCTTTTGTAGCTTTATGTAATTTGTTATGGGGAATTATTTTGTTATTCTTTTTCCATTGTTTGAACTGTAAAATAACTGGCAATTTATTCTTGATGAGCTGGTGTACTTTTAATACTAGTATATTTTATATTATTTTTATTATTTAATTTTGTTGGGACTGGGTTTTATTATTGATTTTCTCTCTCTGTGATTAATTCAATGTGATACCAACTAACAGCATTACCATGTGACTTTATTCCGTTTGCTTCGTTCAAAATCATTATGGGCACGTCCTTTATTAAAAGTTCCCTTTTTTTTTACTAGAAAATTGTGTTTTGCATCCTAAAAAAAGAAATGCAAATTGAAATATGATTTTTTACACCATTAGAATTTAAAGCTCAAATTAGCTAATCAAATTGAAAGTTATTGTATCTAACCGTTGGTGCTCGATTTACTTCCTTTGCTTCATTTGATTTTAACAACGAAAGATGTCATCTAATTAAGCTTAATTATGTGGGTTCATGAGTATGTTCTCTAACATTAGTGAACCCAATTTAGGTTAAATGTCAATGTCGATTACATATTAACTCTAATATAATCAAATCAACTTCAGCCAATTTCGATCGATTCAAGATTAAGTGTTGAACTCTTGGACTTAATGAAGATGCAATTATAAATTACAATAATAAATTCTTTGATATAAAATAGGGATAAAAATAAGTATCAATTTCATGTCCTCAATTGTACATTTTATTCTCTTATTTTTTGTTCATCTTTTGGTCAACTTTGGAAAAGGTTGTAATGAGGGAACTGGAATTTATCCCATTTCCCCAAAGCCTAATATGCCTTTTCAACACGTGATTAGGCATTATATTAATTCTCTCTTGTCCTATATATATATATATATATATTTTTTTTTTTCATAATTAGGTTTATATTTATATAGAGATTTGAACCGACCGTGCTCTTTACTTTTGACTAATTGCTTTTGTGAAAATATGTAATTAACACAAACGGATAATGGCAATTTACCCTCTTTGATATTCATAATATTCAATTCATTCCTCCTGTGATTTGAAAAAGAACAATTTACCCCTTAAGTCGGAGAGTGTAACTCACTTGTCGAAATTGAGAGTGGCATGAAAAGTGTTTTCTAATATAGGGGATACATTATCACATTTATCATAACATGAGGGGGGGGGGGGGGAGGCATAATACAGGGGTTAAATTGCCACATTATAATAACACAAAGAGGTAAAATGCCACATATAAAAATATCAGGGAGGCAGTGTGAAACTTTTACAAAATTACAGGAGGGTAAAGTGCTATTTTTCAAATCACAGGGAGGTAAATTAAATATTATGAATATCACATGGATGTAAAATGCAATTAACTCGTTAACAAACATAAACAAGGGGAAATTTGCTTTTTTGGTACCATAGGATAGGTTAACTAGCACTTTTGGTACCATTGGATACGAAAATGCAAATTTGGTACCATAGGATAGGTTTTCATTGCAATTTTGGAACCAAACCCAATTTTTCTACAAAGTTAATAGCAATTTACCCCCTATAAAATGCATAATGTTCAATTTACCCCTCTATAATTTGGAAAAAATTAATTTACCCCCTGTAAAATTTTAATGAAGCAATTTACCCCCTTCAGCAGGAGAGTGTAACTCACTTGCCGAAATTGAGAGTAAGCATGCAAACAATTTTATAACATAGGGGGATAAATTACCACATTTATCATAACAAAGAGGGTTAAAGTGCAACATATAAAAATATCAGGGAGGCGATGTGAAACTTTTATAAAATTTCAGGGGGTAAAATGCATTTTTTTTAAACCACGAGGGGATAAATTGAATATTATGCATTTTATAGGGGTTAAATTATCATTAACTTTGGGGAAACATTGGGTCTGGTACCAAAGTTGAAATAAAAACCTATCTTATGGTACTAAATTTGCATTTTCGTATCCAATGGTACCAAAACTGAAAGTAGGTCTATCCTATGGTACCAAAAAACCAATTTTCCCCATAAACAAGGATCCAACTTTTGGAATGAAATCATAAATAACTGATGATGGTTGTTTAAGTGTCTTGTCTGAATTCAACGGCTGAAATTATAGATAAAATTAAAGGCTCAAAAATTCATGTTTTTACTTGTAATTCACCTTTGTTTGTTAGAACTAAACTTTAGTTTAGATTTTGCTTTCAAGTTACTGATTTGGAGTTGGGAGTAATGTCTCATTAGCGTATGATATGATAATTGACAAGTGTTCTTCATATCTTCTCAAAATGAGTAAGGCATTTACTTTTTACATTTTTTTTTAAAAAAAAATCAATTAATTTAATAGTAAATGTGAATAGTTGGACGAAGTTTGGTTTGAAAAAATCAATTGACGCTTCTTATATCCAGTGTATCTAGTCTAGTATGAAAAAGATGAACTTTCTATGAACTATGGTAATAAGTACATCCACTTTGCCCTTAAATTTGGTTTATGCGATTGTTTATTTTCCCATGTACAATGGTAAAATATATGAAGTGGCAATAATTGTAAATTGTCATTATAAAATTGAATATAAGTACGAGATAAAATATTGTATCAAACAAATTATAATAATTATTTTACGACACGTCACTAATGACAACGAAGCAACACTAAATTTATTATATATGTAATAACTAACAAACTATCAACAGCTTAAACACTATTTTCGTCATTAGTTATGGCAAAACGGGTTACTCATGGATTAGTAGTGGCTCGATTTCGTATAGTTTTGATTTTCGAAAAAATAATTCAAGTAATTTCAGTGAAACTTTTTGAAACATAATTTGAACTAAGTTTTAATATTGAATTTTGTTAATTTCAAGAAATTTGTCATATGATTTGAATGTTGAAATTTGAAAAGAAAACATATCGAAACAATTTGCTCGATGAGACTAGACTAGATACAAATGAGATTTGACTCGTAACAGAGAAACCTAAGGAAGACTAGAACCATGAGGAGGCTAAAATATTTCTTACCACTTAATTGCCAATTGTAGAAAAAAGAGTTAATAGCAATTTACACCCTGTGATATTTGATATACCATATTTGGTAATGACACTTGGGATACGAGGAGAGCACCGCGTGGCATTTACCTATAGGAGATCGCTAGGAACAGGTAGATTTGATCCGATCATGTCTGAGATCGGTCGCCTTGTTTCGTTCCTCCTACTCAGTCACCTTGTTCCAATCCTCATTTAAGGCGACCGTTGGCCTCAATCATGATCTCTCTTGTACAGATTAGTATGGATCATCTGACGGCCTGTATTATTCCAATTGTCTCTATCGCCGACTTACTTTCATACGAACTACGGTACAGTCTCGTATGGTGTGACCCATATCTACTCAACCGACCTGGATGAATAGAGCAATTATAAATACCCCCATCATTCAATGGGGAGGGCACATGATTCTAGGCGTATCCAGATCGGATCTCATTAGATCGATTGTAATATGTGCTTAAGATCTTAGGCATTTAGATAGTTTGATCTGGACTCACTTGTAATAGGATATCGTAGCTTGTAATATTCTATTGATTTAGTGAAGATCTTGACCTTTCTTTTTACAATTTATTCTTACGATCTTCACCTAAATCAATATTTATAATGTTCAATTTATCTCCCTATGATTTGAAATAGAACGCTTTACCCCCCTGTAATCTTAAAAGAGTTTCACACCGTCTTCCTAACATTTTTATATGTGACAATTTATCCCCCTATGTTATGATAAATATTGCAATATACCCTCTGTGTTATGATAAATGTGACAATTTACCTCTTATGTTACAAAACACTTTTCATGCCCACTCTCAATTTCAACAAGCGAATTACACTCTCCAGATGAAGGAGATATATCACTTCTTCAAAATTTTCACAAGGGTAATTAAATTACTCTTTTTCAAATCACATGTGCATACATAATGCATTTCACAGGGGGTAAATTGATATTAGCTCGTAGAAAAAATAAAAAGAGACGCATCAAAGATTAAAAAAAAACTAATTCTTGTATATATCTAGCTCAAATTACCAGGAACTACAAGATTTACACTAAAGAAACCAACCAATCTATTTCAACATTTTGATTTTCAATCACACATCCATCAAATTGCAAAGTTTCGACAGAACAATGAATAGACTAAACAACAGCTGATGAAACACAACTATTAGTAAAGTATTTTACATGAAAAAAAAAAAAAAAAAAAGAAGCTCTTCGCAACAAAAAGGATGCAAGAATTCCCACCAACACTGAATCTAGTATTATATCAATGTGTTCTTGATCATTTCACCGTTTTGGAGTGTTTAATGAGCCAATCCATGACGATATCTATGTTTACCGAGTCCTTGCAAGATATCATATAGCAGCATACTTCTCTATCCGTTATCGATTGTAGTTCTCTGCCCAAAAAAAAAACATAAGTCGTATATTATTATTATCAAATAGTTGATTTACATTCACGTAAAGAATATTGAGCGTCTTACAGTTGGTCGACCAGTGCTTGCTGTGAAATAGCTTCTGATTTGTCGATTTTATTTCCAAGAACAAGCAAAGGAATCCCAACTAATGAAGGTTTCTTCAAAAGATCAAATAGTTCACTTTTAGCAATAGGTATGCTGTCTCTATCAGCAGCATCGACAACGTATCTGCCACAAGAAAAAGAGGAAAATAATCATTTTGGAATGAAAAACAAAGAGGAAAAATGGCACTTTACCACCTAACTTTCAATCATATTGCACTTTATTCCCTAAATTTTCGACCGTTCCACATTCAAGTCCTAATGCGAATTAGCGAAAGGCAATATACAGTGAACTGCCACAAAAATGAAGGGCGCAAATGCACATGGCTCAAAGGTAAGGGAGTAAAGCACAAAATGTCTCAACAAACCTAGATGAGTTCGACACATGCATTCCGAGATAAATGCAAAAACTCCCCTTGTACTTTGCTTAACTATCAAAATTCACCCCCTTGTGTTCTTTTTTTATTAGCAAAACAACTTGTTTGAAATTCCTTCATAAATTATAGGGAGGTTTATGTCAACTTTTCAAGTGAACATGGGGTTATTGCCAATTTTCAAAGATAACAGGGAGGTTATTGATAATTTTTTTAGGTTAAGAGGGGTGTTTTTGCATCCTTTGGTGGGGCATAGTTTTCATTTCGGATTGATAAGGGTTTTTTTTTGTTAATAAAAAATAAGCACAGGGGGGCTTTTGGTGATAAAAACAACTCCGGGAAATTTTGATCATTAGTCAAAGCACAAGGGATATTTTTGCATTTCACTATATTCTTTAAAATAACTACCTACTGCCATAAAGCCATATGGTGAAACAAATAGGGAAGAGTTAAAAACAAGAGAATTATTACAGTATAGCTGAGACACCACGACAATAGCGCTCCCACATGGTACGAAATCTCCGTTGCCCTCCCAAGTCCCAAAGTTTTATCGTCACATTTCCTTTTGTCACTTTTCGCATATTAAATCCCACCTGTTCTCATACAATCAAAAAGGAAATTTTCTGTTAAGTACACAGACTATTGTTATATTACGAGTATTTGTTTTCATTTTTAAAAAGATAAAAAAGACACCTACAGTTGGAATCATGTCCTCGCTATACCCTCCTGTCTGATGAAAACAATAAGAGGTAAGAATCGTAATATTTAACATATAATATATATATATATATACACATGCACACAAACACACACATTTAATGATTACTCACAGCAATGGCGTTAACAAGTGATGTCTTCCCTGCATTTTGAAGGCCTACGAGAGAGAGTTCCATTTCCTGTTTGAAGAACAAGCTGATACGGAGAAAATAGTTAGAAATAAAAACTTGAATTTACAGCTAGTTTACTAGTTATATAATCGACAATGTACATATTCGAATCTTTATATTTATTTTATGAGGGCATTTTTTAACCACTTTGTGCAAAATCCTAATTAATCATGACTTGGATATAATGGAAATTAAGCCACCCAATACTTGTCCATTTACATTCCCTAAACCCTGAGATGTTCAAGAGACAGATGGAGTGGTTCCGTTAAAGAAAACGGCCACACGTTTCAAAATGTTAGGCTATGTTTGATTCTTGGATTTCAGTGAGTAAAACGTTAAGGAAAATATTTGTTTGTGCAGCAAGCCAGCAAATGATTAAACATTGACCTTCATTTGTTATATCAATCCATTTGTCCTAATTGAAGAAGAAACATATGCTCAACAAAACTTTAAGTGATCAAATCCCATTGTAAATGAGAACTAAATCAATTAATTGGGCCACCCAAAAATAACCGAACCGCGTTTCATCTTTTTAAGTTCACTTGTTGAATCGAAACAAGAACTCATATTTTCTTCATCCGCAATACCACATGACTAATTCTAAGGTAACACAGACATACTTTGAAGCTCGACAAAATTAAAGAATTCAAATCATGCTAAAAAATTAGGCATTTTATTTTTCTTGACTTAAGTCCAAAATTAAATCTTTAACCAAACCAAATTAATGATTCCCCTGATTTTCAAATCCTATAAACTCAATCTATTCAAAACAACAAAAGCCAACAAATTCAATATACCAAGATAAGTATTACTTCTTAATACCAAATACCCCAAATACTTATTAGTATTCATTTTCCTGTAAAAATTAGTACTTAGACAACATCATATACTGAAACAAACTGTGCAGAATAAACCTATTATTTCAATATACCAAACACTATAAAATACATTCACATAAAAAAAAAAATATTAATCAAATAGACAACAACAAAGGGGGATAGAGAAAGGGGTTACCTTCGGAGCCAGTTGAGTAAAGAATCCCACAAACCCATTTGAGTTCTTGAATTCTCAGAGAGCAGAAGAAAGAAAAGGTGACAGGAAAAAAAGGGGGAAAGAGAAAGACGTGTCGAGTGCGAGGAAAGCGAGAAACTTCACCGACTCAAAAGAGAATCGCGATTTCGAGTGTTTTGAAGATAATACCTATGTATATTATTATAAGAAGAAAAAAAAAAAAGATAATACCTATGTATATATGTTAACGACAATTTACCCTATAATATTCATAAAATCCAATTTACATTCGATAATTAAAAAAAAGCAATTTACGCCTCTATAATTTTATAAAAGTTTCAGACCGTCTCCCTAAAATTATTATATGTGTTTATCCCTTGGTTATGATAATGTGTCGGTTTACCCCCTGTGTAAATGTGACAATTTGCTCTCTTGTGTTATGATAGATGTGATAATTTATCCCCTATCTTATAAAATACTTTTCATGCTCATTCTAAATTGCAACAAGTGGTCACACTCTCCAGATGAAGGAGACAGGGCCGGTCCTGAGTTTTCGGTGGCCCTAAGCAAACTTTAAAAAAGTGGCCTTGAATTTTTGTGTACTTATATTATGTTAATAATTAATACAAATTATATAAAACAACTTATTAAAAAAACTATTAATTAGAAAAACAATAAACAATAATGAATCATATATAATCTCGCTTTTATAAAAAAAAAAAAAAAAAAAAAAACAACGGAAATACGAACACAGTTTTATTAACGTATTAATTTTAGATATAAAGAAACATATTAATATTAAAGTCACGTCACATAATATCCATTAATGATACAAAAATATAGGTATAATTTATTTAAATTTATCGGAAATGATGATTAGATACGCAAGGTCGAACACTAAACTATTTAAATTATGAGATAATCCTATGGATCCGTTGGTCACATGGCTTACAACTCCAAATAAATTTGAAATTGCAATATAAAGATTTATTTTTGTTTACTTTTTGATTTAGATAATATATATCTTAACTTATGGCCAACTAGTCTAAATATGAGGATCCGCTAAATTATTTATAATGTATTGGATCTGATTTTCAAAATTTAAGCAATGTTTTTGGGCTTTCCATATTAAATATGGGCTCCTCAAAACAAATAACAAAAATAAAAAGTAAAAGCACAAGACATGAAAGGTTTTGAACCTAGAACCCTTGTGATGAAATGCAAACACTCTACCACTTCAATTGTATCACATGTTAATAAAATATACATTTACATTTGTATTTATATATATATATATATGCATGTATATATGTATTCTTTTTTCCGGAGGCCCTCGCGAGTCGGTGGCCCTAGGCGACCGCCTATGCGGCCTACCCTCAGGGCCGGCCCTGGAAGGAGATAAAATACACGTAGGAGTAAAATGCTAATTTTAAAATCACAAGGAGGTAAATTGAACATTATAAATATCACAAAGGATAAATTGTCATTAACTGTTAATAATTATGTAGTCCAACAAGGACTCAACGTTTACTTTGTTAAGGCCACCAATGACCAAACCCGCACACCATGAGTTTTATTTTAAGTAGATAGAGCTTAGTGTGAGGGCTCTCAATGGGTCGGATCATGTTTGATTTAGGATCCGACTCCATTTATAACAAGTTGGATTCGGTTTTTCTTGAAGTTGAGATATTTTAGTTCAATGAATCATGTCCGGGTTTAATCGGATTTTAGATTTTTGTCAAATTAAAAAAAAAAATTCGCTATTTAGTTTTAGGAATTGAAATTGATGTATCAAAATAACGTTGGGCAAAAATATGAAGGGTGAGTTTGGCCCAGCGGTGGGAGCTCTTAAAAGCACTTCTAGACCTCCATTGTGATTTTTGAAGTGTTTGGCCCCAATTATAGAAATTGCTTTTAGTCAATCGTGATTTTAACGGTGTTTGGCCCCTAATATCATAATCACTTTTGGGATCTCCAGAAGCTAAAAATCAACTTATTTCAGAAGCTACTAAAGTGTTACTTTTGCAAAAGCTATTATCCAAAAGCAATTATTTTATAATTGAATTTTATCATAATCAATTATTGCCAAAATCCATTTTAGTAAAATTAATTCTCCTATAATTGATTTTCGAATCGCTAGGCCAAACTCACCCGAAATCATAAACGAAATATTAACTCATGTATTAATAAACTGATGGTAAATTAATATTAATATTAATTATAAAAATAAATATCATCTAATACATAATTTGTATGTAGGATTCAGATTATTAATGAATTGAATTGGATCCAGATTTTATAAATTGGATTAGCTCAATTGAGTCTTTAATCGTATTAATCTTTTGTTAAATCGGGTCATATTCATGTAAAATCCGATTTAAAGTTTTCCCCATTGACAACCCTACTTAGGGTGTAATTTAGTAGGACGATCATGCGTTACATTGTTGAAGTTGAATTAAAATGTTTTTCAGAAGAAAAATAAATGGATTTTGATTTTATTTTAACTTGAGTTATTGAATCTAACATGAGTTGAATTCAAATTGTTTCATATTTCAACATATATTATTACTTTTATTTTATTGAGTTCGAATTATGTTTCAGTAGATAAGCAATTTGGGCTAACGGATTAACTGGGTCAACAAAATAATGTACTGTTTGGTTTATTATTTTGTGACTATTTTGGCTTCTCAAAATTGTCTTATTTAGAGCTCAAATGTCAAATATGCCCTCAATTTGAATTTCCACTACTATAGATTTTTGTCATTTCCACGTGAATTTAACTTGAGGACAAATGAGTAAAAAGCACAATTGGATCTTTGGAAAATTGGAGAATGGTGCTTGCAGTTTGTACTGGGGCAGATAAGGGGGATGGCCCGGCCTACTTCCTGCCATTTCTTTCGAGCTAGCCCATAAATGGATTGGTTAAATCCTTTAGGTTGCGTTTGGTTTGCCCAACTAGATTAGGCCCAATAACTAATTCCACTACAATAAAATGTAGTGGGCATTATTTAAATATTTGTACATTAAAATGCTGAGTATAATAGAAGAAAAATGTAACTCAACCATGCTACCAATTTTCTTGCTTCTTGATGTTTCATTTTATTACAATTTGGTCATGAAAGATGTAATAAATAGGTAGTAATGGGCTGATTAATTTGATAATTATGGACTGACCTACCATAAAATAAATCCTACCAAAAAGGTGTTAGGGTTTAATTGATTGTGAGATATAAATATATAGGGTTGTCGATGGGCAGAATTTTAATCCAAATTTGATTCGATTTATTAGAATATTTATCCTATTAGAGATTCGATAAATTTGATTTGATTCAAAAGATCCGTAATTCGAAATTAATGGAGCGAATATGAACATGATCCGACCTGTTAAAGATCCAAATTCGATTAATATATGAATTTATAAAATATAATATATATTTAAATAAATACAAACCAATTAATATAAAAATTATATTTGTCATTAAAACATAAACTCTTCTAAAATATAGTCCAAAAAGCTGATGAGATAGCCACTATGACCAATTTTTTTTTTTTTTTTTTTGTTTACATTTTTTTAACTATGACCTATTGGGTCATACATATCTAAGCTTTTCCAATTCAATCTTTTAGTATAGACAATACAAAGATAAACCCTAATCTAATCCAATTTACATAAAACTGACGTTACTCGATTAACTCTACGAGATATGTTGAATGGACAATTTACCTCTCTATGATATGAAAATATAGGCAATTTATCTCCCTGCGAAATGAAATAATGAGTAATTTACCTCCCTGTGATAATGAAACAATGAGCAATTTACCTCATTGCTAGTGAAGGTGTTGCATACACACTTTATAATGCGATATATATTTTATTTTAAGAAATGACCAATTTAACCTTACTATTGATAGTATTTTCACCTCACTTTACCCCTCCTGTGAGGCTGTGATATGCGTAAATAGGTAATTTACCTCCCTGTGATATGCGTAAATTGACACTTTAAATCCCTGTGATATTGTTTAATGGGCATTTTACCCCCTTATAAAAATATAAAAATCAAGAAGGATGCAATGTGCTTATTTTATAATAACACAGGGAGAGATTTTGCCAATTTATTTATCACAGAGAGTTAAACTGCCTATTTAGAATAAAACATGGAGTTAATTTGCTATTCACACTCGTATATATCGTAAAACACTACAAAAAAATTAAATTTCAGTGACAAAATACTAAATGACAAAGTGACAAGAATTTAAATATTATCACTAAATTAATGTAGATAGATACATTAGAGACAAGAAATGTGAAAAAATTGTCATTATTGACATTTAGTGATACCCCAAAAGTAACAACTCAAAAGTTGTCACTAAATTCTAGTGACAATAAATATTGTCACTAAAAGAGTGTCACTAATTGTCAATATTAGTGATAACTTAAAAATATATTTTGTCACTATCGTTATTGTGACAAAAATAAATACATTCAAATAATGACAATTTTCAATGTCACTAAATATTTTGTCACTAAAGTTCATTTTTATTGTAGTGTAATAATTTCAAGTCGTAATTAAGTTCAAACAACTAATTGAGAGAAGAGATACGACGAGATTGTTGTAAGATAACATTTGCAGTGGATGTATTTTGTTCCAAAACAACTTCATAACCATCGCTCCAACTCTCCATTCCTTGAGCCATTAATTGCCAAAAGAGTGCACCTGCACACGAGCCTCTCTTTCTTGCAGAATCATATACTAGGTTGAATACATTCATGAAATCCTGGTCCCTTTTCTTAAGGGTGTATCCTTTTACTCTCGAAGATTTTCCGAACTCGGTCACCAATATTGGCTTCCTCAAGATTATTTGTGAGTCATATATGTGTGCTTGGATCCACTTCGCTACAAACCTATTTCGGACATATTCGTCTGCACCAGGCTCCCTACAATGCACACACACACACAAATATTCGTCTACTTGAAAAAAAAACTAGCAAAAGACAAAAACACAACCTATGTTTTGTCTAACTTTAAAAAAAAATCATGTGTTATTTTAACTCCCAAAAATCTCCATGTGTTTTCAATTCAGTGCCAATTACACCCGCAGAAAAACCGTGTGATTTAAACGCGGAAACTGCAAGTGGTTTTTTCATAATTTATTTTTGATATGACAATTTTACCCCCAAACCTTAGTTGTACCCTCTGTTCTTCCAGTTAAAATAACACATAGGGTTTTTTGAAAGTTAGACAAAGCATAGAGGGTGTTTTTGTCTTTCGCTCGTAAAGAAACACAAGAATTAATGTTGTTCCACATTGTTAAAATTAGGACGTGTAAATATACCATAGATCAGGATACAAATGTATTGTAGTAAAATCCACCGTGGCAAGACGATTGTTGGAAATGAAATCCGTTCCAACTCCATTGCCAGGATTCAATCGTTTCTTTTCAGGCATAGAGTCTCCATAAAATCCTTCATGACCAACTTCTAGAAGATGGTTCTTGTCAATAGATTTTACATAAGATGACATTTGTGACACCCAAGCCTAAAGATTGAAGAAAGTGTCGATTAATTACATGTCAAACAATAAAATTCAAATAATAAGGTCAATATATATATAGAGAGATAGACTTGTAAAACTCTTTGAGAGTAACAACGGGGTTCGTTCATTAACTCCCATGCAAATATGGTAGGATCATCTTTGTATGCTTTCCCCGTAAACGTATTAACTCTCGTAAGTACGGTCTGCATCCACGTAGACATAACATATGAGCGCAAAATTTTATATATAACGCCCGCACGCAAATATTACTTCTTAGATTGTACCTTAACGTAATTTTTGTAATACCCTTGGGTAATAGGACTATAATAAAAGTCGTCATCGCTTTTCAAGGAATGACCCTGGTTTCTTGCCCATTGAACGTACTGCTTTTTCCCGCCAGGAGCCCAGTTGTTCACCAAACTCAAAATCAAATAAATCCCATAATTGTTGGCTTGTGACACCACAAAATCCAAGCTCTAGAGTTATGAAGACAAAATATATATGTTATTAAATTTTTTTACACCATTTTCATAATTAATTAATGAATATATATGCATGGACCACTAGAGAGTAGTAATCAATAACTTATTGATATATCTATGTACAATGAAGGCTATTCGACAAAACAATATGTTAGACTAAAAAAAATGGACATTCATCATCGACCAAATAATTACGAAATATTGATATTACATAGTTATTTCATCAATTATGTAAGTCTTGTTTTTAGTGTGACAGAAATATGATGTTTGGGCTAGATAATATGATAAATAAAAAAAATTGAGTTGTATAGTTGCTATAAGCAAGTTTCTATACGTGAAATTTAAATTCTCGCACTACCATGATGTATATATATACCTTAAACATAACTTCGTTGTAAGAACCGGGAGATATCTGAAGGGGTAGATTACCACCATCACTGAAAGCCCAAGTCCTGGCAACGTTCATCCCATATTGGGAGGCTCGTTCGAAGGTTATTTTTACCTTGTCTCTAGTCGAGGGGTTCGATGCTACGTACATCAACCAGTATGCATTGAAACCATTGAAATACAACGGCCTTCCATTCTTTACGAAATGAGTACCCTTTGTCTTCACAAAGCTATTTCCAATTATCGTGTTCTTAGCCTCACCATATGCTACAAAAAATGTTACCAAAACGAATGTAATGACCAAACTCTTTCTCCACATCTTGAATACACTAATTTTTATTTTTATTTTTTATTTTTATTTTTTATTATCTATGTATTGTATTTATGTTTTTTTTTGGATAAAGTTAAATTTATGTATTGTATTTATGTAAATGTATGTTTCTTGCAACTTTGCATGCACTTATGGGGTATATATAAATCTTTTTATTGTCTATATATGTATATTATTTATGTAAATGTCAGTTTCTTGCAAGGATATTGGTAGAAAAGGTTCAAGAGGAAAAATGGGATATGGATATGCACATTGCTTACTTCATCATATCGATCTCTAATATGTGAAACTGATTTTTTTTTCCTTTTCTTATTAATTTGATAATATTGTATATCAAAAATATATTGTGTAGTCATTAATTTAGAAAATTTAGAATGGAGTAAGAATATAAGGAAACAAAAAATTGCATGTGGGATATTGAACTTTGTTCTATTATTAATTTGATCACACTTGTTAATTTAATTAATATAGTAATTCGGGTGCATGTGGTCGAATCTGATTAAATTAAAAATAATAAATAAATAAAAAACGTTAAAAATGGGCGTGGCTAAGCAATACTCCCATATATATGTTCTATGCATTCAAGATATATAAGTCAATCCAATCGAAAAATAAATTCATTATTTAATTGTGGGAAAAATACTTTTGATACCAAATTTTAGTTTAAAAAACACATTTGGTACCAAACTTTTTGAAAAAATACATTTCATACCATGATTCACACAATCTTGACACATTTAGTTTTACCGTCAATTTTTAGATGAAATTCAGCACGTGCCGCTCATGTGCCCGTTAAGTTAACAATGTGAGGGAAAACATGCATGGGTTTTAAAGACCCACAGTACGTGCTGAATTTCGTCCAAAAATTGACGGCAAAAGTAAATGTGTCAAGATGATGTGAATCATGGTATGAAATGTGTTTTTCCGAAAAGCTTGATATCAAATGTACTTTTTAACTAAAGTTTGGTATTAAAAATGTTTTTCCCTCTTCCCTCTTATTTAATTACCATATCAACTTTCAATTTGGTTGGAAATCTATTTTATGACTTGGATTTGTAATGCAATGGCAAGTTGTGAAAATCCCATTTTCTTGACTTCACGAGTACATTTATTTCTATTTAGAATCCTAAAGATTATTAGTCCAAGAGAAGAAATATTTTTAATTCCTTCAATATTGAATAATCCAAAGGAAGGAAGAAACCTCTCTTCATGTGTAACTTACTCGTAAAGTACATTGAAAAATGAGAAAATTGCATTTTTGGTACAAAGCTATAGGTCAATTCCTACTTTTGGTACATAGCTTTATGTGTCCAACATATTTGGTACAGAGTTTTAACAAATTGTGACATATTTGGTACAACCGTTAAAAATTGCCATTAAGGGGTGACGTGGCAGTTAAGTCTAATTGCAAAGTTGATGCCATTACTTATGTTGACTGATAATTTTACCCCATAACATTTCAGGTTACCAAAAAAGCCCCACATCTCCAAATTTAGTGACGATTTTAGTCCACATTGTTGCCAAATTTCAAAATTGACTCGAATAAGACCACGTGCGGACCAATTTGAAAATTTTACTTATTTTATTTAAATAACTAATTTAATTTATAAACAATATTAATAAATTAAATAATAGTTTAACACAAATATACCAAAATTAAGAAAACATATTCTTTTTAAATATAAAATTTATATAATAGCATTAATCTATTTAATATTTATTAAAATAATAAATTATATAATTAAAAACTATTTAATATTTATTAAAATAATTAATAAATAATAAATAATTATAATTTTAAAAAAAAAAATTCCCCACCCCACCCAACCCACCCACCACCTCCCCACCCCTCTCCCCCTAACCCGATTCCCAGGCCGCCGGGGTGGTGGGTTGGATGGGTGGGGTTGGGAATTTTTTTTAAATTATAATGATTTATTATTTATTATTTTAATAAATATTAAATAGTTTTTAATTATATAATTTATTATTTTAATAAATATTAAATATATTAATACTATTATATATTTAAAAAGAATATGTTTTCTTAATTTTGGTGATATTTATGTTAAATTATTATTTCATATATTAATATTATTTATAAATCAAATTAGTTATTTAAATAAAATAAGTAAAATTTTCAAATTGGTCCGCACGTGGTCTTATTCGAGTCAATTTTGAAATTTGGCAACAATGTGGACTAAAATCGTCACTAAATTTGAAGATGTGGGGCTTTTTTGGTAACCTGAAATGTTATGGGGTAAAATTATCAGTCAACATAAGTAATGGCATCAACTTTGCAATTAGACTTAACTGCCACGTCACCCCTTAACGGTAATTTTTAACGGTTGTACCAAATGTGTCACAATTTGTTAAAGCTCTGTACCAAATGTGTTGGACACATAAAGCTATGTACCAAAAGTGAGAATTCGCCTACAGCTCTGTACCAAAAATGCAATTCTCTCATTGAAAAATTTACAAAATAAATTTTCTTTTGCAATTATTCTTACTATATTCCGAGGACAAAATTTTATTTTGATTCTCTAAAATGACCGTTAAAATTTGATATTTTATTTTGGTATCATGTTAATATACGTCATTTATTGAGTCATCCCATTAGTTTATTTGACTAGAGATTTCAGTTTGGAAATTTCAGATTTTGGCTTAAAGGAAATCTGAAAAATAAAAAAATTCGTTCCACATAAAAAACAAATAATCAATATTTACCTAACATAAACAAAACACATGATTCAATCTTCCAATTGTACAGTGGAATTTACCCTAATTTTTATTTCTTCGAAAACTAATTTTTAAATTCATCCAACCATTCTCTATGAATTGTTTTTGTACATTGTGATGACTTGCAAATCAGATTTCAATTGTACAGTGAAATTTAAAATTGCTAAATTTGTATAGTATATAAGTTTACAATACCATATAAAGTTGAATATGAATTGGGTTTGCAGTATAGTATTTAATTAGAGAGAATTGCATTTGTGGTACCAAATTATATATCGATTCTCATTTATGGTACTATAAAAATCGAGGCCGACACATTTTGTACCACAATTTAAGAAATCAATCACTTTTGGTACCACCGATAAAAATGGACGTTAACTGATGATGTGGCAATTAAGTTTTATTGCAAAATTGATACCATTACTTATGTTGACTGATAATTCTACCCCATAATATTTCAGGTTGTCAAAATAACCCCACATCTTCAAATTTACTCACAATTTTAGTCCACATTGTTGCCTAATTTCAAAATTGGTGGTTACGGGGGGATTTATGTTAAAGTATTATTTGGTTTGTTAATATTATTTATAAAATTAAATTAGTTAAATAAATATGTAAATATAATAAGTAAAATCTCTAAATTGGTCCGCACGTATCTTATTCGAGCCAATTTTGAAATTGGGCAACAATGTGGACTAAACTTGTCAGTAAATTTGAAGATGTGGGGTCATTTGACAACCTGAAAAGTTAGGGGTATAATTGTCAGTCAATATAAGTAATTGTATCAATTTTGTAATAAAACTTAACTGCCACATCATCAGTTAACGACTATTTTTAATGGTGGTACCAAAAGTGATTGATTTCTTAAATTGTGGTACCAAATGTGTCGGCCTCGATTTTTATGGTACCACAAGTGAGAATTGATATATAGTTTAGTACCACAAGTGCAATTCTCTCCATTTAATTATGAAGAGGAGTTTTTTTTTTCATAGATAAAGATGCATTTTTATTTTTGGAGGAAACTTTAGCCGTTTTATCCTTCAAAACTGAAGCTACACATAGGCCAGACCCATCTCCCAAAATATGAAATCCCCAATTTTTGAGTGTCATGTATGCTCAACATATTTACCTTCTAGGTAAAAAATAAAATTTCCCGTCAAATCGGACATAAATTGATGAAGGTGACACCGAAAAGGACGTAAATTGACATCATACCAAAATAACATATCAATTTTGAAATGAAGCCACTTTATAGGATGAAAAATAAAATTTTGTCTATTCTAGTGTAAAGTCGAGAATTCTTGTGTTATTAAGTCGGAGCTTAATATTTATTTTACGTACGTGATATTAATGCAGAAACAATAAACAAATGATATTTTATGTTAGTTATAAAATAAAAAAATCCCCCCTTCAAATTCATTTATTTTATGATGTAAATATATGAAAATAAATTTGAGTACGTACAAACTAATTTATCAAAAATAAAATAAAATTGAGTACTATTCTAATTTAACATTTAAATCATTAATGGGTGTGGTATGCTACATATGGGTCTTTCCTTATTAATTTATTTTTTCACCACAACATTAATTTACAACAACCCATGACTCCAATTTAAATATCACAATATGCTTGAAATAGCTAAAACATATGAACATTTGTGGCTTACGGCTAAAAATAGGGTAGAAATTAAGAGAATTATTAGGCAAATAAAATACATCATAATCGTAGCAGCGTTGCACTCCTAATACAGGAGGTGTTCTAAATACGTTTAGAATTTGAGGAGGAAACGGGTAAAGTGCTAAAACATATTAATTTTAAAGGGTTAAGTGCACTTTTCTCTTAAATTAACATATATGAAGAGATTTTTGACAATTAAATTGCACCCCAAAAAGTGAGGAAGAAATTCTTATTTGTTAAATTTTTCTTTTGTGATGATCAATGAGATTTCTTGTAATAAAAACAACATGCTATAATTTCCTTAACGAGATAAGATGAGGGCATGTCCAATACAACAAACTGTTTTTTTTTTTGGTTTTTTTTTTTTTTTTGAGAAATAAAATAAACTGTTGTTAGAAGATTCAACTAATCTGTAATATTGCAAGTGCCTGAAAATTAGTTTGTGCTTATATTTTAATGGAAAATGTCAATATGATAGCCTTTTTTGTACAGCCCAACTTACAGCCCTGTTTAATTGGCTGGAGAAAGTTAGTGTGGGAAACTGATTTGACCGGTTTTAGTGTGTTTATTGCAATTTTCACCCCAAGAAATCTCAAATAATAAATTTGAGTCTACTTATAATTGACTCAAGAATTGTGGAAATATCACGAGCAACTTGTTTAACCGTTTTCAAAGTGTTTATTGCAATTTTTACCCCCACAAAGCTTAAATAATAAATTTGAGTTCACTTATATTTGACACGATGACAACTCATTTAAGCTCGATTTATTTAAAATTTATGTTAAGTCCAACAACAATCTCAAATTCAATAAAATATTAAAATTTTCCCCACCCCCCCCCCCCCCCACCCCCCCCCCCCCCCACCCCCCCCCCCCCCCACCCCCCCCCCCCCCCACCCCCCCCCCCCCCCACCCCCCCCCCCCCCCACCCCCCCCCCCCCCCACCCCCCCCCCCCCCCACCCCCCCCCCCCCCCACCCCCCCCCCCCCCCACCCCCCCCCCCCCCCACCCCCCCCCCCCCCCACCCCCCCCCCCCCCCACCCCCCCCCCCCCCCACCCCCCCCCCCCCCCACCCCCCCCCCCCCCCACCCCCCCCCCCCCCCACCCCCCCCCCCCCCCACCCCCCCCCCCCCCCACCCCCCCCCCCCCCCACCCCCCCCCCCCCCCACCCCCCCCCCCCCCCACCCCCCCCCCCCCCCACCCCCCCCCCCCCCCACCCCCCCCCCCCCCCACCCCCCCCCCCCCCCACCCCCCCCCCCCCCCACCCCCCCCCCCCCCCACCCCCCCCCCCCCCCACCCCCCCCCCCCCCCACCCCCCCCCCCCCCCATAAAGTTATATTATAGTAAAAATATAATTAATATATCAAACTTATCGGATAAATCTAGGACATAAAACAACTTTGTCATGTTCTTTTTCAGTGTGTAAGTTTAATTCTTATGAACAACATAATACAAACAAAACATTTTTTTTAATATCAATAGAAGAAATTGATTCAGAACAAAATCAGTTATAAAATTCAACCAAGTAAAAAAAAAATCTTGAATATATACCCTAAAATTAAAATGAAAAATATTCAAAATTGATATTAAAATTTATAATATTAATTTTATGAATAATCTTTACAGCCTTGCATAGGATAGAGAAATAAGTGAGTGGAATAGTGAAATATAAGATTTTAAAGAAAAGAAGAAATTTGATTTTATGGATAAAGAGAAGAGAAAAAAGGTTATTTGAGGGAGAGTAAAATAAAGTTAAAATCATGACCTTTTGAATTTTGATAGTAGATAATTTTATGAATATACAACAAAATAATATTTTTTGCCAAACAAAAATGGTTCAACAAAGTACATATATACGGGTATTTGAGTAAAGACTCAATATGGTTAATGCCTTAATGGAATTATGGGGCCTTGTTGGAGGTTCGGGCTATAAATTTATGATCCTTTTAATTCATATTTTGAGATGTTAATTTCTTTTTTAATTATAAATGTGTATATAAAGCCCATATTTATAATAATTATCAAATAAAGGCCCATATATGTATTGGGTAATATATTAACAACAATAAGTTGGAGCCCCATGAAAAATGAGGCCCTAAATTGCCTAGGGCCAAAGTCGGCCCTGGGTAAATATATTCATTGTGTTTTTAAAAGTATTTCACCATCTCTTTTGGCCTTTGCAATACATAATTCTTTTTATTTAGACTAAAATACTATTGGCTTAGTCATTTGACTTGAGTTGTTTATTGGCTTTTATGATACAAAATTTTATAGTTGCACATGATTTTGTAGGGTTGTTTATTCGGTGAAAATTGAATCGAATCGAATTGAGCCGAAACTTCGTTTACCGAACATTTTAATTCGATTTTCGGTTTTAAATGAAAAAAAATTGATTCGATTCGGTTCGATTTGGTTTCGATTTTAACCAAAATTTTATATTATGTGTAATTTATTAAAAATTATATAATCAAATACTATATAATTTATCACAAAAAAAATATCAAATTAATATGTAACTATAACACTAAACATCATTAAACATTACATTGAACTAAATACTTAAGTGGTTAACATTTAACAATCCTTAAATGGCATAAACTAAACAACCAAAATCTATATTTATAGACATAAAATTAAATGATTTTACCGTCCAACTCCAAAACTTAACATTTAACAATGGCAAAAATTCAATTTTCATGCCATAGAACTAGGCCGATTTCAATTTTCATACCAAACTTACAAAAAATGTACCAATTCAAGATTAAATTAAGTGATTAAACTTTGGCGATTTTGCGGATTGAGTCCTGCCTTTTGGCGATTTTACGAATTGACCCATGTCTCATTCCTCACGCATGACCACCATCCTCTGGTAGTTGTTCGTCGGAAATAGGAGAGGGCTTTTGTTCGTCTCTTCACTATGAACACATACGTATAATAAATTTCATATTATGTTGAGTGAATTGTTCAATTTTTGATTATGGGCTCATCTATTCGTCCCTCAAGGCTAGAGGGTGTATATGTCGTCCCCTTTGACCGAAGGGTCTCTGTTTTGTATCCACTGGATTATTGTTTTACATGCGTCGTGTATTATGTGAGCTAAAGCTAAATATGTTATTATTGGGCTATTGCTTACGTGATCTAAAGATAGGATTTTTGTACATTTATTCAGTAAGCTAAATATATGATTTTGAACAACTAGTCGTTCTAATTTTCCATGTTACAGTAGAAGGCTACACTTTTTAAATTGTTTAAATTTAAAGTGTTGATTGTGCTTGATCCCGTAGGAAAGTTCTGGAATTACTTATGAGTATGCGGCTCATTAGATATCAGAAAGAGCAAAAATAAAAATAAATCAATCAAATCAATTTTTTTTTTCACTGCATCAATACTGCAATGGTGTTGTAATATACTGATAATTAAGAACATTTGCATCACCATTTAACAAATTCCCATATAAATGAAATTTAAAAAGAAACCCGCAATTAATATTTTCCCTTTTTTAACATTGATGACTTTCCCATAATACATGACCACACATTAATTGAAAGCAATTATTGTGTAAAACTATATTAGTAATTTTCTTATTAATAATATCTTTACTAAAATACTCAAATTTTAAAAAAAGAAAAAATTGAATGTATTCAACAAATATGTAAATTGGAACCAAAATACTCCCTTCATATTTATACTAAACTAGCTTAAAGCCCGTACTTTGCACGAAATCATATTAGTTATTTCATAATAGAAGACTGGAGTTAAATATATTGATAATATATCTTTTTGAGAAAGTTGAACATTTCACACAATTAACATTGTTATATACACTTGAACATTAAACACAAGTTAATATAATTTTGTACTCTTGAACATTAAACACAAGTTAATATATTTTAATCTACTATGAACATCAAATTTCTTAAAAGATATATTATCAATTTACCAATTTTGGAATTGAGCCTCAATTGGCACCAAAATTACCACCGATGTTGAAGTTGTGGCACCAAATGTGTCAGACCGACAAGATACGGGATAGAAACGCCAATGAGCTATAATTGTGGCCCTAAAAATGCAATAATCTCATACTATTATGCACCTTATTTAAAACTCTATATTAAGAAAAATATTGACTACTTATAATATGAAATCAACAACAATAGATAATATTATTTGAGTTTATCAAAGTTTGGACAGTATTTCATCCAATTTTTTATATAGTGAATTCAAACTCTTCTAAATCTTCTATAATTAAATTGATATGATCAAACCGAAAACAAGCAATATAGCATTGTCATCATAAGTTCTATGTGTACCCTCTTGTGAACGAATAAGAGCTCCAACCACGCACACAAATATTTTGATACAATTTACTATATAGATATAAAAATAATCATCTTATTCAAAATGTGGAGAAATAGTTTGGTTACTAATTTGGTTTTGGCAATTCTTTCAATCGTTTATCTTCGGACTTCAGAAGGTTTTGTGAAGACGAGGGGTTCCCAATTTTTATTAAATGGGAGGCCGTTTTATTTCAATGGTTTCAATGCGTATTGGCTTATGTACACATCATCGTTCCCCTCGACAAGAAACAAAGTGACAGATGTCTTCTATCAAGCTTCTAGGTTTAAAATGAATGTCGCGAGAACTTGGGCTTTTAGCGATGGTGGTAATAGACCCCTACAGATCTCTCCCGGTTACTATAATGAGGTTATGTTTAAGGTATAAAACAACAAAGTGATATTACTTTATTTTCATATATAACTTGTGCCTATGCTAATTTTGATGATTGTGATTCGCAAATTTTAGGGTTTGGATTTTGTGCTGTCCGAAGCCAAAAAACATGGTGTATACCTCATACTAAGCTTGGTGAACAATTATGATGATTTTGGAGGGAAGAAACAATATGTTCAATGGGCTAATAGTAGGGGCCAAAACTTGAAAAATATCGATGAATTTTCACTAACCCTATTACCAAAGGCTACTACAAAAATCACATCAAGGTAAATATATCTATTCTTCTTATTATTAGTTTTTATAGTCCTTGCAATAATATTAACATTCAATTCAATATGGATGCAGACCGTACTCATGAGAGTCAATTCAATAACTGGAATAGCTTATAAAGATGATCCCACTATATTTGCATGGGAGTTAATTAACGAACCTAGATGTTCTGACCTCTCTGGAATGGCTTTTCAGGTACATGTCTTGTGTGTGTAGGATTTTCATATGCATCCAAAAAATTAAATTTTAGAATTAATTTAACACATTTCATGAGTTACAAAAAAATATTTTAACCATTTTTTCCCCTAACTTTCCAGGGTTGGGTCGCAGAAATGTCAATTTTTTTGAAATCTATTGATAGGAACCATCTTCTAGAAATAGGGTTGGAAGGATATTATGGGCCTTCAGTGCCCACAAGGTTACAAGTTAATCCCTATAGTTATAAGTATGGGACTGATTTCATTTCTAATAATCGTATAGCCGGAGTAGATTTCGCTACAATTCATCTATATCCTGATCAATGGTACATTACATATATATACAATATAATATTATGCCATTAAGTTTAATTGTTACAATCTAAATATAATTTGATATAGTTATCCAAAAACACTATCGACATACTTATAAACAAATGAACGAATGCAGGTTAAACGGTACGAACACTTATGTCCAAGCTAAATTTGTAGGGACGTGGATACAAGCACATATACAAGACTCGAAATCGATCTTGGGGAAGCCACTTGTATTGGCAGAGTTCGGAAAATCTTCAAGATCGCAAGGTTACACCGTTGGAGCTAGGGACAATTATTTCGCGAATATATATGATAGCATCTACAAATGTGCAAGAAGGGGAGGCCCATGCGCCGGTGCACTATATTGGCAAGCACTGGCTCCAGGAATGGACTCCTCAAGAGATGGATATGAAGTGGTGTTGGAACAAAGTCCTTCTACGGATATTGTCATCTATCAACACACTCGTCGCATGAATTCTCTTAGATAGTCCAAATATTTAACATTGATTCATCAAATAAAACAACATTTTTTTTTAATTTAAATACAATGTAATGGGAATAATTAATGTTGCAATAATGGGAACCATATATGAGTTGTTTTGTTTAAGTTATAGTACGATATCTAAAATTTGAAATTGTTCAAGCCCTTTAAATTTATGGTAGTATATAAAATATAATTAATTAAATTACAGAATTTGAGAGAGAAATAATAAGGTAACAAATATATAATTATTTGGTTAAGTGAACATTTATGCATAAAAATAAAAATTGAAAAATTGGATTTTTCAGTCACGTTTGATTGGACTTTAGCACTTTCGTCTCAAATTTTACAAAATTGTGCTTTTCAGTTTTAAAAAAGTTTTACACTTTGATCCAATAACCACATTTTCATACAATCTGGGACCAAAAGTGTAGAACTAAGATAGTCCGATGAACTCAAAAGATTATTTTCACATAACAAAATGAAAATTGCACAAAATTACTAGCTAGTAATACAAAAAACTTCATATAATATATACAAAGATTGTGGATAAAATAAGTAGGTCAAGTCTTTCTACGAGCTCCTTGCTCTCGAAAGTCTCTGCTCACAAATCTCCGTCACTTATAAAGAAAAAAAATCAAATGGAGTAGGACTAAAATTGCCCAATTAATTTTGTTAAAGGACTTGGATGCTTTGCTAACCCGGATTTTAAAAGAATTTTTTGGCCAGTGGACCTTAGTTATGGTACGATTTTTGCAATTTTCCCATAATTCTAACATTGTTACTTAATATCTTGACACTAAAAAAATATTTTCTTAGTTTGATTTAATTGAGTAATATATTTTTACACATATTTATTGTATTACTCTTTAACTTCGGGAAAATACATGATACTTTCATGTGTTATGTGAAACCTTCACCAAAATCTCATTTGTGAAATTTTTATTCCACCTAATCTTTTCGTACTTTCAAATTCTCTGCATATAATCTCTCATTTGTCCACTTCCATATGTTTTTGGACAAGCATGTCATCCACGCGGCTTTTGTGCGATTTTTATTGTATTTTGTCAAATTTTTCATCATAAATGACAATAATAACATTATTCATTTCCCAACCCCATTATTTTCACTTGATATGAAATCCCCTTGTTCTTTTTAATCCTAACATGGAATCACCTTGTAAATTTTAAACTTAGTCACATGATCCCCTTATATTTTTTAAGGAAAAAAATTACATTTTTCATACCAAACTTTTGATATATTTATACATTTCATACCATAATTTTCAAAATGACACATTACCAAAATTGACCAATTTATTTCACATTAGGTTTAGCCATTAATTTGAGGACGGAAAATGTCTCGTATGTGGCACATGTCCGTCAAGTCAAAAAACAGGGGGGGGGGGGGGGGGGGGGGAGGAAAAGAAATGCAATTACCTAAAAATTGGAGATTGAAGATTTTAGGTCGTGCGATCCCCTTTTTGCAATCTCGTGATTTTTGCGGCTATCTGTGGATTTCTTCTTGTTTCTCCATTGTAATTAAGTTGTTTAATATTGTACGTGTTGTAATTTCACGGGAATTCATCAATTGCTTCTGATTTTTGAAATTGAAGTTACGGTGTTCTTCCACTGTTTTTCTGGTTCTGTTTCTCCGCGGATTTTGTTGCTTTCTTTTGACAGCTATTGTACGTGAAGTGTTGTTGAGGAAGATGACTAATTTACATAATCAGCCCACGGGATCTGCCCCTGGTCAAATTCACCCACATACTTTTACTTTTACTTTTTTGATAATTGCATCCTTCCGCCTTTTTTTTTTACTTAACGGAAATGTGCCACGCATGCGATATTTTCCATCCACAAATTAACGGTCAAATCAAATGTAAAAGTTGGTCAATTTTGGTATCAAATGTGTCATTTTGAAAGGTATGGGGTATGAAATGTATTAAGGTACCAAAAGTTTGGAATGAAAAGTACAGTTCCCTCATTTTTTAAACTTAGCACATAATACCCTTGTACATAATCTCCTTATACCTAGGTGTAATTTAGGCATATAAACTAATAATTAACGACGTTAGACAACTAATTAACGGAGCAATGGTAGTGTAAAGAGAATCTGAAAGCACAAGGGGATTTTTGCAACTAAAATTTCACAAGGGAGTTTTGAGCAGGTTTCTCATAGCACAATGGAATATCGTGCATTTTTCCACTTTAACTCGAATGTAGATTGAAAAGCTATCAAACGATAAATGTTGTTAGATATTGTTCAGATTTAATTTGTTATGTAATTCCATCGACTCAAATGAGCTTTTATCAATCAACCTCTTATTAAGTGTTGGGTAATTTTAATTAGCAATCCTATCATTCCATGACAAAAAGGTAAAGGTATGGACAAGGAAGTTGTGATAGTTAACTGAAATGATTTAAATATAAGCACAAACTAATTTTCAGGCACTTGCAATATTACAGATTATTTGAATCTTCTAACAACAGTTTGTTGTATTGGACATGCTCTCATATTATCTCGTTAAGGAAATTATAGCGTGTTGTTTTTATTACAAGAAATCTCATTGATCATCACAAAAGAAAAATTTAACAAATAAGAATTTCTTCCTCACTTTTTGGGGTGCAATTTAATTGTCAAAAATCTCTTCATATATGTTAATTTAAGAGAAAAGTGCACTTAACCCTTTAAAATTAATATGTTTTAGCACTTTACCAGTTTCCCCCTCAAATTCTAAACGTATTTAGAACACCTCCTGTATTAGGAGTGCAACGCTGCTACGATTATGATGTATTTTATTTGCCTAATAATTCTCTTAATTTCTACCCTATTTTTAGCCGTAAGCCACAAATGTTCATATGTTTTAGCTATTTCAAGCATATTGTGATATTTAAATTGGAGTCATGGGTTGTTGTAAATTAATGTTGTGGTGAAAAAATAAATTAATAAGGAAAGACATTTATGTAGCATACCACACCCATTAATGATTTAAATGTTAAATTAGAATAGTACTCAATTTTATTTCATGTTTGATAAATTAGTTTGTATGTACTCAAATTTATTTTCATATATTTACATCATAAAATAAATGAATTTGAAGGGGGAATTTTGTTATTTTATAACTAACATAAAATATCATTTGTGTATTGTTTCTGCATTAATATCACGTACGTAAAATAAATATTAAGCTCCGACTTAATAACACAAGAATTCTCGACTTTACACTAGAATAGACAAAATTTTATTTTTCATCCTATAAAGTGATTTCGTTTCAAAATTGATCTGTTATTTTGGTATGATGTCAATTTACGTCCTTTACGGTGTCACCTTCATCAATTTATGTCCGATTTGACGGGAAATTTTATTTTTTACCTAGAAGTTGAATATGTTGAGCATACATGACACTCAAAAATTGGGGATTTCATTTTTTTTGGGAGATGGGTCTGGCCTATGTGTAGCTTCAGTTTTGAAGGATAAAACGGCTAAAGTTTCCTCCAAAAATAAAAATGCATCTTTATCTATGAAAAAAAAACTCCTCTTCATAATTAAATGGAGAGAATTGCACTTATGGTATTAAACTATATATCATATCTCACTTGTGGTACCATAAAAATCGAGGCCGATACATTTAATACCACAATTTAATAAATCAATCACTTTTGGTACCACCATTAAAAATAGTCGTTAATTGATGATGTGGCAGTTAAGTTTTATTACAAAATTGATACAATTACTTATATTGACTGACAATTATACCCCTAACTTTTCAGGTTGTCAAATGACCCCACATCTTCAAATTTACTGACAAGTTTAGTCCACATTGTTGCCCAATTTCAAAATTGGCTCGAATAAGATACGTGCGGACCAATTTAGAGATTTTACTTATTATATTTACATATTTATTTAACTAATTTAATTTTATAAATAATATTAACAAACCAAATAATACTTTAACATAAATCCCCCGTAACCACCAATTTTGAAATTAGGCAACAATGTGGACTAAAATTGTGAGTAAATTTGAAGATGTGGGGTTATTTTTACAACCTGAAATATTATGGGGTAGAATTATCAGTCAACATAAGTAATGGTATCAATTTTGCAATAAAACTTAATTGCCACGTCATCAGTTAACGTTCATTTTTAACGGTGGTACCAAAAGTGATTGATTTGATAAATTGTGGTACCAAATGTGTCGGACTCGATTTTTATAGTACCATAAATGAGAATCGATATATAATTTGGTACCACAAATGCAATTCTCTCTAATTAAATACTATACTGCAAACCCAATTCATATTCAACTTTATATGGTATTGTAAACTTATATACTATACAAATTTAGCAATAAATTTCACAATGTACAAAAACAATTCATAGAGAATGGTTGGATGAATTTAAAAATTAGTTTTCGAAGAAATAAGAATTAGGGTAAATTCCACTGTACAATTGGAAGATTGAATCATGTGTTTTGTTTATGTTAGGTAAATATTGATTATTTGTTTTTTATGTGGAACGAATTTTTTTATTTTTCAGATTTCCTTTAAGCCAAAATCTGAAATTTCCAAACTGAAATCTCTAGTCAAATAAACTAATGGGATGACTCAATAAATGACGTATATTAACATGATACCAAAATAAATTATCAAATTTTAACGGTCATTTTAGAGAATCAAAATAAAATTTTGTCCTCGGAATATAGTAAGAATAATTGCAAAAGAAAATTTATTTTGTAAATTTTTCAATGAGAGAATTGCATTTTTGGTACAGAGCTATAGGCGAATTCTCACTTTTGGTACATAGTTTTATGTGTCCAACACATTTGGTACAAAGCTTTAACAAATTGTGACACATTTGGTACAACCGTTAAAAACTACCGTTAAGGGGTGACGTGGCAGTTAAGTCTAATTGCAAAGTTGATGCCATTACTTATGTTGACTGATAATTTTACCCCATAATATTTCAGGTTACCAAAAAAGCCCCACATCTTCAAATTTAGTGACGATTTTAGTCCACATTGTTGCCAAATTTCAAAATTGACTCGAATAAGACCACGTGCAGACCAATTTGAAAATTTTACTTATTTTATTTAAATAACTAATTTGATTTATAAATAATATTAATATATGAAATAATAAATTAACATAAATATCACCAAAATTAAGAAAACATATTCTTTTTAAATATATAATAGTATTAATTTAATATTTATTAAAATAATAAATTATATAATTAAAAACTATTTAATATTTATTAAAATAATAAATAATTATAATTTAAAAAAACATTCCCAACCCCACCCACCCAACCCAACCCACCACCCCTCCGGCTGCCTGGGAATCGGGGTAGGGGGGAGGGGTGGGGAGGTGGTGGGTGGGTTGGGTGGGGTGGGGAATTTTTTTTTAAAATTATAATTATTTATTATTTATTATTTTAATAAATATTAAATAGTTTTTAATTATATAATTTATTATTTTAATAAATATTAAATAGATTAATGCTAATATATAAATTTTATATTTAAAAAGAATATGTTTTCTTAATTTTGGTATATTTATGTTAAATTATTATTTAATTTATTAATATTGTTTATAAATTAAATTAGTTATTTAAATAAAATAAGTAAAATTTTTAAATTGGTCCGCACGTGGTCTTATTCGATTCAATTTTGAAATTTGGCAACAATGTGGACTAAAATCGTCACTAAATTTGGAGATGTGGGGCTTTTTTGGTAACCTAAAATGTTTTGGGGTAAAATTATCAGTCAACATAAGTAATGGCATCAACTTTACAATTAGACTTAACTGCCACGTCACCCCTTAACCGCAATTTTTAACGGTTGTACCAAATACGTCACAATTTGTTAAAGCTCTGTACCAAATATGTTGGACACATAAAGCTATGTACCAAAAGTATGAATTGACCTATAGCTTTGTACCAAAAATACAATTTTCTCATTTTTCAATGTACTTTACAAGTAAGTTACACATGAAGAGAGGTTTCTTCCTTCCTTTGGATTCTTCAATATTGAAGGAATTAAAAATATTTCTTCGCTTGGACTAATAATCTTTAGGATTCTAAATAGAAATAAATGTACTCGTGAAGTCAAGAAAATGGGATTTTCACAACTTGCCATTGCATTACAAATCCAAGTCATAAAATAGGTTTCCAACCAAATTGAAAGTTGATATGGTAATTAAATAAGAGGGAAGAGGGAAAAACATTTTTAATACCAAACTTTAGTTAAAAAATACATTTGATATCAAGCTTTTCGGAAAAACACATTTCATACCATGATTCACATCATCTTGACACATTTACTTTTGCCGTCAATTTTTGGACGAAATTCAGCACGTGCTGTGGGTCTTTAAAACCCATGCATGTTTTCCCTCACATTGTTAACTTAACGGGCACATGAGCGGCACGTGCTGAATTTCGTCTAAAAATTGACGGCAAAACTAAATGTGTCAAGATTGTGTGAATCATGGTATGAAATGTATTTTTTCAAAAAATTTGGTACCAAATGTGTTTTTTGAACTAAAATTTGGTATCAAAAGTATTTTTCCCTCAATTAAATAATGAATTTATTTTTCGATTGGATTGACTTATATATCTTGAATTTATGGAACATATATATGGGAGTATTGCTTAGCCACGCCCATTTTAAACGTTTTTTATTTATTTATTATTTTTAATTTAATCAGATTCGACCACATGCACACGAATTACTATATTAATTAAATTAACAAGTGTGATCAAATTAATAATAGAACAAAGTTCAATATCCCACATGCAATTTTTTGTTTCCTTATATTCTTACTCCATTCTAAATTTTCTAAATTAATGACTATACAATATATTTTTGATATACAATATTATCAAATTAATAAGAAAAGGAAAAAAAAATCAGTTTCACATATTAGAGATCGATATGATGAAGTAAGCAATGTGCATATCCATATCCCATTTTTCCTCTTGAACCTTTTCTACCAATATCCTTGCAAGAAACTGACATTTACATAAATAATATACATATATAGACAATAAAAAGATTTATATATACCCCATAAGTGCATGCAAAGTTGCAAGAAACATACATTTACATAAATACAATACATAAATTTAACTTTATCAATAAAAAAAAAAAAACATAAATACAATATATAGATAATAAAAAATAAAAATAAAAATTAGTGTATTCAAGATGTGGAGAAAGAGTTTGGTCATTACATTCGTTTTGGTAACATTTTTTGTAGCATATGGTGAGGCTAAGAACACGATAATTGGAAATAGCTTTGTGAAGACAAAGGGTACTCATTTCCTAAAGAATGGAAGGCCGTTGTATTTCAATGGTTTCAATGCATATTGGTTGATGTACGTAGCATCGAACCCCTCGACTAGAGACAAGGTAAAAATAACCTTCAAACGAGCCTCCCAATATGGGATGAACGTTGCCAGGACTTGGGCTTTCAGTGATGGTGGTAATCTACCCCTTCAGATATCTCCCGGTTCTTACAACGAAGTTATGTTTAAGGTATATATATACATCATGGTAGTGCGAGAATTTAAATTTCACGTATAGAAACTTGCTTATAGCAACTATATATATATACAACTCAATTTATTTTATTTATCATATTATCTAGCCCAAACATCATATTTCTGTCACACTAAAAACAAGACGTACATCATTGGTGAAATAACTATGTAATATCAATATTTCGTAACTATTTGGTCGATGATGAATGTCCATTTTTTTAAGTCTAACATATTGTTTTGTCAAATAGCCTTCATTGTACATAGATATATCAATAAGTTATTGATTACTACTCTCTAGTGGTCCATGCATATATATTCATTAATTAATTATGAAAATGGTGTACAAAGATTTAATAACATATATATTTTGTCTTCATAACTCTAGAGCTTGGATTTTGTGGTGTCACAAGCCAACAATTATGGGATTTATTTGATTTTGAGTTTGGTGAACAACTGGGCTCCTGGCGGGAAAAAGCAGTACGTTCAATGGGCAAGAAACCAGGGTCATTCCTTGAAAAGCGATGACGACTTTTATTCTAGTCCTATTACCCAAGGGTATTACAAAAATTACGTTAAGGTACAATCTAAGAAGTAATATTTGCGTGCGGGCGTTATATATAAAATTTTGCGCTCATATGTTATGTCTACGTGGATGCAGACCGTACTTACGAGAGTTAATACGTTTACGGGGAAAGCATACAAAGATGATCCTACCATATTTGCATGGGAGTTAATGAACGAACCCCGTTGTTACTCTCAAAGAGTTTTACAAGTCTATCTCTCTATATATATATTGACCTTATTATTTGAATTTTATTGTTTGACATGTAATTAATCGACACTTTCTTCAATCTTTAGGCTTGGGTGTCACAAATGTCATCTTATGTAAAATCTATTGACAAGAACCATCTTCTAGAAGTTGGTCATGAAGGATTTTATGGAGACTCTATGCCTGAAAAGAAACGATTGAATCCTGGCAATGGAGTTGGAACGGATTTCATTTCCAACAATCGTCTTGCCACGGTGGATTTTACTACAATACATTTGTATCCTGATCTATGGTATATTTACACGTCCTAATTTTAACAATGTGGAACAACATTAATTCTTGTGTTTCTTTACGAGCGAAAGACAAAAACACCCTCTATGCTTTGTCTAACTTTCAAAAAACCCTCTGTGTTATTTTAACTGGAAGAACAGAGGGTACAACTAAGGTTTGGGGGTAAAATTGTCATATCAAAAATAAATTATGAAAAAACCACTTGCAGTTTCCGCGTTTAAATCACACGGTTTTTCTGCGGGTGTAATTGGCACTGAATTGAAAACACATGGAGATTTTTGGGAGTTAAAATAACACATGATTTTTTTTTAAAGTTAGACAAAACATAGGTTGTGTTTTTGTCTTTTGCTAGTTTTTTTTTCAAGTAGACGAATATTTGTGTGTGTGTGTGCATTGTAGGGAGCCTGGTGCAGACGAATATGTCCGAAATAGGTTTGTAGCGAAGTGGATCCAAGCACACATATATGACTCACAAATAATCTTGAGGAAGCCAATATTGGTGACCGAGTTCGGAAAATCTTCGAGAGTAAAAGGATACACCCTTAAGAAAAGGGACCAGGATTTCATGAATGTATTCAACCTAGTATATGATTCTGCAAGAAAGAGAGGCTCGTGTGCAGGTGCACTCTTTTGGCAATTAATGGCTCAAGGAATGGAGAGTTGGAGCGATGGTTATGAAGTTGTTTTGGAACAAAATACATCCACTGCAAATGTTATCTTACAACAATCTCGTCGTATCTCTTCTCTCAATTAGTTGTTCGAACTTAATTACGACTTGAAATTATTACACTACAATAAAAATGAACTTTAGTGACATTGAAATTGTCATTATTTGAATGTATTTATTTTTGTCACAATAACGATAGTGACAAAATATATTTTTAAGCTGCCACTAATATTGACAATTAGTGATGCTCTTTTAGTGACAATATTTATTGTCACTAGAATTTAGCGACAAGTGACAACTTTTGAGTTATTACTTTTGGGTATCACTTAATGTCAATAATGACAATTTTTTCACATTTCTTGTCACTAATGTATCTATCTACAATAATTTAGTGATAATATTTATATTCTTGTCACTTTGTCATTTAGTATTTTGTCGCTGAAATTTAACTTTTTTGTAGTGTTTATTGTAAAATGTGAAAGAATAGTTACGATATATACGAGTGTGAATAACAAATAAACTCCATGTTTTATTCTAAATAGGCAGTTTAACTCTCTGTGATAAATAAATGGGAAAAATCCCTCCATGTGTTATTATAAAATAAGCACACTGCATCCTTCTTGATTTTTATATTTTTACAAGGGGGTAAAATGCCCAATATGCAATACCACAGGAACTTAAAGTGTCCATTTATGCATATCACAGAGAGATAAATTACCTATTTAAGCATATCACAGCCTCACATGAGGGGTAAAGTGAGGTGAAAATATCGTCAATAGTAAGGTTAAATTGGTCATTTCTTAAAATAAAATATCGATCGCATTATAGAGTGTGTATGCAACACCTTCACTAGCAATGAGGTAAATTGCTCATTGTTTCATTATCACAGGGAGATAAATTGCTCATTATTTCATTTTGCAGGGAGGTAAATTGCTTATATTTTCATATCATAGAGAGATAAATTGACCATTAAACATATCACGTAGAGTTAATCGAGGAACGTCAGTTTTATGTAAATTGAATTAGATTAGGGTTTCTCTTTGTATTAGATATGTATATGTATGACCCAATAGGTCATAGTTAAAAAGAATTCCAAAAAAAAAAATGTCATAGTGGGCTAACTCATCAGCTTTTTGGACTATATTTTAGAATAGTTTATGTTTTAATGACAAATATAATTTTTATATTAATTGGTTTATATTTATTTAAATATATATTATGTTTTATATATTCATATATTAATCGAATCTAGATCTTTAATAGGTCGGATCATGTTTATATTCGCTCCATTAATTTCGAATTACTGATCTTTTGAATCAAATCAAATTTATCGAATCTCTAATAGGATAAATATTCTAATAAATCGAATCAAATTTGGATTAAAATTTGGCCCATCGACAACCTATATATTTATATCTCACAATCAACTATACCCTAACACCTTTTTCGTAGGATTTATTTAATGGTAGGTCAGTCCATAATTATCAAATTAATCAGCCCATTACTACCTATTTATTACATCTTTCATGACCAAATTGTAATAAAATGAAACATCAAAAAGCAAGAAAATTGGTAGCATGGTTGAGTTACATTTTTCTTCAATTATACTCAGCATTTTAATGTACATATTTAAATAATGCCCACTACATTTTATTGTAGTGGAATTAGTTATTGGGCCTAATCTAGCTGGGCAAACCAAACGCAACCTGAAGGATTTAACCAATCTATTTTTGGGCTAGCTCGAAAGAAATGGCAGGAAGTGGGCCGGGCCATCCCCCTTATCTGCCCCAGTACAAATCGCAAGCACCCCCCTCCGATTCTCCAATTTTCCAAAGATCCAATTGTGCTTTTTACTCATTTGTCCTCAAGTTAAATTCACGTGGAAATGACAAGAATCTATAGTAGTGGAAATTCAAATTAATTGAGGGCATATTTGACATTTGAGCTCTAAATAAGACAATTTTGAGAAGCCAAAATAGTCACAAAATAATAAACCAAACAGTACATTATTTTTTTGACCCAGTTAATCCGTTAGCCCAAATTACTTATCTACTGAAACATAATTCGAACTCAATAAAATAAAAATAATAATATATGTTGAAATATGAAACAATTTGAGTTCAACTCATGTTAGATTCAATAACTGAAGTTAAAATAAAATCAAAATCGATTTTTTTTCTTCTGAAAAACATTTTAATTCAACTTCAACAATGTAATGCATGATCGTCCTACTAAATTACAACCTAAGTAGGGTTGTCAATGGGGAAAACTTTAAATCGGATTTGACATGAATATGACCCGATTTAACAAGAGATTAATACGATTAACGACTCAATTGAGCTAATCCAATTTATAAAATATGTATCCAATTCAATTCATTAATAATATGAATCCTACATACAAATTATGTATTAGATGATATTTATTTTTATAATTAATATTAATTTTAATTTACCATCAGTTTAATAATACATGAGTTAATATTTCGTTTATGATTTCATATTTTTGCCCAACGTTATTTTGATACATCAATTTCAATTCCTAAAACTAAATAGTGAATTTTTTTTTTCAATTTGACAAAAATCTAAAATCCGATTAAACCCGAACATGATTCATTGAACTAAAATATCTCAACTTCAAGCAAAACCGAATCCGACTTGTTATAAATGGAGTCGGATCCTAAATCAAACATGATCCGACCCGTTGAGAGCCCTCACACTAAGCTCTATCTACTTAAAATAAAACTCATGGTGTGCGGGTTTGGTCATTGGTGGCCTTAACAAAGTAAACCTTGAGTCCTTGTTGGACTGCATAATTACTAACAGTTAATGACAATTTACTCTTTGTGATATTCATAATGTTCAATTTACCTTCTTGTGATTTTAAAAATAACATTTTACTCCCATGTGAAAATTTATTTTACCTCCTTCATCTGGAGAGTGTGACCACTTGTTGAAATTTAGAGTGAGCATGAAAATTGTTTTATAACATAGGGGATAAATTGCCACATCTATCATAACACAGGCGAGCAAATTGTCACATTTACACAGGGAGTAAACCGACACATTATCATAACCAAGGGATAAACACATATAATAATTTCAGGGAGACGATCTGAAACTTTTATAAAATTATACGGGCGTAAATTGCTCTTTTTTAAATTATCGGAAAGTAAATTGAATTTTATGAATATTATAAGGTATCATTAACATATATACATAAGTATTATCTTTTTTTTTTTTTTGTTCTTATAATATATACATAGGTATTATCTTCAAGACACTCGAAATCGCGATTCTCTTTTGAGTCGGTGAAGTTTCTCGCTTTCCTCGCACTCGACACGTCTTTCTCTTTCCCCCTTTTTTTTCTGTCACCTTTTCTTTCTTCTGCTCTCTGAGAATTCAAGAACTCAAATGGGTTTGTGGGATTCTTTACTCAACTGGCTCCGAAGGTAACCCCTTTTTTCTATCCCCCTTTGTTGTTGTCTATTTGATTAATAATTTTTTTTTTTTTTGATGTGAATGTATTTTATAGTGTTTGGTAGTACTAATTTTTACAGGAAAATGAGTACTAATAAAAATTTGGGGTATTTGGTATTAAGAAGTAATACTTATCTTGGTAATTGAATTTGTTGGCTTTTGTTGTTTTGAATAGATTGAGTTTAAAGGATTTGAAAATCAGGGGAATCATTAATTTGGTTTGGTTAAAGATTTAATTTTGGACTTAAGTCAAGAAAAATAAAATGCCTAATTTTTTAGCATGATTTGAATTCTTTAATTTTGTCGAGCTTCAAAGTATGTCTGTGTTACCTTAGAATTAGTCATGTGGTATTGCGGATGAAGATAATATGAGTTCTTGTTTCGATTCAACAAGTGAACTTAAAAAGATGAAACGTGGTTCGGTTATTTTCAGGTGGCCCAATTAATTGATTTAGTTCTCATTTACAATGGGATTTGATCACTTAAAGTTTTGTTGAGCATATGTTTCTTCTTCAATTAGGACAAATGGATTGATATATAACAAATGAAGGTCAATGTTTAATCATTTGCTGGCTTGCTGCGCAAACAAATAGTTTCCTTAACGTTTTACTCACTGAAATCCAAAAATCAAACATAGCCTAACATTTTGAAACGTGTGGCCGTTTTCTTTAACGGTACCACTCCATCTGTCTCTTGAACATCTCAGTGTTTAGGGAATGTAAATGGACAAGTATTGGGTGGCTTAATTTCCATTATATCCAAGTCATGATTAATTAGGATTTTGCACAAAGTGGTTAAAAAATGCCCTCATAGAATAAATATAAAGATTCGAATATGTACATTGTCGATTATATAACTAGTAAACTAGCTGTAAATTCAAGTTTTTATTTCTAACTATTTTCTCCGTATCAGCTTGTTCTTCAAACAGGAAATGGAACTCTCTCTCGTAGGCCTTCAAAATGCAGGGAAGACATCACTTGTTAACGCCATTGCTGTGAGTAATCATTAAATGTGTGTGTTTGTGTGCATGTGTATATATATATATTATATGTTAAATATTACGATTCTTACCTCTTATTGTTTTCATCAGACAGGAGGGTATAGCGAGGACATGATTCCAACTGTAGGTGTCTTTTTTATCTTTTTTAAAATGAAAACAAATACTCGTAATATAAAAATATTCTGTGTACTTAACAGAAAATTTCCTTTTTGATTGTATGAGAACAGGTGGGATTTAATATGCGAAAAGTTACAAAAGGAAATGTGACGATAAAACTTTGGGACTTGGGAGGGCAACGGAGATTTCGTACCATGTGGGAGCGCTATTGTCGTGGTGTCTCAGCTATACTGTAATAATTCTCTTGTTTTTAACTCTTCCCGATTTGTTTCACCATATGGCTTTATGGCAGTAGGTAGTTATTTTAAAGAATATAGTGAAATGCAAAAATACCCCTTGTTCTTTGACTAATGATCAAAATTTCCCGGAGTTGTTTTTATCACCAAAAGCCCCCCTGTGCTTATTTTTTATTAACAAAAAATACCCTTATCAATCTGAAATGACAATTATGCATGACAAAGGATGCAAAAACACCCCTCTTAACCTAAAAAAATTATCAATAACCTCCCTGTTAACTTTGAAAATTGGCAATAACCCCATGTTCACTTGAAAAGTTGACATAAACCTCCCTATAATTTATGAAGGAATTTCAAACAAGTTTTGCTAGTTAAAAAAGAACACAAGGGGGTGAATTTTGATAGTTAGGTACAAGGGGTGTTTTTGCATTTATCTCGGAATGCATGTGTCGAAGTCATCTAGGTTTGTTGAGACATTTTGTGCTTTACTCCCTTACCTTTGAGCCATGTGCACTTGCGCCCTTCATTTTTATGGCAGTTCACTGTATTTTGCCTTTCGGTAATTCGCATTAGGACTTGAATGTGGAACGGTCGAAAATTTAGGGAATAAAGTGCAATATGATTGAAAGTTAGGTGGTAAAGTGCCATTTTTCCTCTTTGTTTTTCATTCCAAAATGATTATTTTCCTCTTTTTCTTGTGGCAGATACGTTGTCGATGCTGCTGATAGAGACAGCATACCTATTGCTAAAAGTGAACTATTTGATCTTTTGAAGAAACCTTCATTAGTTGGGATTCCTTTGCTTGTTCTTGGAAATAAAATCGACAAATCAGAAGCTATTTCACAGCAAGCACTGGTCGACCAACTGTAAGACGTTCAATATTCTTTACGTGAATGTAAATCAACTATTTGATAATAATAATATACGACTTATGTGTTTTTTTGGGCAGAGAACTACAATCGATAACGGATAGAGAAGTATGCTGCTACATGATATCTTGCAAGGACTCGGTAAACATAGATATCGTCATGGATTGGCTCATTAAACACTCCAAAACGGTGAAATGATCAAGAACACATTGATATAATACTAGATTCAGTGTTGGTGAGAATTCTTGCATCCTTTTTGTTGCGAAGAGCTTCTTTGTTTTTTTTTTTTTTTTTTTTTTCATGTAAAATACTTTACTAATAGTTGTGTTTCATCAGCTGTTGTTTAGTCTATTCATTGTTCTGTCGAAACTTTGCAATTTGATGGATGTGTGATTGAAAATCAAAATGTTGAAATAGATTGGTTTGTTTCTTTAGTGTAAATCTTGTACTTCCTGGTAATTTGAGCTAGATATATACAAGAATTAGTTTTTTTTTTTTTTTTTTATCTTTGATGCGTCTCTTTTTATTTTTTCTACGAGCTAATACCAATTTACCCCTTGTGAAATGCATTATGTATGCACATGTGATTTGAAAAAGAGTAATTTAACTACCCTTTGTGAAAATTTGAAGAAGTAATATATCTCCTTCATCTAGAGAGTGTAATTCACTTGTCGAAATTGAGAGTGCATGAAAAGTGTTTTGTAACATAAGAGGTAAATTGTCACATTTATCATAACACAGGGTATATTGCAATATTTATCCTAACATAGGGGGGTAAATTGTCACATATAAAAATGTCAGGAAGACGGTGTGAAACTCTTTTAAGATTACAGGGGGGTAAAGCGCTCTTTTTCAAATCATATGGAGATAAATTGAACATTATAAATATTGATTTAGGTGAAGATTGTAAGAATAAAGTTCCCCCCCCACCCCCCCCCCCCCCCACCCCCCCCCCCCCCCACCCCCCCCCCCCCCCACCCCCCCCCCCCCCCACCCCCCCCCCCCCCCACCCCCCCCCCCCCCCACCCCCCCCCCCCCCCACCCCCCCCCCCCCCCACCCCCCCCCCCCCCCACCCCCCCCCCCCCCCACCCCCCCCCCCCCCCACCCCCCCCCCCCCCCACCCCCCCCCCCCCCCACCCCCCCCCCCCCCCACCCCCCCCCCCCCCCACCCCCCCCCCCCCCCACCCCCCCCCCCCCCCACCCCCCCCCCCCCCCACCCCCCCCCCCCCCCACCCCCCCCCCCCCCCACCCCCCCCCCCCCCCACCCCCCCCCCCCCCCACCCCCCCCCCCCCCCACCCCCCCCCCCCCCCACCCCCCCCCCCCCCCACCCCCCCCCCCCCCCACCCCCCCCCCCCCCCACCCCCCCCCCCCCCCACCCCCCCCCCCCCCCACCCCCCCCCCCCCCCACCCCCCCCCCAAAATGTTTCGGAAAAATTATGAAAAAAGTTACTATGTTACGAAAAAGAGAAAGTTTCAAGGTAAATATAGAGTTTTGAAAATACATCTTATTTTCGTTTTGATTGATCCAAAAACGTAAACTTTACGATGATTTCGACGGAAACAATGAAAATTTTGATCCATGAATATGACTTGAGTACATTTTTCTTAAATATCAGAGAGATGAAGAGATTGAATAGTCTTAAAATGTGTGTGTTCGAGTTTTGAAGCTTTTAATGTATCAAACTATGTTTCTACCTTGGATTATGATTTTCGCCCGTTTTCTGCCGACAAAGGGGAATGAGTCGAATGACTACCCTCTTCAAGCTCTCTGCCCGTAAACGCAATTCTCTCTTCAAGTTGTCTTTCACTTCTTTACTTCTTCAATGAAAGAAACAACCCTCCAGCTTTCTTTGCAAGGGTGTACTACACCCCAAAATTACCCACAAAAGCTCATATGTCATGAGTGCAATGGAAATACCTTCGAGACATAAAAGGTGTTCGACGTCGACCACATGATGTACACTTGCCCTACTCTCGAGTTTCGATGCAAGGTTCTCCGCCGGGCCAAAAACTAGCATTTGAATAAATTGCATGACTAATGAGAGTTTCAAGAATGAGGATTAGCTAAATTATTTAGTTTGGACTATTATATTACATTTTTGTATTGTTTTCATTTACAAACTATTAGAATTTCAGTTATCACCTCTGACAAACTATTATATTACATTGCTCTTCTGACAATTTGCTCTTTTCAGTTATCACCTCTGAATGAATGTCCTGTTTGTCATTCAAACGAGAGAAATGAAAAAGAATGTTTATCGATTGAAGTGTGAAATGAATTGTGTTGTTTTGAAATGTAAGATGAATTGTGTTTGTAAAAAAATATCAATTAGACACATTGAAAATCATAATAATAGAAAGTCATGCTCATCAAATTCATTAATCAAAGTCACAAATTTTAGGAAGATTCTTCCACGGACCCAGTACAGGAGTTTAACTCCTAGACCATGTGGTCTACATTTTTCCTTCAATAAAAAATTTAATTCTCTTTATAAAATTATTATCTTATAATCATACTTTAACTCTAACAACTAACCAAATCAAACAAAGAAATGTTCTTTTCATTTCAATTCAATTACGTAACTAATAAAAAATGAAAACGAAAATTCTTTATAATTAACATAATTTGGCCCAACTAAATTTAAAATTGGCAGCTTTGACTTATATAATTTTATTTTACATTAAAATTAATTGTATCGAATTATGAATAATAAGTTTTTTTTCATGTAAATAATTCAATATTTTCTATGTAGTATTGACAAAGCATATAACAATATGCATCGACTTTTATAATACCTCATAAAAATTAAAAAAAAAATGGTTAAAATGTATTAAATAAAGATTGAGTCGTTGGAGATGATTATGAACATAGGAAGCCAAGGGGAAGGGGAAGTTGAGGCCATCTCCAATGACTCATCAGCTTAAATACAACTTCTCATTCATCTCAGCTTTCCCTTCCCCTTGACTTCCCATTTCCATAGTCATCTCCAATGACTCAATATTCTCATTCCATATAATTACAATTCAGATTTTTATCCACTCTCACTTAATAATAATAAGAGTGAATCGCATTTTTGGTTCCTCTTATGGCATGATTTCATCAATTTTGTCCTTTTAAATTTTTTGTAGTAAATGCATCCCTCTTATCAATATAGGGGCCGTTTGGTAGGACCTAATAGGGGGTATTATGTCATATTATATGTGTTAATATAGGCTAATACAACGTTTGGTGGGATTGTTCCAATACCGGGTCAAATGGATTAAATCCTTATGACCCGGTATTATGACTAGATTATAATCCACCTAGGCATGGATGGATTAGTTAATCCGGGTGAATACGGATTCATTGAAATGTCACTTATAACCTCAAATTTAAATATTTCCAATTTTAACATATCATTAAATATCATTAATTCTTCTCAAATCTATCAAAATGGAAACACATTCTACATAAGTAAATCACAAACTAAATTCTATATCAATTTACAATTAACATGGAGGTGTTCGAACTAAAACATTGAACAAACCTTAATCAACTCATACTCTCATACACATTATACAAATGACTTCGATGAATTGATATATCTTAACTAACATAATATGTTCAATTAAGTAGTGAAAATATATTAATATATGGTAATAGTCTAAGAGGAGGCAACTGCCAGAACAGGTTTAAACTCATAACTCCATAAAACATATTACGGAAGAATGCTTTAATGTAATATGACTCAATCAAATCTACTAAAAGTATTTTTAATATGTCATTCAATTCGGCTCCGATCTAATCCACCTTAATCCCATACACCTTACCAAATGGCCACATAGTGTATCACATTAGTCCCTCTTATCAATGTAGTGTAACACATTCGTCCTTTTTAAATTTTTTGTAGCAGATTTGTCCCTCTTATTAATGCAGTGTAACACATTGGTCCCTCTTAAATCCAAAATACATCATAAAATGGAGACAAAATTTCACTTTTTGCCCTCTAAAGTGGATGCGTTTCAAAATTGGCATTTATTGTGTTACCTCGACAATATACGGCATTTATTGTGTCATCATCATCAATTTCAATCCTTGTCACCGGAAACTTTTAATTATCGCCGGAAATCATCAATTTATGTTTTATTTGACCGGAAAATTGAACTTTTTTTCCCGAAAATCATCAATTTATGTCCAATCTGATAGAAAATTTTAATTTTAGCAAAAAATATCATTTGTCGAATGCCAATTAAAAATTAAGAATTTCTTATTCTGATTCCAAAATTTGCAAGTCCAAGTCATGTGACAGGTCTAGAACTTCATTTTTTGATGAAAAACGATTAACGTTCGTTCCCCCATAAATCAAATATACCTAATTTTTATTTATAAAGAAATAAATAGGTCAAATTCACATCACATTTGCCTCAAATTTATACAAATTTCATAGTACAGTTCTAATCTAAAATAAAAATTGAAGTTATAGACCTATCACGTGATTGGAATTGCAAATTTTGGAGTCAGAATATGAAATTCTCAATTCTTAAGTGTCACTCGACTAATGATACTTTTGGCTAAAATTAAAATTTTCGGTTAGATTGGACATAAATTGATGATTTCTGAAAAAAAAATATTGTTTGGGTCAAATATGACATAAATTGATGATTTCCGGCGATAATTTAAAAATTTCGGTGATAAGGACTTAAATTGATGATGACGACACAATAAATGACGTATATTGTCGAGGTACCACAATAAATAGCCAATTTTGAAACACATCCACTTTAGAGGGCCAAAAATAAAATTTTGTCTGAAATTGACGAAAATTAATGTACGAATGTGTTACACTACATTGATAAGAGGGACAAATGTGTTACACTACATTGATAAGAGGGACGAATGTGTTACACTACATTGACAATAAGGACGAACCTGATACGAAAAATTTAAGAGGGACAAATGTGTTACACTACATTGATAAGAGGGGCTAATGTGATACATTACATTGATAAAAGGGACACATCTGCTACTAAAAATTTAAAAGGGCAAAAGTTATAAAGACAACCATAAGAGGGACCAAAAATGTGATTCACTCTAATAGTAATAATCGTATTTAAGATTTCATAAATCGTATTTAATTCTATATTTGTACATTTTGTGTGCTAAATTAAAAAAATTAAAAAATAACTTTTAGAATATAATATTTAAAATTAAAAAAAATCAAAGTTTTAATAATAATGTTAATTAAAGTTATGTTTCTTACAATGTTATTAAATTCCACACAATTAATGTTCAATTTTTTAAATTAAAGTTAAGTTCTTTTAAAGTTTAAATTTATTAATTAAATTAAATTAAAGTTTTCTAAATAAAGTTATGTTTTTAAAACTAATCTTTTTAAAACAACACACAAATTAAAGGAATTAAAAAAAAAAAGGATGGCAGCATGGACTCAAGGGATGGGGCAACCATTGGGCAGGTGGGTGCATGGATTCAAGGGGACCTCCCTTTGTGGTCCCATTGTAGCATTGGAGATGGCCTGAGGTGAAGGGAAAACTTGACTTAGGCTGAGAAGTTATTGGAGATGGCCTAAAACATCTCATTGACCCTATTTACTATATCCTGTATCAAATGCAAACTTATAACAACTACCTTTCTTGAAATGTTTTGACTTTCCAAAACTGAAAATGAGAGTAAAACCTACCAAATATACTGTCCAAAATAAAGATAAATATTCTTTGAAATTTTTCTAGAACAAATTGTTGTCCAAAATGTTGATTTCTTGAAGATTTCTAGCCCTAGCACAAACAACGGGAAAATAAGAAAAAATTGTATAGCTACTGTAAAAAGAAAAGCGGGAGTTTGATTTTATTTAAACCTTTAGTTAATTTTTTTTTTTTTTATCTATTATAAGTTACCTTATTAAGTTGGTTTAGTTAAAGTTAGATGATGTGAAGTTACATTTGAATATTTTATTAGAGAAGAAATGTAGACCACATGGTGTAGAAGTTAAACTACCGGGTCTGTGGAAAAATCTCCCCAAATTTTAGAATACTATTGTGGTATTCCTTTTGCATCTAGTCATCTAGATTGATGTACTTGACTAAATTTAAAAAATAATTAATTTATTTGAATACTAATTGGATAATTATAATATAACACCACAATCATTAATATTTAAAAAGCACATTATAAATTTAAAAAATTCAACTTGATAAAACACTTAAAAAATTAAAAATTTTGACTTGGCACTGTAACTAGCTAAAGTAGTATATTATTTAAGTACTTAAAAAAATTCAACCATATGGTTATTTGTGTGCGAATGATACCTGATGGAGGCAAAAATAAACAACTTATAGTTAATGGGAAAAATGTGTAATTACAATAACTGAAGGATCCAAACTGAAACTTACACATGAAAACTTAACGACAATTATAAAACTCTAATTAAGAGCTTCAGTTTCAACTCATCTCTCTCTCATTCACACACAGTCACACTAACACAGAGCCCTCTGCATGTAAAACACACACACTCAAAATTCTGTACTACTATATTAATGTCCTATCAGAATTCAAATTCGAATCGAACTCTAAAATGTCGGGTCACTTTACGGGTCTCAGACCCACCATATTCTTCACTTTCCTCCTACTCTCCCTAGCACTGATTGCTTTTTTTCTCCAGTTTCCCGACCCGACAACCCGGTTTACAGACACCAAGGACGACCCAGTAACCAAAATGGGTTCGGGCTTACCCGGACCCGTTCGCTCCTCGTCCGTCGACTGTGCGGGATTACTTGGTCAGAGTGGCAAGGTGTCGTTTCCTTATTTCAGAAACTGGAAGTTCGATTTCGGGTCGGATCTTAGCCCAAAGGTACCTTTTTTTTTCCTTCTACTTTTTTTTATTATATGTTTGTAGTGGTGGCATCCATGTTTTGGAAAGTTATTTTGGTTTTTTTTGGTGGGTTTTGTACATTATCTATTGGATTTAATGCATGTTTATATATCCCCTCTTTGTTTATATAAGAGTGTAAATGAGTCGAGTTGAGTTGAGTCAAGTAGTATATAATCAAGCTTGATTTGATTTGATTTTCTTATTTAAGCTCGAAATTGTGTTTGACCAGATTTGACTAATAAATGAACCATATCAAACGAGCTTTAGTCGAGTTGAACCCGGATATCATGATATGATATGTTTACTTATATTCAAAAGTTATCAATTGATAATGTTGTTCAACCTTATTTGATTTTAAGCTCTATCTATGTATACTAAAAATAGTATCTTTACAAAATTGTAGAGTTGTTTGTTACAAGAGGTAGATTTATTTTATGAATTTGATATCTCTTGATGTTATTGTTGAGAGTAATTTCTAAAGTTTCTTCCATATGTTCTTATTTCCAATATTTATCACGGCCTCAATTTATTACGTACTATGATTTTATTTTCGCTGTTATTATATGAGTGTTGAATGTTTAACATTGTTTTTTGACCCTTTATTGATATGAAGTTTCTTCCAAGATTTGATATAAGAGGTCTTTGATGTAATCATTTTTTTATGAGTTTTGAGTCGCAAGAAACTTTGAGTTGCAGCATCTAGTGGCGTGACTCTCAGTTGGTCCTGTTTTATTTCGAGTTCTATTGAGTTTAATTTATCGTTTTATATGTTTATGATGAAGTTATTGAACTATTTCCATAACAGTTATTATATTTACTTACATAGTACTATGATTTTTATGTGATACATCATTTGACACCTTGTCCGATATTCTTAGAATTTTGTTGTTACGTCAGATATCTATCACTTCGACTACTTCCGGTGGTATAGAGCAGATTCTACCCTGGATATTTTATCATAAGGTTATTGGAATATCGAACTTTTTTCTTTTCGTGGAAGGGAACGCTGCATCTGTTGCTACCTATAAAGTCCTACAATCCATCAAGGTATGTAATTACTATAAATGTAATATAATTTTGCTTTTTTTAAGTATCTCGATTATGTATGTTAATTTGATATATTAAGTTCAATTTTTAGTATACGTTTCCCTTTTTGCAGGGGGTAAAAATTATTCATAGAACGCGAGATTTAGAGGAGCAACAAGCAAACAGGTAGCTATTCATTATTAACTTCAATTTTTTATGTATGTTTTTTTTTTATTAATTACATATCATTAGTATTTATGTCTAATATGGAAACCAGTATTATCATGGCAAGGGTATGCTAAAAATGTCTCTTTATACATATATATATATATATATGTATATATATATATTTGAAGTTTTAATTTGATAATCTTTTGCTTAGTAATTGTTTAATATTATTAAGGAAGCTGAAATGGATTGGATAATCCATCTTGACACCGATGAGCTTATGTATCCTGCCGGAAGCCAAGAGTACTCTGTCCGGAAACTTCTATCAGATGTTCCGGGAGATGTTGACACTGTTGTCTTCCCAAACTACGTGAGTGAGTATACATATATATACACCTGTCAATAAACGAATTTTAACGATGTTATAATTTGCATAAATGATTATAAAAATCTCTTTTTTTAGGAGAGTTCTGTTGAAAGAGATGATATAAAAGAACCTTTTAGTGAGGTAATTCAATTTTATTATTTGCATATATAGTCGAATTTATGTTTGTATTTGAGACGGTGGAATTTTGTACGTGTTGTTTTAGGTGACGATGTTTAAGAAGAATTTTGACCATCTATCAAAAGAAACTTATTTTGGTTATTACAATGAAGCATCTCAGGGTAATCCAAATTATTTTCTAACTTATGGTAACGGAAAATCTGCTGCTCGAGTTCAAGATCATCTGCGTCCTAATGGTGCACATAGATGGCACAATTATTTGAAAAATCTGAAGTATGGTGATTCTTTGTTATATGTTCATATTCACATTTTCAGATATCAAACATCCTCTTTTTTTTTGGTAAATTTATCAAACATGCTTTAAATTCAATATTCTTTGTTATTAATTTTGGCTTTTGAGCTTGGTTCCAAAATAAAGGCAAAATTGCATTTCTAGTCACACAAGACTGGTGTGGCACTTTTGGTCCCAACGTTACAAAATTGGACTGTTGCACTTTTGGTCCCCCAGTTTACAAAATGGCAATTTTACTCAAATTTTCTAAACTAGGTTGCACTTTTGGTCCATAAAACAGTCTTGATATGGCGTATATGGTCCCATGAGACTGTCTAAGTTTGCAATTTCGGTCATAAATTGGATGAAAAAGGAGGCGATGGGACCGACGATGCAGAGCATTTTAGAAATTGGGACCCTGAAATTTTGTTACGTGTGGGACTAAAAGTGTTAAGGGTCCAGTCTATTGTAACTAATAATGCAATTTTTCCGACCATAAACTTCTACTATATTATGGATACACATGAGTTTATGCTTCTTCTTTTTTCTTTTGCATAGTGAGATCAAATTCGACGAGGCTGCTGTTTTACACTATACTTATTCAAAATTTTTGGATTTAACTTCGAGACGAGATCGATGTGGCTGCAAACCTACAAGAGAAGACATCGAAAGATGTTTCATGTTAGACTTTGATAGGAATGTGAGTTTTTCAAGAAATATTTAAACTTGGATTCTTTCAACTGATTCGTTCAATTGTGAGTTTACAATAATTGTAAACAATTGATCGTACATTTGAAATCATGTCTACCAACGATTCTGAATTCTATGCTGCAGGCATTTGTGATTGCTTCAACAAGTACTGAGGAAGAAATGCTTGATTGGTAATGATCATTATAACAACTCTCAAGTTTGATTGGACTTTAAAAAGGTCTGAAATTGTCGTGTTTCGTTTTGCCTAGGTACCGTGACCATGTTGTCTGGACCGACAAAGAGCTGAAGTTGAAACTGTTAAAGAGAGGAATCTTGACACGAACATATACTCCAACGGTATGTGCATGCGATTAACATGGTGATATTATTTATTTATTTATTTTCTTATATGGCAATGCTTATTCGATCGTGCTTTCAAAGCCTTAAAAAGATTCTGTAATTGTAGGTAATTATTCAAAGCTTGAAGGAATCTGGAGTTTTCAGTTCTGTCATTGCATCAGCACAGACAAATATTTCAGATTCAGACAAGAGGAATCTATTGTCTTCCGAGAATGTTAACAAATCATCTAATTATAATTTGAGGAAGATAGGCGAGGATCAAGGAAGGAAAGTTCTAGAATTTTCAGCAGTTAATTCTCATGCTGTTCCACCACAATCACTCCCTGGCTTGAATGATATTCACCTTCATATTTAATACAATGTACATAACAATTTGGTTTGAATTTTCTAACAATATTTAGTTTTTTTTTTTTTTTATACGAATCGTTGCAACAGATGACTCAATCTCAGCGGACAGTGACAACATATTTAGTCCTTGTTTTTATGGCTTGTTTAGTACAATTTTTTGCCTTCTTAGTTGACAAAGTTTTATGAGATATGATCAATTCTCCTAAACTAGTTTAACTAATTTGGAATTTGTTAAAGTTTACGTTGATGCAAGTCATAATCAATTGAAATGATAAATTTAATTTGTTAATCAACTTTTCTTATTAGGTTGGGTCGAAATCATGAGTCAAAACGGAATATTACAATTTACAAACCACTCAATAAACAAATTAACTTAACATGCATTTTCTTTGTTCTTAATATATACTTTATATGTTATGATCACGTGCTACATCTAAAATTATTTTAATTTTAAACTAAGTTAAATATTCGCAATTACAATTTTACAAAAAAAAAAAAAAAAATCACGTAAATCATTTTATATATAAAATCCACAACATCAATTGTAAATTGGTTTTCTTTATTTATAAGTGAATACGTAAAATTATATAATTTTTTATTTGTTAATTAATGTAGTATAACTAATAAAATACACTACATTAAGTATATTTTTTTGAAAAACAAAACGGAATGGCACGAGCTAACCTGGTTTTATAAATTACTTTCAACTTAATTAAGATGATACATATCTGATCCGTCAATCTCACCACAAATTATTATGTCATTACATTTTAATTTCAAAAAATTATATTAATTACAATATTTTAATTATTTAAAATAATTAGAAATAGTACATCTACTATAAAGCATAAGAAGTTGGAGTATCTGCTGGCGCCATATTTTCTTGGCGGTTTTGTTTCCTACACTACACAGCACAGCACAGGCAGCAGCTAATGCTAATGTACGCACCACCGCCCCCTTTGTTTAACCTGCGCACTACACTCCAATGCTTCCAGCTCTCAAGCTAGGTTTCCGCTATTCAACCCTCTAAAGGTACATAATAAACAACTCCGTAAATTATCTAATAACGTAATTTATTTATTTTCACATTTAATATTTTTTTCGCAGTTTTTCTGCTGTGAATTTTTATAGATTCCCAAATATTTCTGTAAACCTAAAAATGGGTTCCAACAAAAGAAGACTCTGCTCCAACTCATCAAACAATGATGTATCAAAACCTCAGAAGAATGCTACAAAGGTCTGATTTTTTTTATTTTTTTTTTGGCAATTAATGCATAAATAGTTTTAAGTCTGAGTATTTTGATTTATGAGTATTCATTTTGGTTGAATGTAGGCAGGTGTTAAAAAAAGTGAGACCTGTGGGGATGATTGTGAGAATACAGAGGAAATGACTCATCAACAGGTTAAATCAAGATTGAGGGAGTTTTTTTTCACTTTAATTTTCATGAATGTAGATGTTTGGTTGTTAGAAACTGCTGAAAACAATAGCAATTTTAAATTTGGTTATGTCATTTAATTTTCTAAATGAAAGGAATTGAAGCCAATCGGCTTTCTAGAAGCAAAAGTGCGAAGAAATCTGTTGGTAGATGTGTATAGAATGTTTTAGAAGCTTGAGTGTTTAGCATCTTTCAAATTGAAATGACATTTCCATACTTTTCAAATTATAAAAACGAACATTGAAAACATCAAAATGTGTTTTTTTCTAAATAATTAAGAAAAATTGTATTTCATATACACTTATAAAGTAATCCTAATCAACTGCCAGCAACCTCCACACAAATCTCTACATTCCAAAAAAACACTACTTCAAAATTTATGCCCAATTCCTCTTACTTTAATTTGTCCAACATAGGTGCATGATTGGTAAGATTTTTTTGCTAATATTGCGGTTGTGGTGGCGGTGAAGTTTGTGGATGTGAGAGTAGAGGGGGACTGGTCTCCATGTGTTGATCTAGGAAAATCCACTTCAACTCTCTTGTGAAATTAAGTTGTGATGGCATCCACACACACCACACACCATGGCCTCTATGGTTCCATTTGGGCCACTAGCTAGAAACTGACCACAACCATCAATGAAACAACCATTAGCCTTGGCTGCATGATTGCATGTGGAGGCACTCCTTATACATCACAAGGATTTCAACCTTTGCTCCATGGAGGTTATAATTGGTGGCCATGTAAAAAGAATTGAGATCCGATTTTGCGTAAAGAGATAAGACCAAATTAAATTCTATCAAATTTTAGTTGGATTTTGTAAATATGCTTTGGAGAATTTTGGGTGTATGTGGATAGGTTTTGGCCCGGTTTCGCGGGTTTCACGAGACCGAGCCAAAACCCTTTCAAATAAGTTTTCGCCAAACCCGCGAGACCGAGCCAAAACCCTTTCAAATGAGTTTTCGCCAAACCCATAAAACCATCAAAAACCTATTCAGAAACTCACACTCAAACTCTTCAAACCTATAAAACATTGATTTGACACCTACCACCTACTTTTTCCCCTAAACCCCAACATCCAAACCCAATCCAAGTGGGGTTTCAACTTATTCAAACCACAAAACTCAACATAAAAAACCCATCCAAATGAGGTCTCATAAGTTTCATCGAAACCACCCAAACCATTTTTTTTAAACCGAGACCCGCGAAACCGAGCCAAAACCCATCCAAATAGACCCTTAATTGGGGGATTCTAATATAAGATACCTTGAGTTTGGCCTCCATTGAGATACCCTTGCATGGAGTCACGCGTGTCAAATTTTTATTTTATGTTAAAATGTTTATTTTTCAAAAGACATAAATACCGTCCTGCGGTCATCTAATTTTCTTCACTTGCCCCCTGAAAATTTTACACCTCAATAGAGATGGGGAGCTCAAGGCCAACAATGGCAGCGCCACTGGCTGCCGGACGTGGAAAGGCTGGTTACGGCTGACAATCGCCTTAGTGAATGACTGTCGCACATACGAAGATCCGTCGACTATGAAAACGACCCTCGCACAGGCGACGACTGCCTGTGAGAACAACTGTTGGTGCTTCCGCCGATGATTACGCCTTTGGTTACATATCAAACGTTTTATATAAGTTTCGCAGTTTCAATCATTGAACATATACGAATAACTTCATCTTTAGGATATTCATGGAACATCTTTAAGTTGTTTCTCTCTGCAATTGCTCTCAGGCCTTAACTTTGCTTATTTGTCATTCTATTTCTATTGATTGTTATCATTTTCTCCATTATTTGCTTTATTATGAATTAATTCATGAACTTGGTCCAAAGATAGATGCATGACTGGTGGGATTTTGTTGATAATAGGTTGTGGATGTGTGTCCAGAATGAGTGGTCTTCATGTGCTAGGGGTAATGGTTTTCAGGGTTGTATGATCCTGATAGATTCACTTTAATTCTTCTATGAAAATTGAGATGACAGTCTTACAAAGCACACACCATGACCTCTTCAATTTATTATGTTTTTTTTTTTTTTTCATACATAGTTTTTTTCCGCGTTTTTCTCGATCTCTAACTATCAAAGGTATTGAGTTTCTTCACTATTGTGTTCTATTTCACATTTTAATGGTCGATGAAGTTGCTAGCACTACCTTTCTTGTGAATTACTAGGCTCAGATGTTGTATTATTTGCAATTGGTTTTCTGAATTACAGGAGTGGTGGAATACCTTCCAGAGGTGCTAAGCAAGAACTTGTCTCTGCCTTGAAAAGTAAAATAGATGGTATTTTTTCCTTTAGTGTTGCTGATGTGCGTTGGTGGCTAAGCAAGTTGAACGCCTTTCAAAATCTTTTTTCCTTGTGTCTAATTATCGTTATTCTGTTTTTAAATCGATTATAGAATGGTAGTTCAATGTTTTTTAATGCAGGTGAAGGCTCTTCATATCTTCAAGATCAAGTAACCTCTGAAGAGAAGCCAGCTCTTATTAAAACTTATTCGAAACGAAAAGCTAAAGGATTATCTAATAACAATTTTGTTCAAATTGCAAACAATGATTCAGACATTTCTGGAGTTAAAAGGACCAAACGAAGAGTAAGGCAATCAGCACTTGACACTATTGACATTAAAACTTCACAAAGCACGAATGAACAAGAGCAGATTATTGAATCAATTGAGATGAAAGGTGTTTCTTTTCTCAATGTGAATATGCTCATATCTTTGTATTCTTCACTCTTCACTTAAATGGTTCATACAAGCAAAGAGAAAAGTTCATCAAAGATCACAACCTCAAATATGAAAGCTCATGCAATTTTGGTCTTTCTGTAGAAGAACCCTGGACAGTTCTTACTCACAAGAAGCCACAAAAGGGGTGGACTGCCTACAACCCTCAAACTATGAGGTCCCCACCTATTGATGCTAGTACATCACATATGAAAATAATGTCTTGGAATGTAAATGGTTTAAGAGTTTTACTGAAGTTGGAGAACTTTTCTGCTTTGCAACTTGCACGTAGAGAAAAATTCGACGTATTATGCTTGCAAGAAACCAAAATACAGGCATGTGCTTATTTTGTTTGTTTCAAGTGTAAGAGGGCAACTTGACTTTTTTTTTTCTGTTTATATGAGGTTACACTTCTGGGATAAGGAATTAAGGAGACTTTTGTAGCATTACCTTGTCATTTATTGGAAATTCTATCACTTTGTGTCAAGAAATCATTGTTTGAAGTAGGAACATACTATGTATGAAGTATTTGGTGTTCTCTACTCATTTGGCGAGAGTGCTAACTAAACATATGCTTTGATATCTCTCATTTTTATCCTTATGTTCACTGATGTATATACCCACCAACACACATTTCCACTGTTATATTTTTATTTTGTGTGGTCAGGATCTATAGAATCTTTCATATGGACACCTTTATTATAATGTAGAGCATGTTTGCAACTTGTATATCAGAAATCAGCAGCAGTTAGTAAGTTGTGCTTATTTTAATGCATGAGAATGATAATTCAAGTCACAAGGTTAACTACTCTCATATTGATGAGAAGGAATGGCACATGACATTAAGATATTTTAAGTGAAATACATAAAGAAAATTCCAATGCAAACTTGTAATATAAATTGGTCTACAAGATTAATAGAGAAAGAACATCACCATACACCTAAATATTTAAATAGTTATCTTACACATTCAAAAATTAGGACTTACAGAGTTTTCAATAGTGCGCACAAATACTAATTAGCTGCATATTTGATTTAATCTTTATGCTCTTGAAATTTTTATCACACTTAAAGGTTCTTAGAATTCCTTTTAAGCTGTTATCTGGTCAGGCAAATTTTAACATTTTTGTATGTTTTTAATCTTCACTACCTCAAGCAGGAGAAACATGTTGATGCAATCGGACATAGTCTACTTGAAGGTTACGACAATAGCTATTGGGCATGTAGTGTGTCTAAACTGGGGTATTCTGGCACAGCAATCATTTCGAGGGTACAGTGTTTTTTTCTAGCTCTTACCTAAAAATGTTTTGTATGATGGTTGTGGCCCCCCAATGAAAAGTTGTTGATCCCACCCCTACTTCTATGTGGTGTTTCATAAACCTTACAATGAGTTCTTGAGCTTTCTTTAGCATACAATCAGACTAGTAGTTTTATTGACAAATTCATTTGGTTGTGACATACGCAAGTCATTGTACTGAACAATTCATTCTTTTGGCAGGTCATACCACTCTCGGTAAAATATGGTATGGGCATATCAGATCATGATACTGAAGGAGCCTTGTGACAGTGGAGTTTGATAATTTCTACTTATTGTGTGGCTATATTCCTAATTCCAGTGATGGCCTTAAACGCCTTGTATATGCACTCTTCATATGTACCAATTATTCCAACCTTCAAGATTATTATGTTATTGCATAACTGATAGAATTCCTTTTTCTAGTCATACAGGATTACTCAGTGGGATCCTTCTCTTAGCAACTACATGAAATTAAGTAAGTCTCGTTTTATTGTTGGGTGTATGTTCAGGACCTGCATGCTGTCATCCCCTTCCATAATATATAGCTTGCCATACAACTAGTTTCTTGTTTGGTACACTGTTGTACTATAGTTTAGAAGATAGAATTATATGCCACAAAAATCAAAGAAATGCCCTTATTCTTAATTTATTATAGATAGATAGCTTCACATTCTTTTGTGGAGATTAGGTTTCTATAAAATACAAAGATTTGAATGCAAGGTTTTATCTTTTCGTCGAGATTCTACATTTTTTTGGTTATTGAGAGTAAATTTTCACGATTCTTTCATTACATTGAAATAACTTCATATCCTTTTCCTTTTCCTTTTCCTTTTAATAGGGATAAGTTTTGTTCTTTCTCCATTTTAGATTTTTCCTATGCATTCTGGTGAATTTAACAATGAGAAGCAGATGCAGATTAAAACTATCTGTTGCCATTATGCTTCACAGGATCTAGAACGGTCCAAACCTGTTGTTCTGACTGGAGACTTGAACTGTGCTCACCAAGAAATAGATATTTATAATCCAGCAGTGAGCAAACTTAAATTCTGAATTATCTAATTCCACTTTCATTTTTTATCTAACTATCAATTCAAAATTCCTGATTGTCTCATTATCTTTCACGGAAACAAAAGAAGTGCAGGTTTTACAGATGAGGAAAGACAATTCTTCCAAACTTACTTTTTGGAAAAGGGTTTCGTTGATACCTTTAGGCCCTGTTCGTTTGGGCCAATTAGCCCACAATTGGTGTAATCGGGCCAGACTATTGTGTATAATTATGTGTTCGGATGGGCCGACTATTTTGCGGGCAGCCCGTACTTATCGGGGAAACATGTGGGCCAGCCCGCTTTATCTGTCCGATTCGAGTTGGAGGGTTGGGCCAAAAATTAAATAATTGGGCCAGATTGATAAAATTTGAGACAAAAATGCCCCTAAAGTTCGTAATAATTACGGGAAATTGCCATTGAAATAATATGCCCAGATTAGAAAGTCTTCTTCTCCAACAAATCATTTCACACTTCCATTTTCATTTTCCCTCCATCTCCATAGTGCAAGGTGAACTTTTTTTTTTTTCTTTATTATTGTTTACTGTTTTGTTAACAAGAACAATGATTTTTACCTCAAGTGTACCCAAACTTTGAGATATTAATTTGTTCCAACTTTTTTTTTTTCTTAACATAGGTGAAGAACAAGTTGAAGAAGGAGAATAACTAGGGTAAGAATACATTGCCCATTAGTTGTAATATCTATATTTTGTAATGTTAAAAACATTTATGATGATTTGGAATGTTAAAAATTTCCCCCAAATTTTTTCACCTATGCCCTGCCGTAAACAATTTCCAAATCTGGAATTTTTTTTTTTTTTTTTGTTTCATGAACTATTTTTATGTTGTATTGTTGTACTAGGAATGGTGTATGATTGATTACATAAATAATTGCTTGTGGTTTTTTTTTTTCCTTTGTACTTTGTCTGTACATACATTTTTTGTGTATTTTTTATTTTTTTTATTTTTTTTATTTTTGTTTCATGAACTATTTTTAAAGTTAGATTGTGGTACTAGGGAATATTGTATGATGGATTACATAAATAAATGCTCGTATATTTTTTGTTTCCTTTCTACTTTGTTTGGACATATTTGGTGAATTTTGTTTGGATATGTTTTGTGACAATTAGAATATATTTCCTTTCTAGTTTGTTTGGACATATTTTGATATATCTAAAGTTATTGGCATATCAAATACAGAATACCGCTTGGGTATGGATTCGGAGAGGAACGAACAACTCTTAAATTTCATCCGCCAATTTTTTTGGAAATGTGTTATAATAATATGTGTATGCCTCATTGCACACGAAGCACACTCTATTTCCCAAACATCTAATCGAAAGAGAAAAAGGTATAGCATCATGCGTAAAAAATACAAACAAGCCAAGTATTTACATCGCGTAACCACGAAGACGGATGTTAAAACTAAGGCTGTGTTAAGGTTCACTATGACTTCTTTTAGTAAGCTATGTCGTTTGTTGCATAACATTGGTGGTCTAAGGGACACTAAATACGTGCCACTCAATGAACAAGTTGCAATATTCTTGTCCGTCCTTTCACATCACAAGAAAAATCGAATCATGGGGTTTGATTATCGTCGATCTGGGGATACAGTAAGCAAGTGTTTCCACCGTGTATTGAATTGTGTGCTAAAATGTCATTCAATATTACTATCAAGACCTATACCGATTTCAGAAAATGATGAAACTTCCCGATGGGGTTGTTTTCCGGTACGTACACTTTTATCACTACTTATTGTAGATAACGGTTAACTTAAAACAACTTAAAGTACTTTTTCATATATTTTTTGTAGGGTTGCTTAGGGGCTTTGGATGGTACTTATGTGAAGGTACTAGCACCAGGTGCCGATAAACCTCGATATAGATCAAGGAAATGAGAGGTTGCAACTAACGTGCTCGTTGCTTGCAATGTAAATGGAAAATTCACGTATGCATTGACTGGATGGGAGGGTTCCGCAGCAGATGATCGGGTCCTTAAAGATGCTATTACCCGCCCCAATGGACTTCGAATTCCGGCCGGTATACGATTTTTATGCATCATATATTCTCGGTCATACAATTCCATAAAGTATGATTGTAACAATGTTAATTTTTTCCTTTTTATGAATATCATAGGAACATACTATCTTTGCGATAATGGATACACGAATGGGGAAGGTTTTTTGACACCTTATAGGGGAGTTCGCTACCACTTAAAGGAATGGGATGTAGGACAAGATGCTCCCCAAAATTATAAAGAATACTTTAACATGAAGCATTCCCAGGCAAGAAACGTGATCGGACGGTGTTTCGGTCAAGTTAAACGGAGGTGGGGCGATACTTAAAAGTGATATGTCCTACCCATTGAAGACTCAAAACCGAATTATCATGGCTTGTATTCTTATTCACAATTTCCAGCTTATGACAATGCCCAATGATATGTCAGATTCCGATTCGAGTAGTGAATCAGAAAGTGATGATGAGGTTCAAGGAGAGAGTCCTACCGGTGACTTCGTCGATGTTGTGGAGCCTTCACAAGCGTGGACTGATTATCGAGATACCATGGCTCGTGCTATGTATGACGAGTGGTTGTCAAGTCCTTGAGATAAACGCACTTGATGCGTTTTGTTTTTCGAAAATGACTTTGTTTGATTGGATAATATGTTTGGTGTTGGTTGTGCTGCTTTTTTTTTTATGATTGTAGTTTAATTACGATGGTACATTATTATGTACATGCGGACAATTTGTTTGTATGATTGTGGTTTTTTTATTTATTAATGTTTGGAATTGTGCTTGAAAACGGGTTATCCCAGGTTAATCTTTATTTCGTAATGTGTTCTCAGTGTAATCATGGAGCCAATACCAATACCAAGGTATGCAGGAACATCGCGCTCTACAAAAACTCCACAAGAACCACGTAGAATTTGGAGTTCCGATGAGGAGCAAACATTGATTTCTTGTTTGCATGAGATTGTTTCGAATGGATGGAAGGCCGATAATGGGTTTAAAGCGGGATATTTAGGTCACTTAGAATCCGCAATGAGGGCAAGGATACGGGGAACCGACATTAGAGTGAGACACATTAACTCAAAGCTCACGGTTTGGAAAAAACAATACTATTTATTGATTGCTATGTTGGGTACTAGTGGTTTTGGATGGAATGACGATGCTAAAATGATAGAGGTCAACGATGATGTTTGGGCCGAATATGCACGGGTAAATAAGAATTTGCTAACTTTTATACATAATATTTTGGGCTATATTTATGTTTTTTGTGTTCTAATCTTGTTTTTGTATTCCTCGAAAGGCTAATCGTGAAGTTCGTTCGATGAGGATGAAGTCTTGGAGGTACCATGATGATTGGTGTGAATTGTTTGGAAAGGACAGGGCTACGGGAGACAATGCTCAAGGGTTCACTGATGTTGTTGATGACATATTATTGAGTGAAAATCTTAACTCAAGCAATATGCAAATAAACCCAGAAGTAGTGGAACCGTACATTCCAACATTTGATGACCATAGTCCATATGTCGATCTAACTATGGATGCATCCGATTGGGGTGGGGATCAGTTCAAAGAGAAAATCAACTCTACTCCGGATACATCTGATGGTTCCTCGATGAAAAAATCGAAGGTATATGGACTTGGTGTTAAACTTGATGGGAACGAGAAGAAGAAGGAGAAGAAGAAGAAGAAGAAACAATTGACTAGAGAAAGAAAGGCGAAAACACCCGAAACCGCCAAAAGTGAGTCTATGTTGCCCGTCTTGACAAGTTTCATTGAGGAGGCAAAATCTACTTTCATGAATCTTACACCAAAAATGAACAAGGAGGAAGATACGGTAGACGAAAAGGCATCGAAGGTCATTGCCGCATTGGAGAAGGTTCCGGGACTAACCGAAGAAAACATGAACTTTCTTTGTTACAAGATTATGGATGACCAAAGGCATGTGAGCGTGTTTTTACATTCTAGCGAACGTAATCAGGAAATACAAGCACACATGATGCTCGATGGTAAGATGCCATGACTTATGGTTTATGATAATTTCGGGTGTTGACTATGTTGTGGACAATTTTTAGACATTGCTACATTTTATTGTTGTGTATTTTGCGATTTGTGTATTTTCTAGTAGTTGGCATTATATTTTGGAACTTTCTTATGCAAACATGGCTTGGGAATTCTTATGAAATGGTGTGAATTTTGGAGCCATGTTTGTTCAAGTAATTATTAGTTTTTGGAATTATGAATGTTGGATGTAGTTTTTGAAACCAACGGGTTTTGGATGTAATTATTTTGTAATTATAGATGCATTGAAGTAATCTAGTTAAATTGTACAACTTTGGATTAGTAATGTTGTTGCAAATTAGATGGATGGTTTTTGAGATACAAGTTGTGTTCAATTATTAGTCTTTGTTCATTTGTAATGTTGTTGCAATTTTGTTCATATGTACTTGTGTTCAAGTACATGAAATTGCAAGTAGATGACATTTTTTTGTTCATATGTCTTTGTTCAATTTTTTGTGTTCAATTTTGCTCATATGTACTTTGTTCATATGTACTTGTGTTCAAGGCAAAATCTGGAAATTGACATTTTTTTGGTTGAAGTCCAATTTAATTGTTTAGTTCAAGTACAAGGAAATCTGGAAATTGACAATTTTTTAGTTCAAGTTCAAGTAGATGAAATTGCAAGTAGATGACATTTTTTTCTTCATATGTCTTTGTTCAATTTTTTTGTGTTCAATTTTGCTCATATGTCTTTGTTCATATGTACTTGTGTTCAAGGCATAATCTGGAAATTGACATTTTTTGGTTGAAGTCCAATTTAATTGTTTAGTTCAAGTACAAGGAAATCTGGAAATTGACAATTTTTTAGTTCAATTTAATTTTTTAGTTCAAATCAAGTAGATGAAATTGCAAGTAGATGACATTTTTTTCTTCATATGTCTTTGTTCAATTTTTTTGTGTTCAATTTTGCTCATATGTCTTTGTTCATATGTAGTTGTGTTCAAGGCATAATCTGGAAATTGACATTTTTTGGTTGAAGTCCAATTTAATTGTTTAGTTCAAGTACAAGGAAATCTGGAAATTGACAATTTTTTAGTTCAATTTAATTTTTTAGTTCAAGTCCAGTTTACCAACTTACTTCAATTAAAACCAAAACTGACAATTACCAACTTACTTCAATTAAAACCAAAACTGAAAATTACAATTTTTACCAACTTAAGTCAAGTAAACCTCAAAATTCTGGAAATTGCAAAGAAATTTACAGAAACCAAACTTTACAGTGAACTATTTCAACAAAATCTGAAAATTGCAAATCTGGAAGTCCAATATACCAACTACATGTGAACTATGCAATGATTTGGCATTACTTCAATTACTTCAATTATTGTAACTTTTTCAGAACAACATGTGACAGTAAAAACAACAAAGATATTTGCAAAAAAGCATAAATAAAACTATGTAATGATTTGGCATTACTTCAATTATTGTAACTTTTTCAGAACAACATGTGACAAGTAAATATAAAACAACAAAGATATTTGCAAAAAAGCATAAATAAGGAAACTAAAAATCATATATATTATACAGTGGCAGCCCTATAAAGGCTGCCTAATTACATAGTTCATAACTCCAAAAAAAAAAACCCACCATCCTTGAGGTTCTACACATCAAAACATAATAAACAAGTCCATTACAAGCAAGCCTTAGAACAAAACATTCAAAATAACATCAAAACATCAAAACATTCCTTAAACAAGTCCACTACAAGCAAGCCTTAGAACAAAACATTCAAAATAACATAAAAAACATAAAATAAACCCATTCCCCACCACCACCCTAATCCACATCACTCAATCCCCCACCCACCACACCATTGACATTACCATCTGCCCCATCACTTGGTCCCTCGTAAAGCACAATGGCAAGAGGATTTACCTCTTCAATTGGGGGGGCAGCAGCCTCAGAGTCAGGATTATCACCATACATGGAAATTGGAGAGACCATAAGGGCATCCTCATCATCGGCGGATAAGTCAATGGGCTGGACAGAGGAGCCGAGGAGGGATCCGGGGAAACGGGCACATTCCTTAAGCTCAAAAATGTATTTAAGCTTACGATAGTGACGATGCCCTTCAGCCCGAAATCGCCGATGACTCCCCGGCTCTTCCTACAAAAAAATAAATGGACAAGGTTAGTATAAGTTCGTATTATAAAATTTAACTCAACAATAAAAAAAGATAAAAACAGAACACTTACGGCAGCGGAGACTGCATTCCAGTAAGCGTTTGTCACTGTGGTGCGGACAGAATATGCATCATAGCTTACCCCCGGTAGGGCGAGAAAGTCTTCAAAGTCCTCGTACTCAAGTCGGATCCGCTCCAACTTCAAACGCAGTGAGGTGAGGTGGAACCTTCGACGAAAGTTCTGATAGAATAGTGTCCGGCAAGCCAACTGTATGGCTGCCATTTATTGTAATAAATAAAGGAACTATTCAATTTAGATTAATAAATGCATCTTTATTATATGGTCATCTTTATCTTATGTAATAATTATCTACGCATAAGGATATAAGTCCTTAGATCACAGGGCTATGGGACAACCCGTGGACTGATCTCCAAGGCCGTGATCTAGAACATATTCAAGAGTCGTAGAATCCAATCGAGATGGGACATTGTTGGATTCGGTTAGACTCTCACTAATGTGTATACTTCGATGAACTGGAGGACGCTGGGGTCCACGAGCGTGACTGGGATAGTCGATACACATAAGTGGGTGACTTGCCGAGATGGCAAGTGCACTGAATACCCCAATTAGGAAATAACTCACCATGGAAGCGGTAGTCGCATATCGGAGTTGAAGTTATTCCTATTTACAACAGTATACGAGGAATGATCCCCAAACACTTGAGGTGATAGGGTTTATCTGGTGCGAGAACGTCTATACTTAGATGTGAGTTCCGACCGACTGGAGAACGCCAGAAAGTCTCTGTGGATTCACGTTGGGTATAGAGGGACTCGTATGCAGGTTCATATCATCAACAAAGGATCCATTGACCCGACTTGATAGGTTGGGAAATTCTCCTATGGATTTCTGTGAGAAATTAATTCTGGTAAAATCCTTGGCCGAGGTATCTGACGGCTTTATGAAAGTAGCTCATAAAGATTAAGTCAAAGAGAATTATTTCGAGATCAGAATGCATAAAGTCAAAACAAATAAAAGGGAACCGATGAAAAATCCATGCCCTTAAGTATTGACTGGGAGATCGATCGATGGAGAGATTGTAGCGTATATGGAAATTGTGAATGATTAAAAGGTTCACTGAATTAATTCACCAGTGATTGGGCTCCATGGGCTTGTGGCCAGACATCGACCGTGGAGTGTGGGAGAATTCCCAAATTAGCAGGGGTGCTAATTTTGGAATGATCAGTCGACAGAGTGTTCGATTGATTTAGAGTATTTAATACTCGAGTAATTGAATGAATATTTAATTATAACCCACGGCCAATTATGTGGTGAACCTACGGGGGCATACACAATACACAAGAAGCGAAAGCGAGGAAATGAAGAACAACTGAGTCAACTAAATCGACTGGGTCGATTGGGGTGACTGGGTCGACTGGGTCGACCCAATTGGAGCGAAAGTGATCCAATTGGAATTGGATCAAAACTGGAAATTAAATTGGAATTTAATTTGTGAGTTAGTTAATTAAATTGGATTTAATTAATAATGGGAATATTTAATTAAATAGACTTAGAGTCTAATTTAATTAAATGAGAAAGAAATAAATTAATTGGGCTATTTAATTGGGTATTAAATAAAGACCCAATTAATTAAATCTAGTATGGGTCATGAATTAATTAGAAGACTTAGTCTTCCAATTAATAGGGCCATGGCCCATGTAGGAGAATTAGAAGACTTGGGAGTCCTAATCCTAGGAGGATTAGGATGATGAGATTCCTATAAGTAGAAGACTTAAGGTCATATCTCACACACACTAATCAAGAGCCAAAAGCCAAGTCAAGAAAAATTCTCTCCCTCTCTCCCTAGTGATCGGCCGAACCATCTCTTCCTTTTGGAAGAATTTTTCGACTTCGTTCTCGTTCCAATCTTGTTCTCTAATCCTAGATATTAATATATCCTATGTTCTAGCCGATTAGGATATATTATATTTCGTGATATTGTGGTGTATCAACTCGTAGAGGCGCAACACGTGGGGCGCTACAATAAAGCTTGGATCGACTTCTACCGAGGGAGAAAAGTACGACTTTGCTGATTACCAGGATTTGCTAGGAGACAGGTATAATTTGGATCTAATTATTCTTGTCGATTTAATATTCATATATATACAACCAGTTTAGTATCCTGGCAAGATTCCGTAAGAGGTCCTAAAAATTTTAATTTCCGCTGTGCTTAGGGCTGTTTATCTTACCGAATCTCAACAGTGGTATCAGAGCCAACTCTGGCTTTGTATATATATGAATTTGCAAATTCTGTGTTTTAAATCATATGTTTGATTTATGTGTGGCTAGTTCTTTTACTATGCATGTTTTAGAACGTAGATCTGAATAATTTGGAGTTAATAGAAAAATTTTGATTCAAAATTATATCATGTTAATTTTAATTTTTGGATTGGGATTTAATTAGATATGTTTTAATTAAATCAAAGTAATCAAGAAAAAACATAAGAAAATTGTTTTATTTGGATCCAACCGCCGCGCACCGCGGCTGGGCGGCCACCGCACGCTGCTGCCCACGGCAGCGTGCGAACAGCACGCTGGCAGCGCGTGCGGCACACAACAGCAGCCTACGGGCTGTCTGCCGTGTGCTGTCACGCGCAGCAGCGGCTGCTACGGGCAGCCCACGCGCGGACTACGTGGCTGCGCTTGTGCTGTCCACGTGGCAGTCTTCGATTGGCCACTTCATGGCTGATTTTTTGGTTGGACTCTAATTCTGCCTATTTTGGAAAGTTTGAAAAATCTTGGAGATTTGTGAGATTAGGAAACTTGGAGTTTTGGATAAGGTAGGAATCTTGGAAGATTTGGGAACTACCTTAGTTATCTAATCTAGTCAAAATAGGATTATCTTGAGAATCTTGGAGATTTGGTAAATTGGGAAACTTAGAGTTTTGGACAAGATAGGAATCTTGGAAGATTTGTAACTATCTTAATTAACCAACTTGATCAAGATAAGAATTATAGATTACTTAGAACTCAAGTAAGAGTTAATTAATCTTAGAGATTAATTATTAATTCAAAATTAAATTAACTTGGATAATTTTAGTGAATTGAAATTAAAGGAGCCGATAAATTTACATTTATGCCCTTATGTGAATTTATGCATGTTCTTGAGTGAATATGTGGATTGGTCGATTTTGCCCCTAAGCTCTGTGTAGTTTTGGTTTATTTATTTTTATGGGTTGTAATTAAATGGGCCTGATTGGTGCCCCTTGCTTGCGCAATTAAAATGTAATAGAATAGGGCCAATATAAGTTAGACTTAGTTTAGGCTTGGAGCCGAGAAGACCTCATGAAGACTTGGAGATCCACATGGAGGCCCATTACCTTGGAGGACATGGAGGCCCAATTCAATACATGGAGGCCCAATCAAGGAGGATATTACAAGAAGGCCCATGAATGTATGGGTTTGTAAAATTGTAATAGTTAGGACATTTAATTTCCACCCTAGACTGACCAATTGATCCATCGCATGGCTCGTGATGGATCGCATAGGATGGGCAATCGATGAATCATATCCTGCTAGGTGATGTATGTTTACTTATTATTCTTTGATGTATGTCATGCATGCTTAGAATAGATAACGTAAACAAGATAAAGCATAATCTGATGAGATCTCGCACAAGAAAATTTAAAAAATCTCTAATTGAACTTTAAAACTCAATTATAATATTAAATCGAATAAACGGGCGCATATGAATGGTGTCTATGGTCCGAGCCTATCCAATTACTAGGTCTTAAGCATTGTACGAATATATCTCGATGTCTCACGAGTCGTGGGTCGAGCTATAGGAAGATAATATGTTTATTGCCTCGATGCACAGTTTAGTGCCAAGGGAGGGGATAGCAAGGTTCTAGGCTCTGTCTCACGAGTCGTGGGGCGTCTAGGATTGAACTATTTCTCTCCACGAGTATTGGACATGATTTAACGCTAGTAAATATGGATGTCTCACGAGTCGTGGGTCCATAAAGAAAACCGAGGCTAAATGAACTCAAGGGTTAGCTGCGATGGTTAACCGGCGACGTGATCGCCCACCAAGTGGATCTAATAGTATGGCCAACGAGTCGTGGGTACTAGAAGATTGCATTTGGGCCTTGAGCCCGCTAGGATATTTTAATATTCCCGAAACTTATGTGGGGGCATAAGATTTTGATTAAAATAGTGGGAGTAATTTACAAATGAAAACCATGTTTGTAAATTGTGCATTTAAAATTAATCATTCGCGTATTTATTTCTTCTATCGTCTTTTTGTAGATATAATGTCTAAGAATCCGATTTCCATCATACTTGAACAAAACAAATTGACTGGACCCAACTTTCATGACTGGGTCAGAAACCTTAAGATCATTCTTGCTTCTGAGAAACGATCTTTTGTCCTTGTTGGACCCCCACCTGCAATTGCTCTGGATGCTAGTGACACTGAGAAAGAAGCTACTGAGTTGTGGCAAGACGATGACTTACAGTCACGTTGTCTCATGCTAGCATCCATGTCGAATGAGCTCCAAAAGCAGCATGAGCATATGAAATCTGCTTTTGAAATCTACACACACCTCAATGGCCTCTTTGGGGTGCAAAGTAGATATGAGCGGTATGAAACTGCTAAGACTTTGCAACAAACGAGGATGGCAGAGGGTACTGATGTCCGCTCTCACTGTATCAAAATGATTGGGCTTATTGAAAAGCTTGGTCAACTTGAGGTGAAAATGGACAAGTCATACTGCCAGGATATAATCCTCCAATCGTTGCCAAGATCATTCGAGCAATTCGTAGTGAACTACAACATGCGAAAAGCTTCTACTTGTGAACAGAAATGTTTCTACTGCAAGAAACCTGGACACTGGAAGAGGAACTGCAAGGAGTTCTTAGAGAGCTCCAAAGGTATATTCCTTGTTGAAGTTAATTTATCAATTAACTGTGCATCTTGGGTGTTGGACACTGCTTGTGGTTCTCATCTTTGTAATGATTTACAGGTGATGGGAGCAACAAGGCCACTTAGGCCTGGGGATTGGATCCTACGATTTGGCAATGGAGCTAGAGCTGCTGCCGAAGCCATATGCGAAGTGGAGTTAGATTTAGGTGGTAATAAATTAGTCCTTAGGAACGTTCTTTATGTACCTGGCTTAGTGAAAAACATTATTTCCATTCCTGTTTTAGATAACGAAGGTTTTAATTTTAATATTAATAAAGGTTCATTTTCATTATTTATGAATGATCATTTGTTTTTCACTGGTACATTAAGAGATGGACTATATACCATAGAACCACCTAAATTAGTTATGCACGTACAACAAAACAAAAGAAAACAAGATAATGAAATTTCTGCCCAATTATGGCACGCTCGACTTGGACATATATCCAAGTCAAGGATTCAAAAGTTAGCATCATCTGGCGCGCTTGAAATCAAGCACATTGATGAAATGCCAACATGTGAACCATGTCTTAAGGGTAAAATGGCTAAGTTGCCATTTAAAGGAAACCCTGAGCGAACCAAGCAAACATTGGACTTGATACATACTGACGTATGTGGACCACTAAGAAAAAGCGCCCAAGGTGGCTACGACTACTTCATTACCTTCACTGACGACTATAGTCGTTATGGATACGTGTTCTTGCTGAAACACAAGTCTGAAGCCTTTGAGCGATTCAAAGAATTCAAGATGGAAGTAGAGAATCAACTTGGTCATACGATAAAGGCTCTTCGTTCTGACCGAGGTGGAGAATTTCTTAGTAACGAATTTCTGAATTATCTTGTAGAGCATGGAATATTATCTCAGTGGACTCCTCCTGCTACACCACAATTAAATAGAGTAGCTGAGAGAAGGAATCGAACCTTGATAGATATGGTTCGATCCATGATGAGTGCCACTGACCTTCCTCTTTCATTTTGGGGACATGCCCTCCTCACGGCAACGAAGATACTAAATATGGTACCTTCTAAATCCGTACAAAAGACACCATACGAATTATGGTTTGGCAAGGCACCCTCATACGCATTCATGCGCATATGGGGATCTCCCGCTTACGTCAAAAAGCTAGTGGGAGATAAATTGGAAACAAAATCCACTTTGTGCAAATTCGTGGGGTATCCAGAAAACTCGATAGGATATTAGTTCTATGATCCTACAAGACAAACTACGTTTGTCTCAAGGAACGCACACTTCTTAGAGAAGGATTTCTTGGTGGACAAGAAAGAACATAACATAGAACTGGATGAGGTCACTGAAGCTGAAAAGGCCGAAGAGGTCGAACAAGCTGACCCATCACCACAGCCAGTGGGAGAACAAGAGCATGAAAGTGCACCAGTAAGTACACCAATACTTCGTAGGTCAGAAAGACAACGTAGAGAACCCGAAAGGTACTACGGTCTGCTGCATGAGACTGGACAGTCTCTGACCGACCCAAGGACTTACGATGAAGCTATGTTGGACATAGATTCGGGAAAGTGGCGCGAAGCCATGGAATCCGAATTGGACTCCATGCACTCAAACAAGGTCTGGACCTTGGTAGATCCACCAGTGGGAGTGACTCCCGTGGGTTGCAAGTGGATCTATAAGCGAAAGCTAGGAGTGAACGGAGAGGTAATAACCTACAAGGCGCGACTAGTGGCAAAAGGATACACTCAAAGACCAGGCATTGACTTTGAGGAAACCTTCTCGCCCGTTGCAATGCCTAAATCCATTCGAATCTTGCTAGCCATAGCTGCGTGGTATAACTACGAGATATGGCAGATGGATGTAAAGACCGCCTTCCTCAATGGAGACATTGATAAGGAGATCTACATGGAGCAACCAAAAGGATATGCATCCAAAGGAGATGAGCACAAGGTGTGCAAACTCCAGAGGTCCATTTATGGACTGAAGCAAGCTTCCCGAAGTTGGAACATCCGTTTCGATGAAACAATCCAAACTTTTGGATTCATCAAAAACTTGTTCGAACCTTGTGTGTACAAGAAGATCAGTGGGAGTACAGTTGAATTTTTGGTGCTTTACGTTGATGACATCCTTCTCATTGGAAACAATGTAAAGGTGTTATCCGAAACGAAAGCATGGTTGTCTACACAATTCTCAATGAAGGATTTGGGAGAAGCATCCTTTGTACTAGGTATAAGGATCTACCGAGATAGATCAAAAGGACTGCTGGGCCTCTCCCAATCACAGTACATAGATAAAATACTGAAGAGATTCCGTATGGAAGAATCCAAGAGAGGATTACTTCCAATGAGACATGGTATTGCACTCTCTAAGTCTATGGCCCCAAAGACGCCTGAAGAGAGAAGCAATATGTCTCAAATACCATATGCCTCCGCTATAGGAAGCATAATGTATGGTATAATATGTACTAGACCAGACGTGGCATACGCATTAAGCGTTACGAGTCGCTATCAGTCTGATCCAGGAGAGCAGCACTGGATAGCCGTAAAGGCAATTCTGAAATACCTGAGAAGGACTAAGGAATTGTTCTTGGTATACGGTGGAGGAGAATTGAAATTGGAAGGCTTTACAGATTCGATCTTCCAATGCGATGTAGACGATTTCAAGTCAACATCTGGATACGTATTTTGCCTCAATGGTGGTGCGGTAAGCTGGAAAAGTTCCAAGCAAGAAACTACCGCAGATTCAACCACCGAAGCAGAGTACATTGTAGCATGTGAAGCTGCAAAGGAAGGTGTTTGGATGAAAAACTTCATCCAGGAATTGGATGTGATACCTAGCATTGCTGAGCCCATTACTATCTTCTGTGATAATAATGGAGCAATAACGCAAGCAAAGGAGCCGAGATCTCATCAGAAATCCAAGCACATACTCAGACGATACCATTTGATAAGGGATATCATTGGTAGAGGAGACATAAAGATGGAACGTGTCGACTCGGAAGATAATACCGCGGACCCGCTTACGAAGCCACTGCCTCAAAAGGCATACGAGAAACATCTGATAAAGATGGGACTCAAGAACATAGAAAGTTGGCTTTAGGACAAGTGGGAGATTGATAGAATAGTGTCCGGCAAGCCAACTGTATGGCTGCCATTTATTGTAATAAATAAAGGAACTATTCAATTTAGATTAATAAATGCATCTTTATTATATGGTCATCTTTATCTTATGTAATAATTATCTACGCATAAGGATATAAGTCCTTAGATCACAGGGCTATGGGACAACCCGTGGACTGATCTCCAAGGCCATGATCTAGAACATATTCAAGAGTCGTAGAATCCAATCGAGATGGGACATCGTTGGATTCGGTTAGACTCTCACTAATGTGTATACTCCGATGAACTGGAGGACGCTGGGGTCCACGAGCGTGACTGGGATAGTCGATACACATAAGTGGGTGACTTGCCGGGATGGCAAGTGCACTGAATACCCCAATTAGGAAATAACTTACCATGGAAGCGGTAGTCGCATATCGGAGTTGAAGTTATTCCTATTCACAACAGTATACGAGGAATGATCCCCAAACACTTGAGGTGATAGGGTTTATCTGGTGCGAGAACGTCTATACTTAGATGTGAGTTCCGATCGACTGGAGAACGCCAGAAAGTCTCTGTGGATTCACGTTGGGTATAGAGGGACTCGTATGCAGGTTCATATCATCAACAAATGATCCATTGACCCGACTTGATAGGTTGGGAAATTCTCCTATGGATTTCTGTGAGAAATTAATTCTGGTAAAATCCTTGGTCGAGGTATCTGACGGCTTTATGAAAGTAGCTCATAAAGATTAAGTCAAAGAGAATTATTTCGAGATCAGAATGCATAAAGTCAAAACAAATAAAAGGGAACCGATGAAAAATCCATGCCCTAAAGTATTGACTGGGAGATCGATCGATGGAGAGATTGTAGCGTATATGGAAATTGTGAATGATTAAAAGGTTCACTGAATTAATTCACCAGTGATTGGGCTCCATGGGCTTGTGGCCAGACATCGACCGTGGAGTGTGGGAGAATTCCCAAATTAGCAGGGGTGCTAATTTTGGAATGATCAGTCGACAGAGTGTTCGATTGATTTAGAGTATTTAATACTCGAGTAATTGAATGAATATTTAATTATAACCCACGGCCAATTATGTGGTGAACCTACGGGGGCATACACAATACACAAGAAGCGAAAGCGAGGAAATGAAGAACAACTGAGTCAACTAAATCGACTGGGTCGATTGGGGTGACTGGGTCGACTGGGTCGACCCAATTGGAGCGAAAGTGATCCAATTGGAATTGGATCAAAACTGGAAATTAAATTGGAATTTAATTTGTGAGTTAGTTAATTAAATTGGATTTAATTAATAATGGGAATATTTAATTAAATAGACTTAGAGTCTAATTTAATTAAATGAGAAAGAAATAAATTAATTGGGCTATTTAATTGGGTATTAAATAAAGACCCAATTAATTAAATCTAGTATGGGTCATGAATTAATTAGAAGACTTAGTCTTCCAATTAATAGGGCCATGGCCCATGTAGGAGAATTAGAAGACTTGGGAGTCCTAATCCTAGGAGGATTAGGATGATGAGATTCCTATAAGTAGAAGACTTAAGGTCATATCTCACACACACTAATCAAGAGCCAAAAGCCAAGTCAAGAAAAATTCTCTCCCTCTCTCCCTAGTGATCGGCCGAACCATCTCTTCCTTTTGGAAGAATTTTTCGACTTCGTTCTCGTTCCAATCTTGTTCTCTAATCCTAGATATTAATATATCCTATGTTCTAGCCGATTAGGATATATTATATTTCGTGATATTGTGGTGTATCAACTCGTAGAGGCGCAACACGTGGGGCGCTACAATAAAGCTTGGATCGACTTCTACCGAGGGAGAAAAGTACGACTTTGCTGATTACCAGGATTTGCTAGGAGACAGGTATAATTTGGATCTAATTATTCTTGTCGATTTAATATTCATATATATACAACCAGTTTAGTATCCTGGCAAGATTCCGTAAGAGGTCCTAAAAATTTTAATTTCCGCTGTGCTTAGGGCTGTTTTTCTTACCGAATCCCAACAAGTTCCTTATCATTTTCTCACTTATAAGTATGAGACATCCCCGAAGATCCTCAACGTGTTTCACCAGGTCCCTCCTGGCAGCCGTGGAGAGCTTTGATATGAAATAAGCCTCCTCTACGGGACTCCAGCCGTCGTACCGTGCGTTCATGTCAGCTCTTTGTCTACGGGTCAAAGGCATTTTTGTCACCTGTAGTTAACAAATGAAAAAGATTAATTAGTAAGCCATAAAGGTTATAGAAATAGGAAGAGGAATTCCAGAAGTTGAATAGAAACAGAGGAAGTTGAATAGGGCCAGAAAGTTACTGTTTTAATTCAGTCTGGATTTGATTGTGGTGTTCGGTTCAAAATGGAACTAGCCATATATATAGGCAGTTCAAAGTTCAACTCTCAAGTCTCAATTAATGTTGGAGTTGGTAGTATTAAATGGTACTTTTTTGTGTAAGAATCTATACAAGAGATTGAAGTCATTAAATACAAGCATTGGAAATGAAAAAGGCAATAAATGAGAAGAAGAAAAAAGTAAATATGGAAAAGACATAACATGACTCATCACTATACAAAGATAGGACAACTCAAAAAAGGCAATATTCTTGTGCAGGATGAGGACTGATGAAATCTTTTTTAGAACTATGCATAGGTAATAGTCATTATGACATGCAGAACCCTCACAAAACATACAAATATTGATGTGCCAAATTGAATGCACCCAACTGCTCATTCAATTTCATTTTTTAGTTCAAGTCCAATTTACCAACTTAGTTCAATTAAAACCAAAAATGAACATTACCAACTTACTTCAATTAAAACCAAAACTGAAAATTACAATTTTTACCAACTTAGGTCAAGTAAACCTCAAAATTCTGGAAATTGCAAAGAAATTTACAGAAACCAAACTTTACAGTGAACTATTTTAACAAAATCTGGAAATTGCAAATCTGGAAGTCCAATATACCAACTTAGCTCAAGTTCAAGTCCTATCTAACCTATAGTTTTTCAACTTTTCAGAAGTGTTTAGCTACATGTGAACTATGTAATGATGTGCAAAGAACCCCTAAAGTTCAATTACTTCAATTATTGTAACTTTTTCAGAACAACATGTGACAGTAAATATAAAACAACAAAGATATTTGCAAAAAAGCATAAATAAGGAAAATAAAAAGCATATATATTATACAGTGATTTATATAAAAATGATATAATATGCATAAAAAATACATAGACACACCAAACTAAATCATATGCAAGCATAATAGAGCAAAAAAAATTAACCCAACTGCTCATTCAATTTCCACCTAAACTAAATCACATTTCCTTGAAATCATGGATAAATAAGAATTATAAACCAAGCAGTAATAAACCAAGAATATGCATCACATTTGCTTGAATACCATAAACCAAGCAGTAATAAGCAAGCATAAAAGAGCACATGTCTTAATAATATTCAAATCAGTCCCTAAAGAGCTAAGTGACTCCCTGATTTCCAGAAGAGAGGCACTCAAACGCATGTTCTCTTCTTCTACATGTTTCATTCGTTGCAATAATCCAGGGATTATTGCAACTTCATGATCAACCCACTCAAAGAAACTACACCTCTGGCCCTGAAACAAAATAACAAACAATTACAATTAAGATCATTAAATAAATGGAAAATTAACATATATAACAGAAAGTAAAAATCATAACCTGTGTTCCTCCACATCTCAGGAATCTTCGGCCTGGATTTGTTGGAGTCTTAGAAGTAAACATCCTCACGATGTTACCACAATAGCATGTTCGGCCAGTCCAACCAGACCAATTACTACGTCCGGTACTATTGGAAGAGTCACCCATTCCAAAAACCATAAACCCCCTACGTCAAACAATGAAAAAACAGTTAAAAATATGATTATATAAATCCAGAAATAAACTAATTTACCCTAAAACATGCATACATGCCCCATTTTCTAAAACAGAACCATTCAAGTGAAATTGATTGACCATCCAATTCCAACAGAAAAAGAGGTGAGGTAAATGCAAACCACAACAGTCACTTAAGAAGCTGTAAGAATTTTACAAGACTCAAATGAAACAATTAGTACGCTCCGGCATTTACAAATTTTAGTTCTGTTAGATCAATGATAACAAACGCTTCTATAGAACACACCACTAATATGAGTTACGTAGAGAAATATGAGGTAGCAAACTACTAAAAACTACCAATCTAGTCCATTGAAATAGACTATCAAACACGAAATACACAATGCATAATAGGCTATCATATTGTAACATCCTCAATTTATACATACTAACTTAATCAAATAACTCGTATTTTAAAAGCACGGCCAATTGCATGAATATGCCACAGGAAAATATAAAAATCCATTCAGTTGCCATGAACCAGAGGAAAAATATAACCAAATACGAGTAACTAAAAATCCTAAATTTTCCCACAATTTTCGTAACCCTAATATCAAGAAAAATCAAAAAAATTGGGAAAAATAATAATAACTTACATCGTAAAGAGAAAAACACTTATTAGTATAATAATTCCATAAAATTGAACAAAACCTAAAATTCCCCTAATTTTCGTAACCCTAATTTCAAGAAAAATCAAAAAAATTGGGAAAAATGGCATTACCTTGAAGATGTCGACGACCCCGGTCAAGAAACCAAAACAAAGTTTTAAAAAACCAACCCACAAATGATTTTCATGGAAACTCTTGAAATTCCTAAACCCTAATCTTCAAAAACAAGTAGAAATCGTACGGCAAAATAGTTACGAACGAGAAGGACTACTAACAACCCCTAAATTTGTGGTTATTCGTGTGATTGAAAAAAGTATATTGAAGTGGGACGAAGAACGAAGGGGTTTGTTAGCGAAGGAGACAAATAATTTCGAAACCCTTCAAGCCCTAGCCTAAATACTAAAGGATTCGTAGAAATTTACACATTTTCATGGTGATTTTCCGGTGGGACGAAGAGAGAAGAGAGGTTGAGAAGAAGAAGCGGAGGCGGCGGTCGTGAGAGAAAGAGAGAGAAGAAATTTTGTGAAATGAAGAATAAGTTTCCAAACCCTACATTTTACTTTGATCCAACGGCTGAGAATAAAGACTCAATCCAACGGTCAGATTTAAATGTCGCTGGGGGTATAATGGCAATTATGGTGTAATCGGGCCAACCGAACACCAAAGTTGATTATTGGGCCAATGTCTAAATAATTGGGCGAAGAGGAGATTAAATAATTGGGTCGGATTGTTTAATGACCCCAAATTAGATATTGGGCCGATTACCATCGGCCCAAACGAACAGGGCCTTAGGAAACAGCACCCTGATGTTGTTGGATATACGTATTGGGGTTACAGGCATGGCGGCCGAAAAACCAACAAAGGTGAATTGAGCCACTTGACTTATAATTTGTTTTTCCCAAATTATTGTATTATTGTATTTAACTTAAGTTGTGGCATCAAAAATTCGATAAATCCCATATAATAATATTCTAATTCATTTAAAAGTTAAATTATCTTTATAGTTTATCAAAATAAATAATGAATAGATTTTTTCCCCAATACATGACAAATAATAAAATAAAATTTATTTCTTTCTTTAATCTATAATTTATATATCAAGACTTGTCCACAACTATATTCTTTCAAAGTACTATAGTTCTTTTTCTATAATTATGTAAACTCAATTTTTTCAAAATTTTGTTTTGACATGCATATTAAATTTTCAATTTTAGATGAATAGTTTAAAATTAATCACCTTTTCAGTTTTTGTTTTTTAAACATTTATTATTAAAAGGAATATTATTATTTTATTTTTTTATGATAATGTATATTCGTTTAGACTTAATATTAGGTTGTCTATATTGTTTAGATTGCTTAGATATAATATATATATATATATATCAAAATTATATTTATTTATTATATAATTATGACATCACATTCGATTGAGCTAGTGATAAACGATCAAACCACTAATAAGTAAAATCACCAATTGCATGTCCTTTTTTCTTAAAAAAATGCATAAAAATGAAACTCAGGCGGGCTTTCTGACAGTGTTGCAGCCCACCAATTGGAGATTACGGTCCAGGTTAGACAAAACAATTCCCTAAATTAAAATTAACTCCAACTGTCCAAGTAGGAAAAATCAATATTAGTTTTTGGATTTGTTGTGGACAAATTGTTATATTTCTTTTGGCCAATTTTACATATTCTATGGACTTCTTAATGGGCTGGTTTTTATCTAGTTCGAATAGTGTTCCAACTTTATCGAGTATACGGTCAATTTGTCATATATTTAAATTTTTTTTTTTAAAAACTATTATTTAGTGTAACTGTTACACCACGTCTTCAAGTACACATGGTGCAATCCACCAATGCATTTGTGACATGTGGAGTGATAATCAACATCACCCCATGTTGCATGTTCTGGGTCATGTTTCAAAAAATACTAGGATTTTAAAAAATATATTTACATTGCCAGAACATAGGGTGATATGGATTATCACTCCACATGTCAGAAGTGCAATGATGGGCTGTATTACGTGTACTTAATGATATGGTGCAACAGTTGCACTAAATAATCTCTCCACCCAATACAACCACGTAAGATCAATCATTTTTTCTTCATATAATAAATATTTTTAATTTGGTTTTTTATTTAAATAAAAGAAAATGAAAAATTAATAGTTAATACATTTTATAATGGCCAATCAATTTTACCATTTCCACCCTAACCAGCCTTGTTTATAAAAGTTCCAAGTTTAGGTCTGCTAGACAAGGGTGTAAATGAGTCGAGTAGAATCGATTAATATATCTGATTTCTTTTTATTGAGTTTAAAATTGTGTATGGACAAAGTTTAATTCTTAGTTAAGTTTACATTATTTTCAATAATAAACTATTTTATCAAGATGGTTAGCTAGGTATAATGAAATAAATTGAACAGCTTTTTCCCCTTCAAAACGCAAAATAGTGAAGGCAAAAGAGAAAAAACATAATCTGATCCAACCAGGTCAAGTTAGTTAATGGTAGAATCTTATTGGTCGTCCTTTGAGTTGGTTTAATTAAGAAGGTTTGGATCCGGGTTGGGTAAAAATGTCCATCATCGATCGACTAATTACCATGATTATATAGTTCTTAACTTAGATATCTGTAAAAAATTCAGCTAGATTTTAAAAATTATCTTGTAATTTTGGTATTTATTTAAAAATAGTCATGTAATTATAGTGAAAGCACATTTAGTCATTTAACTTTCATCAAATTTCAAGTTTGGTCTTATGCATAACAAATTTGATCCTTTAATTTTTAATAAGTTTCAAATTTTGTCTTCCAATTACAATTCGGTCCTATTATAGGAGGAAAAATTGTAATTGGAGGACGAAAATTATTAGAATTCATCACATGGATTGGGCTAAGTCCATTTACATGGCTTGGGCCTAACTCAACTTCAAAAGCTAGCTTATAAGGTGAGGATTGCCTAAGACCTTATAAAGTGGATTTAACTATTGTTTTCAACCAATGTGGGACATTTAGTCTCAATACTCCCCCTTCACGTGTGGGCGGACTGAATGTGTGGGAGAAACAAGCCCAACACGTGACATATGAAAGCCCAACCTTGTGAATTTGCGACATGTGGGTGAAGATCCAACACACGAATAAAGACACCCCGGGCCTTTGTTAACAGGAGGAATAATGAATCTCCAAGCCTTGAATAACTGGAGGAATAATGACAACCCAGGCCTTTGTTATCTGGGTGAAGTGTATGGGTAGATATTGAAGCCCATCATGCGTACAAGGAGGAGCCCATCACGGAAGGAGGTGGCCCACTTTAACCCGGGGCTTTGATACCATATTAGAATTCATCACATGAATTGGGCTAAGTCCATTTACATGGCTTGGGCCTAACTCAACCTCAAAAGCTAGCTTATAAGGTGAGGATTGCCTAAGACCTTATAAAGTGGATTTAACTATTGTTTTCAACCAATGTGGGACATTTAGTCTCAATAAAAATTGAAACTTATTGAAAGTTAAAAGATGACATTTGCACTGCAGGACTAAAATTAGAACTTAGAGGACCAAATTTAATTTGTTATGCATAAGACTAAAATTAAAATTGGGTGACAGTTAAAGGATTTAATGAGTGTATAGTTAGAGGATTATTTTTTGAAGAAAGTTATGGGACTATTTTTGAAATTTTGCCCACAAGTGTCATTGGAGAAAACAAAAAAAATAATTAAAACTGTCTACAGCTGTGTATTTATTTATGAGAAAATAATATCTACTCCAGTTAATTAGTAGACGCTAGATAGTAATATTAATTGTGGACTAGGTAACGGTCGATGAGGCATTAGTCATGTGGTTAAGTATGAGACTCCATGACCAAGGGGTCGTGGATTCAATCCCACCAATATGGATAGATTCGATTCGATATAGTGTTTGTGTCTAAAAAAAAAAAAAATACAGTGGACTGGTACCGGCTACATTTATAATCCTGTACATTTGGAAAATTAATATTGAATAAACTTGTTTGTGTCTTTTTGAATTGATACACGTTAAACCGAAGAACACGAGCAAAGGGAAAATCTGGCTGTGAACCAAAATTTCAAAACTCCAAAATTTTCATCATATATATAAGTCATTTTACATATTAACATACATCATGCATACATATACGATAATAGTAATAATAATATCAAATAATTAAAAAAATTAAAAAAATTAGGAAAAAGAATGAGCATGGTAACGATATGATCTCGAGCAGACTCGAGGTGATCCGGTTATCACTATTTTATCTTGTTATTGCTACAATAAATATCATTTTTTAGTTACCCAGGGGGATTTATTAATAAATAATGTCATGAACAACATAATTATTTTCCGCAAGTTATTAATACTAAAAGCTACTTTGATTAAAGCGTGAACAACTAAATTATTTTTCCTAAACACATTAAAACAATAAAACGAGTCTAAAGTCCTAGCAAGTTGCTTAATGGATGAGATAAATTATTAGGGGAAGTGCTACAATAAATATATAGTTAGAGCTATTAGGCCATCTCCAACCGAGCCGGCAACCGGGCATGAGGGGGGGTTGCCGGCTTGGTTCGGTTGGAGATGGATGATGGCAATTGGGCGGGCTGGGGGTTCGGGGCAGGCAACCATTGCCTGCCTGCTTGCCGGCAGGCAAAAGCCCCTGCTGGGCGCTGGCAGGGGCTGCCGGGGGCTGGGCAGGGGCTGCCGGGGCTCGGGGGCTTTTTTTTTTTTTTAATTTCATGAATTAAATAAATGAGATTTGTTGAACAATTTCATATATAATTGGACAAATACAAATCTAAATAAATAAGATTTGTTGAACACAAATACTTAATTTAAAATACACAATACAACTTAAATAAAAAACACAAATACTTAATTTTAAAATACACAATACAACTTAAATAAAGAATGCCTTAATTTTTATGATTATGTAACTATTAAAAAAATTATTATGATTTTTATTATTATTATTATTATCATCATTATTATCATTATTATTAAAATAAGTATGAGTGAGGAGAGTGGGGAAAGTGAGAGTGGGGAAAGTTGTGAAATTGAAATGGATATTGATTGCCCTTCGGTTGGAGATGAGTTTTTTAGGTGGGTCGAAAAGGCATGAGGGCAAGGCAATTGGGCGAACAATTGGGCAATTGGGCAAAGCCTTCGGTTGGAGATGGCCTTAAGGGAAGAAAGAAAGTCAATTACGTTTGTATAATTAGGCAAGCAATTAAAATAACTACTTGTCAATTGTCACAAAGACTCAGCTCAAATGCACAAGACTTTAAGACGTCTAGCTAGTTAATTTATATAGAGTAATACATTAGAGAAATATTAAAAAAAATCTAAAAAATTGACTTGGGGTTAAGTTCAACTGTATATTAAATCAGTGTTTACTTTTAAAAGACATATGCTAACAATTTAAGGAAATTGCACTATGGTCTTCTATGTTACATGAAACTTACACAAAAAAAATTTATAAAATTTTTATTGCATCAAATTATTTTGTATTTTCAGATTCTCTGCATAGAATTACCTGTCCGTTCACACTTCCATTAGCTTTCTGACAAACGTGTGTTCCACGTAGCTTTAGTGAAATTTTCTTGTATTTTATATAATTTATTCAGCCTAAATGACAATAATAACCTTTTTCATTACTCACCCTCATTAATTTAACTTGGCTTGAAATCCCATTGTACTTTTTAAACTTAGCACAAAATATACTTGTAATTTTTAAACTTGACACATAATACGTACCCTTGTACTTTTTAAACTTAACACATAATCTCTTTTTATATATAGCGGTAATTCAGGTATATTGACTAAAAATAACGGCGTCAGACAACTAATGAATTAAATGGATAGTGTGTAGAGAATCTAAAAGCACAAAGAAATTTTGTGTAATAGAAAATTTCACAAAAATGTTTTGTGTAAATTTTTTATAACAAATGGTAATATCAGCAATTTTTAAACAATTTAATGAAGTGGACATGAAAATGAGAAACTTTCAATTGCATGATCCATTTTGATACAAAATTCAAGGGGGAGAAAATGATTATCAATCTTTTACATTATGTCTTCTAATTATTCTATGAAATTTCTTAGTTTTCGGCTGAATAAATTGTCAAAATCTAGAAGAGTTTCGTAAAATGTACTCTTTCCGCGTTGAACATCACTCTCGTGATTTTCTTTTTTTATTTTATTTTCAAGGCTAAGAAAATTATCACCTCCCAACTTCAAAACTACCCATCACTTATTTTCAAGAAAGACGGTTAATAAATTATTATTTTTCACTTTTTAAGGTAAGAAATACGATTAAATATTGATATTCGAATTTTTTAACATATATTACGGGGATATATAAAATGACAATATCCGACTAATTTTTTTATAGAGGGAAAAACATTTTTGATACCAAATTTTAGTCCAAAAAATACATTTTGTACCAAGCTTTTTCAAAAAACACATTTCATACCATGATTCACATAATCTTGACACATTTAGTTTTGCCGTCAATTTTCAGACGAAATTCAATACGTGCCGTTCATGTGTCCGTTAATTGATATTGAAATACTTTTTGTAGTAAAAGTAGTTTCTACTGTAATATATACTCCATTTTATCAAAAGATTACGTGTTTGTAGATTATGATTTTTGACTTATAAAGATCAATCAATAACTATCAATGTAAGAATATATTTTTAGTACTTCTATAATTATGCTACAAAAGATAGTCCGCATATTTGTAATAATGGTTTTTTTTAGAATTCATTCATCATTAATTGCTTAAATACACAGAATTGTAAATAATAGATAATTATCAAATACTAGTAATAAACTAGAATAAAAGACTCACATTAGTGGGAGTTGAACTCATAACTTATTGGTCATGGGCATCAGTTTTGTCATTGTTTACCACTAGACTACGGCTTCATTGGCATTTGTCATAATTAATAGGTTGATAACTATATTTAGGACTTCAAATTTAATCAATTATTCGATATTTGACTCGAACTTGATCAATAAAAGCTTGTTTAGGCTATATTTGTTATACATATCAAATCAAGTTTTCACAACGCTTTTTCGTGTAATAGTTTTTGAAACTTGGCTCGAACTCGACTCCATAATCTAAAAATTGACTAAATATATATAAAGATACTAAGTTATTTTATCTATGCATAAAAATATACTCCTTCCGTCTCATTTATTTTGCTCTCTTGGTACGGTCAACTGGTCAACTTGACTAAATTTATAAAACTTATAATAAATAATTTAATTAATATATTTCACTAATAAGTTGATAATATAATATGACACCAATATAACCCAAGGTGGTTGGGCCAAGTGGTAGTGACTTGCGACCCCCAGAGGCGAGACTCAAGTTCGAATCCTACTGGAGACATCACACTGGGGAGGACCTATACCCTTTGCACTCTTCGGTCCGAGCTGTAAATACAGTCTAGTAGATCAAAAAAAAAATATATATTAATATTTAAAAGGTTTAATACACCACAAATGTGAATAACTTAATATGATAAGTTATTTAAAAAATTAAAAAAATTGACCGATTACTGTAGCAAAGGGAACAAAATAAATGAGACAGAAGGAAGTATATGATTTATTAAGATAAAAAAAATTACACGCAGAATAGAAAAATTGGGGGCCCATTATAGTTTGGTGCTCTAGGCCGACACCTAAGTTGCCTAGACCTTGGCCGACACTAAATTCACATGGTCTAGCTGTAGAAACATCCTTCCGGTCCGTCAATCTCTTAAGCATCAGAAAATTTTGACGGAAGACGTGTCCGCCGCTTTGTGAAGGCTTGAAAGAATAATCTCTTCATTGTCTACTTCACTGCCATTTTGCTAGGAAATGTTGGGCCCTTTTCGTTCTCTTAATATATTTATGTGATGGATATCGTATGGTCGGAATAAACTCATTTGGGGAAATGACGATATTGCTCCAATTTTTTTTTTTTGGGTTTTCCAAGGGTTTACTTCCTTTCGAGGCGCGTCGAACACATTAAGTGGGAACCTATATTGAGACTAAATGTCCCACATGGATTGAAAATCATAGTTGAGTCCACCTGATAAGGTTTTGGGCAATCCTCACCTCTTAAGCTAGCTTTTAAGGTTGAGTTAGGGTCAAACCATGTAAATAGACTAAGCACAATCCATGTGGTGAATTCTAATATGTATCAGAGCCCCAAGTTAAAGTGGGTCACTTCATTCCATGATGGTCTCCTCCTTGTACGCATGATGGGCTTCATTATCTACCCACACACTTCGTCCATATAACAAAAACCTGGGTTGTCATTATTCCTCCAGTTAACAAGGCCTGAAGTATCATTTATTCCTCCAGTTAACAAAGGTATGGAGTGTCATTATTCGTGTGATGGGTCTTTACCCACATGCCGCAATTCGCAAGGTTGGGCATTAATATATCACATGTTGGGCTTGCTTCACCCACACATTCAGCATGCCCATACGTGAACTGGGAGCATTGAGACTAAGCGTTTCACTTGGGTTGAAAATCATAGTTAAGTCCACCTTATAACGTCTTGCACAATTCTCACCTCTTAAGCTAGCTTTTGAGGTTGAGTTAGGTCCAAATTATGTAAATGGACTAAGCTCAACTCATGTGGTGAATTCTAATAACCTCTCCCAACAAGGATTCGAACTTGGATTCGCTACTTTGCAGTGACTAGTCCCTTCCACTAGACCAATCACTTGTTGGTGATATTGCTCTAATTGACCTTGTCTCCGATGCCCGAAAATTATGTAACATGTATTGGGATTCTTGTGCTCCTATTTCTAAATAGCTCGACTTGGAAACCACCGCCTGCTTGTTATGTTAAAATCAACGCCGACGAAATCATTTACGTTGTTGATGCTAGCTTAGGGTTGGCTTTATTGCTTGGAATCATAGGGGAATTGTTCTCGATTGGGGTATAAGGAAATTTGTCTACTCTTTTGAACCCGAATCAGCGGAAATTGTACAACAATACGGGGCTTTAGGATTCGGCATTGATAAGGGTTGGAGAAACAATATTCTCTAAGGGGATTGCAAGGCGATAATTAACGACATTCACGGATGCTAAAATCATACTAAATTTCATCATTTGGGACACATATTTGAAGAAATCAAGACCTTGGCTACGAGTTCATATTCTTTTAGTTGTTCTCGTGTATATGGAGAGAACAATTCTGTTGCTCGTAGCTTTACCTAAGGTAGTTTATACTATAGTCTTTTCCTCCCTTTTGTTCCGAGGTTTACTCATGATTTTTAACTTGATGATTTTAACAATTAATTAATGAAATCACCCTTTGGATCCTCTAAAGAAAAAAAAAGGTTAATTCTAGTATTTTTAATTGTTTAATTTATATGATTGGACCTAATATTTTCTTTTAAGTGAAACAATGGATATTTGTAGTCAATATTTGATTTTTTTCCGTTAATTAACTTAAACCCAAATAAAATTAGTATTTGATTCAAAAGAAGAAAAAAGGATAAAGCAACTCCAATGAAAGGTTGGGAAATCTACTTGGAGAAGTATAAAATTATTGATTTCACACCTATTATTTATCTTAATCAAATATAAAATTATTGATTTGACAAATATTACATATTTTTTCCCGTGAAATCCCAATAACCAGACGTCAATTTAAATCATGTCACAAATTTTTAAACTCACTAACTATTATTGTATAATATTTTGTCATTTCAATATTTCATTGAAACAATTCTCTAAATCAAGTTACAAATTTTTGTCAAAAATCACGAACTAATTTTTGAGACCAAACCAGAAAAGAACTCGACCAAAACTTTTCCTTAAATAACCCAAAAATCAATTGAATATTTTGTTTTTCTATCTGCAACAAAACTCAAAAGGAAAATCATATTGGATAAAGGAAGAGTGTTTAGAAAATCTAAAAATACGAAAGAATTTGGTGCAATAAAATTTTTACCAAAAAACAATTATGCAGATTTCCTATTATACAGGGAAGTAATGTTCATTTCCCCAAAGTTTACAAGTAGAAGAGTCCCTCTACAGGCTGTCTAAGCAAAAGTATAATTTCCAAGCAATACTCAACTCTAAAGGCTCCATATGGATTGTGGCTGGTCACGTTTTGAGATTTTGTGAAACTATATAATGGCCAACACCTATTCAAACAATTTGGAGCTAAATTTCGTCTAATAAACCCTAAGGCCTGTTTGTTTGGCATTTGGGAGAGTGGTTTGAGAAAGTGGTAGAGGATTGGAAAATAATCTCGATTTGCGTAATGTTGTTTGTTTAGGTTTTGGGAGAGTAGTTTGGGAAATAATGAAGATGTAGGTTATTTTGGTAGGTTTAGATTGTAGGGACTTAGTTAATTAGGTGTAGGATAGTGTAAGACTTTATGTCACATCAGTTACTTATATATAATTTAATTTGTTGGTGTATATATATTATATGTAATATATGTGGTAAATAATATTTTATAATTTATTTAAAATTATAAAAATATTACTACTTAATTTTAATTTTTTCAGAATTTTTTTTTTGAAAATGTTATAATAAAATCTTTTTAATTATTTTATCTCACCGACAAATCCATTAAAATGACATATTAAATTTGCCAGGAATTACACAATATCCTTAAAATAAAATGACATAAAATTAATAGTATTACACAATATCCATATTAATCTACGAACGGAAATAACATATAAATAAATATACTAGTTATTACATGTTAAATTGTCTTCATATTGTCTAGCATAATAAAAATTAACGGCAAAATCACAATGAATGTGACTAATTCCACGAAGGTGGGCTTGGACCAGTAGTGTTATCCGACCCATCATGAATGTTATTCCCTCCACGGCGGGCCAACTGCCTCCAAGTCAACAACGTTGCACGCTCCCAGTTGTCAATGGGACCAATGTGTGATGAAACATCACTAATGTTGTTCCAAGTAATTGGCCATCTACAAACTCCCCATACATCAGACTCACAAAAATCTTCTCAGTCTCGTATGGCCAGAATGTGCAGTGTTCCCTAGTACGTTTGTTAATCCTAGTGTTCGAACTCATTTGAATTTATATTAATATATTAGTGGAAAAGATTAGATATGGGCAAAAATTCAATTTTCATACCATAGAATAGGCCAAAGTCCAGTTTTCATACCAATCGAACAAAAATCATACTTCCGTCAAGTTTTTAACGGAATTGCCACGTGGTCTGTTAAGTCGCCTTGAGCGGGAAAAAATCTCACGTGCGAGGCACATGTGGTATGAAAATGAAAATTGTCATGTTCTATGGTATGAAAAATGATTTTTTGCCTATTACATTTTATTTAATTACACATAGATATATATTCATTCGATTTTTTTACTCACCTCCTATAATGGTATCAAATATGCATTTCAAATTACTCAACTACTCGTGTGTTACACTTTTAGTATGATTCAACTTAAACATTGAATGGTCTTTGCTAGTATCAACTTCGACGAGTCCTAATAATTTTTTTTCCTAGTTAGGAATGTTGATCGATTTCATTGATACAAACTCCATCTAATGTGAGACCTACACGTAAAATATAATACCTATTAAAGGCCGTATGTCCCTTTGGTTAATATACATTACAATATTTGTTTAGAAGAAAATGTATGGTCAAGAACAAACAAATTAAAATTGAAGGTGAAGTAAAAATTCAATTTTCATACCATAGAATAAGCCAAAGTCCATTTTTCATACCAATCGAACGAAAATCATACTTCCGTTTCAAGTCAACTTAACGGACACGTGGCACTTCGGTTAAAAATTGACGGAAATTTGGCTTGATATGATTTTCGTTCGATTGGTATGAAAAATGGACTTAGGCCTATTCTATGGTATGAAAATTGAATTTTTGCCATTAGATATGAGAAACTTAATAGCTAGAAACTTATATTAATGGGTCAAAAGTTTAAGATAGAAGTTATTAGTTATTAAATTTAATAAATATGTAGTTATATCTTAATGAGTTTATTATTGATAAAATGGGTCATACATTTTTTTATATATCTAACTTTATTGATATATAATAATTTTTTTTTTTAGTTATTTTCAAATACTAATTTATAAAAGTTGGTTTAAGTTAGAATTTATAAGTTATACAATTTTTATATATCTAACTTTATTGATATATCTTAAAGAATTTATAAAAGTTGGTTTAAGTTAGAATTTATAAGTTATACATTTTTTTATATATCTAATTTTATTGATATATCTTAATTTTTATTTATTAGTTATTTTCATATAAGAATTTATAAAAGTTGGTTTAAGTTAGAATTTATAAGTTAAACTTTTTTTATATATCTAACTTTATTGATATATCTTAATTTTTATTTATTAGTTATTTTCATATAAGAATTTGTAAAATTTGGTTCAAGTTAGAATTTATAAGTTATACATTTTTTATATATCTAACTTTATTGATATATCTTAATTTTTATTTATTATTTATTATCATATAAGAATTTATAAGTTATACTAATTACAGTAATATCGAATATGGACCTAAATCCAATTAAAATCCGCCCATTCACAATCATAATCAAGTCTATTTAATAACATTTTACATTAATATGATTTTAGATGAATTTGAATATTCATTCCATTACATAAGAACCAAAAAATTAAAGATAAGTACCTTGTTATTTTTTATGCTTTTGTATGTCTATTAAAGTAACTTTGCTTGTCTATTGAAGTAACTCTATAGTTATAATTTGAAAGATTGCGAATTTATGTAAAATGCAATAAAGTAACATGAATAAAACAGTGAGCATAAAACATAATAAATTAAAATTCTAATAATTTGAATTTGAATTCAAAATTCTTACATATACAACAACCTATACTCCACTGATGATCAAAGTTATACCAGAAAACCAATATAAAATACTACACTTTAACAAAACAATGGGCTTGTATTCAATCACATAACATGTTTAAGAACATAGACCTTGTACTTATTTTTATAAAATAATGTATGATATGGTTCATAAACTATTGGAAAATTAATTTCACCAAGGTTAATGCATATCAAATTAATATGAGGTTGCTCACAGAAAGTCTAATTTAACAATGTGCTCGTGTGCAAATAACATACTATAGCATATCTATTCAACTATATCACATATCAGAATCTTGGATAACATATAAACAAGGGCAAACACACTCAATAAATAGGAAAGAATATATCTAACATAAAAACACACATATATGTAACAAAAATATTTTAAATAGACATGGTGTGAGCACCTTAACTACCGACCCACTTATTACGTGATATCATGTTCAATTGCATTTCGAAACAAAAACAAAGAAGAACCATGAAAATCTAATACGGCCATGGGGGAATGACTTACTCAATCTTGTTGAGTAAACCCCAAGCATGGCGGTGAACTATGTAATATCCTACTATAAAAATGAAACAATGTCAAAAAATTTAAGAATCGGCACCAAATAATTTTCAGAAAATTTCAACAATTACATCACATATTAGAGCATAGCATAACAACAATTTCAACTATCACAGACAAAGAAAAAATTCCAAGTTAACCAATTAATAAATATACACAAATCACCAAAATTACAGCCCAATTTTCAGCAAACAATTTGAGATATATACACATAAATTGGCAACCATTACAGAAAAAAACCCAAGTTAACCATTCCCAGATTCACGAAAGAAACAGGCCCAATTTTCAGCACACATTTTCCTAGATATATACACAGAAATTGGCAACCATTACAAATAAAACCCAAGTTAACCATTCCCAGATTCACGAAAGAAACAAGCCCAATTTTCAGCACACATTTTCGGAGATATATACACAGAAATTGGCAGCACCATTATTAGATATATACACAAACCATGGGAAATTTCTGATATATACCGTAAACACCAAAACATGAATCGGCAACAACTCCAAAAATTACCAAATTTCAGCCCAACAATTGAAAAAATGAAACGGCAAAAACAATTTCAGCAAACAATTTTACAGAGCACCAAATCGATTTTCAAAAAATAGAACACCAAAAACTGAAGAGTACCTTCAGTTTCCCTCTTGGTGGTGACGACGGCCACTCGCTTGAGTCACACACAGATCCACAAGGTCCCTCCGTCGTGCTCGTGTGCAATTAAAAAAGCCCTAAATTATCAGCAGTAAAACTATCCAAACTAGTGTTTCGGGATAATTTCAAGCACAAATCACACACATATATAGACACAAACCACGACCAAGTATCACGGGGGAAGGGGGGGTTGGAAGAAGTGATTGAAGTGAAGAGTCGAAAATAAAGGGCACGTGAAGCACAAAAAAAAAAACTCAGAAGAACCATTGTTTAGTCCGTGAATCGGCGGAGAGAAAGAGACAGTTTGAGAGAAGGAGAGAAGGAGCCGACGTATGTGAAATGAGAGAGAGGAAAGATAGAGAGAGAGGGGATAGATATGTGTAGCCCGTAAGGTTTTTTCATAAGAAAAATGGGCTGCAACCCAAGTTTGGGAAATTGGTTTCAGAAATGTGCAAATAAAGTCAAAGGTTTGAGAAATTTATTGGATTGTTTGTCTCGCATCTCGAAATGGGAAATAATTTTCCCAGATGCGAGACAAACATGACCTAAGATGCTGATTTGACAGTTATTACTTACATTTTCTCTTTAAAAAATATTGATTTTGACATTTATTATCTATTCTCCTTCCTTGAACCCCTCATATTTAAATTCAATATTTTAGGGTGTAAATTGTCAAATAAATTCGAAAATAACTCTTCTTCCCTTCCATCAATGAATTTTTTTCTTCAAAACACACACTAGGATGCAAAGTGTCAAATAAATTATATTTTCAGGGTGTAAAGTGCCAAAACTTTTAAATTATGGTGCAAAGTGCCAAAACTCAATAATTTCAGGATGCAAAATTCCAAAACCCCCTCAAATTTAAACCCACAAAACCCTACATCCAAACACCTTCCAAATCATTTTTCAGAAGTTTCGCTAAAATCATTCAAACCAATATTTCTAAACCAAATTACGAAAAGAAAAAAAAATCGTAAACCAAAACCAAATGAAAGAAAGTTAACAACAATCCATATAGACCCTATATTTCTAAAAATATTGAAATTTTTAACTTTTTTAAGATTTGGTTTTATTTACGTTAAAAAACAAAACAAATACTCCTTTTGAGCCAAAATTGATACAAACAAACCGAAAAGAATTTAAACAAAGTGAAAGTACAAACAAACGTGCCCTGTTAAATTTGTTCAACGAATGGATCTTTGTTCCTTTATTCACTGTAAATCTGTCACAGAAAATGAACTAATCTAATAACCAAATTTTACTCAATAAAATTTACATCATCTCATTCCAAGAATACTCATCATCTAACACCATTCCCGGGTACTCTACCAAAGGTTCAACAGCTCCTTCATTTCCCCTGTTTTCTTCACTATCATCATTGATTAAAAAATCCAAAGTGCTACTAAAATCATCGTCCCAAATATTACAATTCATTATTTCATTGTAATAATCCTCGAAACTCGGCGAAAACTGCGGTTCTTCGATCACATTTGATGACGAAGGAGACGAACTAGAAGATGAAGATGAAGGGGTTGACAAATTTTGATCATATGAAAGCAAGATTTCATGTGGTTCGATCACAGGAATTTCATCAATGCAGAAATCATTGTTCTTGATTAATTCGATCGAGGAATCGATTATTGGGCTTTCGATTTTTTCTTCGTTGTTTGATTGATCAAGAAGTGTAGTGGTTTGGTCAGTCACCTCTGTTTTGTTCTGATTTTCCGCCACGGCTGGTGGTTCTTGCGGTGGTTGGTCGGTGGCGGGTGGTGGTGGTGGTGGTGGTGGTGGTGGTGGAAGAGGCTTGTGGGTTAGAGGGTCGATTCCCATTTTCTTTAGCTTCTTTTTGATGTGGGTGTTCCAGTGATTCTTGATCTCGTTATCTGTTCTACCAGGGAGATGAGAAGCAATTTTCGACCATCTGCAAAAGAATTTAATATTTAGTATTTATATCGATCATATAGAAGTTCTGATGTAATGATGTAATTCGACCGTTTTATTAAAAAATAAATAAATCATTTGAAACAAAAAAGTAAATTGGCTTTTGGGCATAAACAATTCTTGGTTGGGTGGTGGGAAAAAAAATTAAAAAAACTTGGTATATTTGATTTTTCAATAGAATTAATTGGAGCGAAAGACAAAAACACCTCCTATGTTTTGTCTAATTCCCAAAAATTCCCCTGTGTTAACTCCCAACCCCCCCCCTGTGATTTCAATAAAGTGCCAATTACACCCCCAGAAAAGAGAGTGTGTTTCAATTGCCAAAATTGCAAGTATTTGTTCATATTTTGCTTTTAATGTGACAATTTTAAAACCAAAAGTAAAATTATACTTGGGTTGAGTGTGGTATTTAAAACCAAACACAGGGGGGTTTTGGAAGTTAAAATAACACTGGGGGTTTTGGGAGTTAGACAAAGCATAGGTAGTATTTTTGTCTTTTGCTCGAATTAATTGTTTTGAATTTAAAAAAAAAAGATTAGGAATGGAAACTTTAGTTTAAAAGTAACAAATCAGAAAAAAAAAAAAAAAAAAAATGGTCAGGCTGCATGTGGCTGGCAATGTAAGAAATACACTAAAGTGGAAAAATAATGATGGGGATATAGCACGATTATATAAGATTATAGAGTATTGCTTTGTCTACCACTCACTTTTTTCTGAATTTGTTGGGGGGCAATAGTTTCATTAAATAAAGGTAATTAATTTTTTGAGGAAAATAGAAAGGATTGATTGAGAAAAAAAAAACTAAAATAGAAAGTGTATTAAAGAAAAATAAAATCAAAATACCTATTTCCAAGTTGGGCATGGAGGTCAATAACCATCTTCTCTTCAGATTCAGAAAGAAGTCCCCTTTTCAAGTCCGGCCTCAAATAGTTAGTCCATCTCAATCTACAACTCTTTCCACACCTCAACAATCCTGCAAAAACATTTTCATCCATCAACTTAACATGTCAAAATCATTTAAAATAATAAAAATTAATTGCATTTTCAATTCTCGGAAGAACTGAACGTCTGCAACTGTGCTAGAAGTTTTAACTGATAGAATTGAACGTCTGCCGTTGTACTAAAAGTTACAACAATTCTGCAAGAAACTACCCTGTACAATTTTTATTGCGCTAAACTTCCTTGTATTTTCAAAAACCCTGCAAAAAAACACCCAATTTATAAAAAATAGGTCGTTATGGATCGACATATTTCAAGAAACCATTTTTAAAATATTTCAAGTTGGTCTTTACAATTTCACGTAATATATTTTTAAAATTATTTCTTGAAATATGACGATCCAGAACGATCTATTTTTTACAAATTGGGTGTTTTTTGCAGAGTTTTTAAAAACACGAGAAAGTTTGACGCAATAAAAATTTTACAAGGTAGTTTCTTGCAGGTTTAGTATAACACAGGGGAGTATTCCGACTAATATTGAACATTTGCAATTTTTGATTGAAAATTTTGAGAGGATGAATGATAAAACTAACCTGCGAGTTTGGGGACAGCTCTCCAACAACATTGGCCATTGGTAAGAATGAAACTTATGAGTTTCTTATCTTCATCAGCAGTCCATGGTCCTCTCTTTAATCCAACTTTATCACAGCATGGCTGTCTTCCCATTTTGTGATCAATCAATCAAATTCAACTTTGAAGAGAAATTAATTGAGTTTTTTTTTATATATATATATATATGCAAACCAAACAAGGAATTAGAGATATAAAATTAAGCAGTTGGATGGCAAAGACTAGACTCTACCTGCACCAGAATGCCTACTTATATACAAATGACGACTTGGTCCACTTTATGAGCCCCAAACAAAAGGCAAAATTTAAGAAAAATATTAATTATTATAAAAACATATTAAAAGAATTTAGTATTAATTTAAAAAATAAATGGTAGTAATTATTTTCAGACTTACACGTGTGGTCAGAAAAGAATCGTCACGCACTCGTGTTTATGTCAACCTCTGGAAAGCGCCACCTCAACACCCCCTCCCCCTTACTTGAATTTCAAGCATTTATATAAATTAGAATATCATATATATACTCAACAATTATATTTCTCCCAATAATAAAATTAAAAAATGTAAAAACTGTATAAACACTTTATCTGTCTCTAATTTATTGTTTCATTAGTTGTCGCGTGTAGTCAAATCTTTTAATCTCTTAACTAGCTCATCATATTGAATTTTTAATGTTAACTTAAACTTTTTAGTATAATATGAACATTAATTAACAAATTTTATTATTTAATAATTTTTTTAGAAAAATATTTAATTGAAGGGGAAATGATCATCTCAAGTTGAATTGATGTATTTTCATGACGTATTCACACTATTCAAAATACATTGAACTTATAATTTGACAATATAAATCATACGTTATGACTGTCGTAAAATATCCAATTACGTACATTTAAATTGAACTTATCTATTCAATAATATGGTAATTGTAAGAGGACATAATATATACATTTAGAGAAAAAGAATCTTCTTTTGAGATTTGTGTAATTTTTTTGAAAGAAATGAATTAATGAAAAGTAAAAATTGGAAATCAGCATGATTAATTAGATATATAAAACAATTCATTATTATTACCATAATTTTTTTTATAAATAATTATTATTACCATATGATGATAATGTATGTAGAGGATACATATGAGTGGCAGGGGAATCATTGTCATTATACTGTAAGTTTGTAATGTGACATTATTTTTATACACTCTACATTGGACCCACATCCGTATTTACAAAGCAAAATTTGTCCAAGATTTAGCCAAAGATTAAAAGATAAGGAAAAACATAGCAACTGTAAAAATAGTAGGAATAATTAACAAATAAGTTAAACATTGGATAAGCCCGACGCCAACTTACCTTTTTGTTTCTTTGAGTGAATGACAAAGTTAAACTAAATTTTAGAATAATATATTTATTATGGTAACAAATTTGGGGCTAACATGTAATTTAGTTGTGTGGAGTATTAAATAGACAAAAATAGATAAAAATCTCTTGTGAAATTAAAATTTACAAATAAACCATTTGTAATGATAATTCTTTATCCTCCTGTAAAGGGACGGATCCAGGTTTTTGGTCCAGTGGGAGCTAAAATTTTATGGTAAATTTAGTAATCAAAATACAAAAGAAAAATATAATCAAACAAATGGTCAAACTTAAAATTATTTCATTCACGGGAAAATATATTAGGAGATACAAAAAAGAGGATGTGAAGTTTGACATAAATAAACCCACAATTACTTTAATTATATATGATACTCCGTCATGACCTAAAAGAACCCATAACATCTACCCTATATTAATTATAATTTCAAATGGCACCAATTATATTCACTATTGACAGCAACCATTTTTAAAATTTTGAAATCGGTCCATAATAGTCAGGGCGAAGATTTTTTTTTTTGGGAGGGGGAATTTGTGTAGTAATGTATTAAATAAAAAAAAATAAGAAGAAACCGTATTATGAAAATAATTGAATTCATAAATAAATAAAACTAACAAAATTATAAACAGAAAAACAAAAATTAAAAAAAAATTATATATGAAGGAACAAAAAAGAAGGTAAATAACAATTTTAAGAAAGCAATTAAAATTAAAAGAACAATTACTAAGAAATAAAGTATACTTAAACTGTAGAAAGAATTAAAGGAATCATCTAATACAGGGACTCAAAATTTGGTCCATCAATATTCTTACAACAACCCAAGTACCCAATCAGTGAGCCAAATTACTTTTTACGTCAAGATAACTAATATTGTCATAAATATGGATCAAAATTTTCATCTTTTTCGTCGAAAACATCGAAAAGTTTTTGTTTTTGAATCAAATGAAAAAAGATCAATATGTAATTTCGAAACTATTTATTTGCCTGTGACTCTTATTTTTCTAAATTTAGTAAAAAAAATTACAATTTTTCCTTAGTGTTTCTGAAACTTTTTCGTAAAGTCTCGAAAAGTTTTCAATATTTAACTGACCGAAACATACACTCGAAACGAAAATGCATATATATATATAAATATTGAGTATAAATTTTTCCACTTGTCTCTATGTAATTCCACCCCTGCTCCTGTATATTTTTGTTTCTGAAACTTTTTTGAAAAGTCTCGAAAATTTTTCAATATTTAAATTATCAAAACATAGACTCGAAACGAAAATTTAATTCATATATATATATTGAGTATAATTTTTTCCACTTGTCTCTATGTGGGTCTGCCCCTGCTCCTGTATATTTTTGTTTCGAACTCCAAAAAATAATAACAGACAGAGTTAATTACAAGGACCTCCCGAGGTTAAGTGTAATTACCGCACAATCCTCCCCGACTATCATAATTATAGGGACCTCCCTGAGATTTCAAAAGGATTACATCCATTAGGGTTCCGTTGGTTTTTGCTGACGTCATCGCCAATTTTTTTATTGAACTTCCCATTTTACTCTTGGGGATACTGTAGCTATTTTGATGGACAATTATGCTCTTGTTATGTTTAATTCATATGAGGGTTTTCTTTGCAATGTATATGTATAAGTATGGGTTCAAATGTTATAAATTTACATTAAACTTATAATTAGTTTATTAGTGTATATAAATTCTTAAATAAAAATATAATAACACGTAAATATTTTTTCATAATACTTTTACAATTAAAATACAAGAAAAAATTAATAAATTATGATTAATTATAAGAAAAATATTGTATAACATAAATAAAAATGTAAATACATTCAACTTTCACATTTAACCCGAAATTTTAATAATTTCAAAAAAAACTCATAATTTAAATACAAGGATAAATAAATGAATTACGTATAATCATGAGAAGAAGAAAAAAACTTGAACATAAGTTATTTGACATTATAAAAATGCTCACATGTTCATAATTAATCCGTATTAAAAAAATCGTAAAATTTTAACTAAAAAGTTATTTTTTGTACAAAAAGTAAAAACATTCATTCAATTACCCGATTTAATAAAATAGCTATTATAAAATTATAAATATTAAAAATACTTATTATAAATCAATAAAAAAAAAATAATATATATTATTTAAAAAAAAAAAAAAACCCACCTCACCCCCCACCCCCCCTGGCCTACCTCATCGTCCCCCCATAACCAACTCCTTCCAGGTCGACGGTGCCGGCTTGGAAGGAGTCAGGTCGGCGATGCCGGCCTGGAAGGGGCGGTGGTGGTAGAGACCGGGGGGGGGGGGGGGGGGGGGGGTGAGGGATTGGGATTGGGATTTTTTTTTTATGTATAAAATTAATTTTCTAAAAGTTAGGGATTAATATGCAATTATGATTTTTATTTTTATATTCAAAATTAAATTTTGTAAGGGTAGTATGATAATTTTGTGCATTATTTCAAGGGTAAATCAGACATTTCATTAATCAAGTTTTTTATTTTTTTTCTTTAAGTAAAACTAACGAGGGCAACATCGTCATCTCATGATTTTCGTCCAATTCCGTCAAGGTCCGTTAAGGTTTTGTAATCCTATTGAAACCTCAGGGGAGGTCCCTGTAATTATGATAGTCGGAGGGAATTGGGTTGTAATTACACCTAACCTCAGGGGAGGTCCCTGTAATTATTCCTAATAGAAAATAGAAAAGTTCAGATCATCATGTAATGGACAAAGATCAGCTTAAAAAAAAAAACAATGATATGAATTTTGGCTATTTTTTTAAAACCTTTTCTCCCATTTTTATTTGATCAAATAATGAGAAATATGATTAAATATTTTACTTCATGCGTATACAAGGGTATTTTAGATATTTTATATTATTTCTAAAGTACATAATCGGCTTTAGAGACGAAATTCTGTATGTGCCAATTTATTTATTTAATTTAATCTTTTTTTCATATGGAGAATTGCATGTTCGCTATTTTAGAAGCGTAACACTACAAGAAAACCGAGAAATTTCGACGGAAATTTTTCGACGGAAACTAATCCGTTGAAATTTTAAGGAAATTTTCGACGGAAAATTTTTCCGTCGAAATATTTCGACGGAATAAAATCCGTCGAAATTTGATATTTTCGCGAAGAAATGGAAAAAAAAAAAGAAAAACAAAAAAAAATTTCCACGGAAATTACAATCCGTCGAAATTTTAGAAATTTCGACGGATTTTGTTCCGTCGAAATGCTAATAACAAAAAAAAAAAATAAAGAAAGTAAAGAAATTACTGCTGATTGGTTTATGGAATTATTACTGCTGATATTTTCGATAATATGATCCGTTTTGAAGTAATGTCTTTTGTGGAATATTATAGTTCTAATTAAATACAATAATCGTTCATCATTTACAAATTTTTCCTATGTTCTAAACTACATAAGGAGTTGCGTACGTGCCAATTTTTATTTTTTTATTTTTCTATTCATACGAAGAATTGCCTGTTCGGTATTTTATAGGGGTAGAATGCAATTTCCCTATAAACATAATTTTAAGTCTATTTATCAGTGAGTTATATTTTCAACCTATATATTCAAACTCATTTTTTTAGTCGAACTAATATAAGAGTCGTCTTAGGTTCTTTTCTTTGTACTGCATTTAATTATTTTGATATGAACATTATTGTGTTATGCGTTCCTAATTTCCAATATATACGTACTTTGTTCTTCAAACTAAAGCTTGCAAATGAATTTTCAATCTTTCTTTAATATAGATTCGAATTAATGACAATTTTTTTTATCACTTTTACGTACTCCAACAATCTATTTTCAAATTAATGCAAAATTTGCACATTTATTGCAGGAATAATATAATATATATTCCGGTTGTTATAAAAAAAATATATAATATTCCGGTCATACAGTTGACAATTGAAAAAAAAAATGACATATACTTAAACTCTATATATTGTTTTATTCACCACATGTCCACATGGATCTCATGATGATTGGTCAACATAAAATAACATATTAAATATCAGAAGAAGAAAATAGTCTATTGGAGGAGATTTGCATATATAAGTATATAACACCTTCCTGACAAGGATGCCTAATCAAACAATTTCTGAAAATTAAATTAAAATTTTTAGTACCCTAAAAAAAAAAAGTAAAATTTTTAGTTTTGCATTAAAGAATTATAACAAAACATAAAAGTTTACATATTTCGCTTTTCTGAGAGTGATTTCAAACATTTTTTAAAAAAAATTATACTTTCTCGTTTTTTGTGTATTAACAAAAGGTTTGTTATAGAATTTTTAGATTATTTTTAAAAATTATTAGGTTTTTTTTTTTTTTTTTTTGGAGATTATGAAAATAAAAAAAAGTACGTACATGGTAAGCGATATGTTACTTAATTTATTCAAATCAAAATTGTTATGTGTTTGAAGTAGGCCGATAATAAATAATATATTTTATGTGAAATCAGTGGAGAGTTGTATAGTTTTTTCAGAGATAAGATACAAATTTTGTCTTTGAACCTCAACCTTTCCTAGTATTAGCATACGACCTCATCCACCATTTGATTAAATTTTATTAAAAATCAATTGACACAAACATTTTATCAAATAGAGAAAGAAAGAAAAAAAGTCAAACTTGGAATAATATTACTCTACGTACTGATCAAGTGGACTTCTACACGATTCTCTAAAAAAAGAAATACTGGACTTCTACACGCATAAGTTCACTACAATTAGTACGTAACAACAATGTAAGTGGTTCGATAATGATTTTCAATACAATTAAAATAAAATAAAAAACATCTCTTAAGCTCTCATTACTTCTTAAAGTTTTCATTTAGTAAAACATAAATATGATGTCTTATGACCAATATGTCTTAGGATTGGATTATCAATAATGTATGTCTTTCTTCAAGTTTAATACTAGTATTGTATGATAATAACTGATTTTCTTTGTAATTTGCTTGTAATTAAATAATTTTCTCTGATGTAATGATGTAATTGTCGTTTCACTCGAAATTTCTTTAGAAAAACTCGGTTTTCAACTTGTACACTAATTATATTTGCTTTCCATTTTCTCAGGTTTAATCTAGTCCAAAACATTTATATGTCAAATGAAATACACTTGTCGTATTATTGGATAAAATCTTCTAAAAGTGACCATTATTTGATCAGCGTAATATAAATTGTAGGCAAAATTGTAGAAAACGTCACAAACTAATCAGTGATTTTGGCTTTTCGTCCCAAGCTATATCACTTAGCCAAATTTGTCCCGTAATTTTATATTCTTTTGGAATATCATCCCACTTGCCACATGTCTGCTTACGTGTCAAGACGTGGAAAATTTTAGCATGAACAATTATACAAGATTGTAGAATTCGTCCCAAACTAATTACAAATTTTGGTTTTTTGTCTCAAACTATATTAATTCGCCGAATTTTGTCTCACAATCATTTTGCATGAATTTAGTCCATTATTAAATTTCTAATTTAATGAAAATGGTGATTCATCTTTTACTTTTTTTAAGGGATTAATGGCAATTTATCCCTTGTGATATTTATAATGTTCAATTTACCTTTTGTAATTTGAAAAGGAGCAATTTACCCCCTGTAAAAAAATTAAAAAAGTTGTTTATCCCTTTGAACTAGAGAGTGTACTCGATTGTATAAATTGAGAGTGGGCATGCAAAGTGTATTATAACATAGGGGGTAAATTGCTACATTTATTATAATACAGGAGGAAAATTGCCACATTATCACAACACATGGGGGTAAACTGCCATATTATTATAACACGGGAAGGTAAATTGAACATTATGAATATCACATAGAAGTAAACTGCCATTAACTTTTTTTTAAGAGAAAAATAGTATGGATTTTTGAAATTCCCGTGCGCTTTTGAGAAAAAAAAATCCTATCTCAGTTTATTAGGAAAATTTTGTGCATTTTTTTGTATTAATATATAATATATTTTATAATTAGTCTGGAACTGAATTCTTTTTTCCCATGTCATTTCAATTGCGGACGAAAAGTCGGCGTGTTGATATAGTTTGAGACGAAAATTAAAATTTGTAATTAGTTTGGGACGAATTTTGCAATCTTATATAATTGTTTATGCTAAAATTTGCCACATCATGACACGTAAGCATCCATGTGGCAAGTGGAACGATATTCCAAAAGAATATAAATTTACGGGATGAATTTTGCTAAGTAATATAATTTGGGACAAAAATTCAAAATCACTAATAGTTTTGAACCTTTTTTGCAATTTTGCCTAAATTGTATACATTAATACATGTACTTGATTTGTCGTTGAAAAAGCTCTACCAAACCAGATTTTGGGTAAGAGTTTCGCAAATCTGCACATTGTTTGCTCTTGGTTGTTATGATTTGTAAAGGGAGCAAAATGTAAAAAAAACCCCTGTATTAGCAGAAAGAGAGAAAACTGCTTGTACTATTCTAATAGCAAAAAATATATTCGTGTTAATTAATATTTTATTAGCAATAATATCCCACTTTATTATTTTATTATTTCATTATGACCAATTTAAACATTAATAGTTGACCGCAAGGATACTATTGCTAATTTTTTAAGTTTACGGGAATTTATTATTAAATTTTTAAGTTTATACGTTGGCTTATTGCCAAGATTTTTAAGTAAATAATCAAAATAACATATAGGTTTTGTCTCTTCCGCCGTAAATCATGAAGAAAAAGTACAAATCACATTGCGGCCTTTGAGGAATTAGATGCACTTGACTTGTTAACATTGAGGGTCTTTCACTAATAAAAATAAAACAGATAATTTTCTGTCAATTAAAAATAAGAGTAGATATTTTTGAAGTTAATGGCAATTTAGCCTCTGTGATTTTCATAATGTTCAATTTACCTTTATATAATTTAAAAAATAACACTTTACCCCCTGTAATCTTATAAAAGTTTTACACTGCCTCCCTAACATTTTTATATGTTGAAATTTACATCATGTGTTATAAAAATGTTGAAATTTACCACATGTATTATAATAAATGTGGCAATTTACCCCATGTGTTATGATAAATGTGACAATTTACTATGTCACAAAACACTTTTTATGCCCACTCTCGATTTCGGCAAGTGAGTTACACTCTCCGGTTGAAGGAAGTAAATTGCTTCTTTAAATTTTTTACAGAGGGTAAAGTGCTCTTTTTCAAAATACAGTGGGTAAATTGAACATTATGCATTTTACAGGGAAGTAAATTGTATTAACTCGATATTTTTGCATGTCACTCTTTGTAACAGCAAAGAAGAAAACGCGTTTTTATCACTATCAAGCATTCACTAATTCAAGTGTCAACCAATTGTAGTGAGCAAGTGGGAGTTAAAGCGCTTAAATTTCAAAAAAGCGCGGTTCTTCTGCGTGCCTAAGTCAAAGCATGATACCATTCACACTATATGTTCGGTTTGGGGTTTGAATTTTGAAAAGAGTTTCCTCAATTTTATCAACTTATATAATGATTGGAGTTTTACTTTAAGTTTACATTTTCGAGATTTTACTAACTAAACTAATAATGAGAGATTTCTTATAATTATCTATATATTAAAAAAAAATATCAACATATTAATTCATATATAATATAACTATATTTTTCAACATTATACAAAAAATAATCATATATATTTGATGTGGCATATATGAGTCTACATCAAAAAATTATCTCTTGTAGCAGTTGTCAAAATTGTGCAGCTAATTACTTCCTCCGTCTCATTTTTCTTTATTCCTTGGTACAAATTGGTCAGTCAACTTGATTAAATTTATAAATTATAATAAATAATTTAATTAATATATTTCATTAATAGTTTATAATATCAGATTGCATCATAAATATTAATATCTAAAAGATTTAATACAACAAAAATGTGGATATTTAACATGATAAGTCACTTAAAAAATGAAAGTTTGACTGGGTACTATAGCTAATGGAGTAAAAATAATGGGATGGAGGGAGTATTATTTTAAGTATTTTAACCTTAACTGAATGTTAGAATTTTTATAGTTATTATTGGATGAAAATACTCCTATAACAAACAATTAATTTTGAACTCGAACTGCAAGTTCAAATGAACAATTATTGGCTAACAGTATTATTAATATGAGCACACTAATCATCAGATATTGGGACCAAGAACATCACTACATAATTTTTCTTGTTCTTTTTTGGTTGCACGCTCTAATTGGACAAATTTATACACCTACCGTGCAATATATGTGGCCACAAACCACGTACTAATGATTTAAACATCAAAATATATGCAAAAGCAAAAATCAAATGAGATATTGCTCTTGTAAGCATGCCATAAAGCATATCAATATGGGAAAAATGCACTATACTACCCTGTATTATGCTAAACTTGCACAAATCTACATTGTAAATTATTTTTTTTAACCAAACTTCGTTATAGTTTCAAAATTCTGCATAAAACATCCAGTCTCCGTTAATTACTAACACCGTTAATTTTTAATTGAATTGCCTAAATTGTCCCTAGATATATTCGAAGTACAAGGGAGTTTTGGCTGTAAAAATTATGCAAAAAAAAAATCTCACATTGTTCGCGTGGACACATGCGCGTTAGAAAATGAATAGAAGGAGACGGATTGGGTGTTTTATGAAGGGTTTTTGAAAAATATAACGAAGTTTGGTGCCAAAAAAAAATTTACAAGATAATTTAATACAGATTTCGCATAACACAGAGTTGTATCGAGCATTTTCCTATCAATCTTTAAACATTTCATCAGTCAATTTTACACTAGTAAACTTGAAGGCCCACAAACAAACACTAGTCGTACTGAAATTGACACATTGTTTGATGTTGATAGTCTTCGTGCTACTTTTCCATGTGTGCACTCTATCAAAGTCACAAATGGCATTAACATACATGCAAAATTCAAAAGTTATATAATCCATCAATAGTGTGTGTGGGAGACTAAGTCTACGAATGTCGATGACGGGTCGGATTTTGGATTGTGAGGCCATCTCCAATGAGATGGCCCGGGTCGGGGCTGGGTCGGGGGAGGGGAGGGAAGTCATCTCCAGCGGCTAGGGGGTTGGGGGCAGGCTGGACATGGGGGGGGGAACGGGCTGGGCGCAGGGCTCGGCGGAGCCCTGCCCTCAGCCCTGGCGTCGCGTGGGAGTATTGAGTACACGCGCCCCTCTTTAAGTCAGGTGCCGCCAAGTGGTGGCACCTAACTGGTTCCTCTTTTTTTTTCTTTTTTTTTTGTTATTTAGGGTTTTTATATATGTAAAATTAATTATTTAAAGTATTTTTTAATAAAATTAAAATTTCCTCCTAAATAAATTAAATTTGTAGAATTGAATTATTTAATAAAATATTTTAGTATATATATTGTATATTACTAGTATTTAATAAATATATGTAATCACCAATTTTTAATTGAATTATTTAATATAATAAAATTTGATTTTTCTAAATTAAAATTATTAATATTTATTAGAATTGTAATTAAATTTATTTATGGACAAATCATTAATAATTAAATTCAACATTTTATTTTAATTCGAATTAGTCAAAAATAAAATTAAACACTTATACAAATAATTTAGATTAATACTTAAATAATAAAATATTTAAATACATACAAAAATTAAATAACGTGTTTTATTTCCGTGTGTGCGCCGTTTATTTAATCTTCTTTCTTGTATTTCCTTTCTTGTTTGTTGTATTTCCTATTATGTATCAATTTTAATTTTATGATTATTTACTCTCTTTCCCCCCCCCCCCCCCACCCCCCCCCCCCCCCCCCCCCCCCCCCCCCCCCCCCCCCCCCCCCCCCCCCCCCCCACCCCCCCCCCCCCCCACCCCCCCCCCCCCCCACCCCCCCCCCCCCCCACCCCCCCCCCCCCCCACCCCCCCCCCCCCCCACCCCCCCCCCCCCCCACCCCCCCCCCCCCCCACCCCCCCCCCCCCCCACCCCCCCCCCCCCCCACCCCCCCCCCCCCCCACCCCCCCCCCCCCCCACCCCCCCCCCCCCCCACCCCCCCCCCCCCCCACCCCCCCCCCCCCCCACCCCCCCCCCCCCCCACCCCCCCCCCCCCCCACCCCCCCCCCCCCCCACCCCCCCCCCCCCCCACCCCCCCCCCCCCCCACCCCCCCCCCCCCCCACCCCCCCCCCCCCCCACCCCCCCCCCCCCCCACCCCCCCCCCCCCCCACCCCCCCCCCCCCCCACCCCCCCCCCCCCCCACCCCCCCCCCCCCCCACCCATATCGGACCAGCAAGCGAACAAGTACAGGCACCACTCCATATAAATTGACCTATGGACAAGACGCCGTGCTACCGATGGAAATAAACGTCCGATCTCTCAGGGTGATGCAACAGAATGAGTTGACACCCGAAGAATACACTGAGAGTATGCTCCAGGAGCTTGATGAGTTGGACGAGGTCAGAGTTGCCGCGTTGGATAAAATCGAGGCACAAAAGAAGCTAGTTGCCCGATGCTACGATAAAAAGATACGCAGGAAACATTTTGACGTCGGGGACTTGGTCTGGAGAACAGTTCTGCCACTTCATCAACGTGAGAAAAAGTATGGCAAATGGAGTGCAACATGGCAAGGGCCATATGAAGTCTTCTCGATAACTCGAGGAGGGGGATACATATTGAAAAAGCCAAACGGGGATCTTTGCAGAGACCCTATCAATGGAAGATACTTGAAAAAGTTCAGACCAACCCTCTGGGAAACAATGTGTATGGAGCATCAACGAGCCTTAGAGTTGGAAATTGAACGGCGCCAAGATTACTTTAGTGCGCCGATGCCGTTGTAAAAATAAGTTAGGTTTATATCTAGTCTTGTTTTCTTTTCTATTTAGCCCAAGTTTTTAAAATAGTACTAGTAGTTGCACTTATTTCTAAATTTAACCAAGTACTTTGCTTTTAATTAAGTTTGTTCTATCCCCGATTTTCAAACTTTTACAAGAATCCGTTTTGTTAGGTAACTTGGGTTGATTTAATTAAACCTTGTTGACATGGAAGTTGTGTTTTTCTTGCAAAGAAGTTTGATGAGTTGCAAGATTAATGGCTTTGACCTTTAGGTACTTAGTCGGATTGGATGTCTGTTTAGAAAAAAACCGTGAGATAAGCCAAGTCAAAAATAAATTCTAATAAAGAAAAGAAAATTGGTTCGTGGTCGTCAGGCCATCATTACAAAAGTAGCAAAATGAACTAAGTCCTTGAAGCAAATCCTAAAAATACTGGGCATATATGCCAAATGGCTCGCAGGCCAGAAAAGGTAAGGTAATAATCTAGTTAAGGAAATGTTGGGTGAATCGGCCTAAGAACTCTTTCAGAGAAGCCTCAATGCGTGCCTGGTCTGCTGCAGCAGCTTCCGCCTGAGAAATCACATGCTCCTCGACAGCTTTGGCTTCATCAATCAGGGCATTTGTAGTGCCAAGCTGTTCTGCAAGGGAGTCTGCTTCGGCAGAATTAATCTGGAGTTTGGCCCGCACATCAGCCAACTGCCTTTGGAGTTCGTCAATGGCAGCAATCAGCTCGACCTCGGTAGCGGTCAGGCGATCGGTGGTTTCGCTGAGAGCTGTCCCTTGAGCGTAGAGGTCACTGAATTGTTGATGTAGAGCACCAAGGGGCGATTCGTAAGAAGTCCTAGCCCGCATAGCCCGATCGTTGTCCTTAAACTCATTCCTTATTTGATGGAACTGGTGGGCGAAGTTGGTTAAGAAAGCTCCATCATCAGTGGGCAGGTTGGCAGAAGCTAGTCTCCTCATCAGATTGTCGAGGGATGGTCCCATGTTGACCATCAAGACATCCAGTGGCTGTGCTTGATAGCCAGAGAGCTCCCTTTTTAAAGTAGCAAGTTCAGTCGGGGAAAACAAAGAGTGGCCCGTTGGCTCAGAGGCCGTGGACTGAGAAGCAGAAGATGAGCTTGGTAAAGACAGGGCCCGCCCCCCAGCAAATCGAGCTAAAATCTGGGCAAGCTTGTTTGAACCAGCCAAAGTCTGGCCGATGGAGGAAGTCTGAAAAGATGGATTAAGAAAAGTCAGAAAAGAAAGAAACTCTTGCTCGGAAGATGAAGGATGAGAAATAACCTGAGATGGTGGGATCGGAGTCACGAAAGGAGGGGGTGCAACATAAGGTTCAGGAACCTTAACCGGGGGAACAGGCATAGGCCGTACCAACTGGGACTCCCCAGACCCTTCTCCAGTCTTGGCCTTATCCGCCGCTTCTTGCTTAATGGCGAGGGATCGAGACGGCGAGGTAGTAGCCATCGGGCCAGTATTCTCGTCGAGGTGTTCTTCATCGGAGCTAGAAAGTAAAATCCTGGGTTTTCTTTTCTTAGCAGGGGGAACATCAGCGGGAGCAGGCCGTCGAGAGGGACGCCGTTTGAGAGGGGCAGAACTCACTTCCTGACAGAGAGAATAAAACCTTGTCAATATATAAAAATTAAGGGAAACAAATCAAGGAGAGAATACCTCCTCGGAACTGCTCAAGACTATGGCACTAGTGCCACCTCGACGTGTGAAGAGCCGACGGGAACGTCTGACATAAAGAACTGGAAGGTCAATTACCTTCTCTTGAGAAACAGGGGGTTCGGATTCTTGCAAAGAAGCAGAGAGATCAAGGGACGATATCGATGGTGGAGGATCAACAGGCTTGATAAGAACCCCTTCAGGTATCGAGGTCTCCTTGACAGCCTTCTTCTTGGCAGCTTGAGAAGCTGATGGCTTCTTCCCTGCAAGGCCAAATAAAAAGCAAATGAGAAATCGAGTAACACATAAAGTAAGCACAAGAACATGGACTACCTGGGTCATCAAGGATATATGTGGCGTCGTCCCGATAGTCACAAAGGAGATGAATTATGGCCATAGTGTGAGGGTCGTCAGCATTGTACCCTGTGAAGGATACTTGAGGCCTTGACCCAGGAAAGGATCGAGCTGCAGGGGTTAAGGTGGAGGAAGTATCGGGGAAAGATATAGAGGATGTGGCAAAATCGGGTATGAGAGGCAGTGATGGGCCAAGAGGTTTATAGAAGGAGTACCAGGGAGGTATTTCACCTGGCCCCCCACGTTTTTTGGCCAATTTAGAGTGAGCCAGCTTGGCTTTGGCTATCCTATCATTTTTTAGTAACTCAAAGTTGGCAGCAGCCTGTTCAAGGACCTGGGTTTTGCGGGTCGGATCCCAAACCACATTATAAAAATTCTGAAAACGAGTAATGATGGCAGACATACCTTTCTTGGACGTTTTGAAAGATGCAGCAGTGGGATCGAGGAAAGGGCCATCGCATGATATCACGTCGGGGTGATTGGGGACTGTGAAATTGGCAGCAGCAACCTGGAAAGCAGCCTGACGGGTGTAAGCCAAGTAACCGTCCCACCACTTGGTGAAGTCAGGTGAGCTTGTAGGGTTGAGGGGATAAGGCTTGAGGACAAAAGCATCTCGAGCTGCTCGCCAGGCCTGATGCAGCTCATCGAAGCTCTCCATATCAGTCAGCTCGACGAAATTATCACTACGGCCGCTGAGTGAGACCCCAAATCGGGGAATCATTTGAGCAAGGCCAAACTGTCGGGCTACATAGTGGGCTGGATAGAAACGGACGGTACACTTCAAAGGCTTCCGATCAGAGGCGTCCCCAGCGTTTGTGACTTTGAGGCCAGCAGGAATGTCCCGAGAAGTCAAAAAACAAGCCCACAGCTTCTGGGAATGGCTCAAGGAATGCCCCGACACAGAAGGTGAAAGAAGTGATAAAGCCTTGGAACAAAAAAACAGAGAAATTGGGCTCGGGGCCCTTTGATTTGTTGTATAATCGAGAAAAGAAATAATAAAAATTTAAAGGGGGGAGAGTTTGCCGGGCCACAAATGAAGCATAAATTTCACCGTCCAGAGGAGTATCGGTGAATGAGCAGAAGTCCGGAAAATAAGCAAACAGCCAAACCTGCAGCATCCATATCGGGCCTTGTAGAGAGCAGCAGGCCGTAGACAAGAAACCGTCCATGCCCATACAAAAACTCGAAAAGACAATGGGGGCCAGAGCAACTTTGGTTCCTCGAGCAATGCTCAATGCAACGGCAGTAAACTCTTTGGTGACAGAGATGGCAGGAGAGCAGAAAATGTACCTCGACAGCCACAAAATGAGAAAGTGGATATGCTCCTGATGAGTGACGGCGACAGTATCAGGGAGATTCTTGTATTTCCCTATAATCGGACCATAGCCATAAAGAGTCTGGCCCCCTTCTCCGATGACGGGTGGGAAGTGATAAGCCTCATCCCCAGCAGACGGTTGTGGGTCGATGTAGCCGCCAGTCGGACTAAAGCCACTAATGGCCATGATGTCAAGAAGAGTGAGAGTCATAGGACCGTGGGCAAAATGAAAAGTATTATCAACCCTACTCCAAAATTGTGCAGCGGCCCTAATCAGAGGAAGGTTGAGAAATAGACCTTTTTTGCAAAATTCCATGGCTGAATAGATTTCAGCCCTTTTCCACACATCGGCAAAGTGTTTCTCAACGCGAGCGCACCAAACGAGCCAATCGGAATGCATAGGGGAGCCTGCCCACGGCCAACAGCGGGTAGTGGACTTAAAAACAACAGGGCCGTGAGAGAAAGGCAAAGACTCATCAGGAAGGACGAGGGGATGTTTGGAAATTGGGGGAGTGTCCACCGAGGAGTGAAAGGGGCCAATGGTGGTGCCATAAGGGGTCTCCTCAAGAGCTTGAGTGAGGATGCAGACGTCGACCTTGTCGGAATGGGTACCAGAACGAGCAGACATGGCGCGGCAGAGAAACGGTATGAAATCTTGGAATTTTGAGGAAGAAAATATTAGGGCTTTTGTGGGGAAGAGGTCGCGAAGAAGAAGAAGTGAAGAAGAAGAAGGAGTAATGAGGGTTTTTGTAGAGAAAGGAGTCTTGGGAGTAGGGAAAGTAATGAGTTGATGGCCAATCAATTGAAAAGAGGATAAAGACAAAATAGGAGATATGGCCGAGATTGAGAGAGAGAATTGGCTCGGGTAATGACACTTGGCGGGAAAAGAAGAATGATTAATGAGGGACTCTTGGGAGTCCCTAGAAAAGTAAATAACTAGCTAGTTATGGCTAGCTATGGCTAGCTAATTATTGCTAGAATTAAAGGCATGCAAACATGCTAAAGCCATACCAAATCGGAAAATATGAGGGAAGTTGAAGAGCTAAGTCTAATCTGATCAAATTTATCAGATCAATTTTATCAGATACGACTTACGGGGGGCATTGTTTGTACCCAAAAAATCACCCTCGAATTGTCGAGGAATATTGGCTCGATGATGGGATGATAGGCGATAGTGGGCCAAAGGCCGACCCAATCAAGGTAGAAATGATGAACGGGCCGCAGGCCCAATTTGAATCAAACCCAATAACATTAAGATTTAATTTTGGCCTAGCATGGATTAATTAATAAATGAATTAGTTAATTAAAAAGGCCATAAGTGATTGATAGAGCCAAACAATGGTTAAATATGAACAGGCCCAGTTAGTCTATAAGGCCATCTCAACTAATGATGAATTAATTAAATTAAGAAGTTAAGTTAATTAATTGATTGGGCCAAGGATTAATAAATGGCCCAATTACATTTGCGGATAAGGCCTGACCGATCTGTGCGGACTAAGAATGGCCCATTAGCGGGAGTCTTGTTATTGAATAAATAATAAATGGCCCATGTGGCCACTTAATTAAATAATGGCCACGTAAATCTCCTAACCAAAAGAGATAGACTAGAACTCAATCACTTCCTCATTTATCTCAAAGTTGGTTATGTGACTAAGGAGTGTAATTCAAATCAAATTGGCAGCACACGTTTCTCTCACAACTGCCATATACACGAAAAATAGAACAAGGGAGAAGAAGGAAGAAGCAACCGCCAAGGTAGTGGAAGTAGTGGAGGTTGTGGAAGTAGTGGAGGTAGTGGAGAAAACTGCCATCAACCGATCAGACTGATAATCAGCTTATAAATATCAGAAGGGCTGCCATAAACAGAACACACAACTCAATCAATCAATCAACTCAGTCTTCACTGAATCGGCTCAACGCCTCTCCGGAAGTCCAGCATCCGCTGCTTCTGTCAGTCAGTCAGCACTGCCAATTCCTTGACATCAATCGTCAATCCTCAGCAACCAGCAGGACATGGCCGCCTGAAGTTTAGCACCGCCGCTCAAAGTAAGCCGCAAAGCTGCTTCCGCCGTCAGCGAAGCTGTCTCGAGCGAAACCATTCGATATCAAGCAAAATAGCACGCTGCAACGTCATGTAAGTGCCCACGTAATTACATGGCAACCTCGTCAAGTAGCCATCTGCTTGATGAGTCCGCTGTCAAGTAGCCATCTGCTTGATAGCAATCGGTTGAGTAGCCATCTGCTCAATTGATGCCCTTTCCAGCGGCCACCCGTTGGTTAGGAGCCCGATTGGTAGCCATCTGCCAAGGTTGGGCGACCCATTGATGATGGTTCTCTGTCATCAATGTTACTTTCTGTCAACAAGCTGCACTATCTTATGTCATCAGCTCATTTGGCGGGTCTGCCTGCCAATCAAGGAGTATTTTTCAGAACTTAAATTATCAACTCATTTGGCAGATGCATGCCAATACAGGAGACTGTTTATTTTTGCATGCTTTGTAATATTTGTAAATCGGGGGACTCATTGTAGGCTAAGACTCATATGTTTATTTTACAATTCAATTAATAGAAGTATTTGGCCCATATCTCTTGATTTTGTTAAAGTATGCTTCACGTCAACGGATTTTCACTGATGCATTAGTTTATGTCTTTAAAGTCAAATTACATATTAAACTGATTGATTATCAACTCAATTGCTGATTTGTAAATGCATTGATGTATTGAGTAAGCCATCGATTGGCTATGAAACTTTGGCATTTCAGGAAGGTTATCATAAATTATTTAAGTCCTGCGGCCAGGCAGGCATGGAAAAGAACTAGGGGTAGTGTTTGCCTACTCTGCCATAATCAATTGATTAGAAGTCAGTTTCATCAGGACATCTTACATTGATATCAATATGTCCTTATCAGGACATTTACTTATGTCTTACATCGATATCAACATGTCCAATTTTTTAAAATCGTTATGTTTGCACGCACAAACATTGGCACGCCCGCACGCATTACACCTCATATCGAGCCATTTGCACATCGAGGCAATCGGTGTCAAATTTATAGCAAACATATATTAATGTCCTATCAGAATTCAAATTCGAATCGAACTCTAAAATGTCGGGTCACTTTACGGGTCTCAGACCCACCATATTCTTCACTTTCCTCCTACTCTCCCTAGCACTGATTGCTTTTTTTCTCCAGTTTCCCGACCCGACAACCCGGTTTACAGACACCAAGGACGACCCAGTAACCAAAATGGGTTCGGGCTTACCCGGACCAGTTCGCTCCTCGTCCGTCGATTGTGCGGGATTACTTGGTCAGAGTGGCAAGGTGTCGTTTCCTTATTTCAGAAACTGGAAGTTCGATTTCGGGTCGGATCTTAGCCCAAAGGTACCTTTTTTTTTCCTTCTACTTTTTTTATTATATGTTTGTAGTGGTGGCATCCATGTTTTGGAAAGTTATTTTGGTTTTTTTTGGTGGGTTTTGTACATTATCTATTGGATTTAATGCATGTTTATATATCCCCTCTTTGTTTATATAAGAGTGTAAATGAGTCGAGTTGAGTTGAGTCAAGTAGTATATAATCAAGCTTGATTTGATTTGATTTTCTTATTTAAGCTCGAAATTGTGTTTGACCAGATTTGACTAATAAATGAACCATATCAAACGAGCTTTAGTCGAGTTGAACCCGGATATCATGATATGATATGTTTACTTATATTCAAAAGTTATCAATTGATAATGTTGTTCAACCTTATTTGATTTTAAGCTCTATCTATGTATACTAAAAATAGTATCTTTACAAAATTGTAGAGTTGTTTGTTACAAGAGGTAGATTTATTTTATGAATTTGATATCTCTTGATGTTATTGTTGAGAGTAATTTCTAAAGTTTCTTCCATATGTTCTTATTTCCAATATTTATCACGGCCTCTATTTATTACGTATTTTGATTTTATTTTGGCGGTTATTATATGAGTGTTGAATGTTTAACATTGTTTTTTGACCCTTTATTGATATGAAGTTTCTTCCAAGATTTGTTATAAGAGGTCTTTGATGTAATCATTTTTTTATGAGTTTTGAGTCGCAAGAAACTTTGAGTTGCAGCATCTAGTGGCGTGACTCTCAATTGGTCCTGTTTTATTTCGAGTTCTATTGAGTTTAATTTATCGTTTTATATGTTTATGATGAAGTTATTGAACTATTTCCATAACAGTTATTATATTTACTTACATAGTACTATGATTTTTATGTGATACATCATTTGACACCTTGTCCGATATTCTTACAATTTTGTTGTTACGTCAGATATCTATCACTTCGACTACTTCCGGTGGTATAGAGCAGATTCTACCCTGGATATTTTATCATAAGGTTATTGGAATATCGAACTTTTTTCTTTTCGTGGAAGGGAACGCTGCATCTGTTGCTACCTATAAAGTCCTACAATCCATCAAGGTATGTAATTACTATAAATGTAATATAATTTTGCTTTTTTTAAGTATCTCGATTATGTATGTTAATTTGATATATTAAGTTCAATTTTTAGTATACGTTTCCCTTTTTGCAGGGGGTAAAAATTATTCATAGAACGCGAGATTTAGAGGAGCAACAAGCAAACAGGTAGCTATTCATTATTAACTTCAATTTTTTATGTATGTTTTTTTTTTATTAATTACATATCATTAGTATTTATGTCTAACATAACATTTATGATCTTTAGTCGAATCTGGAACGAAACTTGGCTTGAAGCATTCTTTAATAAACCATGCAACTATGAGTTATTTGTAAAGGAAACTCTCAATATGGAAACCAGTATTATCATGGCAAGGGTATGCTAAAAATGTCTCTTTATACATATATATATTATATATATAATATTTGAAGTTTTAATTTGATAATCTTTTGCTTAGTAATTGTTTAATATTATTAAGGAAGCTGAAATGGATTGGATAATCCATCTTGACACCGATGAGCTTATGTATCCTGCCGGAAGCCAAGAGTACTCTGTCCGGAAACTTCTATCAGATGTTCCGGGAGATGTTGACACTGTTGTCTTCCCAAACTACGTGAGTGAGTATACATATATATACACCTGTCAATAAACGAATTTTAACGATGTTATAATTTGCATAAATGATTATAAAAATCTCTTTTTTTAGGAGAGTTCTGTTGAAAGAGATGATATAAAAGAACCTTTTAGTGAGGTAATTCAATTTTATTATTTGCATATATAGTCGAATTTATGTTTGTATTTGAGACGGTGGAATTTTGTGTTGTTTTAGGTGACGATGTTTAAGAAGAATTTTGACCATCTATCAAAAGAAACTTATTTTGGTTATTACAATGAAGCATCTCAGGGTAATCCAAATTATTTTCTAACTTATGGTAACGGAAAATCTGCTGCTCGAGTTCAAGATCATCTGCGTCCTAATGGTGCACATAGATGGCACAATTATTTGAAAAATCTGAAGTATGGTGATTCTTTGTTATATGTTCATATTCACATTTTCAGATATCAAACATCCTCTTTTTTTTTGGTATATTTATCAAACATGCTTTAAATTCAATATTCTTTGTTATTAATTTTGGCTTTTGAGCTTGGTTCCAAAATAAAGGCAAAATTGCATTTCTAGTCACACAAGACTGGTGTGGCACTTTTGGTCCCAACGTTACAAAATTGGATTGTTGCACTTTTGGTCCCCCAGTTTACAAAATGGCAATTTTACTCAAATTTTCTAAACTAGGTTGCACTTTTGGTCCATAAAACAGTCTTGATATGGCGTATATGGTCCCATGAGACTGTCTAAGTTTGCAATTTCGGTCATAAATTGGATGAAAAAGGAGGCGATGGGACCGACGATGCAGAGCATTTTAGAAATTGGGACCCTGAAATTTTGTTACGTGTGGGACTAAAAGTGTTAAGGGTCCAGTCTATTGTAACTAATAATGCAATTTTTCCGACCATAAACTTCTACTATATTATGGATACACATGAGTTTATGCTTCTTCTTTTTTCTTTTGCATAGTGAGATCAAATTCGACGAGGCTGCTGTTTTACACTATACTTATTCAAAATTTTTGGATTTAACTTCGAGACGAGATCGATGTGGCTGCAAACCTACAAGAGAAGACATCGAAAGATGTTTCATGTTAGACTTTGATAGGAATGTGAGTTTTTCAAGAAATATTTAAACTTGGATTCTTTCAACTGATTCGTTCAATTGTGAGTTTACAATAATTGTAAACAATTGATTGTACATTTGAAATCATGTCTACCAACGATTCTGAATTCTATGCGCAGGCATTTGTGATTGCTTCAACAAGTACTGAGGAAGAAATGCTTGATTGGTAATGATCATTATAACAACTCTCAAGTTTGATTGGACTTTAAAAAGGTCTGAAATTGTCGTGTTTCGTTTTGCCTAGGTACCGTGACCATGTTGTCTGGACCGACAAAGAGCTGAAGTTGAAACTGTTAAAGAGAGGAATCTTGACACGAATATATACTCCAACGGTATGTGCATGCGATTAACATGGTGATATTATTTATTTATTTATTTTCTTATATGGCAATGCTTATTCGATCGTGCTTTCAAAGCCTTAAAAAGATTCTGTAATTGTAGGTAATTATTCAAAGCTTGAAGGAATCTGGAGTTTTCAGTTCTGTCATTGCATCAGCACAGACAAATATTTCAGATTCAGACAAGAAGAATCTAATGTCTTCCGAGAATGTTAACAAATCATCGAATTATAATTTGAGGAAGATAGGCGAGGATCGAGGAAGGAAAGTTCTAGAATTTTCAGCAGTTAATTCTCATGCTGTTCCACCACAATCACTCCCTGGCTTGAATGATATTCACCTTCATATTTAATACAATGTACATAACAATTTGGTTTGGATTTTCTAACAATATTTAGTTTTTTTTTTTTTTTTTATACGAATCGTTGCAACAGATGACTCAATCTCAGCGGACAGTGACAACATATTTAGTCCTTGTTTTTATGGCTTGTTTAGTACAATTTTTTGCCTTTTTAGTTGACAAAGTTTTATGAGATATGATCAATTCTCCTAAACTAGTTTAACTAATTTGGAATTTGTTAAAGTTTATGTTGATGCAAGTCATAATCAATTGAAATGATAAATTTAATTTGTTAATCAACTTTTCTTATTAGGTTGGGTCGAAATCATGAGTCAAAACGGAATATTACAATTTACAAACCACTCAATAAACAAATTAACTTAACATGCATTTTCTTTGTTCTTAATATATACTTTATATGTTATGATCACGTGCTACATCTAAAATTATTTTAATTTTAAACTAAGTTAAATATTCGCAATTACAATTTTACAAAAAAAAAAAAAAAATCACGTAAATCATTTTATATATAAAATCTACAACATCAATTGCAAATTGGTTTTCTTTATTTATAAGTGAATACGTAAAGTTATATAATTTTTATTTGTTAATTAATGTAGTATAACTAATAAAATACACTACATTAAGTATATTTTTTTGAAAACCAAAACGGAATGGCACGAGCTAACCTGGTTTTATAAATTACTTTCAACTTAATTAAGATGATACATATCTGATCCGTCAATCTCACCACAAATTATTATGTCATTACATTTTAATTTCAAAAAATTATATTAATTACAATATTTTAATTATTTAAAATAACTAGAAATAGTACATCTACTATAAAGCATAAGAAGTTGGAGTATCTGCTGGCGCCATATTTTCTTGGCGGTTTTGTTTCCTACACTACACAGCACAGCACAGCACAGGCAGCAGCTAATGCTAATGTACGCACCACCGCCCCCTTTGTTTATAGATTCCCGAATATTTCCGTAAACCTAAAAATGGGTTCCAACAAAAGAAGACTCTGCTCCAACTCATCAAACAATGATGTATCAAAACCTCAGAAGAATGCTACAAAGGTCTGATTTTTTTTTTATTTTTTTTGGCAATTAATGCATAAATAGTTTTAAGTCTGAGTATTTTGATTTATGAGTATTAATTCATTTTGGTTGAATGTAGGCAGGTGTTAAAAAAAGTGAGACCTGTGGGGATGATTGTGAGAATACAGAGGAAATGACGCATCGACAGGTGAAATCAAGATTGAGGTAAATATTGAGTTTTTTTTCACTTTAATTTTCATGAAAGTAGATGTTTGGTTGTTAGAAACTGCTGAAAACAATAGCAATTTTAAATTTGGTTATGTCATTTAATTTTCTAAATGAAAGGAATTGAAGCCAATCGGCTTTCTAGAAGCAAAAGTGCGAAGAAATCTGTTGGTAGATGTGTATAGAATGTTTTAGAAGCTTGAGTGTTTAGCATCTTTCAAATTGAAATGACATTTCCATACTTTTCAAATTATAAAAACGAACATTGAAAACATCAAAATGTGTTTTTTTCTAAATAATTAAGAAAAATTGTATTTCATAAACACTTATAAAGTAATCCTAATCAACTGCCAGCAACCTCCACACAAATCTCTACATCCCAAAAAAACACTACTTCAAAATTTATGCCCAATTCCTCTTACTTTAATTTGTCCAACATAGGTGCATGATTGGTAAGATTTTTTTGCTAATATTGCGGTTGTGGTGGCGGTGAAGTTTGTGGATGTGAGAGTAGAGGGGGACTGGTCTCCATGTGTTGATCTAGGAAAATCCACTTCAACTCTCTTGTGAAATTAAGTTGCGATGGCATCCACACACACCACACACCACACACCATGGCCTCTATGGTTCCATTTGGGCCACTAGCCAGAAACTGACCACAACCATCAATGAAACAACCATTAGCCTTGGCTGCATGATTGCATGTGGAGGCACTCCTTATACATCACAAGGATTTCAACCTTTGCTCCATGGAGGTTATAATTGGTGGCCATGTAAAAAGAATTGAGATCCGATTTTGCGTAAAGAGATAAGACCAAATTAAATTCTATCAAATTTTAGTTGGATTTTGTAAATATGCTTTGGAGAATTTTGGGTGTATGTGGATAGGTTTTGGCCCGGTTTCGCGGGTTTCACGAGACCGAGCCAAAACCCTTTCAAATAAGTTTTCGCCAAACCCGCGAGACCGAGCCAAAACCCTTTCAAATGAGTTTTCGCCAAACCCATAAAACCATCAAAAACCTATTCAGAAACTCACACTCAAACTCTTCAAACCTATAAAACATTGATTTGACACCTGCCACCTACTTTTTCCCCTAAACCCCAACATCCAAACCCAATCCAAGTGGGGTTTCAACTTATTCAAACCACAAAAACCAACAAGCCAAAACCCATCCAAATGAGGTCTCAAAAGTTTCATCGAAACCACCCAAACCATTTTTTTTAAACCGAGACCCGCGAAACCGAGCCAAAACCCATCCAAATAGACCCTTAATTGGGGGATTCTAATATAAGATACCTTGAGTTTGGCCTCCATTGAGATACCCTTGCATGGAGTCACGCGTGTCAAATTTTTATTTTATGTTAAAATGTTTATTTTTCAAAAGACATAAATACCGTCCTGCGGTCATCTAATTTTCTTCACTTGCCCCCTTAAAATTTTACACCTCAATAGAGATGGGGAGCTCAAGGCCAACAATGGCAGCGCCACTGGCTGCCGGACGTGGAAAGGCTGGTTACGGCTGACAATCGCCTTAGTGAATGACTGTCGCACATACGAAGATCCGTCGACTATGAAAACGACCCTCGCACAGGCGACGACTGCCTGTGAGAACAACTGTTGGTGCTTCCGCCTTTGGTTACATATCAAACGTTTTATATAAGTTTCGCAGTTTCAATCATTGAACATATACGAATAACTTCATCTTTAGGATATTCATGGAACATCTTTAAGTTGTTTCTCTCTGCAATTGCTCTCAGGCCTTAACTTTGCTTATTTGTCATTCTATTTCTATTGATTGTTATCATTTTCTCCATTATTTGCTTTATTATGAATTAATTCATGAACTGGTATCTCTGACATCTTCGGAAGATCATGGCCTAGACCTTTTGCTTGATGTGTTCTGGCGGGCCAAAAATGTTGTTGTTGAATACATTACAAGGCTAGTTTCTATGTGCACCCGTTGTCTCCACTTGGTCCAAAGATAGGTGCATGACTGGTGGGATTTTGTTGATAATAGGTTGTGGATGTGTGTCCAGAATGAGTGGTCTTCATGTGCTAGGGGTAATGGTTTTCAGGGTTGTATGATCCTGATAGATTCACTTTAATTCTTCTATGAAAATTGAGATGACAGTCTTACAAAGCACACACCATGACCTCTTCAATTTATTATGTTTTTTTTTTTTTTTTTTTTTTCATACATAGTTTTTTTCCGCGTTTTTCTCGATCTCTAACTATCAAAGGTGTTGAGTTTCTTCACTATTGTGTTCTATTTCACATTTTAATGGTCGACGAAGTTGCTAGCACTACCTTTCTTGTGAATTACTAGGCTCAGATGTTGTATTATTTGCAATTGGTTTTCTGAATTACAGGAGTGGTGGAATACCTTCCAGAGGTGCTAAGCAAGAACTTGTCTCTGCCTTGAAAAGTAAAATGGATGGTATTTTTTCCTTTAGTGTTGCTGATGTGCGTTGGTGGCTAAGCAAGTTGAACGCCTTTCAAAATCTTTTTTCCTTGTGTCTAATTATCGTTATTCTGTTTTTAAATCGATTATAGAATGGTAGTTCAATGTTTTTTAATGCAGGTGAAGGCTCTTCAAATCTTCAAGATCAAGTAACCTCTGAAGAGAAGCCAGCTCTTATTAAAACTTATTCGAAACGAAAAGCTAAAGGATTATCTAATAAATTGCAAACAATGATTCAGACATTTCTGGAGTTAAAAGGACCAAACGAAGAGTAAGGCAATCAGCACTTGACACTATTGACATTAAAACTTCACAAAGCACGAATGAACAAGAGCAGATTATTGAATCAATTGAGATGAAAGGTGTTTCTTTTCTCAATGTGAATATGCTCATATCTTTGTATTCTTCACTCTTCACTTAAATGGTTCATACAAGCAAAGAGAAAAGTTCATCAAAGATCACAACCTCAAATATGAAAGCTGATGCAATTTTGGTCTTTCTGTAGAAGAACCCTGGACAGTTCTTACTCACAAGAAGCCACAAAAGGGGTGGACTGCCTACAACCCTCAAACTATGAGGTCCCCACCTATTGATGCTAGTACATCACATATGAAAATAATGTCTTGGAATGTAAATGGTTTAAGAGCTTTACTGAAGTTGGAGAACTTTTCTGCTTTGCAACTTGCACGTAGAGAAAAATTCGACGTATTATGCTTGCAAGAAACCAAAATACAGGCATGTGCTTATTTTGTTTGTTTCAAGTGTAAGAGGGCAACTTGACTTTTTTTTTTCCTGTTTATATGAGGTTACACTTCTGGGATAAGGAATTAAGGAGACTTTTGTAGCATTACCTTGTCATTGATTGGAAATTCTATCACTTTGTGTCAAGAAATCATTGTTTGAAGTAGGAACATACTATGTATGAAGTATTTGGTGTTCTCTACTCATTTTAGCGAGAGTGCTAACTAAACATATGCTTTGATATCTCTCATTTTTATCCTTATGTTCACTGATGTATATACCCACCAACACACATTTCCACTGTTATATTTTTATTTTGTGTGGTCAGGATCTATAGAATCTTTCATATGGACACCTTTATTATAATGTAGAGCATGTTTGTAACTTGTATATCAGAAATCAGCAGCAGTTAGTAAGTTGTGCTTATTTTAATGCATGAGAATGATAATTGAAGTCACAAGGTTAACTACTCTCATATTGATGAGAAGGAATGGCACATGACATTAAGATATTTTAAGTGAAATACATAAAGAAAATTCCAATGCAAACTTGTAATATAAATTGGTCTACAAGATTAATAGAGAAAGAACATCACCATACACCTAAATATTTAAATAGTTATCTTACACATTCAAAAATTAGGACTTACAGAGTTTTCAATAGTGCGCACAAATACTAATTAGCTGCATATTTGATTTAATCTTTATGCTCTTGAAATTTTTATCACACTTAAAGGTTGTTAGAATTCCTTTTAAGCTGTTATCTGGTCAGGCAAATTTTAACATTTTTGTATGTTTTTAATCTTCACTACCTCAAGCAGGAGAAACATGTTGATGCAATCGGACATAGTCTACTTGAAGGTTACGACAATAGCTATTGGGCATGTAGCTAGTGTGTCTAAACTGGGGTATTCTGGCACAGCAATCATTTCGAGGGTACAGTACGTGTTTTTTTCTTGCTCTTACCTAAAAATGTTTTGTATGATGGTTGTTGGTCCCACCCCCCCTACTTGTATGTGGTGTTTCATAAACCTTACAATGAGTTCTTGAGCTAGCTTTCTTTAGCATACAATCAGACTAGTAGTTTTATTGACAAATTCATTTGGTTGTGACATACGCAAGTCATTGTACTGAACAATTCATTCTTTTGGCAGGTCATATATATCACTCTCGGTAAAATATGGTATGGGCATATCAGATCATGATACTGAAGGAGCCTTGTGACAGTCTACTTATTGTGTGGCTATATTCCTAATTCCAGTGATGGCCTTAAACGCCAGCTGGTATATGCACTCTTCATATGTACCAATTATTCCAACCTTCAAGATTATTATGTTATTGCATAACTGATAGAATTCCTTTTTCTAGTCATACAGGATTACTCAGTGGGATCCTTCTCTTAGCAACTACATGAAAGTAAGTCTCGTCGGTTTTATTGTTGGGTGTATGTTCAGGACCTGCTGTCATCCCCTTCCATAATATATAGCTTGCCATACAACTAGTTTCTTGTTTGGTACACTGTTGTACTATAGTTTAGAAGATAGAATTATATGCCACAAAAATCAAAGAAATGCCCTTATTCTTAATTTATTATAGATAGCTTCACATTCTTTTGTGGAGATTAGCTAGGTTTCTATAAAATACAAAGATTCTCAATACTGAATGCAAGGTTTTATCTTTTCGTCGAGATTAATTCTACATTTTTTTGGTTATTGAGAGTAAATTTTCACGATTCTTTCATTACATTGAAATAACTTCATATCCTTTTCCTTTTCCTTTTAATGGGGAGTGCTAATTGTTCCTATGCTGGTTCTGCCTTGTGACTGAATATTGTCTATAAAATGTGTGACTTTACAAATTAGTGCATTATTAATTTTTTCTTTCCGTCTTTTCTCCTTTTGCAGTATGGTCTGGTTTACTTGTTCTAAATTTTTTTTTTCTTTAGCAAGAGCTTCTGCATGCATCTTACGACAAAGTAGCATGGTTTCTCGTATTTTTGAAAATGTTTTCACTTTAACAAAGAAATTTTCTTGAGTTCTTTTTATTTCTGTTCTACTATTTCTCTTTAAATCAATTAAAGTGGAGAGAAGTTTCGATTTAATAGGGATAAGTTTTTAGATTTTTCTTATGCATTCTGGTGAATTTAACAATGAGAAGCAGATGCAGATTAAAACTATCTGTTGCCATTATGCTTCACAGGATCTAGAACGGTCCAAACCTGTTGTTCTGACTGGAGACTTGAACTGTCTGTGCTCACCAAGAAATAGATATTTATAATCCAGCAGTGAGCAAACTTAAATTCTGAATTATCTAATTCCACTTTCATTTTTTATCTAACTATCAATTCAAAATTCCTGATTGTCTCATTATCTTATCTTTCAGGGAAACAAAACAAGTACTGCAGGTTTTACAGATGAGGAAAGACAATCCTTCCAAAATACCTTTAGGAAACAGCACCCTGATCTGATGTTGTTGGATATACGTATTGGGGTTACAGGCATGGCGGCCCAAAAACCAACAAAGGTGAATTGAGCCACTTGACTTATAATTTGTACGTTTTTCCCAAATTATTGTATTATTGTATTTAACATAAGTTGTGGCATCAAAAATTAATTAATCCCATATAATAATATTCTAATAGATTTTTTTTCCCAATACATGACAAATAATAAAATAAGATTTCTTTCTTTCTATAATTTATATATCAAGACTTGTCCACAATTATATTCTTTCAGAGTACTATAGTTCTTTTTCTATAATATTATAAACTCAATTTTTCAAATTTGTTTTGATATATTAATTTTCAATTTTAGATGAATATTTTAAAATTAATTACCTTTTCATTTTTTTGTATTTTAAAACATTTATTATTAAAAGGAATATTATTATGTTATTTTTTATGATATTATATAAGTCTTAGGTTGTCTATATTGTTTAGATTGCTTAGATATAATATATATATATATATATATATATATATATATATATATATATATTATTATATAATTATGACATCACATTCGATTGAGCTAGTGATAAACGATCAAACCACTAATAAGTAAAATCACCAATTGCATGTCCTTTTTTCTTAAAAAAAATGCATAAAAATGAAACTCAGGCGGGCTTTCTGACAGTGTTGCAGCCCACCAATTGGAGATTACGGTCCAGGTTAGACAAAACAATTCCCTAAATTGAAATTAACTCCAACTGTCCAAGTAGGAAAAATCAATATTAGTTTTTGGATTTGTTGTGGACAAATTGTTATATTTCTTTTGGCCAATTTTACATATTCTATGGACTTCTTAATGGGCTGGTTTTTATCTAGTTCGAATAGTGTTCCAACTTTATCGAGTATACGGTCAATTTGTCATATATTTAAAAAAAAAATTTAAAAACTATTATTTAGTGTAACTGTTACACCACGTCTTCAAGTACACATGGTGCAATCCACCAATGCATTTGTGACATGTGGAGTGATAATCAACATCACCCCACGTTGCATGTTCTGGGTCATGTTTCAAAAAATACTAGGATTTTAAAAAATATATTTACATTGCCAGAACATAGGGTGATATGGATTATCACTCCACATGTCAGAAGTGCAATGATGGGCTGTATTACGTGTACTTAATGATATGGTGCAACAGTTGCACTAAATAATCTCTCCACCCAATACAACCACGTAAGATCAATCATTTTTTCTTCATATAATAAATATTTTTAATTTGGTTTTTTATTTAAATAAAAGAAACTGAAAAATTAATAGTTAATACATTTTATAATGGCCAATCAATTTTACCATTTCCACCCTAACCAGCCTTGTTTATAATAGTTCCAAGTTTAGGTCTGCTAGACAAGGGTGTAAATGAGTCGAGTAGAATCGATTAATATATCTGATTTCTTTTTATTGAGTTTAAAATTGTGTATGGACAAAGTTTAATTCTTAGTTAAGTTTACATTATTTTCAATAATAAACTATTTTATCAAGATGGTTAGCTAGGTATAATGAAATAAATTGAATAGCTTTTTCCCCTTCAAAACGCAAAATAGTGAAGGCAAAAGAGAAAAAACATAATCTGATCCAACCAGGTCAAGTTAGTTAATGGTAGAATCTTATTGGTCGTCCTTTGAGTTGGTTTAATTAAGAAGGTTTGGATCCGGGTTGGGTAAAAATGTCCATCATCGATCGACTAATTACCATGATTATAGTTCTTAACTTAGATATCTGTAAAAAATTCGGCTAGATTTTAAAAATTATCTTGTAATTTTGGTATTTATTTAAAAATAGTCATGTAATTATAGTGAAAGCACATTTAGTCATTTAACTTTCATCAAATTTCAAGTTTGGTCTTATGCATAACAAATTTGATCCTTTAATTTTTAATAAGTTTCAAATTTTGTCTTCCAATTACAATTCGGTCCTATTATAGGAGGAAAAATTGTAATTGGAGGACGAAAATTGAAACTTATTGAAAGTTAAAAGATGACATTTGCACTGCAGGACGAAAATTATAACTTAGAGGACCAAATTTAATTTGTTATGCATAAGACTAAAATTAAAATTGGGTGACAGTTAAAGGATTTAATGAGTGTTCAATATAGTTAGAGGATTATTTTTTGAAGAAAGTAATGGGACTATTTTTGAAATTTTGCCCACAAGTGTCATTGGAGAAAACAAAAAAAATAATTAAAACTGTCTACAGCTGTGTATTTATTTATGAGAAAATAATATCTACTCCAGTTAATTAGTAGACGCTAGATAGTAATATTAATTGTGGACTAGGTAACGGTCGATGAGGCATTAGTCAAGTGGTTAAGTATGAGGCTCCATGACCAAGGGGTCGTGGATTCAATTCCACAAATGTGGATAGATTCGATTCGATATAGTGTTTGTGTCTAAAAAAAAAAAATACAGTGGACTGGTACTGGCTACATTTATAATCCTGTACATTAGGAAAATTAATATTGAATAAACTTGTTTGTCTTTTTGAATTGATACACGTTAAACCGAAGAACACGACCAAAGGGAAAATCTGGCTGTGAACCAAAATTTCAAAACTCCAAAATTTTCATCATATATATGAGTCATTTTACATATTAACATACATCATGCATACATATACGATAATATTAATAATAATATCAAATAATTAAAAAAAATTAAAAAAATTAGGAAAAAGAATGAGCATGGTAACGATATGATCTCGAGCAGACTCGAGGTGATCCGGTTATCACTATTTTATCTTGTTATTGCTACAATAAATATCGTTTTTTAGTTACCCAGGGGGATTTATTAATAAATAATGTCATGAACAACATAATTATTTTCCGCAAGTTATTAATACTAAAAGCTACTTTGATTAAAGCGTGAACAGCATAATTATTTTTCCTAAACACATTAAAACAATAAAACGAGTCTAAAGTCCTAGCAAGTTGCTTAATGGATGAGATAAATTATTAGGGGAAGTGCTACAATAAATATATAGTTAGAGCTATTAGGCCATCTCCAACCGAGCCGGCAACCGGGCATGAGAGGGGGTTGCCGGCTCGGTTCGATTGGAGATGGATGATGGCAATTGGGCGGGCTGGGGGTTCGGGGCAGGCAACCCGGCAAGCAGGCAGGCAACCATTGCCTGCCTGCTTGCCGGCAGGCAAACGCCCCTGCTGGCCCTTGCTAGGTGCTGGCAGGGGCTGCCGGGGCTCGGGGGCTATTTTTTTTTTTTTTTTTAATTTCATGAATTAAATAAATGAGATTTGTTGAACAATTTCATATATAATTGGACAAATACAAATCTAAATAAATAAGATTTGTTGAACACAAATACTTAATTTTAAAATACAAAATACAACTTAAATAAAGAATGCCTTAATTTTCATGATTATGTAACTATTAAAAAAATTATTATTATTATTATTATTATTATTATTATTATTATTATTATTATTATTATTATTATTATTATTATTATTATCATTATTATTAAAATAAGTTTGAGTGAGGAGAGTGTGAAAAGTGAGAGTAGGGAAAGTTGTGAAATTGAAATGGATATTGATTGCCCTTCGGTTGGAGATGAGTTTTTTAGGTGGGTCAAAAAGGCATGAGGGCAAGGCAATTGGGCAATTGGGCGAGCAATTGGGCAATTGGACAAGGCCTTCGGTTGGAGATGGCCTTAAGGGAAGAAAGAAAGTCAATTACGTTTGTATAATTAGGCAAGCAATTAAAATAACTACTTGTCAATTGTCACAAAGAGCTCAAATGCACAAGACTTTAAGACGTCTAGCTAGTTAAATTATATAGAGTATTACATTAGAGAAATATTAAAAAAAATCTAAAAAATTGACTTGGGGTTAAGTTCAACTGTATATTAAATCAGTGTTTACTTTTAAAAGACATATGCTAACAATTTAAGGAAATTGCACTATGGTCTTCTATGTTACATGAAACTTACACAAAATTTCTTTATAAAATTTTTATTGCATCAAATTATTTTGTATTTTCAGATTCTCTGCATAGAATTACCTGTCCGTTCACACTTCCATTAGCTTTCTGACAAACGTGTGTTCCACGTAGCTTTAGTGAAATTTTCTTGTATTTTATATAATTTATTCAGCCTAAATGACAATAATAACCTTTTTCATTAATTACTCACCCTCATTAATTTAACTTGGCTTGAAATCCCATTGTACTTTTTAAACTTAGCACAAAATATACTTGTAATTTTTAAACTTGACACATAATACATACCCTTGTACTTTTAAACTTAACACATAATCTCTTTTTATATATAGCGGTAATTCAGGTATATTGACTAAAAAATAACGGCGTCAGACAACTAATGAATTAAATGGATAGTGTGTAGAGAATCTAAAAGCTCAAAGAAATTTTGTGTAATAGAAAATTTCACAAAAATGTTTTGTGTAAATTTTTTATAACACATGGTAATATCGTGCAATTTTTAAACAATTTAATGAAGTGACATGAAAATGAGAAACTTTCAATTGCATGATCCATTTTGATACAAAATTCAAGGGGAGAAAATGATTATCAATCTTTTACATTATGTCTTCTAATTATTCTATGAAATTTCTTAGTTTTCGGCTGAATAAATTGTCAAAATCTAGAAGAGTTTCGTAAAATGTACTCTTTCCGCGTTGAACATCACTCTCGTGATTTTCTTTTTTTATTTTATTTTCAAGGCTAAGAAAATTATCACCTCCCAACTTCAAAACTACCCATCACTTATTTTCAAGAAAGACGGTTAATAAATTATTATTTCTCACTTTTTAAAGTAAGGAATACGATTAAATATTGATATTCGAATTTTTTAACATATATTACGGGGATATATAAAATGACAATATCCGACTAATTTTTTTATAGAGGAAAAAACATTTTTGATACCAAATTTTAGTCCAAAAAACACATTTGGTACCAAGCTTTTTCAAAAAACACATTTCATACCATGATTCACATAATCTTGATACATTTAGTTTTGCTGTCAATTTTCAGACGAAATTCAATACGTGCCGTTCATGTGTTCGTTAATTAATATTGAAATACTTTTTGTAGTAAAAGTAGTTTCTACTGTAATATATACTCCATTTTATCAAAAGATTACGTGTTTGTAGATTATGATTTTTGACTTATAAAGATCAATCAATAACTATCAATGTAAGAATATATTTTTAGTACTTCTATAATTATGCTACAAAAGATAGTCCACATATTTGTAATAATGGTTTTTTTAGAATGCATTCATCATTAATTGCTCAAATACAAAGAATTGTAAATAATAGATAATTATCAAATACTAGTAATAAACTAGAATAAAGACTCACATTAGTGGGACTTGAACTCATAACTTATTGGTCATGGGCATCAGTTTTGTCATTGATTACCACTAGACTACGGCTTCATTGGCATTTGTCATAATTAATAGGTTGATAACTATAGTTAGGACTTCAAATTTAATCAATTATTCGATATTTGACTCGAACTTGATCAATAAAAGCTTGTTTAGGCTATATTTGTTATACATATCAAATCAAGTTTTCACAATGCTTTTTCGTGTAATAGTTTTTGAAACTTGGCTCGAACTCGATTCCATAATCTAAAAATTGACTAAATATATATAAAGATACTAAGTTATTTTATCTATGCATAAAAATATGCTTCCTCCGTCCCATTTATTTTGCTCTCTTGGTACGGTCAACTGGTCAACTTGACTAAATTTATAAAAATTATAATAAATAATTTAATTAATATATTTCACTAATAAGTTGATAATATCATGTGACACCATATATATTAATATTTAAAAGGTTTAATACACCACAAATATAAATAACTTAATATGATAAGTTACTTAAAAGATGAAAAAATTTAACCGATTACTATAGTAAAGGGAGCA